>OY856411.1:781702368-782397368 GCA_963693085.1 Alisma plantago-aquatica | reverse complement strand
AGAGATACCAAGTGATATAATTACAAAACCTCGACGTTGATGATAATGTTGTTCCACAAATGACACTTGATATAAGAAATATCTCAGTTATGGCTAACTTTGACATATGCATGATAAGCCATTCTCATAAATTAGACCTAATATGAAATTGTACCATACATGAAAGATGTAGATTTAAAATCACAAACTTAATATGATGATACCCTATCATATGTCCCATGCTTAATTTTAGACCCAAAATCGTGAATATAATTCTTAATTTTAGACCCAAAATGAAAAGTAAAAAATATGATTGGGGATAAGTGATGATAGTTGGTAAAATATTGAGGGTAATCTAAACAAGTGTGAAATATAGTGTAATGATGAAATACAAGTTCAATAATAATGTTAAGTGGAAGGCATAATAATGAAAATGTCTATTTGAGAAATTAATGACCTAGATCTTGATAACACACCTTGAACTTGTATGAAAATGTGCAAACCCTAATTCTATATGGATATGGGATGTGGAACCCTAAGTTAAAAAGATGTTGTACTATGAAGATAAGCTAAGTAATTCTCAAATCTATGAATCTGGATGTGTTCACAATTGGATGGAAACCTATGTGTGAACCCCATGATGAGATGCCTTGATACCTAGGTTTGGTTTCCTAAACAGGTGAATATAAACTCTAGCCTTCAACAATGATTTGGACAAATTTTGAGGACAAAATTTCTTATAAGGAGGGAAAGATGTGACAACCCTAATTTTCTCTATCTTTGATTATCCTCTTTCTCTCTCTATTAGTAACTCACATCACTCAATATCAGTAATTTGATGCTTAATTGTAGTCACCTTGTTCCTATGTTCCTATATATGACATGAATGTGCAATTCTTAACTATGTATCATCCTTATACATCCCTATCTTTCAAGTGAAATTGATCCTCATAAATTAGATATTCTTACCTCCTAGTATATTTAATGTTGTATAGATCTCAGTTATGAATTCAATGGCATACAAATTGTCACAATCAGAATTATGAGTCCAAAGTTATGTTCTTTTAATCACTCACTCTTAATCATCCAATTTACTGATTTATTTGGGTTTTAAATCCTTAATGGGCCCAATCAGGGGTGTGCGGCCCAATAGCCGCCACCCTTGCTTGGGGAAACCCTAGAGTGCCCCTAATCTCGACCCTCAAATCACTCGTACATCGATCTGATCACAATCTAAGGACTAAGAAGTCATCTCCTTCCTCTGTTCGTACGATGCACTCTACTACTACAGTAGGCTGCTTTAGGGGCAACTAATCAGCTACATTCATGACTCTTTTTTGAGAAATTGAGTAGACCAAACCAACTCTTATTTCACACCAGTCCTTTCCCCTTCATTTTTTGGTCTCTCCCGTTCCTTTATCTTCCCACCAGCGAGTCCCCTTCCTTGTTTTAGGGATGCAGTGTTGCAGCTAGGCTCGTGCCCAGGCACCACCCTTATCGGTCCCCCCTATGCCTTGTCTAAGGATGGGAGTGAATCTTCAGCACTGAGACAAAGGAGGGTGGAACCTCCTTGTCTCCCCTCATGGCCTCATGCCATAGATCCTCCTTGCATCGGTGAGGGAGCCGCTGTCGCAAGCCTAGCACCTGGGTAGATGGTTTTCAGTTGAAGAGACGAGCAGTTGTGGTCATATCGTAAGCCAACGATCATGATCCTATGTTCTTCCCCCTCTCACATTGCACATGAGGGGTCAGAGACCAATGGCCCAGTCAATAGTGGATGGTGCACACCTAATCACAGTCGTCAGATCGTCGATCAACAGATGAGATCATTACGCCAACACTGGCGAATGATGCCTGACAGGGCGATCACGATTGAGACCCCCAATAGAGTGGCTAGTAGCCTCTATCAATCACCACACAGTCGAGTTCATGAGCACTGCGCACACACACACCATTACAGATGTGGATCCTTGGGTCAATCATGCACCTAGTCCTCAAAATAATATAGGTAATACCCCCCATTTCTTTTTCTTTTTTACATGCAAGCTACTTTTATTCAAACTGAAATGAATATAGATACATCATTCAATATCCCATTTGGTGGTTCAACATAGAAGTGAAAATCTATCCTTCTTTTGAGGTGGAATTCGGCCAGCTTGTCAGCTAGACAATTACTTTCTCTGCAACTGTACTGCAGTGGGGTGTACCCTTGTAGAGCTCTTCTTGTTTTTTTTTCAAAAGGTAGACTTTGGATACACATTAACATCATCTTCTATCATCTTTGTCACCTTCTGGAAATCCAATTCAATAATGACTTTAGCCCAATCTTGTAACTCAATCTGCTCCACACCAAGGAGAATGTCAGCCATCTCAACTTCAGTAGCATTTGTCGTATGAACCAGCTTCCCCCAACCCCCAAGCCAAGTACCTATAGGGCTTCTAGAGACAACTTTGACAGCTGCACCAGTTTTGTTCATGGCAGCATCCACATTCAACTTTGCGATGCCTAGAAGTGGCAGTGTCCACCCTACAGACCTGTCAATCATGTTGTAGACACCATCTGTATCCCATGCCTTCTCATTCAAAAGAATATCCATCCACACGCTGGCAGTTAGGTGGGTCGTTCTTATAGGGATTGCCTCAAACACCTCAGCATTTATGCTCTTCCAAATGTCATGACAAGCTATCCAGAATCCTTCTTCAGAAATAGATGTGCTTCTCGTATCAGCCTTGCACCATTCGTCTACACTAAGTGCTCTGAAGAATGCGTGTTGCCTGGATAGATTTATAATTGACTTCGATACTTCCTTCACTGTGTTACAATCACATAGGGCATGTAGGAGTGATTCCATATCATTCCTACATCTACAGCATTGATCATATGGAGACATGTGTCCACGCTTTTTCTTCTCATTTGTAAGTAAAGTGTGATTTTCTACCAACCACGCAAAGAATTTCACACGAGCGGCCACTTTATGGTTCCATACATTTTCCCATCTTCCTATAATCATGTGTTCTTCTCATCTCTAAGAAATTGACACGCTGATCCAGTCATGAACCTTACATCCAAGGAATGGTTCCATACACGTTGATCTACAAAATCTCCATGTAGCGGGACATGGAACTTCAAGATGATATCTATAGTTTCCTTGTCAAACCACTCATGAAGAAAATCATCGTCCCATTCTAATGAGTATAGTACAAGAGAGCTAACCCATAAATCATCAAGTTCAGTGGGGATCGGGCGTGTGGCAACCTGCTACAAACACAGGTTAGGTTTGACCCACACATCATCCCATACGTTCACAGAGTCACAATTAATCGGATTCATAATTGAGTTACTGGTGATGAACTATTTGCTCCCCAAAGTCACCTGGCCTAATCTTGAAATTGGTGTCTTCTTGGGTTCTATAAATGATTTGAATCACTCCCTCATCATTCTGCACCAGATAGAGTCTCTTCTTGTGGCCAAGTCCCATGCATGTCTCGCCAAAAGGGCAAGGTTCCATTCCCTCATAGCTTTAATGCCCAAACCACCATTACTCTTTGAGCTTGTTATTTTATCCCAAGAAACAAGCAACACTGGTCTTTCCTTGTAAATCCCTCCACAAATGAACTTCCTAATTGTTCCATCTATTCTATCATCGAGACTAACTAGTAACACTACTATTTGCATCGTGTAGGTCAGAATGGTTGACAAGGTGGACTTTGCAAAGTAGACTCGGCCTGCAAATGATAAACTCCTCGCCGCCCAAGTACTTACCCTATTCTCCACCTTTGATGCTATACCCAAGTATGCCTCCATGGTAATCTTGGAATGGATGATTGGGAATCCAAGATAACGCCCTGGATCATATGTGACTTGGAATCTCCAAATAGCTTGTATTTATCTTTTCATTGCTCGTGGGATGCTTCTTGAAAAGAAAATTTGAGTTTTAGTGACCAAAATTGACTGACCCGAAGCAATTTCAAATACTTTAAAGCAGTCCAAGATACATCTCATATGTTTTATTCTTTCCTGTTTGAATAAAATCAAGTCATCTACAAAATACACATGGGCAACCTTCACCCCATATCTTCCAAACTTGATGGGTTTCCAACTTTTGCATAGGACCTTCTCTTGCATCATCTCGCTCAGTCTTTCTAAGCACATGACGAATAAATAGGGTGATAACATGTCTCCTTGCCTCAACCCTCTGCTAGCCTTGAATTTCCTTGAGGTATTGCCATTCCATATGATAGATGTGCTCCCCCCTATGATAGAGTGCATGATATAGTTTCGAGTCTGTAATGGGATGCCTACATAGAGGAGATTGTCATAGATGAAGTTCCAAGACATTTGATGATATGCCTTAGTTAAGTTGATCTTTATTGCCATTGATTTGGCCCCCTTGATGTTCTTTATGCCGTGTATGACCTCCTGGACCAAATCTATGTTATCTGTGATTCTTCTTCCAGGCACAAACTACTTTGCTCGACTAATATCCAACCTGGTATGAATCTTTTCAACCACAATCTTAGAGGCAATTTTCCGAATGATATTGTTGAGGGAGATAGGTCTTAATTGATCACACCTTTTAGGATTAAAAATTTTGGTATAAGTATAATGGTTGAATTACATACCTCTTCCGAGAGTGGATTACCACTGAGCATTTCCTAAATTGTCAAAGAGATTGACCCTTTCATCATGGGCCAGTTATGTTTGAGGAAGTCAGAAGTCACACCATCCGGTCCTACCACCTTATATGCTTTCATGGAACTTAAAACATGCCATATTTCATCTCCAGATGGCCTAGCATTGATATCATTATTCTCGCTATCCTGCAATCTGGTGAAGAAGTCGGGGATAGGTGAGTAGTCTGGGACAGTAACTCTATCCGATGTGGTGAGTGCTTTCTCAAAATGTGACACTACCATATCCATCAACTTGTTATCATTCGACACCCAAGCACCTAAAGCATATGTGAGTGTCATTATAGTATTGTGTCTTCTGCGATGGTTTAACCAATTCTGATAGAACTGGGTATTGTTATCCCCATTCTGAAGTAAGTCAACATGAGCTCTTTGCTTCCAGTCTTCCTCTTCGTCAATCATGAGTTTTAGTAATCTTGCTTGCATATCCGTGTACAGGTTATCAGTGATTTCATCATAATTATCAGCTAGAATCTATTACAACAAAGTCATATTGATGGGTGAGACTATATTTCCGCCTAAATCTGTTCTCCCTATCCTTCCGATCGCAGTTCACCATGAAACGATGGGAATCTTGTAGTGCCTCATAGAACCCCATTGATGCATTCCATATATCTTTCAGTGAGTGTTTAAAATCCATCGCCTTGTTCCAGGACGCTTTTGTCTAAAAATGTGGGCTTCTCGGTACTCTCTTCACCAACCCCAACAACAGAGGGTAGTGATCTGAATATATTTGAGGTATATTCTCTATTACGACATCAGGAAAGCTTCGAATGAAATCCTCATTGGCTAACACCCTATCAATGGGTTCTTGCAATCTTTCATGCTTATAAGTAAACTTAATTTCAGAGAAGCCCATATCTTCTAATCCTGCTTCCACCATAGTTTCCTTAAACAATCTTGCTTCATTAAAATTATACAAATCACTACCCATTTTGTCAGAGGGAAACAACATGGTGTTGAAGTCCCCCATGACCACCCAAGGCTCCATGGTTCTTGAACCTGTCTCAATAAGGTGCTTCCACAAGAGTTTCCTTATAGAAATATGTGGGTTGGCATAGATGAATGAGGCCATGAACCTATCATTGATGCATAAAGTAACAAATTGATGGTGGCTAGCTAGGATATGTACCTTCATCTCCCCGTGCTTCCAACATACCCATATCCCTCCCGCAAAGCCACGGGCCTCCACATAATGTGAGAAATTAAAACCTAACTTCTTAATAGTTTGTAGAGCAGAGCCATCACTAATTCTAGGCTCCACGATAGCTACCACACCTGGTTTTTACTCTCTCAATACTAGAAAAAGTATTACATCTGGCCCTATTACCTATCCCCCTCACATTCCAGCACATCAACTTCATCGGTTGGAGTAAGTAGAAAAGTGTCTTGATCTGACAAGATGGAATTCTTCTCATGTTCGACGTTCTCCTTCTCATCCACTTCAAGCAAAACCACTCCATCTCCAGATTCTAAATCACACCTGTTATCCTCGACCTGATGTCTGCATACTGTTGTAGCCAAGGCTAGCTCCTCAACAATGGCTCTTGTCGATGCCATGCGCGGGATTCTTCGCAATTTAATACCAGAGTCAAGAGGTTTTGTCCTTCCTTTCCTTTTGGTTGTCAAGTTGTTACTCAAACTGGTCTTCCATGGTAGTAAGGCTTTATCCCTCTCCTTAGCTCCTTTGCATTCTTTATCTTTCTTCAAGCGAGCCCCAACTATTATATCTTGCTTCTCATTATTCAATATTGTTTCATGCATTTCCACTTCTATGTCAATGATGGCCTCAGAGTCCACATCCACTATTACTTCATCCACACTGGGGTTGACCACAGTATGCTTCCCTCCTGAGCCCCTCACCACAGTTATTGCTTTGGCCTTTATTTGCTACAACGTTTGTAACAACATTCAATGCTAAACTATTCCCGTCCTCCTTGACTGTTCCTGCCTCCTCGTGAACTTGTTCCTTGTTAGTTTTCAATTGATTCTTTTTCTTCCTCCATAATTTTTCCTATCTTGATTGGGTTGGATTTCCTTCTTGGGCGGTCTGGGACTCTTCCCTTCCTTCTTTTGTGTTATCGGTTTCATCAACTAGACATGTGAAGCTATTAGAACCACCTTCCATGCTATAATTATGAAGTTGTTTGTTTCTTCTACCCCCTCTTTTATGACTCTAATATTGCCACTTCCTTATGGACTGCTCTTTAGCCGCTACCTCAGGGTTTCTTGGGGAGTCCTCAACAACTACAGTGGTAGTCGTGGTCACCTCCTTCTCTTCAATTTGTTTGCAAAATTTATATGTGTGACCCTCTATGCCACACTTCACACATGCCCACAAAAACCTTTCGTAAACCACCTCATACTCCACCCCATTAATCAAGATGGACTTATCTAGGTTTGTAGTAGTATTAATTTTGACCACCATCCTAGCAAAGTGCCTGAAAGATCTATTCTCTATATGACTGTCCACTTTAACTAGACATCCCAAGGCCATACATGTATAGGTGAACATTGTGGGTACATAAAGATGTAGTGGAAGGTTAATGATTTGTGCCCACATAATGATGTAATTAGGAAATTCCTCCATAGGTTTGAATGTTGGATACCACTCCCACACTATGACGTTGCATCCAAATAATTTCCAGGGGCCACCTATTAGAGCCATATTAAAATTGTGTTGGCAAGAAAATTGGACTACAAAATGCCCTAAATCAAGCTCAAACATGTTGAATTTGACCTTGATCTGCCACAACAATTTAAGGTGATCCCTTAAGGTCATATAACCAACTTCTATGCCCAGTAAGCAAATGACCACCGCATATCTCTAGGGTCATGTCATATCATCCTCGGCTTCAGGTACAATGGCAATCTTTGGGATTCTGTCTGCTTCTCCCAGCATTACCGCCTCCAGTAGTAGATCTTGTTCAAATAGCTTTCCCTGAAAGAAGTGCTCACAATATGTGTTTTGATGTACGTTAGTTGCTCCAGTATTAGTCATCATATTTTGGCCTGACATCCTAGCTGCATAAGAATGGGATGCATCCAGTAATCCAGTTTGTCTAGCTAGATCTATCGCCTCATCCCCTCATTCCTTGGCTACAGCCTCCTTAACAAATTTTGTGTTAGTAACACCACCCCCCTTATTTCGGAAACTTTAAAAGTGAACCCTATCTCTGGAACTGAGAAGTCGGCTGCCCCCTACAAGCATTTCTCTGAATGTCCTTGGCTCCTCCCCATATCTTTTCAACCCACATTCCTCCTCCTCTGTTATGATCGACTATCGATTCCTTGACCTGCCTTAGGATCCAGCCCCCAACCATCCCCATCGCCCCCCGAGTCACCCCCTACAACCCCACTTGTCCCCCATAACCCTAGCACTACCATCTCCCCCATGAATAGTAATACCCCCCCCATTTCTATATAGTCCTAATGTAAGAGCTTCCAAAAATTATATCTTGGCCATCGTTAACCCAAAGTATACAAAATTATATATCAAATTGATCGTCTCAAAAAGATATATAAAATGGATCTAATTGCAAACCCTGGAAACTATGATTTCTCCCTTTTTCCCATAATGCAAATGTTGCCTATGTTTGGCTACATTAAATGCATGATTATGATAAAGTTGGGACCTTTTATGCCCTCTAGCATCTCTAATGATCAAATTAGTACTTTATATGTGCTCTTGATCTAATTTGAGTCCTAATAATATCTTTTGCCCTATAGTTGACCCTAACACATGAATGTGGCTTATTATTGGACTTTAATGATGAACTTGGTTCTAATTGGTTGATCTTACTATCTAATGATTCCTAATGTTCAATCTATGTGGAAAATAGTAACATATGGCCCCTTCATGATACATTTCACACCCATGATCTCTCTATGTATTTGTTTAGCACTTATGCCATGATATGCATGGAGGTGACCTGTGTAGGGAATCAAATGGATATACTTTAATCAAATGATACTATGACCTTATTTGTACATGAAAGAATATTAGACCACTAATATTAGTAATAATTTGATGTTTGGTTACTTTAGTGCCTATGATCCACCCTCTTGCTTTGTTATGGTGTTTGAAACCCTAGTTTGTCTAATATGACCTATGTAACTTGAATTGTGGTTCTTGCACCTTAATGCTTATGTGGATCATTTTTCCTTATCCCCCTCCCTCAAATAAGGTTTTACTCTATCCCTCATGATATCTTGGATGTAGATGTCCCACCTTAGTCTCATATTGAACCTTTATGGCATATATGAACCATGTTGATGATTGAATGTGTGTGGATATGTTGATGCCAATGTTGGATGTTGATTCCTTGACCTAGGGGACATCCACCTATACAGAAAGTATTTATTACGCCCTTATGTTGCTAATGTAAATCATATTTTATGATTTATCTTCATGTCTTGATGAGTCTTGACTTTGGTTACTCTATTGTGAGTCTTTTGACCCTAGATTGTAAGGAAGTGATGTAAACATTGTAATGATCATATAAAATGTATGAAACCTCAAAATGAAATGAAACTTGAACCACACCTATGTAATGACCTCTAAATAAGTAAAGATTATCTAATGTACTAATAACCAAATTGAATACTAACTTGGCCAAAACCCTATAAATGGAACTAGTAGGGATAATGATGAGAATCTAATGCATGTATGCAATCTTGTGCTTAATCAGGTGTCACTTATGCCTAGATGGTTAATGCAAAGTTAATTAAGAATCTATTAATCAGATACAAGCTTTGAATAATTATATGACAATGGCTTTATTACTTGAAATGTGATACATATGTATGGTTGTTTACTTACTTAAATATTGCCATGTAGTATTCTGGTATTGTACTCAATGTTAATCTCATTGTCGTTGTTTTATAACTTAAAAACATAATATAGAAACTCCATGATACAAACCTCATGCACCTGCCTAAAGTTTTGGGGTAAGGACATAAGTTTGGGCGTCCTACTTGAGATGTCAAGATAGGACGGACCGTCGATAAAAGGGTTATCTCTTGGTGATGGACTTGAGGTCCCTTAATAATAGGGACTATGCCCTCATAGACTCTTCCAATGGGAAGTTAGTCAATAAAAGGCCTTACAGTTACAAGATATTGATGAATACATGTTGTGGTGATATAATTGGAGTAAAATTATATAAAACATGGGCTATCATTTTGATAAATACTTAACTTGTTCACTCTTTTTTGCCATTTCTACAAATCATTTCAAATTATTCAAATCTTATATGTGTGTATCTTTCATCCATGTACTCAATACCTTGTGTGTTGACCCACCTTGTTTCACATATTTTATAGGTTTAGATATGGCTAAAGTTGATGGGCTTGGTGAGCTATGTCAGGTGTACTTGTAGTAAGATCCCTAGTGTACATGAGCAGACTTGTAAAGTGGTATGCTTTAATATGTAATTGAAATCTTGTAATAAGATAATGTTGCTTAATAATACTTGTTGAATGTTGAGATTATGATTGGTGTTTTTATCTTGTTATCTATTCATGTATGCTAAGTTGTCATGCTTCCACATTCATGCTTTGTAGTACCATGCTAGGATAGATGCCTAGATCCTATCACCATTGACTTTGTAGTCATTTGGAGTTAGGATTTGAGTAATAAATGGTTCTATGACAATATTTCTCCATCTGGGTGTCATACTGGAAGCCTGGGTGAATTCTTGGTCTATTAGGATTATAGTACCCCTAACCTGGGATGTAGTTGATAGAGTTGACTTCTTCGATGAGGGGGTTGTTGTTGAATTGGGATTGATACATGTTCATTGTTTCTTGGTTCAATTATGATATCCAAGGATTCTTAATTAGTGAGAGTGAGAAAAGTATGGCCATACGCATGTGAGTCAATATGTGAAATTGAGCTTACATATATCTCATGTAGTCTTCTTTGGTTCAAGGAACATGAGGATGACTACTCCATCCCTCTACTTCAATCTGGATATCAATGACAAAGGAACTATACAAACAATATAACACCATACACAGATTGTAGGTTGAAGTTGTTCCCCAACTTTCCATTCACTTGGGTAGTAATGATGTGCGACTAAGCATCGCTCATTGCTTATGGTGTCATAAGCTATTTATGGACATTCACTGCCAACGTGATATGGGACCTATAGGGTCACACACATAGGAACTCATCTAAAAGAGGGGTTTGATCTTGAATGAGAATTGAATTGATTGCTAAAGTGTTTAGGTATTTCAATTGACGCAATGGATCAGTTGACTAGACTGCCAAATGATCGATTCAAGTGTAGAGACAGTCGTTTGGAGTGTCAGACTAATTGTATTGTACATTGGTTGGAATTCTACCTGACTCGAGCTATGAGACGCCTGTCTCGCTTATGCAAAATGTCTGTATGGCCTGCTACAAGATGCATGTTTCACTTGTGGGAGACGCTCATTTGGTATGGTGTGAGACGTCCGTCTCATTTACACCAGACGCCTATTACGGGGTGCAATTCGATTGCACAAAGGATTGGTGTTGACGTCAAGTTGAGTACTAATTGGAATTCAATTGCCGACATATACGCAGAAGTGGAAGGTGCAAAACAACCATTTCGCTTAGCGAAACGACCGTTTCACGTGTGATACCATTGTCTCTCTGGGTGAGATGACTATTTCGACGCATGTAGGTTGTGAAACTTCTAGAATTGTTGCAAAAATTCAAGATCTTACGGTCCTTTCCACTCCCACTTTGGTCATGTATTGGCTGGGGACTGGGAATCCTATCCCTAACCCCTCCTATATATAGAGGGGTAATGGGGGCTTCCCAGTGCACAACTACTACACAGACAATTTAGAATTAGTTGCTCTGACAATTATTTTCCTCTCTGGTTGTTGTAACCACAAGAGCCCAGGAAAGTCCTAAAGGGATAGACAAGGGAGAGAAATAATTGAGGATAATTGTATTGGGAGAGCATGTTGGTGACTAGTACACCAACAGGAGGGAAAACTCATTCCTGTATGTTCTTGTAGGACGACATGAGTTCTAGTTGGTCCATGTGGACTAATCTAGAGGTAGAAGTCGTTTGGTTGCTACTAGGAGGGCAACGTCAACTTGTAATCCATGGCGAGATATGAGGAGCTACTATAGCAGTTGTCTGATGTCCATGTAGGAGCATTCACACAAGTCCCAGTGTGACCAAGAGTTGCACAGCCACTGTCCAAGATAGAGTGTGCATCTACACCGATGAGGATTGTCACTGGACTTGCTCCAGGACCAGGTATATCCTCATCAAGCCATCCTTCCCATTGCATAGTTATTGATGTGATCTACTGGTTAATGGGAAATATGTCAAGAAAATTTTTGTTTCTACTGTCTTTCTCTATGTCGTATTTCCTAATAGTGGTATCAAAGCCACGTCATTTAATTATGTTTTGGGATAATCGATATGATCGGATTTTTGGTTTTACTATGTTTATTTATTGCATGTGATGTGAATATTTAAATTGGTTGATGTGCACGTCCATCTATATCACCACATAAAGAACCCAAACATATATATATATATATATATATATATAATATGTATATACATGTGTGTGCAATTTACAGGCTTTGTCATAAAATCGGTTTTGATGGTGGATGTGAAGCATGGTTATGGCCAAAGCCCCAGATCTGTGTGTTCATGGTTGTGGTTATTTATTCATGTTTTTAATTGGTCTACGTACTGAGCCTCCCTCTCCTTTCCAAATGTAAATTAATAGTCTTCTTCCTATTTCCCATTGAATGTAACTTGAGGTTTTCCCCATAATAATGTAACAAGAAATAGGATAGTTTAAATTTATCTTTTGACGTGAGATGACGATCTACACAAAGGTGAAACAAGGGGCTCATGAGATGACCCAATTGACTGGAGGATCAAGGAGGCCAGACAACAAGAGGACGAACTAATATACTGGTGGCCCAACCGATCGGCTGTAGGTGTCCAGACGCTGCTTGGACTTGAGAATCAAAAGACTGTTTCATAAGAGCCCAATCGAGTGACCATGAGGCGATCTAATTGGTTCAAGAGTTGAATCGATCAACCCAGATTGGTTCAAGTGCAGAATCTTCACCAAACATAGGTTGCATATGATGTGGACCATAGGTGGTGGTAATTCCTTGTGGCTCCAAGGAATTACATTAGTATGGACATAACCATCACTTGTGTGTTTTATTTATTGCATGTTCTCATTTGTGGTTATAATAGTATATGATACGTACTGTGATACATCGTCACTCTAAATGAGATTACTCAAAACACAAAATGCAATCAACTACTAATTAATCACATATTCAATGATGTAGAATAATTAAAACCAATTTCAACAGTGTAAACAAATTCTGTAACATTTACATAAAGGTCCATCCTTCCATTCTCATATACTATAATAGGTATTTACATCTAGGTCCAATGGCCTCAGCCACGTCATGTATACAAAAGATATTTCAAAGGTAATGTCATATATTTATAAACATTGGCATACTGCAAAAATCTTGTGTCGATATAAAGATATCATTTAGATAACACATCCCATACCCAGACCTGAGAGTACAGAGATGACACTAGGACTCTACTACTAACATCTACAACTGACCAACCTTCTGAATCTATTAATCACCAAGCTAGTTCTCTTACATAGCACGACCTCAACCTCATTGCCCATGTCCACCTAAAAGGATGTGTGACCCATGGGTGAGACTCAGTCCCAGTGAGAGATATAACTCTCTCCAACAAATATTGATTCCAACAGATTAATTAACAGTAAATAAACTGGGCAGATAGGGTATTGAATAAGCAATTGAGCAGATTGAATAGTTTAAGCATACTAAGCAATTAAGCAAATAAGCTTTAACAACAAGTAGAATTACTCAAATTTCATAGGTATACACTCTATAAGAACTATGTAGTATAAACATAAAAAAAGGGTTATTCAACCAATGTGAGACGTATTTGACCCTAACAGATATCTACTACATGACTTGAATTACATATTTTATTATGTTTCCCTGAGGGATTTGGGGAATACTACTCAAGTCCCAACTGACCACTACTAAGTTGAAATCAATGCCATACAAGATCTAGGATAACCAGATTCCTAAGATCTTCTCTGCCCTCGGTCAGTATGAGTCTGCCACATCGACACATCAGGTCAAACTGCTAACATCCTAGTCTGTCCTTGGTAAAGGTCATGACACTAATGAAAGGAGGTGGGAATACAAACCTTGTCATCTTAGGTACAACCACGGTTGTCCTCAAATATTATCATATATATACTAGGTGTTATGCATGTGGCTTCAGGGGGTATTCATGTTTGGCATATTCCTGCCTTGACTGAGATATTTGGAGATGATTTCATATTATAGTTCGGTGGAGGAACTTTAGGACACCCTTGGGGAAATGCACCTGGTGCAATATATATATATATATATATATATATATATATATATATATATATATATATATATATATATATATATATATATATATATATATATATATGAGACACGACCACAGCCATTCTCCTACCGAGGTATGATCACAGTCATCCTCCCAAACATTTGGAGTCAGGATGACAAGCACCCCGCATATTCAATAGTATGCACTCTGAGTTTCCCTTAGGAATACTCGTTTCACCATCTGGCAAGTCCTAACATTGAAATGGATCTCTGGCACAAGGCACTACAAGATTAGGGTTACACTTTATTAGTTATTGCCAATTGGATGAATTAAGGCTTCATCATACAAATGAACATACAAACCCGAATTCATTTCTATCAAGTGTATAAGCATTGAAACTTTAGAAGATATAAAACATTTGAAGTATAGATCTTAATCACAGTACCATATGATATCATCCATTGCATTATAATGAACCACATTATCATCATATAATTTCAAGATATCCATTTCTTATCACAAGTTCTAGGGTTTCAGCCATTATTGGAACATGAAAAGGATTTCACCTCAATCTTGGCTCAATATGCCCAAAGGTCATTAAGACCATCACATTATTCATATCAAGGTCATCCTCATCATTCCATTCCTTAAACAAGGCTCAAAAATCATAAGCAATTATGTGTCCATAGGTATTATTATGGCAAGGCATTATGATATTCAAATAGCACAACATTGTGGTTTAGACATAAGAATAGTGTAATAGATTGTCACATTAATCATGCAAGATGGATGATTATAACCAATCACCATTATTTAATTACATTTAGGTATAGCAAACTATAAAACATTGAAGTTACACACCCACTTATTATGGTCATTTATCAAATAAACTATAGGAGAGCAAAGGTATAATAACAAATTAATGATATTGAACCATCAAATTCTCATCGCTAGGACCCACATATAATATTATGGAACTCATTCTAATCCATTGGATGTTTAAGCATCCAATCTCATTCATTGGATCGATTTCATTGTTGAAAGTTATCAATTGAAGTATAGGTCGAACCATTAGATCAATTGAATTGGTTTAAGGTTTAGTCAAATCTATAATTACATCCTTAATTCACCATGTGTGGTCATGACCTAATCCAGCATTAGTTGTGATCATTAAGTCACCATCGATTGTTAGATCAACACTATATTCATTTAACACCATCGGATATTAAGCTAATGTCATCATTGATTGATAACATCATTAGAGAATCAAACCATTGCTCATTGAGATTCCAAGAGAACCTAACACTAATCTAAGGTGTGACTATCAGTTCACATTATCATTCATGACCCTTGGTCACCACCTTCAATTTTCATGAAGACCGCACCATCGAGCCATGTGTTTAGAGGAGAGAATAACCTAGAAACCCTAATATGGACCATCAATTGATAGGTGCTTAGCACCATAGGTGGTAATACCAACCTAAAATAAGTCATATACTTCCTTAGGAAGTGCGTGCACATGATTACAGGTTCATATAGAATTGTAAACAAAATAAGAAACACAATAAAAATTGAAATCTCAAACAAGCTTAGCTTCTTAATGCTTAGATCACCATTTTTAAGCAAGAACATGAGCTAACAAGCTTATAGTAACGAATATAAGTATAGAGGGTTATATAACTCGCCTCTACTAGGAAGAAGAAACTTCTAGCAGCAAGAAACTCAAGCCAATAAGGTAGCAAACCCAAGAGGAAGCTCTGAACTCAGCCAAGAAGGCACTCTTCTTCACAAGGAATTAAAACCCTAGAAGAAGAAGCAAGAAAGGTAGGATCTTGAGCTCTAAAGCAAATTTTACCATGGAACAGCAGAGTTCAGACCTGGAGAAAGGTCTAAGGAAGGAGAATAGCAAGAAAAATAGAGAAGGAAGAAAGAAAACAACTTTCCATGGTCAAAAACCCTAGAAGATGGCCTTAGAAACCCTAGGTAGGGCTAGATGGGGCTCTAGGAGACCTTCTTCTCCAAAAAGAGGTTGTATTCTACCTTAGACCACTTTGTTCTGCATCCAAATAGAGAAAGTTTAGTGCTCTAAGCTAGAGGAAATAGGTAGTGAGCAATGATTTTGATTTGGAGGTAGGAAGGGTATATATAGCTTCATGGATAAGGAAGGGGACAAGCATGAGGTGCCCATGAGTTTTCCATGTGTCCATAGCCTAGAGCTTCTATGTGCATGCAACACCTCCCTCACTTACCACCTATACTTTCTATACTTTATCCATACACTTATCCTTATCTTGACCCTTGTCCTTATCCTTATCTTTACCATTACTCTTATCCTTATCCATAAAGGGGGAAACCCCGAAAATGTCCTTGAAGAGGAACACCTCCAAACCAAGAACAGATAGGAGCCCCATAGACCAAAAAAATTTAGAATGATAAGGAAACCCATAAGGATCATAATGCTTGTCACAATATACAAAGAAAACCTCCCAATTGGATAAATTGTAGAAAAGTCCAGAATGTACATAAAATTTCATAACTTGCTCAAACAATGTCCAAATTGGACCAAATTTAAAACTTAAGATTTCTTATGATTCCAAATCATATCACATGGTTATATTAAGGTTCTAAGCATTCAATTATGGTAATTAAGCTTGTTCAACACTTTAAGCAAGTTCAAGGTCCTTACGCGTATTATATATGTGGTGATTGGATAAAGTATATGTATTTATACAAACAAACTCCCTCAACTTAAATATTAAGTCTAAGATGCCTTGAATTAGAAATACACATGATAATATTGATCGACCAAATGTATATTTGAACAAATCTTGGTGCATTGTCTATCTCATGGAAGTGTGATGGTAAATATGTAGATTTGCACAAAGCATGGTGCATATCTATCGTATTGGCTATTAGGTCAGGCTTAACTGGTGACTTGGAGAGACCAAGTCCAGAGACATTCATATGATTATGATAAGGAGTTACACATATCATGTATCCACGAGTTGCATTTGATGCAATTGTCATGATGGCCTACCTAATAGTCAGGTTGTGGGGAATCAGAAAACGTTGATTCATGAATTGATGAAATATGGATCTTGGCCCACTAGAATATTGTACGCTGCAATATTTTGAATTGATATTGAGGGCTATCAATTGAAATAAAATAGTGGCAGTGGTAGTTAATTAAAGACCTAATTAATATCTTCAAATTTATCAAATCATATTAAATCAAAAATATTTTGAAAAGTTGCAATATTTCTTTGTAGAATCAAAAGTCAAACACAAAAAATGCTCAAATTTTAATTAGTCCTCAAGACGGACAAAATGGGATAAAGTTCCACAATTGGTTAAGGACTTGTTCTCATCAATGAGTGAAAGCTCTATGTCCTACATAGACCAATGTCAGAGGAACCCACTCCAAATGTGCCTAAGGCTAAATGGATGCATATTGGAAGCATGCCAATGATGCCATAGACATTTAAATACCTAATGATATGTTGTATGAACTATGAGTTGCATGAACAACATGAATACATGGGCATTCTTGAGATGGTAACACATCTTAAGAATCATGTAAAGCAAACAAGGTATAATTTTAATGCAAACTGACAAATAGAGGTCCAATAGAACCTCATGTGTCAAATTACTATTATGTACATGCCATTGATCAAAACATCCTATTTATTGTATGACAAGAACATTATGTTTCATTTTAAAATATATGATCTTTTATGGCAATGCCCTATGTCTTAGATGGAGTCCATCATTGATCTCATGGACTCAAGCCACTTTTTAGATTATGGTCCCTCAATAGTTTCTGGGTAGGTTGTTGACTCATCTCTATGATCAATGTGCCGCCTTTTGAGTCATAAGATATCATAATTTTTCAAGATCAAGGTGTGTTCTACTAGAACTATGAGTTTTGTGTTTACATAAGGAACATGAGATTCCACAACAACTTGTTATTCCCTGTGTTCTTACTTTACCTCTTTAGGTTCTATGTTTTCTTGTTTGTCTTGAACATTTTGAGTTCTACTTTTACTCCCATTGGTTCCTTTGAAACTAAGTTCCCTTTTAGGAATACAATCATCCATACTGACAAACACTTTGTTGTCGGATTGGGATAAGAGTAGTATTTAACACAATAACATTTATGTGATTTGTGGATAAAGTCTTTAAGAAATAGTTTTCTTATATAAGTCTTTAATCCTAATCACTGTAAAAGACACATCAGGACTCCTCCCATGCCATATCTCATATGGTGTCTTTTGAACCATTTTAGACAATACATTATTTTAGTGTAAAGCATGTGCCCAAAATAAATTGTAAGATTAGCTAGATTTTATTGATAATATCACCATGAATTAACACGGTGTGATACCTTCTTTTTGACACATCAGTATGTTTTAGGTGGAGTTCATTATGATACACTATCATGATCACCCAAAAGGTTCTCAAACTCTTGGTTTATGTGTTTCAATATTGATCCTATCAAGGTATCTTAATACTTTTACCAATTTAGTTATGTACTTCATTTATGATCTCCTTGAACACTTCAAGAGATCCAAACTTGTATGTCACTAAATACAAATTTCAATATCTACTGATCACATCACAAAATATAATGAGGTACTTGTCACTACCTTTAGCATTCATTGTAAAAGGTCTACATACATCAGTATGTTCTAGTCATAATGGAATAGTCGATCTCCCACTACATCTAGTGAAAATGCTTTTATCATATTACACAACAAATTGGACATGCATGTCTCTATTGGTTCAATTATCAAAAGAGTCTAGATATCCATCATATGGATTCTAAAAATTCATTTTTTGTTTATGCACTCTAAATGATAGTGCTATAGGTATTCCAGTTTGTTTGAATTATCAAGTCATTCATTATCTGTGTCATAAGCATTTGTCTCTACAACTATCCAATATAGTTTATAAACCAACAAGGTATGACCTTGGTGGATCCACCTAAAGGGGTAAAACCCATAGGGTGAATTTGGGTCCTTGAAAGGAGACCAACATGGAAGGGTAGATTGGTTGCAAAGAATTTCAAACTAGTTCAAGGTGTTGAACATGATGAAGTCTTTTACCAGTTACCATGGTTAAATCCATCTAGATCATGCTTGATGTTGCATCTTAGTATGACTGTGAGATTTGGCATATGGATGTTAAAATCACATTACTTAATTGGAATAATTAAGAGGATGCGGGTGTGACACAACCTAATGGTTTTATGAATCCATTAATGCAAATAAAGTTAATAAGCTATAAATGTCAGCCTGTGGATTGAAGCAAGCATCTCAGAGCTAGAATCTTCTATTTGACAAGGCAGTCAAAGGGTTTGACTCGAGTCAGAATGAAGATGAAATATGTGATTACAAAAGATTTAGTGGGAGCATATTATTATTTCACATATTGATGAGGAATGACGTCCTTATCCTGCAAATGTTAAAAACCTGGCAAGGAAAGTACCTTCTATATGAAGGGTTTAGGCGAAGCTTCCTATGAGATAGGAATTGAGATCTATAGAGATAGATTTGGAAATCTTCTTGACCTAAGAAAGAGTACATAAATTCGAAAGATGTTGAAGGGTTCAGTGTGCAAGACTCAATGAGAGAAAACATGTCCAAATTCCATGGAGTTAGTCTCTCAGGAGCCAAGTGTCCCAGCTCTTATGAAGAATAAGAACACATGGATATATGACATGTGCATTCACAATTGGATGTATCTTTAATGCAGTGTTATGTATTTATCCCATTATCTTGTATGTATTGGACATGACGAAAAGATATCCAGACATCTCATATGTATTGGACATGATGAGAGGATATATATATATATATATATATGCCTACCAATCTCATATGTATTGGACATGACGAGATGGTATATGTCAGATACCAGTGAGAGTCATTGAACTACCATAATGAACATCCTTAGGTGCTTGTGAAGCACTAAAAGGATATGTTCCTTGAGTATGGTAATAAGGAAGAGTTGGATGTAAAGGGATGCATCCATGCAAGCTTCTAAACTAACAAAATAGTCACAATCCAAATTTATGTTTGACAAAAAATGAGAACTGTAAGTTAGAAAGGGTTCTGAGCTGATGACAGTTGTTCAAATCTACTAGAGAAGTTGAGTATCTCTGTGTTATGAGAATAGCAGAGGATATTGTATGGATCAAGAAGTTCATACGGGTGAACTTGTGTGAGGTTGCAACCATTGATGACATAGTATAAATACTGAGGACAACGGTGGAGCTACTAGTTAGGATGGGAATCTCAAATAGCATACAATGACACTTCCATATCATACGAGTAGTCATACAGTGAAGAGATGTGAAAATTGCAAAATATCAACTTAAAACAAACATTGCTAAACCTGCTATAAAAAGCACTTATGCACCAGAAGCATGTGGTCATGTTAGGTCACTCGGGATGAGATATGTGGGTGAATGGCTCTAAGTGCAAGTGGGAGTCTATTGGTATGTATGCCCAGAGAGCTAATCATATGATGACTGGGATAAGGCATTAGATACATGATTTGATTATTGGCAAATGCAAGCTTACAATTTATTTTGTATATTCAGTTATGAGATAATGAATAACATAATAAATGTCTAGAGAATCATATTACTCAATGACATATGTATTCAAATTACTAACCTTGTGGATGAGATGATACAGATGTTAAGAGTACATATACACATTCTCATTATGTCCCTGATCAGTTGTTATTGTGGAAGGTTGATACACAACAATGAAATATAATATCATAGTGTGAGTTGGTTGATGACTAAATCTCATTAGTCATGATATGGCAATATCAAACCAAGCACACAGATACATGTTAGGGAATAGTGTATCGAAAAAACTCACTGTGAGACTGACACATGGAAGCCATCATCGTGGAAGTCATAGTCAGCTCTCAACATGATGGTGGTGGTTGTGGTCCTTAGACTTGAAATCACTACACTCATCACATGTTGTTGGGTACACTTTGACATCACCAAATGCATCTTGAAACATGGGTTGTTATAACGGTGATGATTGGGTGACTTTGACACATGGAGACTGACTGTGACTGATAGATATGGAATTTGTCCCTACGATAAGAGTATGATATCCAAGGCCTCTTGATTAGAGAGACTGAGAAAAGTATGGCCATATGCATGTAACTCAATATGTGATATTGAGCTTACATATATCTCATGTAGTCTGCTCTGGTTCAAGGAACGAGATTGAATAAAAATGAGGATGACTACTCCATGCCTCTAGTTCAATCTAGATATTAGTGATAAAGGAACTATACAAACATTGTAACACCATACACAGATTGTAGGTTGAAGTTGCTCCCCAACTTTCCATTCACTTGGGTAGCAATGATGTGCGACTAGGCACCGCTCATTGCTTGTGGTGTCATAAGCTAGTTATGGACATTCACTGCCAACGTGATATGGGACCTATAGGGTCACACACATAGGAACTCATCTAGAAGAGGAGTTTGATCTTGAATGATAATTGAATTGATTAATAAAGTGTTTAGGTATTTCAGTTCACGTAATGGATCAGCTCACTACACTGCCAACTGACCGGCTCAAGTGTTGAGACAGATGTTTGGAGTATTAGACTGATTGTATTGTACATTGGTTGGAATTCTGCCTGACTCAGGTTGTGAAACACCCATCTTGCTTATGAAAAATGACTATTTGGCCTTCTACGAGATGCCCATTTCACCTGTGTGAGAAGGCCGTCTGGGATGGTGTGAGACGCCCATCTCATTTACACCAAATGCCTATTTTGGGAATGTAATTCGATTGCACAAAGGATTGGTGTTGAAGCCAAATTGAGTACTAATTGGAATTGAATTGCTGACATATGTGCAGAACTAGAAGGTGTGAAATAACCATTTCACTTAGTGAAACGACCGTCTCTCTAGGTGATACAACCCTTTCAGTGCACATAAGTTGTGAAACTTTTAGAATTGTTGTGAAAATTCAACATCTTCAAGTCCTTTCCAGTCCTTCTTTAGTCCCGCATTGGTTGGGGATTGGGAACCCTAACCATAACCCCTCCTATATATAGATGGGTATTGAGGGCTTCCCAGTGCACAACTACTACATAGACAACTGAGAATTAGTTGCTCTGACAATTGGTGTCCTCTTTGGTTGTGGTAACCATGAGAGCCGAGGCAAGTCCTACCCGACTAGGGAGGGATAGCCAAGGGAGAGAAACAATTGAGGATCATTGTTTTGGGAGAGCATGTTGGTGACCAGTACACCAATGTAAGGGAAAAATCCTTGCTGTCTATTCTTGTAGGATTATAGGAGTTCTATTTTGTCTGTGTGGCTGCTGCTAGGAGGGAAACGTCAACTCGCAGTCTGTGGCGAGATATGAGGAGTTGTTGCCACAGTTGTCTGGGTCTAATGTCTATGTAGGAGAAATTAGACAAGTCCCAGTGTGACCAGGAGTTGCACAACCACCATCAAAGATTGAGTGTGCATCTACATCAGCAAGGATTGTCGCTAGACTTGCTCTAGGATCAGGTATATCTTCGGGAAACCATCCTTCCCATTGAATAGTTATTGATGTGATCTGCTGGTTAATGGCAAATATGTCAGTAAAATTTTTGTTTCCTATGTCTATCTCTATGCCATATTTCCCAACATCTCCTGGGAGTTGCTTGAACTGATTAATCTCCCCCACGTCTGATGAGTGACAGTGGGAAGAACATCTTCAAGAACTTGTTTTGAAGTTCCTCCCAAGTTCTAATGATGCATTCATCAAGGGAATTGTACCACATTGTGGCCTTGACAATGAGGGAATAGTAGAATAGTCGTCACTTCAAGGATTCATT
Source organism: Alisma plantago-aquatica (assembly GCA_963693085.1). Lineage (NCBI taxonomy): Eukaryota > Viridiplantae > Streptophyta > Magnoliopsida > Alismatales > Alismataceae > Alisma > Alisma plantago-aquatica. Next base: position 782,374,404 of record OY856411.1, on the reverse strand, counting down.
AGAGACAATGGCCTTGTTTCTTAGTCAGCATACATCTATGAATTTCTTAGATGATCATGCGCATTCTCAATGGGTCTCTTTGGAAAACTGATGTTTTGCATCATCGTCACCCGCTGCATTTTGATTCTAAAGTTAGGAGTCATAATGTTTGGTTGGGCGATTAGGTTTTCAATGTCAGTAGCTTTAGGGATAAAGAACTCTCATAGTTCTCTTTGTCTCTATGTTGCTGTTGCTTCTTGTAACTTAGATCATAATGTAGCTCTGCCTTCACCACGAACCTCTCTCTTTGTGTTTTAAGTGCCACTTGCACTCTACATTCGACTTCCTCGTTGTTCATCTTGGCTTACGATGAAGCATGTGATAGGTTCTCTCAGTCTTAGGGATAGTGTGTGCAATGGAATCGACGCTAGAGGAGCGTGGAATGCACAAGAGTTATAACCTGAAGAAAATGAAAACTTCTAAGTTCAGATGCTTTGGAGATGATTTCGGTTCAATATGTTATGCAATAGTATCAATTGTGAAAGGATATTCCTAACGAATTCAAGTCAGTTAAATTGATCAGAAAATTTTGTTGTACCCGACAATGGTGCCCAAAATTTATGTGTGTGATATTGCACATGCAAATTCACTAGGGATGAAATGCCTAGATTTTACCTAGACTGCATGCATCAATCACCACCGACAAGTGAACAGATCTTATTGCAATATAGTTTAGGCTAAAACCTGAAGGACAATTTATTTAAGAACTAACTAATTAAAGTAACTAAGCAAGAACTAGTATTTATCACAAGATTGAGTTGGTTTAATTAACTAATGTCACAAGAATGAAAATAGATAGACTAATGTGACTCCACATGCCACAAACCATGAGATTGAAACAAAATGCTAACATCAGATTACCGAATTAAAATTGATTTACAACAAACACCAACATCAGGAAACTTATTACATAAAGTTCCAAAATTTTGTCATTTGGATTAAATATCACATAAAATGTCATGCTTACAACATGTTCCATAGACATACCTATAACACATGATATTTGTTTCACTTGCATATACATGTACATCTTCCAACTATATACAATAAAAGGGCACATAAGCCAAAAACTCATATCAATAGCACAACCACAAAACACACCAAACTATCCCCAAGACCTAAGTGTATAGGGATGGATATAGGACTCTAACACCAAAAGACAAGAAGCATATCCAGCTTATCTGCTACTGATCTTGTTGCTGCCCCTCCTCAGCTACACAATATCTACCTCCTCGTGCACGACTACCTAAAGATGTGGAGAAACCCATGGGGTGAGACCAAATGTCCCAACAAGAGATATAACTCTCATTCAATGCTACTAAATCACATATAAAGTAATTAAAGAATGGAATTAAAGCTACATCTATGATAAGCATATTCAAATGATTATAGAAAACTAGTAGAACACCTTATAAACTAAGAAGGAATATGAAGAACATGTATATTTTCTACCAACCAAACTATACAAAAGCAAGCAAGGCCTTATCTAATATTTTTGTATTTGATCTTACAAAAGTACCACTACTAAGTCCTTATTGGTACCACACACGGTGAATGGAACAGTCAGATTCCATGACCTTTCTAACACCTCCTGACTAGCATGAGAGTGAAACCACAATGACATTTAGTCAACTTGTACAGGTGACATATAGTTCAACAGATGGACCGACTCATGCATGGTTGTCCATATATCACAAGGGAATCGGTTCACGCATGGTCATCCATATTTAACAAGGGAACTAGATCACATAAGGTCATTCCATTAATCACAATGATATTGGATCACGCATGGTCGTCTTTTTGCTGTGCCAATTAAGTTTTAGCATCAATAAAATTATAATGTACAAAATCATAACAAGTACTACAAAGGTAAGGTCATGGTACAACATTCAAAGATATAAAACTTTATAAGGTGTGAACTTGTCACACTATCATCACATAACATCTGCACACTACCATTCACAAGACCATTATCACTGTTTCACAGCCACTCAAGGCTATTACTAATGTCACATCATTGTGGGGTATTAATCCCTTAATCATAGCTTTAGAGGTATCACATCATAGTAGACATCACCACTATCAGTTCGTAGGACCCCTTTCATATCATACTCACCATATCATGCACTAGCTATGATATTCAAGTTCATATCACATGCATTGTTAGAAATTGATATATAAGTGAGAGAATGTGTCACATCACCATTTCCACATGCCTCAATTATACACAACCATCACCATAGAATAACCAAGTATGGAACACATTCATCCCGTAAGGTTAGAGGTTTAAAATAAGAGAAATATATCATCCTAATATAATATCCATCCCAAGAGAAAGAATCAATCATGTCACCATACTCATCATCAGGGTTAGGGTTTTCCACTCATAGTTGATTAGGGTATTTGAAGTTACAACCAACCATCAAACCCTAAGTACACCACCTCCCACTATCTTGGAGCATATTTTAGGGTTAAGGAACATGATTAAAAGTATTTAGATATTATCAAATCATCATGTTGCATGGTGTATGCATTATTCATACAAGTGTATCATTATGTGTCCAAGCATGTCTCTCAATCACCCATCAGCCACATGTCTTGACCACTCTTACAACTAGGTCACGACCACCTCAACCTAGACCATGTTGTGACCATGACACCTAGGGTGTCTCGACCAAAACACCCCTTTCAATATTAGCCCTACACCAACATGTCTCATCCCATCTAGGGTTAGGGTTCCATCAGGGTTCCACCAACCAAAAGGCACTATCAACACATCTAGAAACATGGTTGTCTTGACCTCAAGCCTGGGAGCATGTCGCGACCCAAGACCAAAATGTCACGACCTCCCTCTAAGGACATGTCATGACGAAGATAATGGAAAGAATATGACCCACAACTAGGGTACCAATTCCACCAAAACAAGGATCAACTTAACCATCAACACTAAGTGTCGTGATCTCAAACGAAACAAGGTCCAACCCAACAAAAGGGAAGCATCTTCACTAAAATCAACTATGGGTCGTGAACTACATGGGGATAGATGTCTCAACCACCCCAAGGTGTGATGTCTCAGTTCCAAATAGAAAATAAGGTCTAGAAATACCATGATCAACATGAAGGAGAGAGAACATATGCAAAACGATCGCCAAAAACCCTAGGTCATACACCGTGAAACCATCATGAAAGGATCTCATGTGAGTTAGGTAAATATATGTTTAAGGCACCCAAAATAGAACCTAAACTCTTCATAACATCTAGATATTTGAACATCATGCATGTGAGCAAGACCAAGGTCAAAAAGTGGAGGAAGATCACCATAACATCACAATCACCAAAATCGGGTATATGAAATTAAGGTATTGGATTTCTATCAATCCAAGCAAGATAAATACCATTAAATGAGTTCTAGAGCATGGCATCACTTACTACCATATTATGAGCATGATTTAGAGAGAAATGTAATCATGAAAGCAATATAATGTGCATTAATAGAGAGGGTTAAGGGTTATATCACCCGCTTTAAGAAGATCACCACCAAGGATTCCAAGCTCCAAGATCAAGAGCTCTAAGCACACAATCCTAGGGTTGTAGAAGCTCCTCCTCAAGAAGTAGAAGACACCAAGGTCAATGATCATCCAAGAAAAGAGAGCCAAAAATCTCTAAGATGAGCCAAAAGAGAAAGAGAGAAGAAACCATCCTTACCCTTGTGATGAGGAGTTTCTATCCCAAAATGACCACCATGGGGAAATCATTGTATAGGGCCAAGAAAATAGAATAACATGGAGTTAGGAGATCAAAAGAAATTCCATCAAGGAAAGGTAACACTTACCAAGGTTGTAGATGAGCTATGGTAACCACAAACACCACATGCAAGAGGAGTTCGATCCCCAAGAGCTCTAAGGTTAGGTCTCCTTACTCCACCAAGCTCTAAGAACAAGAAAAAGAGAAGGAAGAAGATGAAGGGCCGAAAAGGGTTACAAACATGGAGAGATGAGGGGTTATATAGGTGGAAGATGAGAGAGAAGGCAAGGGATGATGTGTCAGCACTCCAAGTTACAAAAGGGACACTTGTCCACTCAAAAGACCAACATGCAACCACCTAATCCTAACATGCAAGACATGGTGATAAATCTAGGTTGGGCCACCTTGGTCTCCCACATGGTCACGGTAGCGACCCTCCATGGTTCACCACCCATGGTTGTGATAACACCATCCATCACCACTAGGTCGAGACAAGGGATCTCCACACCGCCTAGGTCGAGACATCCTACAAGAAAACAACCATCTCGAACCAAGACCACCTTGGTCATGACCTCAACACCTAGAGAGGGGGTTTCTTGACCATGACACCCATGAAAACTCACCCTAGGTCGCAATCTACGTCGAGACAACCCACTAGGTACATATAGGTCGAGTCACACATCAACCCTAGAAACCCTAATCACCACCAAGGATGCCACCACTCAACTAAGGCTTAAACAAGGATCCCCCTTCTCTCTCTCCTCTAGATGATGTCAAGAAAGAGAAGGAACACTCTAGATGTGACAATTTGCACATCAACCCCCTATTTTGTGTAAAATGCAATTTGTACCAAAACTAGCACACAAAGCACAAATAGTATCCAAACAAGCTCAAACTTGAATCTTAAGATCTCCACAAGCCCTAATTTCTTCTCAAAAAGTTAGAGAAAGGTCTTATACAACTTACTTAAGCCAAACAAATAGGGTTAACCCAAAATCTAGGCCAGGGGTCTTATAAGTCATAAACCCCTAACAGGGATTTTGCCCCCAAAATCCTCAGCAAAAAGAGACGGGTACCACCTTTGCATCTCTACCTCAAGCCCTACTAGGGTCAAATAAAATAGGCATAAAAGAAAAAGAAGACATATCATAATGAATAGACTTCATCTGACATATCTCAACTCGAGGGTTGACCTCTCCTTTTGGATAGCTCAAGGCATAAAGTCTAGGCATCACCTATTGTCATCCCCATCCCCCAATGGCATGTCCGGAGGAACCAACATGTGGTGCCTATCCATGACCTCTTCCACCACTACTATAATCTTGTCTCTGCAAGCCCTGTTGGCTCTGCCTCGACTGTTGGGTCACCTCATCATCTTTCACAAGGAAAAATGGTGTAGTATGCCTGATCTGTGCACACCTATAGCACATCTTGCTCTCATACCAAGGCGTAGGCGGCCCTGTCACTGATACTGATGTAGTACTTTGAGCTCCTACAGGCGGAAAACTATGGCTCTTGTCCTTACTAGGTAACCACTATGTCATTGCACTAGACCTATGTTGTGTTGGTGGTGTTTCCAACCTAAGTTCCTTAAATCCACCTAACAACTGTCCTTGGTACTCAGCATGCCTCTTCTTGGAACTTTTCTCTCTCTTCTCAACCACAGACCTCTCTATCCTCCAAACCTATTCTAAAAATGTAGCAAAACACTCTCTGTTTTCCAAGACAGCCACCGACATAGACAACTCAGCATTCAATCCTTTCTCAAAATATCATATTCTCTCCTCATCTATAATAGTAGTGTGAGGACAAAACCTTAACAACTCCATAAACCATACTATATACTCCTTGATCTACATGGATCCCTACCGGATCCTCTCAAACTAACTGATATTCCCATCCAGATAGGTCCAAGGAAAGTACCAACTAACAAACTCATGTCGCAATTCCTCCCAACCAATGGCAACTCCATGCCTCTTTTCCTCCTCTATGGCCCACCAATAGCCAGCATTCCCCTTTAGAAGGTATAATGTATGCTTCACCTTATCAGCTTCTGGGATACTAAGGATCTTGAAGGCTTTCTCTAGCTTCATCAACTAGAGGTATGCATCTGCTAGATCTGCCATCCTAGTAAATTCTACAACCCCAACATGTCTAAGCTACTCGAAAGTCTTACCAAAGATTGGGAATTTTGCATTAGAAACTGGTGCCAAATAAATCATCCCACATCCATATATAAACGTTTATCATAAAGAATAGGCAAGAAAAGCACTTCAAATTGTTGATTTGACGATTATAGATGTACAAACTATTATTATTTCGAGAAAGCCACCATGGTGAAATCGATAGACACACTGCTCTTAGGAGGCAGTGCTAGAGCATCTCAGTTTGAGTCCGAGTGGTGGCATATTCTATTATATAAAAAGAACATAATAAAATAAAAATATAAAAAGAACACAATAAATTCTATAATGCATTCAATAAGAAATTCCTTATTTTTATTTTATTCACTAATTGGATTATCTTTTTATATGTTGTTTATAACTTTAGAACATATATTAACTCATATATATTCCTCAATTATTTCAACTGTTATTATGATTCATTTGATGACCCTATTACTTCATGAAATTGTAGGATTATTTAATTCGTCACAAAAGGGTATGATAGATACTTTTTTATCTATAACAAGATTATTAGTTATTCATTGGATTTATTTGGGACATTTCTCATTAAATAATTTATATGAATCAGGGTTTAATACTGATATTTTAGCAACAAATCCAATAAATCTAAGTGTAGTGCTTGGCGTGTTGATTTTTTTTAGAAAGGGAGTCTATGCGAGTTTCCTTTTGGGAGGCCTATGCCCCATAGAAACTGTCTACCTAAGACTGTCCCTTGGCCCTTAGGTCCTGGCACAAGGTTGGAATTCTAGCTCTTCCAAAGTGGTATCTCACTGATGGCTCGGGACCCCAGGAAGGATGCCTTCTTTGCCTTCCACCTAAGCTGCATAGGAAAGGCCCAAAGCCAATCCTAGAGAACAATGAAGCTTCATAGGGTCTTTATGTCTAGGTGTAGGTAGTCTGCATCTTCACAGACATGTCTATTTCACCAAGCCTCTCTCTGAGACAGTTCCCAGATCGTTACTCCTTTTGTGGGGGTCAGAACTTACTAGACAAGGAATTTTGCTACCTTAGGACCGTTATAGTTACAATCGCCATTCGCCGGGACTTCAGTCGTTGGCTCCCCTATTATCAAGTCACCAACTTCCTTGACCTTCTGGTCGCTACCCATTAGCCTAAAAGGTAACCATACGGTCAGAAAAATAACTTACTGGACAAAAAAGTAACTATGATGATTAAAAAGTAACTATACGACTAAAAAAATAAATCTGGGCAGAATACAAAGCAAATATATATATAATTGTATATTTATAATATTATTACAAATGTAACTATATATGTGTGAAAAGTAACAATTTGCAAGGTAAAGTAACCATCTACATGTCAAAAGTAAGATACTCCAAAAAATGTAACCGAAATAGGGGGTGGGTAGCTACCCACATGGGTATTAAATACATGCCATATATATATATATATATATATATATATATATATATATATATATATATATATATATATATATATATATATATATATTATATATTTATATATACATATATATTATATTATATATATATATATTACTTGGGATCGTATGTGGTATTTAATTGGATATGCACATTAATCATTTTAATATTTGCATCATATGCAATAAATAAATGATAAAACCAAAGTCTAATCACATCGATTAAATCCCAAAGCATAGTAAATTGACGTGGGTCTCGTACCACTGTTGGGAAATATGACATCAGATATGGAAGCAGAAACAAAACTTTACTTCCATATTCCCCTTAAGTAGTAGATCGCATCAATAACTATATAATGGGAATGAGGGTTGTAAGATATATATACCTAATCCTAGAGCAAGTCCAGTGACTTATCCTTATAGTAGCGCGCTCCTTCAAGAAACACTTGAGAAGTCACCAGGAATGACCTTCTGGTGCAACACCATGGACGATGGTTGATGACGTCCTCCTAGCAATTGGCAAAGGCCTCCATGCCTCAAAAAAGTCCATGCAGACCACCGGGAACTCCATGTTGCTCTATCAGAGTCAATAGGAAGGAGTTTCCCCTTCAAACATGAACCTGCTAGGGTTTATTCGCTCTTCCTCATTGTCTCTCCCTCATTGTCCCTTGTTTTTATGGATAGGACTTGCTCGATGTAACATACCAGATCTTGATCCCTACCCTAGAACTTTAACCTTTTTGGGATTGACCAAACAAGGTTGAGGTTAGGATGATCCTAATAATCTAATGGATGAATAATGTAATCTGATATGTCACATGATTCATTTGGACATAATAAGATGACAAAGAACTCAATTGGTTAAGTAGTGAAGTTAGTGGTCCGTTAGTGGTCCATATGACATATCTCATAAAACTAAGTCCTAAAAGTGAAATATAAGTTTAAAAATGTGTTCCTTGGGTCCCAATTATCTTGGGAGTCAAGTTACACATTATTCACATAATAATAATTCATTTAATTCAAATTGGATAAGGATATGTGTGTTTTCCCCCAAAATATCAAATAAAATAATAAATGACTCCAAAAGAGGAAAATAATCTTAGATTTATAATTACAAAATAAATATAGCCTTTGGGTGAATTTTCATCAAATTTGGAGAAAGTTTGCTTAAAAGGTGTAACTAGGAGAGAGAAAGTGTGTACAAACTTCAAAATATTAAATAAATATACAAACAATCCCAATATATAAAATTGATGGTAAATTCGAATCCAACAGATTAAATATGACTTGTGGGTCAAGTTTCATAAAATTTGGGTAATCCTAATGCCATTAATGAAGGAGGAAAGAGAAAATAGGTTTTGAATTATTTAACCCATTAAAAGTTTTCAAAAGGTAAATCTAATTTTATATTCGGAATCTACATGCTTTAATTAGCCTCTATACAAAATTTTATCCAATTTGGAATTTGTTTGCACCCTAAAAATAAGAAAGAGAAAAAGTAAATTAAATGCAATGTCACTTTAATCCTATTCCTATTTGGACTATGGTTTCCGTAATGTAATTTGTTTGTTGTTTTTAGGCCTGATGTGAGCCATTGGATCTAGATCCAATGACATCTGCTCTCTCTCTCCTTCCTCCACTTCCTTTCTTTCCCTAGCGAATAGGCTTTAGTTTCCTCTTCGATTCTTTCTCTCCTTTCTCCATCTACCTTCCTTTGTTTCCTCTACTTTCTTTTCCCTTGCCTCTATTACCCTCTACCGAACCCAATGAGTATATATATGCTAGGGCTCATGAGATCTTCAGACAATCCATAACTTGTCGCCCATACTCTCTGTTCTTCTCTTATTCTCCTCTTCCTTGCCCTCTCTCAGCGAGCCTTCACCATCGGACCCCTGGTGAACCCTTCCTTGATCATTCTCGCACCTATGTGTGCCTATCTAGTGGGTCGGTTTGGTCTCTTCGCACCCCACACATCTTTTCCATATCTCTATCGTTTCTGACCCTGCTACCAGTGAGGACTAGTTGGCCGCCCCGGCTTTGACCCCAATCAATGCGCAACCGCTTCAGGAGCTCTCTGAGTCCGCCCGACCTTCACATATTGTGTGGTAGTTGCCTTTTGTTCTCTGGTTAAGCGCATCCGCAAGCTCGATTTTGGGCATTGACGCCCAAGCTATTGTGCCCAATGTCGTTCTTTGTCTCTGTGTTCTATCAACGGAGAAGACGATCCTTCATGGATTTCCGAGTATACCCCCTCTCGTTTCTTTACCTCTTTGTTTTCCCATCGGGGGTATTTTGGTCAATTTGTTATGTTTTGTTTTGCTATAGGTCGAGTCAAGTGGGCCTTTGACTGAGTGACATGGCCGCTTATGATTGGACCATGTCAACTAGGCCGGCCCGGCTCCTCTCCCTCTTTTACTTTTCCTCGATTATTTACTTATGTGGATTTATTTGATTGGTCGGATTTCTAAATTATATAACTAATTATCTGTTGGGCCAAAAAAATTAGATAAATATTTGTTGGATTCAGAAAAATGCAAGCTTTCTAATGGTATTATTTTTGTCGCCTAAATATGATGTTTTAAAGGGGTGATTTAATGGATCTAATTAAATAAGATAATAACTTATATAATTTATAATTAATAATTTATAAGTCAGAAAAATATAATAAAATATGTTTTGAACTCAGGAAAATATAACCTTAAATATGGCATAGTTTTGATAACCTAATTCACTAATAATAAAAAGGTGATTTTTAGGGTTTTGAATAAGTAATGGAAACCTAACCCTAATCCCACATATATGCTAATAGGTGCTTTGGATGCCTAGGATTGGACCTAGATGTGACTTTGGATCATTTGATTCTGGAGTTGAGGTATGATTGCATCCCACAATATTTCTATATTAAGCAATTTCTAATTTCTCTCCTTTATGTATGTTGTATCCCCTATTCCTCTATGTTGAGCAATTCACCTTATCTTATAATTATTTTGACTTTGGCCTCCACATATGTCTATTATCTTGATATCATGGTTTGTGTGAACTATCTTTCTTGTTATGGACTTGGATATTCTCTTGATTTATATCTCGTGCCTTGGTACATGTTGGTCTTGTATAATGATGTGTGCCCACTTTGAAGTGGATGTTTATATGTTTGTGTTGTCCATTGTGTGATGGAAACATTATATAATTCTGACCATACTTTTCTACTTGCCTCTACATTAAACATGCTATGTGATTCAGTAGCACTAGAGTAGTGTAATTGTATTGGTTTTGTTTATGGCAGATGTGTGATTTCCTGCCGAGCAGATGTGATATTTCCTGCTCTTTTGGAACAGAAAGGAACCTCATACCCAGGGTTTTCAACTTTATGAGGGTTGGCCCATTTTATATATATTTGTGAAATTGGTAGTATTCCTTTCTCTACTAGGTTTCAACTTTATGAGGGTTGGCCGCCAATTGTGTTTATATTGTTCGAGGGCTATGTTTATCTCACATGCATGCAGGATATTGATTGTGGGGTGTGTGCCCTACTGTTGCTTGTTTCCCACCATGGTAGTGGATGTTTATATGGCACAATCCTTTTATATGTTGTTTTATGTCAAGTATCCCTTTTGTTATGATTCTTTTCTCTTGATACCCGTTTGGGTGGTACTTATCTCTTACATGGGAAGCCTTTTATGTTTGATGTCCCTTATTCTTTATTGCTCAATTTTCCTTTTAGTATGCACATACCAGCTTTTGCTGATGTCTCCTGTTGTTTCTTTTTTTGTTGGGGTATGCTTCCAACCTTAGGTGAAGGACATGGATGTCTTGACATGTGGACCCAGACTTAGATTGTGAAGTTAAAGCTTGGAGACAATCTTGAGGTGGTTTAGATTTCCTCTACATGGATCCTTGTGATGTAATTTTGTAACCCTTTGTTTTATAATTGAATATAGTCATGTTTTTATTTCGGTGCTATACTTTGGTCTTTTGATTACCATTAATAAATATTTTAAAATTTTACACCCACTCCATCATACCTTTTGAGTGTGTTTGGATTGGAGGTTTTATTGTTCAAATTTTTAGTAAGGAGGTGATTTCACTTCTTTACACTCGAGCTCTCTTGGTTACTACAACCAAAGAGGGCAACAATCGTTAGAGCTTATTATTGTGTCTCTGAAAGCCTAGACTTTCCCCTTTATATAGGATGGACAAGGTCAAGATTTTCAGTTCATCTAGGAGTCATAGAGATGGAATTTTAGGAAATTTTTAGAAGATATGAATGATGAACTGATTGGTTCACCGTTAATCCGGTCATAGGTGAACCGGTCAGTTCAACCCTTGAACTAGTTAGTTCATTAGCTTTCCTATTTTAAATCACATTGAATTCATTATTCAATTAATGCACAACATGATGTCAACACCAATCCTTGATCCAATCTTATTGATCATTGAACTGAGTGACCCACATGATGAACTGGTTGTTGTGAAATGGTCTTTTCATTTGTGAGATGGTCATTTCATTTTCCAGCTCAGCCAATATACAACCAATGTTTCTCAAATTGAATACCTAAACACTTCAGTAATCAAGTTAAAACTTATTCATGAGTAAAATCATTTTCCAAGTGCATCCTATGTGTGTGACCCTATAGGTCCCAAATTATGTTGGCAATGAATGTCCATAACTAACTTATGACATCACAAGCAATGAGCGATATCTAGGAATGCATCATTTCTACCCAAGTAATTGAAAAGTTGGAGAACAACTTCAACCTACAATCTGTGATCAGTGTTATAGTGATCACATAGTTCCTTTGTCTCTACATTCTATATTAAAATTGAGGCATGGAATCATCATCCTCTTAAACATCCAATCCATATTCATTGAACTAGAGTAGATTGTCTGAGATGACATATATTGATTCACATGAGTATGGCCATACATTTCTGAGTCTCACTTATCAAGTGGCCTATATTCGACCTTGTTAGGAGGGACAAATCCCATATACATCACTCACAGTCAATCTCCATGTGTCACAGAGTACCCAAGCATCACCTTTACGGAAAACCTTATTCAAGGTCATTGGATGATATCAAAATACAATGAACGACATGTGATGAGTGTAGTGATTTCATGTCTAAAAACCACAATCACTAATATCACTATGAGAGTTGATTTTTACTTCCATTCAATGGTTTCCATGCATCACTGTCAAGGTGGGTTTGTCATGTACATTGTTCTGTAACAAGTACCTATGTGCTTGGTTTGATATCACATATCATGATTAATGACATTCTATCATCAACCAATTCACACTCTAGTCTTATGTATTATTTTTGTCTATTCTGCTTCCATAATAATATCTGACTAGGGACATAACAAGATTATATGTACTCTTATCATACATATGATCTCATTGTTCAGGTCCTCAACCTGAAGATATATGTCATCGAGTAACATCATTCCTTAGACATCTACTATGTGTGTGTAATCATCTTATGATAAATAATCTCAAGAGATGAAATTAATGGTAGAGTCATATTCAATATGTTAGAGTTTTCTTGAGGGTGAAGTTTCACAATTATTGAATGTATCTAAATGTCATTAGTGCATTAGGAAAGAGAAAATATGATTTGCTTTAAAACAATTAAATAAAATAGCAAAAGTTTCCAATTTGTAAAACTAATTCCAAAACTAGATTCTACATGCCTTAATTAGTTTAGGTGCAAATTGCATATTAATTGGACATGTTTGGACCCTCAATTGAAGAGAGAGACAGAGAAAAGGAAACTAATTTCATATCACTTTATTCAAATTTGATTTGAATTGCATAAATGTCACACTGCCTTTCCGACTTCAGCGGATACATGCTTCTTTTCCAACTATCAAATTTTGATCGTATGGTGTTGGACCCGTCTCCTACCTTGGGTAGGAGAGGCACGCCCGAGAATAGTAAATGCCTTGGTTTTTTGCAAGCATCTCCCGCATCTCTCAATCTTTCTTTGTGATTTTTCTTGCATAGTATTTGTGATCAAATTCCACACAATCCAAGCCCATTTTTGATGGGGTTTCATCACCTATACAGTTGTAACCACACCAGCCGCCATCTTTCCTCTACTCTACCCCAGCCACTTTCCTTTTTCAGTTCTCCTTGCATCATTGGGTTATCGGGGTCCTATAAAACCATACCTCTACTTTCACCCAACATCAATCAGTGGTTTTCAACTTTTCGTTCATCCCCTATCCACCTTGTATACCTTTCCCATCTTTAATTGCATCAAGGGAGCACTTGACCCTGGTCATTACGGTTTAACCATTGCGCCGCTGAGAAAGCTATTCGTGAATTTCATTGAAGCTCCTCAAATACTCAATTCGAGCCAAAGGTGTGCATCTAGTGTTTCCCCAATTTCACCCAATTGAGCTACTCCACGCCCTTCTACCATGTCATGTGTGTTTGCAATGGGGATGAATCCCTCACATGTTTTCCCACTTCTACCACGTTGTTTCCTCTTTCTTGTTTTTTTTTGCTAAGGGTGAAAACGTCATTTAACCCACATTTTCTTTTGATGTGGTGCAAGCCTTGTTGGCCTCTGACTTGGTGGATTGGAAACCTCTAATTGGGCCAAGATAGTAGGGGCCTTCTCTCCCTCTCTCTCTCTCCCTCTCGCAAGTTTCTTTCTCTAATTATTTGGCAATTTCGAATTTTGTGATGGGTCAAAACTTGTAAAATTGATAAAAAAAAATTCTCTAATTAACCAAAAAATACAAATAAATAGTCCTTGGATTAAAAAATTTATCTATCTAACGGTATCAGTTTTATTTCCTAATTCCAAAACAATTAATATATGGACTTTAATGCATTTTCCTAATTGGTTATAATTTGCAAAATTTATAACTAATAAACTATAAGTCAGAAAACTAAAATAAAATACGTTATGAATTTAGAATAATGTAATCTACAATATGGGATGGTTTTGATAACCTAATTCACAGCTAATAAAAATTTGTTTTTTAGGGTTTAAATAATTAATGTAAATCTAACCCTAATTCTATATAACATGTTCAATAGGTGTTTGAAGATCTAGGCTTGGACCTAGGACTGACTTTGGACTTGTTTAGACTCTAAAGTGAGGTGTGTTTGCATCCCCTATTAGTCTTACTGAGCAGTAAACCTAATTTCTCTCACTCTTGACATATTAGCCAACATAATATCTCTCTTTTGAGATTTTATTCCATGTGAAATATTATACTTAATTATGATCTAAGGATCAGCCTATTTTGTTGTACATTCTTTTGAATTCTAACATGTTCTTTTATTATTGTTGAAACCCTAACTTTGCCCACTTTTGTGGTTGATATTTATATTATTCATTATCATGATTTCAACTTCATTTATTCAATTAAAGATTAAACTTTTTACTTGCCTCTACATTAAACATGTTATGTGATTCAATAGCCCTAGAGGAGTGTAAGTACATTGGTTTTTGGTTGTGTGCCCTTATTATATTTTTAGGATGGAGGTTGTGTGCCTCATACTCGGGTTTTGTGTCCACTTTTATATATACTTGGGAGATGGTTGTGTGTCATACACTATCAGGTTTCAAGATTGTGAGCCTTGGCCGCCATTGTTATTTATATTGTTCTAGTGCTATGCTTATCTCACATGCATGCATGTTGATATTATTGTTATGGTTTTTGTGTCCAAATATGTATATGTGCTTGTGTGGCACAACTCTTATGTTTTATTAATGGCAAATATCTTCTTTATCATATGATTGTAATTCTTTTCTCTTGATACCCTCTTGGGTAGTTCTTTACTTTTCTATGGGAAGCCTTGTTACTTGATGTTGTTTATTTCATAATGTTTCTCAATCCATATTTAGTAAGCACATACTGCCTTTGTTGATATCATCTACTTTTTCTTTTCTTGCTAGAGTATGCTTCCAACCCTAGGTGAAGTACATGGAGGACATGGCATGCAGACTTGGATTTATCTTAAGGAGTTGAAGCTTGGAGACAAACTTGATATGGTTTAGATTTCCCTCTACTTATATCCTTATGTTGTATCCTTCATGTAAACCCTATATGGGAGATAATTATGAACTTTTGTAAAGTTGATTATAGTCATGAAATTTTATTTTGTTGCTATACTTTGGTCTTTGAATGCCATCATTTGAGATTTGAAATTTTACACCTATTCCAACATACATTTTGTGCGTGTTTGGAATGGATGTTTTATTCCTCAAAATTTAGTAGGGAGTGGATCCCTTTTTGTGTCCCACCCCTTACAATTGCAGTATGCTATATAAGTTCTCCTTTTCCTAACTAGTAGATCCATTATTGTCTTAGTATTACTATTATGTCATCAATGGTTGGAACCTCACATCAGTTCATACAAATGAGCTTCTTGATCAATACAATATCCTCTTTTCTTCTCAAAACAACAAGGTACTCGACTTCTATTGTAGAATTAAACAATTGTCTCTTTCTCAAACTTTTCTAGATTATAATTCTCATTTTAAGGTCAAACACAAATTTAGATTATGATCTTCTTTGTCAGTTTGGAAGCTTACATTGATGTGACCCATTACACCCAACTCTTCCTAATTACCATAACTAAGGAACAAATCCTTTTAGTGCTTCTCAAGTAATTAAGGATGTTCTTTACGACAGTCCAATGACTTTCACTGGGATTCGACAATCATCATGTCCAATACATATGAGATAACTGGATGAATGCACATCCTCTCATCATGTCCAATAAATACAAGACAATGGGATGAATGTATAACATGCATACAAAAAAAGATTCATCTACGAATGCATATGGTGTCTTACTTATGTTTTTCCCATTCTTCACAAGAATTGGGACACTATGCTCTAGAGAGACTAATTTCACAATTTTTTTACTCATTGAATCATGCATGTTGAACACCTTCAACATCTTTCCCATGTATGTGCTCTTACTTAGGTCAAAAATCTTTCCATATCTATCTCTATAGATCCCAATTCCTATCACATATGATGCTTTTTCTAAACTCTTTATAAAGAAAGTACTTCCTAACCGGGATTTAATATATGCATGATAAGGAAGTCATCCCCCATCATAATGTGGAATTCAAATATGCTCCCACTAAATCTTTTGTAATCATAGATTTCATCTTTATTTTGACAAAAGTAAAACTCTTTGGCTATCTTGTCAAATTGAAGATTCTAACTCTGGGATTCTTGCTTCAATTCACAAATTGACATTGTAATCTACATAGTTTATTTGCATTAATGGACTTATAAAACCTTCAGGTTGTGTGCTGCACACATCCTCATAATTATTCCTAATAAAGAAAGTGGTTTTAACATCAATATGCTAAATCTCAGTTGCAAAGGCAAGCATGTACCTGATGAGATTTAACCATGCCCAGTGGTAAAAAGATTTCATTATGTTCAACACCTTGAACTTGTTTTGAATTCCTCAACAACCAATCTACACTTATAAGTTTGTACAGTACCATCCATGTTGGTTTTCTTCTTAAAAACCCAACTGTACCATATGGGTTTTACCCCTTCAGGTAGATCCATCAAGGTCATACCCTGTTGGTGGACATGGACTCCACCTTAGATCTCATAGCCTCAAGCCATTTTGTAGACTCTAGTCCCTCAATAGCTTCTAGGTAGGTTGTTGGCTCATCATTTATGAACAACCCACCGCCTTTTTGAGTTATAATATATCCTAATATTTCAAACTCAAGGCATGTTCCATTAGATCTATGAGGCTTCATGTTACATAAGGGACTTGAGATTCCACAACAATTTGTGATTCTCCTTGTTCCTACTATACCACTTTAGGTTCAATGTTTTCTTATTAGTGTTGAACTTTTTGATTTCTACTTTTCTCCCACTAATTCCATTGGAATTATATTCCTTTTAGGAATACAGTCATCCGGGAAACAAATAATTTTTATTGTTAGATTGGAATATAAAAGTATTATTCAACAAAATAACATTTTTGTGATTTCTGGACAAAGCTTTTTAAGAAACTATTTTCTTATATAAGTTTTAATTCATAATCTTATATAAAAAGCATATCAGTACACTTCCCATTCCATATCTCAAATGGTGTCTTTTGAGCTAGTTTAGATGGCACATTGTTTAGTGTAAAGCATGTGCCTAAAAAGAAATTGGAAGATGAGCTAGATTTTATTGATAATCACACCATGACTAACATGGTGTGATTCCTTCTTTTTTATACATCATTATGTTTTAGGTGGAGTTCATTATGATACACTATCATGGTCTTCCAGAAGGTTCTCAAACTCTTGGTTCAAAGTATTTTTCCACATCGATCACATCGAAATGTTTTAATTCTTATAACAAGTTGGTTATGTACTTAATTCACAAACTCCTTGAACACTTCAAGAGATTCATACTTGTATTTCATTAAATACAAACTAACATATCTATTGAACATATTAGTATGTATAATGAGGTACTATCAACCACATCTAGCATTTATTCTAAAAGGTCTACATACATCAGTATGTGTGAGCCCTAACAGAATAGTCTCTCTCCCACTACATCTAGTAAATATGCTTTTGTCATATTGCCCAATAAATGTCTCTATTGGTTCAATAACCAAAAGAGTGTAGATAATCATCATTATGGATTCTAGAAATGCATTTCTCATTCATGCACTTTATATGACAATGTTATAGGTATTCATTGTTGGAGTCATCAAGTCATTCAGTATGCGTGTTATACATATTTGTATCTACAAAAATGGAGTATAATTATGATATATAGTACACTGTCATACAAGATCCTATCTTTTAAAATGAAGCATCAATATATCATAATATTATTTTCCATGCAAGAAATATGATGTTTTCATTAATGGCAGGTACATAATAGCAATTCACTAATTCTATTACATGCCCATCAGGATGAATGATAGATTCCAACTGTAGTGGAAGAAACCCTTGGTCCACACTGTTCTAGCTTATTCTTGGGTCCTAAAGTTGAGATCTCTATCTCTGTCTTCTTCTTCCTTAGTTTTTTTAAGTGTAAAGGAAATATTCATGTTGCACATACCTTTCTCCTCATTTTGAGTGCATAAGACTTGGACTTCAACTTAGCCTTAGAACTCTTCTTGGCCTTGCCTTTTTCATTGGAATTCAATTTGTTGATCATCATCATAGGTTTCTCCTGCTTCATTCTTGCTTCACCATTTATCAACATGCCAAGTAATTCTGACAACAACTTAGCCAAGTTACTCAAGTAGTAACACTTGATAAACTGGACATATGATTCAGGAAATTATTGTAGAATCATATATGTGGCCAACTCTTGGATCAAAGGGAATCTCAGTATCTCTAGATGCTCCACATGTCTAATCATACTAAGCACATGGGTCTCCATTGAATATCCTTATGTCATCTTGCACTCAAAGAGCACCTTTGAGAGATTGTACCTTTCTTTCTTTGCATGATTCTGGTTCATATTCTTAAGATGTGACCATATCAAGAATCCCCATGTCTTCATGCTGCTTGTGCAACTCATATTTCATACAACATAGCATAAGGTGCTTAATGTCTAAGGCATCATTAGCATGCTTCCAATAAGCATCCCCCACAGCCCTAGGCACATCAGGAGTAGGTTCCTCTTGCACTAGTGTATCCAAGACATAGAGCTTATGTTCATCATTGAGAATCCTTCTCAAAGTCCAAAACCATTCATGGAATTTTGTCTCATTTAGATTATCCTTCTTAAGAACTGATCACAAAGATTATTTGTTTGCCATTTATTTCTACAAAAGAAATTCATAACTTTAGTCAAAACACTTTTTATATGATTTGATTTGATAAGTTTGATGATATTAATCAGGCCTTTAATTAATAATCTCTCCCACTATTTTGTTCAAATTGGTAGCCCTTACTAGCATTTTGAAAGATTACAACTACCAATGTTCTAGTGAGCCAAGATCCATATTTCATCAATTTGTGAGTCAGTTTTGGTTGATCACCCACAATTTGACTATTTAGGCAGACAATTTTTGCTAATTGTATCTCATGCATCTCTTGGATAGATGGTGTGCACAACTCCTTGTCATAGTCCATCTATATTCTTCTAGATACTTAATCTCATTAAGGTCACCTAGTTAAGCCTGAACCAAAAGCCAACACGATAGAATATGCACCCTACTTTGGTAGAATCTATATATCTATGATCACACTTCCACAAGATAGACTACGCACCATGCTTTAGCATAACCTATGCTTGGTTTGTCAAGTTTTCATGTGTGTCACTTATGGAAAGCATCTGAGACTTGATATTTATTGAGGGATTTTATATATAAGTACATATGCATATCCAATCACCACATATTTATGATATGTATCATATACAAGCTATATCCCATAAACAAAAACATGTAATAATAAAACACAAGCGATGGTTATGACCATACTAATGTAATTCCTTGGAGCCATAAGGAGTTACTACCACCTAAGGTCCACATCATATGTAGAAACCTATTTTTGATGAACATTTTTGTTGGAACCAGTCTAATTTGATATGTTCAACTCTTGATTTGATTGGTTGGCCTCCTAGTTGGTCAGTTGGTCTTTAGGATCGGTCGACTAGTATATGGTCCAAGCAACATTTGGACACCTTGTATCAATTGGTTGGACCACCAGTTGATCTGTCGGCTTCTCCACTCGTCAGGCCTCCTCGGTCCTCCAGTCGATCAGTCTGCCTTCTGAAATAGGTAGATCATTTGTTTAGAACGTCTTCTTCCCTATAAAAAGAATTAAAACTATCCTAATCATATTTAACATATTACATGTAATAAGGAAACCTCGAGTTACATTCGAGGGGGTCATAGAAAAGGAAATAATTGATACTTTACATATGGAAAAGAAGAGAGAGCTTGGTATGCAAACCGAGATATAAATAGGATAACAACCATCCAATCAAGCACACAGATCTTGGGGTTATTTCCATAACCATGCTTAACATCCACCATTAAAACCAATTTTAGGGTGACACTATAAATTGCATATATATATCATATATATATTAGTTGGGATTGTATGTGGTATTTTATCAGATATGCACATTAATCATTTTTAATATTCACGCCGTATGCAATAAATAAATGATAAAACCAAAAATCCAACCAAATCAATTAAATCCCAAAGCATATTAAATTGATGTGGCTCTGATTCCATTATTGGGAAATATGGTATCAAATACGATAGCGGAAACAAAATTTTACTATCATATTCCACTTAAATAGTAGATCGCATCAACAACTATGTAATGGGAATGAGGTTTTTAAGAGATATACATAGTTCTGGAGCAAGTCCAGTGACTTATCCTTGCAACAACACACTTCTTCTTTAATCAACATTCAATCAGTTGGAAATAATGACCTACCAGTACACCACTATGGATGGTGGTTTATGGCGTCCTCCTAGCGGATGGAAAAGGCCTCCATGCATGTATGTAATTCATGTAAACCACTGGGAACTCCACGTAGTGCTACTAGAGCCAACAGAAGGAGTTGCCGCTTTGAACGTCAACCTGCTAGAGTTGATTCGCTCTCCTATGTTGTATCTCCCTTGCTGACCCTCCCTTTTTACTGGTAGGGTTTACTTAAACTCTCTTGGCTACCACAATCAGAGAGGACAACAATTCTCAGAGCTTATTGTTGTGTCTCTAAAAGCCTAGATTGTCCCCCTTTATATAGGATGGCCAAGGTCAGGGTTTCCACTTCACCTAGGACTCAAAGAGACAAAATTTTCATAAATTTTCTAGAAGCTACAAACGGTGAGTCGGTCAGTTCACCATTGAACTGGTTGGTTCAACCCTTGAATCAGTTAGTTCACTAGCTTTCCTATTTTCAATCACATTGGCATTTATTATTCAGTCTGCACAACATGATGTCAACATTCTTGATCCAATCGTATTGACCGTTGAATCGGGCAACCCAGATGATGAACCCGTCATTTCATTTCATGAAATGGTTTTTTCACTTGTGAAATGGTTGTTTCATTTGTGAGATGGCCGTTTTATTTTCCAACTCAATCAATATACAACCAATGTTGTTCAAATTGAATACCTAAACACTTTCATAATCAAGTTAAACCTTATTCATGAGTAACTCTTTTTCTAGGTGCATCCCATGTGTGTGACCCTATAGGTCCCAAATTACATTGGTAGTGAATGTTCATAACTAACTTATGACATCACAAGCAATGAGCAATATCTAGAAATACATCATTTCTACCCAAGTAAATGGAAAGTTAGAGAACAACTTCAACCTACAACCGTGATCAGTTTTACAATGATCGCATAGTTTCATTGTCTATGATATCTAGATTGAACTCGAGGCATGGAATCATCATCCTCTTCAACATTCAATCCATGTTCCCTGAACTAGAGCAGACAACCTGAGATGCATGTTAGCTCACATATCATTGTATCACATGAGTATGTCGGTATGTTTTTCAATATCACTTCTCAAGTGGCTTGGATATAAAGTCCAATTAGTAGGGACAAATCCCATCTACATCACTCATAGTCAATCCCCATGTGTCACAGAGTACCCAAGCATCACCTTTATGGCAAATCTTATTCAAGGTCATGTTGGATGACGTCAAAGTAAAATGAATGACATGTGATGAGTGTAGTGATTTCAATTCTAAGAATCACAATCACCACTATCACTATGAGAGTTGACTCTGACTACCATGCAATGGTTTCCATGCATAACTCTCAAGGTGGGTATGTCTAGTACAATGTTCAGTAACAAATACATATGTGATTGGTTTGATATCACACATCATACCTAATGAGATTTTTTCATCAAGCAACACACACTCTAGTCTTATGTACTTTTGTTGTCTATTTTTCTTCCACGGTAACATCTGACTAGGGGCCTAACAAGAATGTATGTACTCTTATCATGCATATGATCTTATTGTTCAGGTCCTCAACTTGAGACATATGTCTTCTTGTAACATCGTTCTTTAGGCATCTACTATGTATTTGTCATTGTAAAGAGTGGGACCTGAGAGGAGATCCACTATTCACTTAATCGAGAGATAAAAACCATCTTATTCCATTTATGGAAGAAAGGAGGAATTTCATTAAACCATCTTATTCCATTTACGGAAGAAAGGAGGAATTTCATTCATTTCTCAAATGATATACATATTAGAGCATGTACTTTATAAGCAATATAATCAAAACTATATCAAAGTTACAAGGTGTATCATTATACAATTGTTCCTCACCATAAAATGGTGGTATAGAAAGTAAAAGGTACACATATAGTAAATATAATAACATAAAGGACATGTTACATAGAGCAACCCGGTCATTCCAAAATATCCTTAGGTCTAATACCTATATGCAATCATTAAACATCCTTATCTTCTAATGAACCTACACTTGGATGGAAGGGAATGTCACCCTGAACATTGGAAATAAGGTATAGGTCAGCAAAAGCTGAGTATGTACATATAATAAACACTTTGGGCATTAAATTGGGTTAAGAGTGCAACAAGAGATGTTACCACAAGAAGGGGCTATTTGCATTTAGGTGAGTTCAAGGGAATTATAGCAAGAAGAATGAGGCATATTAAAAATTTAGATTACAAATATGAGAATTAAAAGTGCCTTGCCATAACAGTTAATCACAATTCCAATCCAAACCAATAAAAATGTGCATACATAACAATGTAGAGTAAATATACCTTAAATAGGGCCATAACTATAAGGAGTGGGACCCACTAGGGAGACCACTCCCTACCACTATTACCTTGAGACCGCCATAGCAAAACCCATACATTGAAATACTATAAATGGATAGAAGGGTAGCTATATTGTTCTCAAAATAACATGGTAAAATGAGCATCAAGCAAAAAGCAGCGGAATGTAAAGAGTTTAAGTTATTACATGATCCATTTATTTCTAAGAACTTGTCCACATGGACATAAAATAAAAACACAAAAGAAATTAAACTATTGGGTCGATTGCAGAGGGCAACCTAGGCATCTCAGAAATTTCATGAACTACTGTTGGACAGGTTCCTTGAACAATGGGTCCTCAAGTGCAGGCTCCTCCTCTAAGGTCACCACAGGTTCCTCTTCACCTAGGTGGAAAGGAACATCACCCAGAACATAGGAGACAAATAAAGAGGTCAGCAAAGGTTGAGTATGTACATCTATCAAACATTATAGGCATTATATAAGGTTAAAAGTACAAAAAGAGATGTTCCCACAATAAGAGGGGGCTATTTGCAAATTGGTATGTTCAAGAGTAAAGTAATAAAAGAAATGAGGCATATAAAATTTCAGATTACAAGCATGATAATAAAAGAGTGTCTTGCCATAACAATCATTCACAGATTCATATTAAAACAATGAATATTTGCATGCATAACAATGTAGACTAAATATACCTAAAACATGGCCATAACACCATAGGATCATGGCCTAAAAATAAACAAGGGTGGAAACGCACACCCCGGGCGGAATACACACGCCCTATATAAGTATGGTTGTACATAAGTACCACTATTCTAGATAATCTAGTCAAACACGCAGCATGCTATAATAGAGTGGCAAGACTGTCATTTTAGTCAATATCAAACCAAAAAGGCAACAAGGCAGGAGGGGCCTGAAGACCCA
The DNA here is from genome assembly GCA_963693085.1 of Alisma plantago-aquatica. Classification (NCBI taxonomy): domain Eukaryota; kingdom Viridiplantae; phylum Streptophyta; class Magnoliopsida; order Alismatales; family Alismataceae; genus Alisma; species Alisma plantago-aquatica. Next base: position 782,350,359 of record OY856411.1, on the reverse strand, counting down.
TAATCATGTCAAGTAATAATCACAGCAGTAAAAGAGATTCATATCAGGAATTATAAATGTCTAAGAATAATAAATTTCCAAGATAAATAACAGTTCAAGAGATGCCTCATTAAAATGTATATGGATTTAGTCAAATAATGCCCAAAATAAAATAGAGGATGTACATACCTTAATGTTAGATCCTATCACTCAATAATGTTCTTTAGGCTCAAATTCAGGTCTTTCACCACCTAAACATAATAAGTGTGTGCTACATCAATAAATGGTTCCTTAAATCCTTAATAATAAAAATGACCTATCAGTAGGTCTCGAATCAGGTCTCCAAACTTATCCCATTAAATCCGTTGGATTTTTCTCATTTCAAAAACATATATATTTATATTTTTCTGATGAACTAATAATTAGTTATGATTTTTACAAGTTAAAATCATTTGCTGATTAAAATGAAAATAAGTGAGGAAAAGACTGGATTACCCCTTAGATATTGCAATCATCATGTCTCGCGTGATGCTGAAACTTTGGTTGTGTATCACTAATAACCACTTGGTCAAGCACGGGTCAAAACAGGTACAAAGGCGAATTTGCCCTCGCTGACAACACAGGCAAAAGCAAAGAATTTCATGGGTAGAGGGGACAACTTCCTCGAAGGGTTCGATTCCTTCTCCAGCGCCATGGTTGCTCTGGCGGGAGCTTGGCACGGAAGACCCTCTTCCTTGTCCCAAGTTTGAGTAGGAGGAGGATGGGCAGGCCTTTCATGGAAACATGGCAAATCCTGTCAGACCTCTGATCAAGCTATGAAGCTGATTGACAAGGTAACAGAAAGTCGAAACATCTGGTGCTATGGCTCACGATGGGTTGTGTTAATAACAAGATATAGGAAGAACTCAACAACAAACACAAGGCTGAGATTCTACAAACCCATATTACTCGAATTCATTGTGGAGTGCTCCTTGGTGGTAGGACTCCAAACACTGGTTGTGCCAGGTCTTGAAGCTACTGGTTTAGAGGGATACTACATCCATCCATGGATGTGTAGTACGCCATGATGAAGAGGGGAAATCAGTATCCCACGATGCACTATCCTAACAACACAGGATAAGACTTCTTATGAGTTTGCTGGTGTTCTTGGCCCCCTAAGAGAGGGGTGTGTTGCAGGTCCGAGCACCGAAACACAAACCAAGGACCCGAGGCGGTCAAAATAGGGGAAGGTGGAGGCATCTTATCGACTGAGAAAATGAGGCAAACCTGCGGTGAGGTGAACACACATAACAAAAGAGAAGGGCTCTGACATGGTTACCTCAAGCGGAATCGCGCCGAGGTGGGGCAACGCAACAGCTGCTCGCCGTCCTTATCGGAGAGAAGACCAATGCCGGCAGTAGCTCCAGAATGCTTATGCGACAATTGACTGAAGAGGACAGATGAGGGGATGTCGCAGATCAATACTGGAGCGATAGAGAAGAAGTAGAGGTGCTAGAGTGGGGGTTTTGGTGAGTTCAGAAAGTGGCAGCGGTGGCTGCTCAAAGGGTAGAAATAGGCGTTTTCACCTTAGGGTTCGATGGGGGCCGAGTAAGGGATCGGCTTGCTCGTGAGGATGTGTGGAGTTTGTTGGCAAAGAAATCGCGTTGAAACGATCATTCCAGCGTGCAAGAGCAGCCATCAAAATGTTCTGGCGTTGCTCATCTCGCGTCAGCGAGAAGCGGGAGGTAGGGGACGACCATGTCCCACTACCCAGAGCAAGAAAACCAGAAATAAACCCGGCCCAGCATCTTGGTCTGGCTGTGACTGAAATAAACCAATTAATCGACCAAACTTTGGGGTAAAAGCATATAAAATATATTAGGGTCTAATTAAGGGTGCATTTGATGTCCAAATGACCCCAATTTTTTAGGGTTAACTAAATAAGATGTGAGGAACTCAATTATGGGCTTAGATTTGTATTTTGAGGTTATTATATCTATAATTTAACTTTTGTGCATTAAACATTCAATTAATGAAATGAACTAAGTCTAAATGTCAAAGATGGTCAAACCTTCCACCTAAACTCGATTATTGACCTATATGATACCCAGGTCTATCCTAGTTCACAAATCTAGGGTAAAGTAATCTAGATCATCAGTATTGCTTATAAGCTAGCTAATTGAGCTATTAAGATAGCAATTCCACATGTCTTCAACTCTATGGAACCCAACTCGAGTCAAACTAGGGTTTGAGGGTCAAAAGTTATCTAATTCAATGCAAAGTATGAAGAAAGATTTCCATGATGTAAATATCAAAGTAAGGGTTAAAGAAAAAGGAAAAGATGTTTTGTACCTAGAATTGGGGATGTTACAATAACACTATAGGATTATGGCCTAAAAAGAAATAAGAGTGGAAACACGCACCCTAAGCAGAATACGTGCTCCCTTTATAAGTATGGTTGTATATAAGTACCACTATTCTAGATATTCTAGTCAAACATGTATCATGCATAAATAGAGTGGCAAGACTAGAATTTTAGTCAATTTCACATAAAATGGAAATCATAGTAGGAGGGGTCTAAGAATCAATAATCATAAAGTATTTCAATCGACCACATGGATATGATGTATTAAGACTAGGAAATATAAATGTCCTAGCAATTGGCTCTTTATGTAGAATAAAATTTCAAGAGATGTCTCATAAATGAATGTAGGTTTCAGTCAAGTAATGCCCAAACTAAAATAGAGAATGTACATACCCAATCTTCACAATTAATTCTTAACTCAGTCTATGTACTTGGTCCACTAAGTCGAGTTTACATCCTAGAAACATATTAGGTATGTTATCCAGACCAAAGTGATCACATATATACATTCTTATTATAGATTTTCATAGTGTTCTTATACTAACCTTGATCACCTAATGATAGATTAGGATTGTTAATCTAATTAAATATATGTTGTGACCACCTCTGCCATCTGTGGGGAGTAGGGAAATGAGGTAATGCCTTACGGCGCCCCTGGTGATCGGGGTAGCCGGCGGTTGACTTCTTCCAAAACCTTCACATGACCCAATACTTGTAGGCAGGAGATCTGATATATGTGGCAAGTGCTAAGGAGAGTAGTCAAAGGAGAAGAGGGGTGAGAATGTGGAAGGAGGTGAAGAGGAGAATAGGGAAAGAGGGAGAGAAGAAAGGTGGTCGACCATCAGTGTCTTGAGCGGATCATGTGGCCATCTTTTCCTACACAAGATGCACGACCAACACATGATTGAGGAGACCGAAGCCATGTCAGATAAATGAAACAAGACCTCGCTTAATTTTTTAATAAAGTGTGACAAACATTGGAAAATTCGTTAAACCTTAATAACGATATTCTTCCCTCAATTTAAACAATTAGGGGTGTATTCATCCTTCAATTGAATGTCCACTTAATTATACCATTTAATTTTTTTATACATATCCTTTATTAAAATAAAGATTCATATACCTTAGTATAATTCATTGAGATCAATGAAATACTTTCACTCAACTTATATATATGACATCAATTACATAAAACATAACAAAAATAATCTTATAAATATGTATTGAACTTAGACCATATAGTGAAATAGGTTAATACACATTGTATAATAGGTGTTGATGCATGTATTTGTAATGTCATATGTATATGTGTATATAATATAGGATACATGTGGAAACCCTAATTATTACTAGGAGTGGTTGTACCTTACCTATTACCCACAATGTTACTCAACCCATCACATCCCTTTATCGTACTAATATTATATGGATTCAGGTTGACAAAAAGGAAAATGAAACTTACGAATTACGCATTAAAGCTTTGCAACTTTTTCAATCCATTGCCCATGTTAACAGTTGTACAACGACTGCAACTTCAATGAAGTTTTTGTGAGTACGGATGTCCAACTCTAGGTATCTTAAACATGAGCAAGGTTCTTCTCTTGATGTAACTGGCAGTAGGCCGACAAGTTGATGGTGTTGTTGTCATCTCTATCTAGGTGTTGGAAGTTGATGGTGTTGTTTCTTCAAGTTAGCCAATGGGTGATGATATCTTCTTGGATATTGTTGTGAACACAAAGGAGGGTAAGGCCAACACTGGTGCTTACCACTGCAACTATGGGTAAGTCGGTGGGAGGGAAGCAAAACAAGAAGGAGAATGGGTGTCAGTTATAGAAGTTGTGTTTGCCTTTGCCATCTACAGAGAGTGTGGAAGCGAGGTCATGCTTTGCAGTGCTCCTGGTGATCAGGGTAGCCCACGGTATAATCGTTGGAAAAACCTTCATAGGTCCCTACACTTGTAGGCAGGAGATCTGATATATGTGGCAGCTGCTAAGGTTAGTAGGAAGAGGAGAAGAGGAGTGAGAATAGGGAAGGAGGCAAAGAGGAGAAGAGGGAAAGAGGGAGAGAAGAAAGGTGGTTGATCATTAGTGTTTTGAGTGGGTCGTGCGACCAGTGTTTCCTGTGCAAGATGTGTGACCAGTGCATGGTTGAGGAGACCAAAGTTGTGTCAGATAAATGAAAGTAGTACCCCACTTAATTTTTCTTAATAAAGTGCGACAAACATTAAAAAAATGATTAAACCTTAACAACTACATTCTACCCTCATTTTAAACAATTAGAGGTGTATTCATACTTCAATATGGTTTGGTCTTATCTATTAGTTGTGCTAGTTATAATATACCTTCTACATTCCAGATTCACTAATAGTTTATTATATCGAGATGGAAGGAAGATGGGCAACAAGCTGCTCTGCCAATCCTTTCTGAATAGAAAAACCAATCCTCTAAAATACTACATCCATAGACTTTAGGTTCATGATGCTACTATGCATAATGTTTTGAACCCTCTTGAGAAGTTCCACTGCCTCCGGTGCTAAGAAACCAAAAAAATCAATTCCAAAAGGTAATAAAAACATTTTGATTGTCGACACACGATGTGGCATCCCTCCATCACAAAGATAGCGAAACACCATGCGAAAATGTGTGGAACCGTCATAAACATTATATTACCAAAAACACAGTTTAATTAAAACTGATTGTGGAAAGCAGATAGGAAAGGAACTATCACAACCAGATCCACATCCTGCAAGGAAACATGTTTTATAAATATACATAAACTTGATACATGTCCAAAGCTCATAGGATGTAGCTGTCCCATAAGCACAAGAGTTCACCACCTATTTATGTACATAACAGACCTAGCCAGGACAACAATAGGATAAGAAAACCATACAAGATCATACATCGTGAAACTTTGTCAAAACACCTCCAAGGACCTGAGAGTACAGGGATGACTCTAGGACTCTACTATAAAACAACCACAAAAAGAAACATATCCATCTCTTGCCTTCTACTGTTCTTCTTGTTGCTCAACCGCAACTCCATGATTACCACCACGTCTAGCATGATCACCTAAAAAGGTTTTAAACCAACGGGTGAGACACACAATCCCAGCGAGAAACATAACCCCCGCCAAAACTATAAAACCTCAGGAGAGCTAGAACAGATAAAGTAGGTAACCGATATAAGCAGATCATATATGCAACATACTGAGTAGAACTATCTCTAATCATCTTACTAGGATATCAAAGAGGCATATAAATAGATAGTATATGGAACATGATTGACAAGACAAGTCTTATATGATCTTATCATAACATCTGAGGAACATGTAATTAGATGCAATATAACTAGGGCAACTATACAAACAAGGCTTCAACCAATGTTTTGTGTTTTCCCTAAGCAAATATATTATATGGCTAGATTACGATTTATTATGCCCCGAGGAAGTGAGTCGTACCGCTCAAATCCAAACTTCGGTTGTGAAACCCAAAGTCGGTGCCATACAAGGTCAATGGAAGAGTCGGAATCCACGACCTCTACCCTCGTGGTCAGTGCATGAGAACCAAAGCAAGACTGCAATCTCTTTCTTAAGTGACCTCAGTCACAGGGTTATCTCACGCAGTCTACCCTTTCCTCTAGTCCGCCTTGGTACGGGTCTCGGTGCTAGAATACCTTGAGCCACGGGCCTATTCACTGTGCTCCTGAGCCATGAACGCATTCATGCTCCATCACACTGAGCCATGGGCTTGTTCACCATGCTCTATACATATCTTGAGTCTACAACCACAGTTGCACTCTAATCCTCCTATTTTCAGCTAGGAGAAACCCCGCACATTCAAAAATATGTGCTCCAGGTTAACCCACATGAGAACCTGTTTCACCATCACTGGCTACTGACGATGATGGATCTATGGCCAGGGCAAACTACATGAAAGGTTCATCTATAATTAATTAACATAATTTAAGCGGATTGTAAGATTCAACCCAGTTATGTAACATGTAAACTATAACACAAGTAAATAACATAGATCTCATTATCATATATTACATTGTCACTCTTATTCTCAAATCCATCAAATCATCCTAATCCATCACAAGGATCTGACATTACATGTTACGACTTGGCCTCTTGCCAATCATCAAGTTCCATCTCAAGGATCAACATCACAAAGACTCAATCCCATCATCAAGGCACACATTGCCATTCCATGGGTAACACCCATCATATATCACTGGGTTCATCATAACCCTTGATGTTCCACATCATAACATTTTCATGCCATCACCATGGCCTCATCATACAAATGGTACCTGTATGGTTAGCATAAGCATAGAGGTACAACTGTACTCATACAAGGAACATCTTAAACTTATTGCTTATATCAAGAGAGATATAATTATGCTATTGGATGAGCATATCTATGTATGACATTATCATATATAACTTTTCAATCAAGCATTAGGAAACCAAACACAAAGTACAAACCTCATTATAGATATATCGGGTAAGGGACAACCCTCACCAAAGGTATCACATCCTGTAACATTCCTCACTATAGGTGTAACGTTCATCACTATCTTGGTTAACACTGCATAAAGGGGTTGACATGGATATTGGTCAACATGTATCTCGGGTTGACACCCATGTCAGGTTAACACTCAAGGTCAGATCGGTAACACCCAACACTCTAAGAACCAACCCAATAGGCCCAAGCAACACAACATCATACCATGCAGAACCATAACGTGCAATGCCTAAACAACACACCTCTGTTGCCCATCTAGATCAATGCAGCATATCGGGCAACACACAGACCATATCGAGCCAAAGGGTCAGCAGGCATCCTATCGTGCAATGTTGTGTCATGCTACCTGTATCGAGCAACGTCCCGAGATGGGCAGCATCATGACGGGCAACACACCTTCATGGGGTAACGAGAAGCACTACCCAAAAAGGGTATCGTGCAAGGCAGAAGCAAATCATGACGCCCAACCCAAATGCATAACGCCCAAGAGGTCAACACTAAAGGGAGATATCGCTCAAAGGACAAAGCCAACACCGCGTCACCTTACTATCCCGATAATGTCCATCAGACATATCAGCCATCCAAGTCTATCGGGCAAGGCAGCATCTGGGGTAAAGACTCATAATAGTCAAAGGGGTCAACAAGACCCCCATCATACATATCGTCCAAGCCTTAACTAGGGGGAGGAAATGGGCACCAAGCGCACATCATGATATTGGGAAGCAAGGGATATCGAGCACCTCCTATCGGGTTGTTCATCTTCAACCTCAAGACAACACCCAACCCTAAAAGATCAAGAGGATTGGCTCACCTCTCAATAACCAAGTGAGAGGGGTCTTGCACAAACTCTATCACATATCAGGCAGTAAGGTAGGTCATCTCGATATCGGCCAACCAACCATCAACTAGGTCAACACCCAACCCAAGGCTCACTCTTTCAAATCCATGGTGAGAGAGAGGGGTGTTTCTCAAGCAACTAGAGTGTAGACTCACCTCTCAACAACTAAGTGAGAGAGGGGTTTTGCCCACACAACTAGAGCTTAAGATCACCTCTCAAGACCAAAGAAAGAAAGGGGTTTTGCCCCAAGAACACACCATAACACACCATTGAATTAGGAGACCCTAGGCTCACCTCTCAACAACTAAGAGAGAGGGGTTTTCCCAAGGAACCCTAATCCAAGCTTCGGCCAACACAAGGTAACCATCTTACTATCCATCAAGGTCTAGGGTACAAACTTAGAACAAGAACATCACTAACAAGATATGAATGGTCGACCAAGATATCATATAACAAAGCAACATAGCAAGAAGGTATTATAGCTAGGGTTAGGAGTTATGTAACTCGCCTCAAGCACACTCCTCAAGCTTCAAAGCTCCAAAGCTCCAAGCACCAACTTCGACCACCTTAACAAAAGAAGGAAAACCTATCACCTCCATCACCGAACAAGCAAGGAAGAAGGTGGTACCAAGGGAAGAGAGAAAGAGACTCACCAACTAGAGAAGGAAAGGAGTAGGGAAGTAAGGTGTATCATCCACCACCAGCTGTATCGGCCACCATATCCTCCTCTCCTCCCCTTCTCAGACACCAAGGGAAAAAGGAGAAACTAAGGGAACTAAAGGAGCTTCTATCAAGAAAGAAGGGTTGTATATATACAAGGGGGTCAAGTGGGCATCCACTAGAGGGCTACTCCACATGTGCTCGCCCAAACCACCACTTGTCCAAGCTATGCCACCTTGCTAGCAAAGAGCACCAAGTGTCACTAAGGGTGACACAAACAAAGCTAGGTCAAGAAGGGTGTGTATTGCCCAACATGGTGCCCTGGCCGATACACCACTGCCCGACACACTCTTGGTCGATACACCCTTGCCCGATACAGCAAGCAAGGAGGCGGAACCAAGCTCAAACAAGGCCCAAGAAAGCCCAACAACAAGCCTAAGCTTAAACATGCTCAAACGAGGCCCAAAGCAACTCAAGCAAGGCACCCAACCCATCCTATCAACTCTAGAGGATGCAAGAAGAGAGAAAGACATCTCTCAAGGTGACAAACTTGCACATCAACCCTAGAACTTGGGTAATTTGCAAGTTGCACCTCAACCTCTCAACAAGGCACAAACAAACCCTAATCACAACTTCATGTGATTAGCAAACATCTAAACATCATGTTTAGCCAAATCAAATAGGGTAAACCCAAAATGAGCGTCAGGGTCCTTACAAGCCATAAACCCCTACAAAAGGATTTCATCTCCAAAATCCGAAGAGAAAAGTGAGAGATATTTCCTCCTCATCTCTTCCTCAAGCTCCCATGTGGCTTCCTCAACGCCACGATGATGCCAAAGAACCTTCACAAGAACCAGGTCCTTCCTCTTCAGCTTCTTTACTCTTCTGTCAAGGATCAACACTGGACCTTCCTCGTAGGTAACATCTTCATCAAGCTCAAACTCAACTGGTTGTATCACTGTCTTTGTGCCTAGATTACTTTTCTTCAACATACTAACATGGAATATTGGATGTAACATGTGCAACTCTGGCGGTAGCTCTAACTTGTAATCCACTTTTCCAACACGTGCTATCACTAGATATGGTCCCATATACCTGGGAGCCAACTTGCCTTTACAGCCAAACCTCAGCACACCTTTCCATGGAGAGACTTTAAGATACACCTTATCTCCCACCTGGAATTCTAAAGGTCGACGATGATGATCTGCATAAGACTTTTATCTTTATTGTGTCTCTTTCAACTGTTGTTGTATCACCTTGATCTTCTCTGTCTTCTGTTGCACTAACTCAGGACCCAAAAGATTATATTCACCAGACTCATACCAACATAAAGGAGATCTACACTTTCTGCCGTACATGGCTTCATAAGGTACCATGTCGATACTCAGTTGGTAACTGTTGTTGTAGGCGAACTCTATCAAACTGAGATGCACGTCCCAACTACCTAGGAACTGCAAAACACATGCTCGGAGAAGATCCTCCAAAGTCTGAATAGTCCTTTTAGACTGTCCATCTGTCTATGGGTGGAAAGTGGTACTGAACCTTAACTGCATTCCCAATGCTTTGTGCAACTGTTCCCAAAAATGACTCGTGAACTGAGGATTTCTATCAGAGACTATCTTTGTGGGCACACCATGCAAACGCACTGTCTCATCCACGTACACCTGAGCAAGCTTCTCTACTATATATGTCATTTTCATAGGTATGAAATGGGCAGACTTCATCAATCTGTCCACTATCACCCAAATGGAATCATGATTTCTAGCTGTCTTCGGAAGACCAACTATGAAATCCATGGTAACATGATCCTATTTCCACTGTAATATCAGCATGGGTTGCAATGTACCAGCTGGCTTCTGGTGTTCAGCCTTAACCTGCTGGCATATCGCACACTTAGCCACAAATTCGGCCACATCTCTCTTCAAGCCAGGCCACCAATGCAGGTCCTTTATATTATGATACATATTGGTGACACCTTGATGCATAGAATATGTCAATGTGTGCACTTCCTCAAGCACTAACTTCCACAGATCATCAACATCAGGGACCATCATCCTTTAATGATAACAAACTAGTCCATCCTCGGACTCATGGAAGCCATCACGTTTCTCGCTGCCAAACTCTGTCATGATCAACTGAACTGTAGCATCTGCCTACTATGCTTCTTTGATCTGTTGCCTCAATGTAGGATTCACTTGCATCTGTGCCAACAGTCCTGCCAACAAGGATACTTCCAAGTGTACATTCATCTGGCGCAAAGAGACAAACATATCCCGCCTATGGCATATCAAAGAACTCAATTGTGCCTTCTTCGTAGGAAGAGATGAAGACTTCCTGCTAAGTGCATCAGCTACCACATTTGCCTTACTAGGATGATACTCAATGGTGCAATCATAATCACTGATCATCTCCATCCAGCGACATTGTCGCATGTTCAGCTCACTCAGCGAGAAGATATACTTCAGGTTCTTATGATCCATAAAGATCTGACACACCTCCCCATAAAGATAGTGTCTCCAAATCTTTAACGTATGGACCACCACTGCCAGCTCCAAATCATGTGTCGGATAACTCTCCTCATGCTTATTAAGCTGCCGTGAAGCAAAAGAAACCACATGATCTTCCTGCATTAGCACATAACCTAAGCCTTTCTTGGAAGCATTGTAGAAAACAACATAGCCTTTCCCAGGCTCTGGCAGAACCAACACTGGAGCACTAGTCAGCTTCTCCTTCAAGCTTTGAAAAGCTCATTGACAATGGTCATCCCAAACAAAAGGTACATCCTTCCTGGTCAACTTTGTCAATGGCAACACGATCACACTAAAGTTCCTTATAAACCTCTGGTAGTATCTTGCTAAACCCAGAAAACTATGAACTTCAGTCGGCATCTTTGGTTGCTCCCACTCTACAACTGACTCCACCTTCTTGGGATCCACTCTGACTCCTTCTGTCGATATCGCATGTCCCAAGAAAGTCACTTCCTTCAGCCAGAACTCACACTTACTGAACTTGGCATACAACTGATGCTGGTGAAGGAGAGTCAACACTTGTCAAAGATGTTGTTCATGTTTTTTATTGTCCCGACTATAGATCAAGATGTCATCTATGAAAACCACAACAAACTGATCTAAAAATAGACGGAACACCTTGTTCATCAGATCCATGAAAGCAGTAGGTGCATTGGTTAGCCCAAACGGCATAACCACAAACTCAAAGTGACCATACCTCATCCTAAAAGCTAACTTTGGTATGTCATTGCCCTTGATCCTCAACTGATGATATCCATACCATAGATCGACCTTCGAGAACACTGTAGCACCATGCAATTGATCAAACAGATCATCTATCCTCGATAAAGGATACTTGTTTTTATCGTAACTTTATTCAACTACCGGTAATCTATGCACAAATGCATCGATCCATCCTTCTTCTTCACGAATAGAACTGGAGTACCCCACGGTGATGTTCTTGGTCTGATGAAACCTTTATCCAGCAACTCCTGTAACTACTTCTTCAACTTTTCCATATCTGTTGGAGCCATCATATATGGTTTCTGAGCAACAGGTTGTGTCCCTGGTACCAAATTGATCTCAAAATCAATCTCTCAAGGTGGGGGAACACCGGGAAACTCATCAGGAAACACATCCTCAAACACTCTAATAATTGTCCCATCCTGAAGACTTGGACCTTTCACCTCAGTATCCAAAACATGAGCCAAGAATGCTCTACAACCTTGCCGCAACAACTTCTCTGCCACCATAGCTGATACCAAACATGTTGGAAGAATCTTCCTATCTCCCTAGAAGATCCACTTCTCACCATCATTAGTGAACACTTCTTGTTTGGAACTACAGTCCAACACAACCTTATACCTCTCTAAGGTATCCATTCCAAGGATTACAATGAATCCATGCATATTAAGTGGTATGAGATCCACTTGTACATTGTGTCCCGAAAAGGATAGAACATAAGATGGACACACCTCTTGAAGCATAGAGGAACCATCAAGAGGGGTTTCTAACAACAAGCTATCTTTCTTACAACTAACATGTAAAAGACAGCTATCAAGCATACTACGAGCGATAAAAGAGTGTGTAGCACCTGGGTCAACCAGAACAGATACAAAGTAAGAAGAAGACAAATCAGAATGAAATAACTCCATCTGACCTGCCACCACTTGTGGGTTGACTATCACCTCTGGCTGACTCATAGCATACAATTGAGCCATTGCTTGATGTCGTCCATGCCCTCTAATTCCTTGAGCAGATGATCCAGTTTGTGATGCTTGACCACGTCCTTGCCCCCTAGTTCCACTAAACTGTTGTCTATCTGAACCTTGTTGAGTCTGTCTCGGTTGTTGTGTCACTTCGACATCTCTCCTTGGTCAATTTGACTTCATATGCTCTATTTGTCCACAAAGATAGCATGACTTGTCCTCTAATTGTAGCCTAGACGGCCTTGTCACTGCTACTGAGGCTGTGTTGTAGGCTCTGGATGGCAAGTAACCACACCCTCTTCCTTTACTTGGTGACCACTAAGATGGTGCACTAGAACCTTGCATCACAGAAGGTGCAGAAAACCTCAGCTTCTTATGGCTGTCAAACCTCTATTTCTAAAACTGTGTAGGCCTTTTCTTGGACATAGCCTCTCTCTTCTCTTAGACTGACCGTTCAATCCTTCAGACAGACTCCACAAATGTGGAAAACTGCTCCTGATTCTCTAAAGTAGCAGCAGGTGTTGTCAGCTTGGCACTCAATCCTTTCTCAAACCATCTGATCCTCTCATCATCAGTTGCCTCCATGTGAGGACAAAACCTTAGTAGCTCCATAAACTTAGCCTCGTACTCGGTGATGTTCATAGATCCTTGGCGTAGATGCTCAAACTGACTGATCTTCTCATCCAGATACATCTTTGGGAAGTATCGACTCACGAACTCCTGTCGGAAGACGTCCCACCAGATAACCTCACTGGGTCACTTCTCTTCTTCGATGGCCCACCAGTGGCCAGCACTACCCTTTAGAAGGTAGACAGTGTGCTTGAATTTGTCTGCTTCGGGGATGTCGAGGATCCGAAAGGCCTTCTCAAGACCTATCAGCCACAGATCTGCATCAGTTGGATCAGTCGTTCCAGCATAATCCGAAGCTTTGACTCGGCGTAGCCGCTCAAAGGTCTTCCCAATACCCGATGATTCTTCACAGGGAACTAGTGCTCTTGATGGAGGCACATGTAATCTCTCCACCATGAGATTCATAGTTGCCATTACATGTCCCGTGAGGTGTTGGTAGAGAGGATTCTCAAGAATGGCTAGGTCGATTTGGGGGACCTCAGGCACCCGATCTCCATGTTCCTACACACTCGCTCCATAAACTGATGCAGCAACACTACTCTCAACAGCATACTCTTCATGATTTCCAGACATCTTTTAGATTTATCTTCTACTGGGGGCAGAAGTCATTATAAGAAATCTAGAGAAAATCATAAGAATAGACACAAACCTAGTCCTAGATCCCTGTAGACTCATCGAATCTAGAGCTCTGATACCAACCTAATAGTGGCATCCCGCCATCACAAAGATAGTGAAACACCACGCAAAAATGTGTGGAACCGTCATAAACATCATATTACCAAAAACATGGGTTAATTAAAACTAATTGTGGAAAGTAGATAAGAAAGGAACTATTACAACCAGATCCACATCATGCAAGGAAACATGTTATATAAATATACATAAACTTGATACATGTCCACATCTCATAGGATCTAGTTGTCCCATAAGCACAAGAGTTCACCACCTATTTATGTACATAACAAAGCTAGCCGGGTCAACAACAGGATAAGAAAACCATACAAGATCATACATCGTGAAACTTTGTCAAAACACCTCCAAGGACCTAAGAGTACAGGGATGACTCTAGGACTCTACTACAAAACAACCATAAAAGTAGCATATCCATCTCTTGCCTTCTATTGTTGTTCTTACTACTCAGCCGCAACACCACGATTACCACCACGTCTAGCACGATCACCTAAAAAGGTTTTAAACCAACGGGGTGAGACACACAGTCCCAGGGAGAAACATAACCCCCGCCAAAACTATAAAACCTCGGGAGAGCTAGAATAGATAAAGCAGGTAATTGATATAAGCATATCATATATGCAACATACTGAGCAGAACTATCTCTAATCATCTTACCATGATATCAAAGAGGCATATAAACAGATAGTATATGGAACATGATTGACAAGACAAGTCTTATATGATCTTATCATAATATATGAGGAACGTGTAATTAGCTGCAAGATATAACTAGGGCAACTATACAAACAAGGCATCAACCAATGTTTTGTGTTTTCCCTAAGCAAACATACTATACGACTGGATTATGATTTATTATTCCCTTGAGGAAGTGAGTTGTACCGCTCAAATCCAACCTTTGATTGTGAAACCCAAAGTAGGACTACAAGGTCAATGGAAGAGCTAGAATCCATGACCTCTACCCTCGTGGTCAGTGTACGAGAACCAAAGTAGGACTACAATCTCTTGCTTAAGTGACCTCAGTCACAAGGTTAGCTCACGCAATCTACCCTTTCCTCTAGCCCACCTTGGTACAGGTCTCGGCGCTAACATACCTTGAGCCACGGGCCTATTCACCGTGCTCCTGAGCCATGAACGCATTCATGCTCCATCACACTGAGCCATGGGCCTATTCACCATGCTCTATACATATCTAGAGTCTCCAAATGCAGTTGCACTCTAATCCTCCTATTTTTGGCTAGGAGAAACCCCGCATATTCAACAATATGCGCTATGGGTTAACCTGCAGGAGAACCCATTTCACCATCACCAGCTACTGACGATGGTGGATTTATGGCCAGGGCAAACTACATGAAAGGTTCATCTATAATTAATTAACATATTTTAAGCGGATTGCAAGATTCAACTAAGTTATGTAACATGTAAACTATAACATAAGTAAACAACATAGATCTCATTATCATATGTTACATTGTCACTCTTATTCTCAAAGCCATCAAAATCATCCTAATCCATCACAAGGATCTGACATTACATGTTACCACTTGGCCTCTTGCCAATCATTAAGATCCATCTCAAGGATCAACATCACAGGGACTCAATCCCATCATCAAGGAACACATTGCCATTCCATGGGTAACACCCATCATATATCACTGGGTTCATCATAACCCTTGATGTTTCACATCATATCATTGTCATGCCATCACCATGGCCTCATCATACAAATGGTATCTGCATGGTTAGCATAAGCATAGAGGTACAACTGTACTGATACAAGGAACATCTTAAACTTATTGCATATATCAAGAGAGATATAATTATAATATTGGATGAGCATATCTATGTATGACATTATCATATATAACTTCTCAATCAAGCATTAGGATTACCAACCAAAAATAAAGTACAAACGTCATTATAGATATATCGGGTAAGGGACAACCCTCACCAAAGGTATCACATCCCGTAATGTTCCTCACTATAGGTGTAACGTTCATCACTGTCTTGGTTAACACTGCATAAAGGGGTTGACATGGATATTGGTCAACATGTATCTCGGGTTGACACCCATGTCAGGTTAACACTCAAGGTCAGGCCGGTAACGCCCAACACTCTAAGAACCAACCCATAATGCCCAAGCAACACAACATCATACCAGGAAGAATCATAACGTGCAACTCCTAAACAACACACCTCTATCACCCATCCAGATCAACGCAGCATATCGGGCAACACACAGGCCATATCGTCCAGCTAAAGGGTCAGCAAGCATCCTATCATGCAACGTTGTGTCATGCTACCTGTATCAAGTAACACCCCGAGACGAGCAACGTTGTGACGGGCAACGCACCTTCATGGGGTAACGGGCAGAACTACCCAAAAAGGGTATCGTGCAAGGCAGCAGCAACGCCTGACGCCCAATCCAAATGCATAACGCCCAAGAGGTCAACACAGAGGGAGTTATTGCTCAAAGGACAAAGCTAATGTCGTGTCACCTTACTATCCCGATAACGGCCATCAGACATATCGGCCATCCAAGTCTATCGGGCAAGGCAGCATCTGGGGTAAAGACTCATAACGGTCAAATGGGTCAACAAGACACCCATCATACATATCGTCCAAGCCTTAACTAGGGGGAGGTAAAGGGTACCAAGCTCACATCACGATATCGGGCAGTAAGGGATATCAGGCACCTCCTATTGGGTTGTTCATCTTCAACCTCAAGACAACCACCCAACCCTAAAAGATCAAGAGGATTGGCTCACCTCTCAACAACCAAGTGAGAGGGGTCTTGCACAACCTTTATCACATATCGGGTAGAAAGGTAGGTCATCATCATATCGGCCAACCAACCATCAACTAGGTCAACACCCAACCCAAGGCTCACTCTTTCAAATCCATGGTGAAAGAGAGGAGTGTTGCTCAAGCAACTAGAGTGTAGACTCACCTCTCAACAACTAAGTGAGAGAGGGGTTTTACCCACACAACTAGAGCTTAAGCTCACCTCTCAAGACCAAAGAGAGAAAGGGGTTTTTCCCCAAGAACACGCCACAACACACCATTGAATTAGGAGACCCTAGGCTCACCTCTCAACAACTAAGAGAGAGGATTTTTTCCCAAGGAACCCTAATCCAAGGTTCGGCCAACACAAGGAAACCATCTTACTATCCATCAAGGTCTAGAGTATGAACTTAGAACAATAACATCACTAACAAGATATGCATGGCCGACCAAGATATCATATAACAAAGCAGCATCGAAAGAAGGTATTATAGCTAGGGTTAGGAGTTATGTAACCCGCCTCAAGCACACTCCTCAAGCTTCTAAGCTCCAAAGCTCCAAGCAACACCTTCGTCCACCTAAAGAAAAAAAGGAAAACCTATCACCTCCATGGCCGAACAAGCAAGGAAGATGGTGGTACCAAGGGAAGACAGAAAGAGACTCACAAACTAGAGAAGGAAAGGAGCAAGGTAGCAAGGTGTATCATCCACCACTAGCTATATCGGCCACCGCCTCCTCCTCTCCTCCCATTCTCGGCCACTAAGGAAAAAAGGAGCAACTAAGGGAACTAAAGGAGCTTCTCACAAGCAAGAAGGGTTGTATATATATATAAGGGGGTCAAGTGGGTGTCCACTGGAGGGATGCTCCACATGTGCTCGCCCAAACCACCACTTGTCCAAGTTATGCCACCTTGCTAGCAAAGAGAACCAAGTGTCACTAAGGGTGACACAAACAAAGCTAGGTCAAGAAGGGTGTGTATCGCCCAACATGGTGCCCTAGACGATACACCACTGCCCGACACACTCTTGGTCGATACACCCTTGCTCGATACAACAAGCAAGGAGGCAGCACCAAGCTCAAACAATGCCCAAGAAAGCCCAACACAAGCCTAAGCTTCAACATGATCAAACGAGGCCCAAAGCAACGCAAGCAAGGTGCCCAACCCATCCTCTCAACTCTAGAGGATGCAAAAAGAGAGAAAGACATCTCTCAAGGTGACAAACTTGCACACAAAGCCTAAAACTTGGGTAATTTGCAAGTTGCACCTCAACCTCTCAATAAGGCACAAACAAACCCTAATCACAACTTCAGGTGATTAGCAAACATCTAAACATCATGTTTAGCCAAAGTAAATAGGGTAAACCCAAAACGAGGATCAGCGTCCTTACACATGCTTTCTCATGCTTGGCTACTTTTGCTGAGGCCGCTTTGAGAGTTGCTTGTCCTGCGATAAATGCCCCTCCACTCACGCCCACAAGTGGAGAAACTTATGTCAGATCCACACATGCATGCTTTCCTCCAACCCATCCAAAAACTAAGATGTCAGTCAGTCTAAGTGTTGATCTCCCCTTCAGAGGATCAGTCAAAAAGTTAACATGTGCCTCTTTCTTAGAAGCAACTCCTTCAATTAGCTTGAAAGTTGGTATCTTAGCTAATTTGGATGTGAGGACTCCAAATTTGTCATCAATTTCACTTTTTAAATATGTTTAATATTAAATTCCATTATTTGTATATTATTCACCCATTTATTTTATTTACTCCTCTTAATTTATCAATTGTGACACTACATTACATTTTCGAGTTATTTATTTCATTTTATACCCTTAGACATATTCTATAATGTCAAACTAGAGTCAAGCATGGTATATGGTATCAAGACTTGTCATTGAACGTATTAAGGTTATTGTATCTTAAGGGTATTTGTATAGCCATGTTACTAATAGACTCTAACGCTTCCTAATGTATTATGTGTTAATGTAAAATATGTTATATGTCAACATGATCAAATAAGAGGCCAAGAAGAAAGGAGTATTAGCCTATATACCTAGATTCGAGTATGTTACAGTCATCATCTCATAATTGACACAAACATAATGGACGGAATTACCTTTATCAATTATCAAATCAAGAATTTAATGCCCCATTGTAATCAATGTATGATTGGCTCTTTGGGAATACATACCAATAATTAGAAGTTGAATCTAACTCTAAATTACTCTCTACATGTCCTAATTAATTAAGATGCTAAGTTTTATTCTAATTATAGGAATGCAAATATGCTAATTAATCAATGAAAGACACTACGTAATGGCTTCAATCCTAGTTATAATAGATAGATATATTTTTAATCAAATATATCTAATTTTTATGATGTGTTTTGTATGTCTATATGGATGTTATGTTCCATGAATCTATTTTTTTATTTTGCATCATCATCCTCACCACCTTAACCTCAACATGAGTTTGTCAAGATTCACCTTTATGACCTTGTACATCATGAATCCATCACCCATTCTCATATGACTCAAGTCACCCCTATCATTCCTCCACCACTGACATAGAATCCAGAACCATCTTTCACTTCTAAGGATCTATCACGCCCCGTGGTCTCCAAAGGTTCTATGTTTCTTCACTCTATGTCATCTAATATCTCATACCTATTGCCTATCCAAGCAATCTTGTACCATTAGATCCATTATTGAGCAACTTGATTCTATCCAAATTTTGAAGAAAAAAAATATCATGAGGTTCTTCATCACCTTGGTGGAAAGCTACAATGATCAAGGATATAGAAAGGTTGCCTGAGGATTGGACGTGTGATCTTGTCCCCCTCCTCTACACAAATATTTTCGAATGCATATGGTGCTTCTCTATCAATTTTAATTCATATGGATCGGTGGAACGTCTCAAGTGTCATCTTGTTTCCAAGGGATTCACTGAAACATATGGTGTGGAATTCTTTATAACCTTCTCTCTAAATCTTGTGATATGAGAAGAGGAAGGCTAAGAAGTTGCTTTGGCATCAAGAGGGGATGTTTTCCCACCAGATACCTTGGCGTTCCCCTTTTGGGAGGAAGAGGGTTCTCTAGAGACTACAACATGTGCCTTGACAAGATCAGGGGCAAAATGGATAGTTGGGCTGGCCTATGGATTTCTTTAGCGGGTTGCCTCGTACTAATCAAGTAAGTCATTTAGAGTATGGTGCAGTTCTGGTGCAATCTGTGCCACCTTCCTACTCCGACATTGTTGAGCATCATACGGCTGACGTCTTCTTTCTTATGGGGTGGCAAGGGTCATAATGTTGCTTGGGATACCATGGCCAAACCACTTCATCTCGGAGGTCTAGGGATACAAGACATGGGTGAGATCCACAGACAGGCCAATCTCAAAAGGATTGATTGATTCCTTAGGCAGCCCCTGGGTATTTGGGCTTCTTGGATGAGAGAGAGATACAATGGGACACTACGGGGGTCCAATGCCAACAATTTGTACGATTCCCACATGTGGAAACATATGAACACGGGGTGGGATGAGGTTAGACTTTTGTATAATCAAGATAGTGATGGGATCTGGAACCTGGCGGATCCCCATATGCACCCTTGGAAGATGATGGTAGGCAACCATGTCCCTTGGCATTCGCTTCTTTGGGGTAGGTGCTTCACTTCCAAGTGGAGTACCCTAACCTACATAGCAATGTTGGGGAAACTACCTACTAGAGACAGAATGGCTCATTGGGGGTTGGAGACAGAGACCATGTGCCTGCTTTGCAGAGAGGGTGAGGAGTCCCATAACCACCTTTTCTTTGAGTGTAAAGTTTCCCGCTATATGTGGGAATGGTTATGCCTCAAGAACGGGTGGGGCCACTCCCCACCTTTCCATCTTCAGGAGGCAGTGACTTGGACCATGGAGAAGACGGCTTCCCATTTTGGTGGTATTTGCCTGACAGGGCTTTGCCACAAGGTTTGGCAGGTGAGGAACAACATAATTCATGGGAAACCCGCCATGGATTACTTACATCTTTTTGATAGTTTACAGAAGGAGATTGATGGGCTTGTTACAGCCAAACCTCCTTTACGTTCTAACCTAACCCCACAGATTAGGCATTACTGAGATTTTGTAGTGTAACCCTTGTGTACAGGGTTGGGTTTCTGCTTGTAGCTCCTTTCTATTGGAGCTAACACTTTTCCTTTTTCTGTTCTAAAGTAATATATTACCATTTCAAAAAAAAACACATTGCTTTTGTCAAAATAGAATTTCCCTTGCCACTCACATGGATCGACCTCTATTCCAACTTGATATTAAAAATATCTTCCTCTATGGTGATTTATAGGAGGAGATCTATATGTAGTGGCCTCTGAGATTATGTGCTTAGGGGGGAGTCTTCACAAAGAGTTTCTGACGTGGAATATTATCGCACTAACAAACTCACTCAGGGTTGAAATCCCTGAGCTTTTACCAAAACCTGGTGCAATAATACCACCCGCAAGTGGACGGGTCTTATCGCAGTATAGTTGAGGATCGAATCCCAAGGGACAACGTTTTTAAGAATCATTGTTAGTCGAATCTAGCTCAAGTAAGACTAATATTTAGAACGATTGGTGGATTTGAGGTTAATTAAACTAAGTGCAGGAAAGTAAAGAGTAGAATTGAAGTTGGATCTAGATTAATGATATGGAATCACTGGGATGGTCTCGGGTTTCACCACCACTACACATGCAAACACATCCAAGCATCAAACATCCAGGAAAGACATAACCATCCAAATGGAGCTGTTGTAAAACCCCCCATACGGGCGTTAGTCTTGCGTAAGCATCACCTTAGGTATCAGATGTCTCGTCACCATCTGGAACAATCACCTACGGCTTTGAAGATACAGAAATCTAAATGAAGTTGTGGGCCCCCTATACAGGCGTTAAGCACACAGAAGTGTCACCGTGGGCTAGATGGATCGTCCCCTCACGGATCATACACTTACGACTTCAAGGAATCCTATCAGAAGTTCTCGTCAAGGAGTCAATCGTGATAAATGACAAGCAAGCAGGTGATTAATCTACAAGCAAACATCAACGATTAACAAAGAAGATACAAAACCCAACTAAGGTTGTGGGGCCCCTATACAGGCGTTAGGCACATAGAAGTGTCACTGTAGGCTAGATGTCTCGTCCCCTCACGGATCATACACTTACGACCTCAAGGAATCCCATTCTATTTTTTATTTTGGTAGTCAACCTCATTAAATGACATTCTACCCTACATATAGAAGTTCTCACAACATAGGGAAGAACAAGATGAAAGCAGGCAGGTAATCAAACTACAAACATTAACGATTAACAACGAAATGAAAAGTTATATACATTGTCATGGATTGTTTAACAAAGGAACGTGCGTGCATGGGCAGCGGGGCTAGTCCCTGCACCCCTGTAAAAAAGATCTACTCACTCATGATGTGAGAAACAAGAAGAACAAGAGAGAGGGAAGATTACGCCATGAGCATGATGCAGAAGGTAGTCACAGCTCGGTGAAGATGATGCAGTCTTCTACATCATCTCGGGGTAGACTTGGATGAGGAGGAAGAACCACCAAGGCAGACCGGGTGGACCTTATTCTCCACCTTCTTTCTCTTCTCGACCTCCTTGCTTGTAGCAAGAGGAGATGTGGGCGGCGGGAAGGATGAAGCTAGATCGAACCTTGCACTTAGGCAGCCTGTCGGCATCCCTAGAACGATGCCCAAATGAGGACCCCTATGGTCCTATTTATAGGCTTGGGTTTGGTCCACACATTTTTGCTGTGAACTTCTTTAAACGGTCTTGAGTCTCTGTCCGAACGGTCTTTATTAGTACCCTTCAACCGGTCTTGGAGACCGGTTGATGGCCAAATGGTCTCATATTTCATATGATTCTGACTTAAACGGTTTCTGCCTCTGATCGGTCTTGAGTCTCTATCCAAACAGTCTTGCGGATCTATGACTATACGGTCTTCAGCAAACGATCATTGTTCAAATGGTCTTGAGAGTATCCATTGACCAAACGGTCTTGAAGATTGAACAGATCCAAACGGTCTTAGGACCATGCACCGCCAAACGGTTTTGAGCACTCACGGTCTCAGACAAATGGTCTGCTGCCCATTGGTCTTCACTTCTAATCGGTCTTGAAGACCGATGGGTTTTAATCAGTCTTAAGATGTAAACGGTCTTTGGCGTCCAAACGGTCTTCGTCGTCCAAACGGTCTTGGGGACCGTTTGGGTAGGTGGCAGGTGGAGGACCATGTGAGTGAATGGCTAAGACCGAGAGGTTAAAACCGAATGGGTAGACCGCTAGGGAAAACTGTTTGGTAAAGAACGATTGACCAAGACCGAATAGGCAAAACCATTTGGTCAAGACCAAGGTTGAAAGGGTCTTTGGTGAGTTCTAGTTGATGGTTGATCCTCATCAAGACCTGCACAAAAATCAATATAAATCTAGTTAATAATATTGATAATTGATTCAGTTAAGAAATCTTGCATTTTGTGAGATTTAGGAGATGAAATCAAAAGTATTGAACCGAATTGGTCCCAAAAAGGTGACTAAAAATCATGATGAATATGGGTTCATCAGAATACCCCGAACATAAACGTTGCTTGTCCTCGAGTAACACAAAATCTGAAATAGTTGCCAAATGAATATTTTCAAGTCGTGTGATTGCCTCCTCTTCTCATCATGATTGCTTACCTCTACTTAGTATGACCAAGCATCTTAGCTTCCTGAGACCACTAAACACATCTTACTATATCTTCGTCCCTGAGTTTGTTTTCCAACATCACTTCCTCCTCACTTTTTTCCAACATATAGCATGTCAAAAAGTTTTGTAAGAGTCCAGAGATAACCGCAGAACAACAAATGTGCAACTAATCTGACACTGGTGTATTTCAGGGTATTGGAGGCATTTATTGTGCCTTTAGGTAGAAAAGGGAGTGAAGGGTGGTGTGGAAGAAAGAATTAAATCTCTCCTCTATTCGACTCGAGATTTTTATTATATTATTTGAAATTTCATTGATTGCATTTTTTTGTGCGAATCTCTCCTCTATTTGACTCGAGATTGCATTTCTTTTTGTGTGCGCTTTGGCATCTTTTCTTGATGGTATGCCCCTATTAATTTTCTAGGGGTATGGAAGAAGTAGATATAGAGGGAAGTGGTGTGCCACCCCAAACTTAGGGTTTTGCACTATTTTGGCTTTTTTTGTTTCTTTTTGATGCATGGAGGGGTACGAAGATGATAGAAGAAGTGTAGAAGAGAGTTCAGATCAGAATGCAACTTGATTTATAATTTAGTGCACCGGGTCATTCTCTTTATCGTACTCTGCTCAAATAATGACTTGATGAGGATCCAGTGAAGATTCCATATTATTGTTCCACTAGTCAGTTAGGAAGCTCGACGTGTTTGATCCCTATTAGTTTGATAGAAAATTTTTGCATAAGTATCATGATGTTAGGAATCATAAGCTTCACACGATGATTTCAATCAAAAGGCTAGTTTCAAGAAAATGGTCCTTTTGAGGGTCTGCGTTGAATAAGGAAGGTATAATGATTTGAAATGCATAGTAGGCTAGGAAATAGCTTTTAATGAAAGCGTCAAAACTTCATCAATCATCTGTTCAATTTCTTTGAAAATCTTAAAAAATTTTGAAAATTTTATTTGAAAATTTTGGTCAAGAATGCAACAAAGAAATCTTAAGTCTGAAAAGGATGGGTGTAGGTGGAAAGTGAAATATGTACCACCCACCTTCCACCCCAAACTTAGAGATTTGCTTGTCCCGAGCAAACCCTAAATCCAAGATGGAGGGGAAAATTCATGTCGTATGGACCACGAGATGTGGTTGCGTTCCAATTAGTGTGCGTTCTCCATCTAAAAATTTCAAGAATGAAAACCAATCAAAATTAAATATAGCATCTCATAATGTGATTTTTATTTTAGTGTGAAATTATCAAAAAAGTAAAAACAAAATTAGAGAAACATTCTAATTTGAAATTAAAAGTAAAAACAAATTTATTGATCGGGTTGCCTCCCGACAAGTGCCTTTGTTTTATGTCGATGGCTCAACTAAATCCTTCAATTTTACGGCGGATATGTTGGATTGGTGAGTTCTAGCATTGCTCTGGTGTCTATGTCGTTTGAGGCAAAATATCTCTTTAAATGTTGACCATTTGCCATGAATTCTCCTGACGTTTCGCTCCATAAAGAGAAAGCACCTTGTGGAGAGATGCTCTTGACAATGTAAGGTCCAGACCAGTGAGAATGGAGTTTTCCTGGGAATAACTTTAGTATTGAATTGAACAATAGAACATGGTTTCCCACTTGTATGTCCTTTCTTTTCAGATGACCATCGTGCCAAAGCTTTGTGCGTTCTTTGTAGATTTGTGCATTCTCATAAGTTGTCATCCTAAGTTCATCAAGCTCTTGAAGTTGTAGAATCCTGGCTTGGCCAGCTTTCTTCATGTTAAAATTCAATTGTTTAATTGCCCACCATGCTTTGTGTTCCAGTTCAACAGGCAGGTGGCAATATTTTCCATAGATCAATCGAAATGGTGTAGTTCCAAGGGGAGTCTTAAAAGTAGTTTGGTAGGTCCACAATGCGTCATTGATTTTCACTAACCAATCTATTCGATTGCGGCCTACTGTCTTTTCCAAAATATAGCCTTGAGTTGACGGTTAGAAACCTCTACATGTCCACTTGTTTGTGGATGGTAGGGTGAGGCTACTTTGTGTGTTACACCATATTTTCTCAGCAATGCTTCAAAGCTTCTTTCCAGGAAATGAGATCCTTCATCGGATATCACAGTGCGTGGGACTCCAAAATGGGGGAAAATAATATCTTTGAACATTTTGATGACGAGTTTGGAATCACTAGTGACGGTCAGTATGTCTTCTACCCATTTTGAGACGTAATCCACTGCCACTAGGATGTAGGAAAATCCATGAGAAGATGGGAATGGACCCATGTAGTCCACACCCCAAACATCAAAAATCTCAACTTCTTGCCACAACTTAAGTGGCATCTCATCTCTCTTCGTAATGTTACCTGTTCTTTGACACTTGTCACGTGATAGAACAAAGATATAGGAGTCTTTGGATATGGTTGGCCAAAAGAAGCCACATTGCAAAACTTTTATAGCAGTTTTCTTAAAACTCATATGGCCATCAACTGGGCCTGAGTGACATTGTTCTAAGATGAGTTGGGCTTCTTCTTCAGCAATACAACGTGTGTAGAGACCATCAGCACAAAGCTTGAAGAGGTATGGCTCATCCCAGTGATATTGCTTCATATTGTGCATTAATTTCTTTAGTGCATTTCCAGTGCATTCTGGGTGGATGACACTAGCGGCGAGGTAGTTCACATAGTCTGAGTACCAAGGGGTATCTTATGAAACTTTCATTAGTTGGTCATCTAGAAGAGAATTGTTAATCGGGATCTTCTTGGTTTCTAGAGTGTGGATGCAACTTAGGTGGTCTGCCACCACGTTCTTTGTACCTTTCTTATCTCTTATCTCTAAATCAAATTCTTGTAGGAGGAGAATCCATCTTATTAACCTGGGTTTAGCATCTTTCTTAGCTAGGAGGTAACGGATGGCAGCATGATCTATGTAGACAATGACTTTTGAACCAATGAGATAGGATCTGAACTTGTCAAAGGCATACACGACTGTCAAAAGTTCTTTCTCGGTAGTTGCATAATTCCTTTGAGCCTTGTCAAGGGTTTTCGATGCATAGTAGATCACATAATGTTTCTTTTCTATATATTGTCCTAAAACAACACCCACAACATAATCATTGGCATCACACATAATTTCAAATGGGTGATCCCAATCGAGAGCTCTGGTGATGGGTGTTGTAGTAAGAGCATGCTTTAGGTTGTTGAAACTTTTAACACATTCTTCGTCAAAGTGGAACTCAGTATCCTTTAGCAATAGATTCATCTTTGGAGAAATCCTTAACAAACTGTCTGTAAAACCATGCATGACCTAGGAACGCTCGAACTTTTCTTACATTTATTGGAATAGTGAGTTTGGAAATCACTTCGATTTTCACTCTATCAACTTTGATTCCCTGGTTGCTGACTCTATGACCAAGGACAATGCCTTCCTTTACCATAAAGTGACACTTCTCCCAGTTCAACACAAGATGTGCTTATTCACACCGCTTGAGGACAAGGGAGAGATGCTTTAGGCACAAGTCATAAGAATCTCCATATACAGAAAAATCATCCATAAAAATTACCATGATAGTTTCAGTGAGACTAGCGAATATAGCTGCCATGCAACGTTGGAAAGTTGCAAGTGCATTGCAGAGTCCGAACGGCATCCTTCTGAAGGCATATGTTCCAAATGGGCAAGTAAAGGTAGTTTTGTCTTGGTCATCTGGATGTATAGGTATTTGATAGAATCTAGAGTAACTGTCGAGATAATAGAAATACTCTTGGTGGGCCAACCTTTCTAGGACTTGGTCAAGAAAATGCATTGGGAAATGATCCTTTTGAGTTGCCTAATTCAACTTCCTATAATCAATACACATTCTCCACCCTATGACTGTTCGAGTTGGGATGAGTTCATTGTCTTCATTTCAAATCATAGTAGTTCCACCTTTTTTTGGGACCACATGCATGCACGGGGCTTACCCATGGTGAATCAGAGATCGGATAGATAATACATGTCTTGAGCAACTTTATAACTTCAAGGTGGACAACTTCTTTCATATTTGGATTAAGCTTCCTTTGGTGTTCAATAGTTGGCTTGTGATCTTCCATCATGGGGATTTTGTGCATGCACAGTGCTTGACTGACCCCAGTGAGATCACTCATCTTATACCCTATTGCTTTTCTCCTTTCTTTTAATTCCATCAAGAGTTTATCTTCTTGCTCCGTTGTTAGTACTGAATTTATAATGCATGAGCAGATCTTTAGTTCATCTAAAAACATGTATTTCAATCCTTTGGGTAGGGGCTTCATTTCAGGAGCTTGTGGTTTCTCACATGAGTCTTCAGTAATACCCACAGCTTTGAGTCCTCAAATTTAGCTTCAGGATCTTCTTTGGTAGTGTTGAGTTGGACACCATGATCTTTTATTTGTTCATTAATGGAATCATCAACATATGGGGTTGTTAGAGCCACTTCTAATGGGTCATCTTGTTCATAATCCTCTTGCGTAAGCAGTGTCATCTTCTCTATGCACTCAATCAAGTAGACTTCTTCTTGCATGCTTGGTCTTCGCATACTTTCAAAAACTTTGAATTTGAGAGTTTCTTTACCAAGTCTGAGCAGCAAGGTTCCTACCTCAACATCAATCAGAGCTCTTGCAGTGGCAAGGAATGGGAGTCCAAAGATAAGAGGGTACCTAGTGTCTTCTTTTATGTCCATGATGACAAAGTCACAAGGAACATAAGAGTGTTTGCCTACCTTGACAGGGACATCCTCAATGATTCCTAAGGGTAGAGTCATAGTGTTATCTGCAAGTTGTATGGTCATGCCAGTTGGGAGAAGCTCAGCAAACCCTAGCCTTTTACAAAGGCTAAGTGGCATGATAGAGATGCTAGCACCAAGATCGGCCAATCCTTTCTTACATGAAGAATCGCCAATATGGCATGAAATCCCAAAGGATCCTGGATCTTTCTGCTTCTTAGGCATCTTGATCTGGATGATATCAGAAGTGGTTGTTGCTAACTTAACTGTCTCATATTCTTTAGTTATATATTTCCTTGTGAGAAGTGACTTCAAGTACTTCGTCCAATTTGGTATCTCAGCCAGCGCATCCAGAAAGGGTATATCAACATGAAGCTTCTTCATAGCTTCTTTGAACTTATTGAAACGAGTATCAAGCTTTGTTTGCCTTAAATGAGATGGAAAAGGTATACGAGGCTTGTAAACAGGGATATCAGGTTCTGGTGTTGCTTTTTCCTCTTTTGTGGAAGGTTTCTCAGAATTGTCTTTGTCTGACTTATCATTGCTTGGCTGCTTCTCTGGAAAAGATTCAGGTTCCTTGTCAACTTGATTTTTTACCTGGTCATGCTCATCTATGACAACCATTGGTGTCCTGACAGGAGGGTTAGGATATACATTACCAGAACAAGTCATAACAACCTTTAATTGCTCAATATGTTTAGGGTTGTTCTCTGGTTGACCAGCAAAGGCTCCAACAGGTGGCTTCATGCTAGCCGCAAGTTGAGCTAATTGAGATTCAATGGCTTTTTGATGTGCTTGCTGGTTAGCTATCTAGGTTTGCTGGTTAGCTATCATGGTTTGTTGTGACTGCAGCATCTTCTCAATGGTTGTCAGTTTGTCATCAGGAGAAATAGGTCTGGTTTGTTGCCCTTGTTGTTGATTTTGGAAAGGGGCTTGGTTGGGATTCTGGAATTGAGAGTTGTTCTGATAATCGTTGAATTTCTTGTTTGGTAAGTTGCCTCTGAAATTCCCTTGATTCCCGAAGTTTTGTTGTTGGTTATACTAGAATCCAGGTGGGCCTCATTGTTGATAGTTTCAACCAAGTTGTCGCGGGTTTTCTGCTCCTGAAGGTTTTCCATATTGAAAACCAGGATGGTTCCTATTCTGATTTGGATTGTAATATCCTTGACCAGGGATGTTGTTGACCACATTAAGATTTTCCATTTGACTATTATCTCCTCGGCCATAAGTGTTGCTTAGAACAACATCGTAGAGAACATTACATGCTAAAGTGGAATGATCAGTACCTTTGCATGCTTCACAGAACAATGAAGCTGACTTGATCTGTTCTTGTTGTTGAGGGGGTGAACGTCCTCTTCCAAATGCAGCAAGGGATGATTTGATATGGTCTTGCTTGGCAACTAAGAGTTTGAGGGCCTCAGTAATAGACTTGTATTCAGGAATAACTTCAGCCATAGCCACCTTCAACACTCCTTTTCCTACAGACCTACCCCAATTAGCTTGATTTTCATCTCTAAGGGTGACAACCCTCCATGTGTTGTCATAACTCTAACGCATGAAGTTTCCTCCAGATGAGGAGTCTAAAAACCTCTTGATATCATTGTCCACACCCCTATAGAATATTTCAATGAGTTAGTTCTTAGGAATTCCATGGTTTGGACACTTGCGTAGAAGCTCTTTGTATCTTTCCCAAGCTTCAACAAGGGTTTCTCCAGGGGCTTGAGTGAACATTGTTATTAGACCCCTAATTTCATAGGTGAGAGAAGGAGGGTAAAATTTTTCTAGAAAAACTTTTTGAAGTTGTTCCCAGGTAGTGAAGGGTTCGCATTGTAAGGAGTTGTACCAACTTATAGCTCTATCAGCAAGGGAATACTTAAAGAGACAGAGTCGAATGGCATCGTTTGTGACTCCATTTTGTTTTGTCATAGCACATAGATCGATGAACCTCATAAGATGTTCTTGGCTATCTTCTCCTTGTTTACCATAGAATGGGTTGTTTTGAAGCAAGGTAATCCAATGTGCTCGTATCTCAAAATTTGGAGCATGGATGGGAGGAGGTTGAACTGGGTGATGAACATCAGCAACTTTAGGGATTGAGAACTCCCTAAGATCCTTTTGTAGTTTGACTACTTGAGCTGCTGCTTGTGTTGCTAGGATTTCTTCTTGAACTGCAGCTCTGGCTTCTTGCATGAGCCTTTCTCTTTGTGCATTGATGGCTTAAGCCACCCTTCGGGCTATTTCCTCCTCTTGAGCCATCCTTGCTAGGTTCTCTCTATTTTGACAATGAAAGGTTCTGTCTATTTCAGGATCAAAGCTGGCAGCGAGTCTGGGACTGTTCAAACAGTGCATACACTAGTCTTGGGGGTACCTGAAATGAAAAGATCTGAAGTAAGATTGATGGAGTGGAGTGAAATTCAAGTAGATGATCAATTGTATCAAAAGAAAAACAAAAATCCTAGATTAGCCTTAAAAGAACTAGATTTGAATAATTGATTTTGTTGTCCCCGGCAACGGTGCCAGAATTTGACATGGAATATTATCACACTAACAAACTCACTCAGGGTTGAAATCCCTAAGCTTTTACCAAAACCTTGTGCAATAATACCACCCACAAGCGGACAAGTCTTATCATAGTATAGTTGAGGATTGAATCCCAAGGGACAACATTTTAAAGAATTGTTGTTAGTCGAATCTAGCTCAAGTAAGATTAATATTTAGAATGATTGGTGGATTTGAGGTTAATTAAACTAAGTGCAGGAAAGTAAAGAGTAGAATCGGAGTTGGATCTAGATTAATGATATGGAATCACTGGGATGGTCTCGGGTTTCACCACTACACATGCAAACACATCCAAGCATCAAACATCCAGGCAAGACATAACCATCCAAATGGAGATGTTGTAAAACCCCCCATACGGGCATTAGGCTTGCGTAAGCATCACCTTAGGTATCATATGTCTCGTCACCATCCAGATCACTCACCTACGACTCCGAAGATATAGAAATCCAAATGAAGTTGTGGGCCCCTTATACAGGCGTTAGGCACACAGAAGCGTCATCGTGAGGTAGATGGCTCGTCCCCTCACAGATCATACACTTACAACTTCAAGGAATCCTATCAGAAGTTCTCGTCAAGGAGTCAACCGTGCTAAATGACAAGCAAGCAAGTGATTAATCTACAAGCAATCATCGACGATTAACAAAGAAGAAACAAAATCCAACTAAGGTTGTGGGGGGCCTATACAGGCGTTAGGCACACAGAAGCGTCACTATAGGCTAGATGGCCCGTCCCCTCACGGATCATACACTTACGACCTCAAGGAATCCCATTCTATTTCTAGTTTGGGAGTCAACCTCGTTAAACGACATTCTACCCTACATTATAGAAGTTCTAACAATATAGGGAAGAATAAGATGAAAGCAGGCAGGTAATCAAACTACAAACATTAACGATTAACAACGAAATGAAAAGTTATATACATTGCCATGGATTGTTTAACAAAGGAACATGCTTGCATGGGCAGCGGGGCTAGTCCCCACACCCTAGCAAAAAATATCTACTCGCTCATGATGCGAGAAACAAGAAGAACAAGAGAGGGGGAAGATTCTGCCATGATCATGATGCAGAAGGCAGTCGCAGCTCGGTGAAGATGATGCGGTCTTCTATGTCGTCTCGGGGTAGACTTAGACGAGGAGGAAGAACCACCAAGGCAGACCGGGTGGACCTTCTTCTCAACCTTCTTTCTCTTCTCGACCTCCTTGCTCGCAGCAAGAGGAGATGTGGGTGGTGTGAAGGATGAAGCTGGATCAAACCTTGCACTTAGGCGGCCTGTTGGCGTCCCTAGAACGATGCCCAAATGAGGACCCCTGTGGTCCTATTTATAGGCTTGGGTTTGGTCCTCATGTTTTTGCTGTGAACTTCTTTAAACGGTCTTGAGTTTCTGTCCAAACGGTCTTGATTAGTACCCTCCAACCGGTCTTGGAGACCGGTTGATGGCCAAACAGTCTCGTATTTCATACAGTTCTGGCTTAAACAATTTCGGACTCTGGTCGGTCTTGAGTCTCTATCCAAACGATCTTGCGGATCTATGACTATATGGTCTTCAGCAAATGATCATCGTTTAAATGGTCTTGAGAGTATCCGTTGACCAAATGGTCTTGAAGACCGAACAGATCCAGACGGTCTTGGGACCTTGCGCCGCTAAACGGTTTTGAGCACTCACAGTCTCGGGCAAATGGTCTACAGCCCATCGGTCTTCACTTCCAATCGGTCTTGAAGACTTATGGGTTTCAATCGGTCTTGAGATGTAAACGGTCTTCGTCATCCAAACGGTCTTTGTCATCCAAACGGTCTTCGTCGTCCAAACGGTCTTGGGTCCAAACGGTCTTCGTCGTCCAAATGGTATTGGGTCCAAACAGTCTTGGGGACCGTTTGGGTAGGTGGCAGGTGGAGGACCGTGTGAGTGAATGGCTAAGACCGAGAGGTCAAAACTGAATGGGTAGACTGCTAGGGAAAACCGTTTGGTAAAGAACGATTGACCAAGACTGAATAGGAAAAACCGTTTGGTCAAGACCGATTGGTCAAGACCAAGGTTGAGAGGATCTTTGGTGAGTTCTAGTTGATGGTTGATCGTCATCAAGACCTGCACAAAAATCAATATAAATCTAGTTAATAATCTTGATAATTGAGTCAGTTAAGAAATCTTGCATTTTGTGAGATTTAGGAGATGAAATAAAAAGTATTGAATCGAATTGGTCCCAAAAAGGCAACTGAAAATCATGATGAATATGGGTTCATCAGTTTCCCATCTCAAATGCTTTTTGTATGGCCTGAAGCAATCACAACGGGGTTGTTTTACAAAACCCAGTGGATTTTATGCTAGCCTGGCTTTTACTAGATCCTCTAGTGATAACCGTCTCTTATTTTCAACATCTCAAATTGGAACCATTATTCTTGTCATCCATGTTGATGATATCACTATCACTAGTAGTGATGCTCATGGGATTTCAACATTGAAACATTCACTCTACCAAAATTTTGCATTCCAAGGTCCGGGAACACTTTGCAAGTTCTTAGGAATTGAAGTTCTATAGTCTTGTTAGGGCACTTATATATATAGAAGGAAGTATGTCCTAGACCTTTTGAAGTATTTTGGTATGCTTAATTCCAAACATGTTTTTCACCTATGGACTATTACAACAAAACTCTACATGAGTGGGAGTCTATTTTTTTATATTGAGCAGTATAGATGCATGGTTGGTAATCTCGTTTGTCTAATGACCACCTTCCCATATATATCCTTTGTTGTTAGTTTTTTAGTCAACACATGGAAAAACCCCTTGTAAGCCACTAGAGTTTGGTCTGTTGTTTCCTATGATATCTAAAAAATGCCATAGTTGGGGTCTCTTATACAAGAAGTCACAGTCTCCATATATCTCTTTGACTTGATATGTTGTTGTTGATTGGGTCAGAGATGTGAATGATAGGAGATCCATTGATTTCGTGTTCTATTGGGTGGCCATCACAACAATTTGAGGAGTAAGAGGCAGTTCATTGTCGCTCCTTCCTACACTGAGGCAAAATATCGTGCCATGGCACATGTTTGCTATGAAATTCAATGGGTGACTTCTATTATTCAAGCACTAGGTCTATCTCTCTCATCCCCAACAATTCTCAAATGTGATAATCATGAATCTATTCGTGTTGTGAAATACGGGAATAGAGTATGGCAGCGGAAATGAAAAAATTATCTATCTATATTCCCATAACAACAAGATCGCATCAACTACTATGAAATAGGAAGGATGGTTTAACGAGTTTATACCTAGTCATGGATCATGTCCAGTGACAAAAACTCATTGCAATGCAACTATCTTCTAGTTTCTCTTAGATAGTGTTTGTGCAGCTCCTGGTCTTCTCCATGGATGGTGGACTGGGCAGCTACTCCTACGGTCTCGCCACGGACTCCAAACTGACATTTTCCTCCTAGCAGTAGCCAAATGACTCTTGCCTCTAGAATAGTCCACACTGACCAACTAGAACTCACGTCATCCTTCTAGAACAGACGGAAAGGATTTGTCCCTCCCGTTGGTGTACTAGTCACCAACTTGCTCTCCCACAAACTAATCCCCAGTTGTTCTCTCCCTTGCTATCCCTCCCTAGTCAGGTAGGACTTGCTTGGACTCTCTTGGTTACTACAACTAGAGAGTACAACAATTTTCAGAGCAAATGATTGTCAATTATGTGTGTTGGGAAGCCCCCCAATACCCCTCTATTTATAGGCGGGGTTAGGGCAAGGATTCCCAGTATGTTTGGTATATGTGTGGGAGTGGACAGGATCAGAAAATCTTGAATTTTCACAACTTGTGAAATCTAAAATGGTTGTTTTACAACCAAAACAACCGTCTCACATGTGAGACTGACGGCTCGTATAGCCAGACGATCATTTCTCTATGTTTCCCAATCACATATGAATTTGGCAATTTGAATCCAATTATTGCATGACATGACATCAACACTAATCATTGATGTAATCAAATTTCCCCAAAAATTGAGGATCTCTCTCATGTGAGATAGTTGTTTTACTCACCCATATGGTCGTGTAATGAGCCAAGTCGGTTGGTTCAACAAAATGAATCAGTCGATTCACACCTCAATTTGAGCAGAGCTTTAGTGAATTCAATTTCTAATTAGCCTAACAATCCAAATGGTTGTCTCAACATTTGAGCCTATCATTTGGCACTCCAAATGGCCATCTCACCGTATGATTCAATCAGTTTGCAGTGTAGTCTGCTAATTTGTTGTGTGAATTGAGTACCTAAACACTTTAGTAATCAATTCAATCATCATTCAAGATTAAACTCCTCTTCTAGATGAGTTCCTATGTGTGTGACCCTATAGGTCCCTTATCAAATTTCCAGTGAATGTCCATAACTAACTTATGACATCATAAGTAGAGAGCAATGCCTAGTCGCACATCAGTTCTACCCAATTGAATGGAAAGTTGGAGAACAACTTCAACCTACAATTTGTGTAAGGTGTTGTAGTGATTGTATAATTCCTTTTTCACTGATATTCGGGATGAACTCGAGGCATGGAATCATCATCCTCTCAATGTTCAATCCATGTTCCTTGAACCAAGAGTAGATTGTTTGAGATAATGTGACCTCAAAACATATATTGATTCATTCATACATGTGCATGCATTTCTAAGTCTCACTTATCAAGTGGCCATGATATCAAACTTCAATAGGAGGGACAAATACCATCTCTATCACTCACAGGCAATCTCCATCTGTCAAAGCTACCCAATCATTACCTTTATGGAAACCCATATTTTAGGACTACGTTTGATGATGTAAAGTATACCCAATGACATGTGATGAGTGTAGTGACTTCAGGTCTAAGAACCACAATCACCCCCTTCACTATGAGAGGTGACTATGACCACCAATGATGGTTTCCATGTGTCACTCTCAAGGTGGGTCTATCTGATACACTATTCCATAACATGTATCTGTGTGCTTGGTTTGATATGCCATATCGTGACTAATGAGATTCTATCATCAACCAACCCATACTCCAGTCTTATGTGTTAGTAGTGTTTATCTACCTTCCACGGTAACAATCGACTAGGGACATAACAATAATGTACATACTCTTAGCATTCATATGATCTCATTCTCCAAGTCATGTACTTGAAGACATACATCATTGAGTATTGTCATTCTTTAGACAGTCATAACATTTCCTCATTATCTCATAACTGAGTGGAACAAAATGAATTTGAAGCTTGCTTTTATGAGTATTAATCTAATCCTTTATGGTATATGCCATGTCAACCATCATATGATTGGCTATGTGGGCATACCTTACCAACAATTCATATAGCTGACAATCCATTTTCATGAAGTACCAATAATGTTGTGGTTTACTACCACTTCATGAGGGATCGGATTTGTGCCAAAAATATCATTACACCATATCTAAAGACTGGAGAATAGACAAATCATATCTTCACCAATCCACTTCTAAATTCATCCTTCTTCTAAATGTGTGGCAAGTGATGAATGCATATTCATCATGATTTTCAGTCGCCTTCTCGTGCTCTTTTTGAGTCCATACATCCAATTCCAGTTACTAAATATCAAAATGTGCAAAAATTCCTAATTGGTTCAATTATCAAGGTTCTTAACTGAGTTTATGTCGATTTTATGCAGGTCTTGATGAGGTTGAACAATCAGCTGGGACCTACCTTTATCTGCCCTTGATCTACCCTCACTCATCCTCGGTCCTGACCATGCGGTCTTGACCATTCGGTCTCGCCCATGCGGTCTTGACCATACGGTCTCGCCCTTACGGTTTCATCCATATGGTCTCAAGACCGTATGGACATACTCACTGCGAGACCATTTGGAGATACTAACTAAAGACTGATTGAAGGAAAGATAACACAGACTGTTTGCTAAGCACTCCAAACTGATAGCCGAAACCGATTGGAAAAGGTAGGTTGCGAGAGACTGTTTGGTAGCTATGTGCATGAGGACCGCATGCAAAGAAAAACTGTATGATAAAGTGGAAGCAAGCAGACCGTTTGAGCAAGATTTCCAAACTGTTTGGAGCATTGGGCATGCTTCCCTTCCTCTTGCTTCTTCTTCCTCCCGTAGAAACCCTAGCTCCATCGCACCTGCAGCTACATCGCCGCCATCAACCTGCAAATCTTAGCACTTCTCCATCGCACCTTCACCTCCACCTTCTTCTACCTCAAGCCACACCTGCAACTAGAGTCGCCCAGCACCTCCACCGCAAGCAGCAGCAACATTGACGCTCCTCCTAAGCCTGCTACAGCACCGCCTGCAAGCCCGAAGCACCTGCAACTACGGCACCTCCACCGTTCACAGTAGCTCCCACCACCAACTGAACGGTCTCAAACCAAGGGAGTCCAAGACCGATCGTGTGTGACCAACAAGACCATGTGATTGAAGGTCCCAAACTGTTTGACGCGTGAAGACCATTTGGACAAGGGAGTCGAGACCATTTGGAGTGTTGGTCGTCAGGACCATTTGATAGCATATACACTAAAGACTGTTTGGATTAGTTTCGTTTCCCCAAACGGATAGAACTAAAACTATATGGAGGACCATACTCAAAACCATTTGGAAAAGCAAAGGGGAGCAGACCAAATGAAGGCAATCGGTTTCCCAAACCATTTTATAAAGGATATTGAAGACCGTATGATCACTTATAAAGCAAACTGTTTGGAGCTAATAAAAGCAAAACCATTTGGATTTAACCACTCAAGACCGTTTGGAGATAAGAAAACTACCAAAATGTTTGGACTCACACCAAAATCATGAGGGCCAGGCATGTGCCTATAAATAGGACCAGCATGGTCCTCATTTGAGCATCGGATCTGGGATGTCGTCACGCAGCCTAAAAATGCTGGTCTGATCCTGCACTGCCACTTCACCTACTATTCCTATTACAACTCAAGGAGACTGAAAAGAAAAGGAAGGAGGAGTGAGAAAGACTGCCCGGCCTATCTTGGCATCCCTCATTCATCCAGATCTACTTCGACACGACGTTGAAGACTACATCATCTTCACCGAACTGCGGCTACCTTCTGCATCATGCTCATGGTGGAATCCTCTCTCTTTCTTATTCTTCTTGTTTCTCGCATCATGAGCGAGTAGTTCCTTTTCGCTGGGGTGCGGGGACTAGCCACGCTGTCCATGCATTCATGTCTTTCCATTTAACATTCCAAGGCATTGTATATAACTTTTCATCTCATTGCTAATTGATATGCTTATAGTTGATTACCTTCTTGCTTTCATCTTGTTCTTATCTTCGTAGTGTAGAATGTTGATTAATGAGGTAGACTCCTTGATGAGAAATTTGATGGGGTTCCTTGAGGTCATAAGTGTATGATCTGTTAGGGGACAAGCCATCTAACCTACGGTGATGCTTCTGTGGTCTAAACATCCCTTAGGGAGGACCACAACCTTAGTTGGATGTTGTATCTTCTTATTAACCATCGATGCTTGCTTGCAGACTAATCGCCTACATGCGTGCCGATTAACACGGTTGACTTCCGGACTAGAAATAAAATGGGGTTCCTTGAAGTCATAAGTGTATGATCTGTGAGGGGACGAGCCATCTAGCCAACAGTGACGCTTCTATGGTCTAAACATCCCCCAGGGAGGACCACAGTCTTAGTTGGATGTTGTATCTTTGGAACCGTAAGTGCATGATCTGGATGGCGACAAGAAATCTGATGCCTAAGGGGATGCTTACGCGGGCCTAAACATCCCTCCAGGAGGGTTCACAGAAATTCCATTTGGATAGTTAGATGCTTGCCTGGATGTTATGTAGATGTGTTTGTATGTGCAGTGGTGGTGAAACTCGATACCATCCCATCAATCCCATATCATTTAATCTAAAACAAACTTCCATTCTGCTCATTTACTTTCCTACAATTAGTTTAATTAATCTCAACCAAATCAATCGTTCTAAATATTAGTCTCATTTGAGCTAGATTTGACTAACAAAGATTCTTAAAACATTGTCCTTTGGGATTCGATCCTTAACTATAATGTGATAAGACCCGTCCGCTTGCGGGTGGTATTATTGCATGAGGTTTTGGTAAAATCTCGGGGATTTCAACCCTGAGTGAATTTGTTAGTGCGATATTTGTCACGTCAAATTCTGGCACCATTGTCAGGGACAACAGAATCAGTTAGTCAAATCTAGTTCTTTTAAGGCTAATCTAGGATTTTACTTTTTGAAACCATTGATCATCTACTTGAATATCACTCTACTCCATAAATCTTACTTCAAATCTTTTTATTTCAGGTACTTCAAGAAGGACTAGTGCATGCATCGTTTGAACAGTCCCTGACTCACTGCCAGCTTTGATCCCGAGATAGACAGAACCTTTCATCATCAAAACAGAGAAAACCAAGCAAGAATGGCTCAAGAGGAGGAAATAGCCCGAAGGGTAGCCCAAGCCCTTAATGCATAGAGAGAAAGATTCGTGCAAGAAGCTAGAGCTGCGGTTCAAGAAGAAATTCAAGTAGCACAAGCAACAGAACTACAAAAGGATCTTAGAGAGTTCTCAATCCCCAAGGTTGTGAATGTTCATCATCTAGTACAACCTCCTCCCATCAATGTTGTCAATTTTGAGATTAGGGTGTATTGGATCACATTGCTTTAAAACAATCCATTCTATGGAAAATAAGGAGAGGATAGTCAGGAGCATTTTTTGAGGTTTATTGATCTATGTGCTATGACAAAGCAAAATGAAGTATTCGATGATGCCATCAGACTCCGTCTCTTCAAGTATTCACTTGCTGATAGAACAATAAGCTGGTACAATTCATTACAA
Source organism: Alisma plantago-aquatica (assembly GCA_963693085.1). Taxonomy (NCBI): domain Eukaryota; kingdom Viridiplantae; phylum Streptophyta; class Magnoliopsida; order Alismatales; family Alismataceae; genus Alisma; species Alisma plantago-aquatica. Next base: position 782,310,880 of record OY856411.1, on the reverse strand, counting down.
AGTGAACCCATCACCACTTGGGAATAACTTTAAAATGTATTTCTGGAAAAGTTCTACCCTCCCTCTCTCACCTATGAAATTAGGGGACGGATAACAAATTTCACTCAAGTCCCTAGAGAAACCCTTGCAGAAGCATGGGATAGATACAAAGAGCTTCTACGCAAGTGTCCACACCATGGAATTCCTAAGAACCAACTCATCGAAATTTTCTATAGGGGTGTGGACGATGATATCAAAAGATTTTTAGATTCCTCATCTGGAGGAAACTTCATGCGTCAAAGTTATGACAACGCATGGAGGGTCGTCACCCTTGGAGCTGAAAATCAAGCTAATTGGGGTAGATCTATAGGTAAAGGAGTCTTGAAAGTAGCTATGGCTGAAGCTACTCCTGAGTATAAATCTATTGATGAAACCTTAAAACTCTTAGTTGCCAAATAAGACCATATTGAATCATCCCTTGCTGCGAGTGGAAGAGGACATTCGCCCTCTCAACAACAAGAACAAGTCAAGTATGTTTCATTGTTCTGTGAAGCATGTAAGGGAACAAATCATTCCACTTTGGCATGCAATGTTCTCTATGATGTTGTTCTAAGCTATGCATGTGGCCAAGGAGATAATAGTCAAATGGAGAACCTGAATGTTGTTAACACCATCCCTGGTCAAGGTTATTACAATCCGAATCAGAATAAGAACCATCTAGGTTTTCAATATGGAAACCCCTCTGGAGCAGTAAACTCGCATCAATTTGGTTCGAACAATCAACCACGAGGCCCGCCAGGATTCTAGTATAATCAACAACAAAATTTTGGGAATCAAGGAAATTTCAAGGGAAACTTTCATAATAGGAACTTCAATAATTATCAAAACAATTCACAGTACCAGAGTCTTAACCAAGTTCCTTATCAACAACAAGGACAACAAGCAAGTCCCGTCTCTCCTGATGACAAGTTAACAACCATTGAAAAGATGTTGCAAACTCAACAAACTATGATAGCTAACCAGCAAGCCCAGTAGAAGGCTATTGAATCTCAACTAGCTCAACTTGCAGCTAGCATTAAGCCACCAGCTGGGGTTTTTGCTGGCCAACTGGAAAACAATCCTAAACACCCAGAACAACTGAAGGTGGTTACCACCAGGTCGGGAAAATACTATTCTAATCCCCATGTCAAGCCACATGTGGTTGTCACAGATGAGGATGAACCCGCGATTATACAAGACTCCACAACTCTGGAGTCTCAACCAAAAGAACCAGTAACTGCTGATAAGACAGACAAGGAAAGTCCTGAGAAACCTATTAATGAAGAAACTGAAACACCAGAACCTGATATTCCTATATACAAGCCTCGTATACCGTTCCCTGCTCGTTTAAGGCAAATCAAGCTTGATACTCGGTTCAATAAGTTTAAAGAAGCTATGAAGAAACTTCATGTTGATATACCCTTTTTGGATGTGCTAGCTGAGATACCAGCCTGGACAAAATACTTAAAGTCACTCCTCACCAGGAAATATATAACTGAAGAATATGAGACAGTCAAGTTAGCTAAAACCACTTCCGATATCATCCAGAGTAAGATGCCAAAGAAGCAGAAAGATCTAGGATCTTTTGGGATTTCCTGCCATATCGGTGATTCTTCATGCAAGAAAGGACTGGTAGATCTTGGTGCTGGCATCTCCATCATGCCACTCAGCCTTTGCAAAAGGCTAGGGTTTGTTGAACTTCTCCCAACTGGCATGACCATACAACTCGCAGACAATTCGATAAAATGCATGTTAGGAATTATTGAGGATGTACCTGTCAAGGTAGCAAAAGATTCATATGTTCCGTGTGACTTTGTCATCATGGACATAAAAGAAGACGCTTGATATCCTCTCATCTTTAGACGTCCGTTCCTCGCCACTGCAAGAGTTCTAATTGATGTTGAAGCAGGAACATTGCTGCTCAGACTTGGTAAAGAAACTCTCGAATTCAAAGTTTTTGAAAGTATGCGAAGACCAAGCATGTAAGAGGAAGTTTATCTTATCGATTGCATAGAGCAGATGTCACTTCTGACTCAAGAGAATCATGAATCAGACGATGCATTAGAATTTGCTCTAACGGATCCATCAGTTGATGAACCCATCAATGAACAAGTTAAAGAATATGTTCTCGACCTTGACACTGCTGAAGAAGACTCTGAAGCCAAAATGGAAGAACTCAAGGTTGTGGAAGCTATTAAAGAAACATACGAAAAACCAGAAGCCCCTGAGATGAAGCCCCTGCCCGAGGGACTAAAGTATGTGTTTTTGGATGATTTTAAGGTTTGTCCAGTTATTATAAATTCTGATCTAACGACCGAGTAAGAAGATAAACTCCTGAAAGAACTAAGGGAAAGAAAGAAATCCATCGATTACAAAATGAGTGACCTCACTGGGGTTAGTCAAGCGTTGTGTATGCACAAGATCCCTATGATGGAAGATCACAAGCCAACTATTGAACATCAATAGAAATTGAATCCAAATATGAAGGAAGTAGTCTGTCGCGAGGTCATTAAACTATTCACTGCTGGAATAATCTATCTGATATCAGACTCGCCATGGGTGAGCCCAATGCATGTAGTCCCAAAGAAAGGTGGAAAAACAGTGATACGAAATGAAAACAATGAACTCATCCCACACGAATAGTCACAGGGTGGAGGATGTGCATTGATTATAGGAAGTTAAATAAGGAAACTCAAAAAGATCATTTTCCAATGTCCTTTCTTGATCAAGTATTAGAGTGGCTGGCTCATCAAGAATACTTTTGTTACCTCGATGGTTACTATGGATTCTATCAAATACCCATACATGACCGGCCTAAATCACGCATCCAAAAAGGGGAGTGGATTTGAAGTAGTCGTACTTTTAAATTTATAACCTGAAACCTTCTAGGCCCCCACAACTTTATTATGGGGTCGAAGTAGATATACGGGGTCGAACACAGGGACAAGGGTGGTAGTGTTGGGAATGCGGAATCGACATGTTACACTCCGGTATGGGTGAGGAGATGATAAAGTTCCTCAAGGGAACAACAGGCTAAGAACGATTAAAATAAAAGAAAACTATCTCCAACTGGATCTACGAGGAAAATTAAGGTATTAAAGGTTTATCGGTTTTTAGGGTTTTCGCGCAATGAAAACATAGAGGATAACACCATTGCTTTAGTAAGGAATGAAGGAGAAAGCTTCAGTAAAACAAGTGGCAGCAAAAACATCCTATACCCCTTCTCTCGAAGCGGGTACCTCTAACTAAGCATCAACACCTCTCTCGAGGTTGCTGGTCTTAAGTTAGAGTGGAAAGGTTACTAAAGCAACTCCGATCCTGGGCACTCTCATACTCCCGTATCAGACCAAACACTAGAGCCACAACACCTCTCTCGAGGCTGCTGCAACGGGAAAACACGATTCAGTAGCTAGTCGAAACGTGATCCAAGCGTACAAGCTAGAGTTCGGATGTTAAAAAAAATAATCATCCAACAAAAGGGACCAAACACAAGGTAGCAGATAATTAAAACTCTTATAATTCCATTAGCATAAAGGGTCTGATTACATTGCATAAGTAAAGAAAGTAAAAGACTGAAATAAGTAAAGATAAATGTCGCCTTCTTGATTTAGAAGGGCGACAGGCGGTAGCAGATCCCCAAGATCCCTCCAGCCCGATACCAGGCGGGAGCCTTGCCCGATATGCCCGTGTCGGGCAGCACACCCTCTCGGGCAACACGCTTATGACGGGTGGACGTATCGTGCGGGGTGCTCATGCCCGATACGATCGTGTCGGGCGGCACCCTCTCGGGCGACACGCCGTAACATGTGATGTGTATCGGGCTTAGTATCGTGTCGGGCCAAAGTTTTTCTTAGAGTATCGGGTACTCATATCGGGTGTCCTTGTTGTCCGATATCGGTCTGCAGTGGTGCCCAGGGCTGATCCTAAGTGAACCATTCCCTCCCTCTCGGTTCAGGGAAGTGCTCACCTAGTGTCGCCCGGTACACCTCTGAGGCACGACACGCTAGCTCCAGATGCTTTCCCAAGTTAGCTTTCGGGAGATTCCGACCCGTCCCATCGGAGTCCTGTAGCTGCTATTTATAGGCAGTGATTGGGGGAGGTTGTGGTTCTCCAGATGCCACGTGTCCATCATCAGCTCTATCATCACGGATTCGGGGATGCTCGATATACGTGTCGCCCGGCACAAGGATGTCGGGCTCTAAGTGTGTGTCGATCATCGTGATGAGTGGCACCTGTCGGTGGGTGGCCTGTATCGCGCGACATGCTTCAGCAGTCGTGGCGAGTCCGACTCCCTGTCGGGTAAATGGCGCATCGCTTGTCCGCTTCTTCTTGCGCGACACCCTCGTGTCGCGCGATAGTGTATCGTGCTGCCCTATCGGGCAGCGAGCGTATCGGCCGGCTGGTTGGTAAGAAGGCCGATGCATGTGGAACACGTTCGTGGGCCAGGACGGGCCTTTTTTCTGATAAATGAGTTGAAAAACGAGGAAAACTCTGCAAAAGATGATAATATTGAGTTAAGAGCGTATCGTGGCATGTTTATGCAAAAACATGACAAAAAGGAGAGGAAAACAGTTTAAAAGGGCAGATTTGATAACAAAATAAGGGCCAAAAACATCACAAAATCTGGTGTTATCAACTCCCCCAAACTTAGCATTTTGATTGTCCTCAATCAATCTTTAAACTTTGTTTTGTGACACTTTTTCTTGACCGGTATAGTTTTCAGACCATGGGGTTGAGTGGGCATTGAGATGTCTTACAGAGAATACGGCCCGACCACGAACAACAGATTTTACTTCTCCTGCCTTATTTAAGCAAAAAAATTCTCCACAGCTTCGGCGAGACTTGGGTGCATGATTTCGAAGTTAGCTTCTACACCAAACAACATTTGGGAACAACAAGTTGTGTGTTTGGGTAGGCTTAAGGCTTTTTGGGTTTTTCTTGTTTCCCATCAGTCCATCCAGGTACGGGTCCATTAGCAGGCGAGTGGTCCCTACAGTCCAAGCCAGTTGGCTTTAGAGCAGTGATTTCACATCCTACGTACCATTGCCCCGGATCTACCATTCCTAAAGATGGGTACTTTTGGAAAACAAATGTGTGTGTGTATATATATATATATATTGCTGTTTGGGCAGCTTTTTCCTTCTGCATACACGTCTCTTAGCTATTGTGAGATTATTTTTCGAAATTGTTGGCGTGGAAAGTCATAGTCTTTTGTCATTTGAGGCTACATTATCAGAAAGACATAACAAAACATGCATCTCCTTGGGCACATAGAAAACAAACAGGCAAGAAGTCATATCAGGTTTTTACTATGCAGTGTCTTTGTACATATGTATGGAGACAAAATAAGCAAAATTTTTGTATTTTGTATGAGGCATTTATATGTATATGTACACATGTTATAGAAAAAGAACAAAAAGAATAAAAAGGGTGGAGTTTGAAGAAATTTTTTATACCTCCCTCACTGGTATATGGTACCCCCCAAACTTACTCCACACTCTGTCCCAGAGTTGTGAAGTAGATAAGGTAGGGTAATGTTAACCCAGTGAGGGTTAGCTGGTGAGCGCGCCTATGCCAGATAGAAGCTCCCACACATATTCTCCTCGTTTGCTGTGGTAGTCGATGTGGTGGAGTTGGTCAGACGTCTCTTTATTTGATATCCATTCCAGGACGAAGATGCCACAGTCAGTTTTCCAGCAGCATAGTGTGCTGGGTGGATGGCTACCAAAGAAATTTTGTACCAAAAGGCAAATGTGGGTTCAGAATTGCAAGATTCAATGAGACCAGTCATGCGCTTTTGCTAAGGAAGAAGTTCCAAAACTATTAGGCATTCCCTAAAACCAGGTAAACTTTTTAAGATACTTTCATTGTGAACATGAACAAAAGGATTGATCATCAATCTCAGTTTCTTTAAACTTTCATCATCTATTGAACTAGTCAGAGAAGTCCCTGTAGAGAGAGATGAGTTAAATCAGTAAGCCCATGGCCTGAATCTTGAGAGCAGATTTGATCTAACTTTGATCCGTCCTTTCTGTTAGACAATAACGTTTTGTTGTATATGCTGGAGTTGATGGTAAAATTTGGCAGTATATTCCTCATTTCCAGCAATATAGCAGAGCAGAATTTACATACTATTCCAAACTTGTCATCAAGGATATATGAATGCTTCTCTTGAGTACAATGAATAGAATGATTTTTTTCAGATTGCTTTTCTTCATCCTTTTCACTATCGTATGAACAAATATCAATGGACCTCAAGGATAAGTTATATTCATCCCATAATTTATCCATTTCCTTATCATAGTCTGTCTTCTGTGGTGGTTTAGGACCATCTCTAAAAGAGAAAATCATTGGAAGTCTTTCTCCAGTGGCTTCTGGATTGAATGTGGGTATTTTGGGTTCATCAATCACGAAGCCACCTTCTTCATGGGGGGCATCTTCTTTGGATATAGTATCCACAAGTGTTTTCAAGAGCTCTCTGTCTACCATAGGTCGGTTTCTTGTTCATGTTATAGCCCTCCTAGGTCGGTCATCATCGTCATAATCTGCACGAGCCTTGTGTTTCCTTCTTGAGAGATTTGCACTTGTTCCGGCTGCATCCTCTGAGAAAAAAAATGGAGTCGTTACTTCTTCCGTCCTTGCTCTCTTCTCAGTGGTTGATGGCCCAACTGCCTCGGGATTCGGGCGTTTCTGCCCGACCGTTGTTGCTTCAGCTGCGGCCTCAATGTCGATCCTTATGCCGTGTTCGTCAACTCAAACGACGGTTTGCTTTGTACAGGCCATTTCTGTTATCATTAAACAAGTTCATTGATCATTTAAATGTTCCGATATTAGGTAGGCAAAACTTAAAAATCGATACCGGCTTTTAAGAGAAAACTTATTGCACAATAAAAATTCGGCCTGATACAAAAGCTACCCGACACCACCGTATCGGGCTTCAACACTGGGCGATATGATGTTTTCCCGATACGCTTGTGTCGGGCGATACGAAGCTTTCGAAGAAATCACTGTAGGCTCATGCCCGATACGAGGTTCGGGTGTCATCCATCAAAAGAACATCTTGGGCGATACAAAACTGGATGATACGGAGAAAAGCTACACGTCATACCCGTTGCCCGATATGGGTGTGTTGGGCGATATGGTCGCGTGAAACAAAGTGCCCGATAGGTTCTTCCCGATAGAAAAGCGTGTCACCCGACAACAAGTACAAGTGAGGCGGCACAAGGATGGACGACATGGTTATCGCCCGATATAGGGTATCGGGCAAGTGCGTGTTAAAGACGTGTCGCGCGACACATGTGTCGGGCGATACAAGAAAATCAACTAAAGTCATCAGCCCGATACGTTGTGCGCGATATGAAGTTCGTGTCGGGCAAGTAGGCTGACGGGCTATACCTTTGCTATCTGGAGCTACCTTGCACGACACGAGAGCAAAAGTTAGCTGGACAACACATGAGCAAAAGGGAGAAATTACTGCACGATATGGGTAGTTAGAAGAGTAAATGCAGTAGCCCGACACGGTAAAACCTCTGTACTATATATAGCAATCCCAACCGGGGGTAAAATGGGTAAATCCAGGATACGTGTCAGCCGTTGAGACAAGTCATTCTCGAGACGAGCAGTCCTATCCATCTAATCAAGGGTAATTACTCTTCTTGCCCGATATGGGTGCTCGCCGCCCGGGTGTGTCATCCGACACGGCTTATGCGATGCTCGATATACTGTCGCCCGATACGAGCGTGTTCTGCGCGTCGGCTAAGTTTTTGCCCGATACGATCAGGAAAAAGGGTATTCTTGCCCGATACAAGGTCTTCAGGACAAAATCTAGATGAAAAACTTTAAAAAAAAAACAAAGCAAAGGAAAAAGCGATTGATGGGTAAAACATCATTGGCCTAAGGTTAAGTTCCCAGCCTCAGATAGTATTACTCATCAATGCTCATAAAACAGAGCGGTGGCCCATAAAACAGAAGAGTCAGCGCACGTGACGCATGCACTGACTCGGGCCTTATTACAGTCCAAATGTTCATAGTGTTTTTCTTACAAGAAAGTAAATAACATCCTATTCTAGGAAAAGTAAAAGCTCGGGTTGCCTCCCAAGGAGCGTTGTAATTTGCGTCGCTAGCTGGACAGCTCCAGGTCCTTCACTTTTCGCCTTCAGCAGTATCCATATCTTGCAAGTTGATCTCTGTCCTTCTAACGAAAGCTTCGTCTTCATAGAACCTTTTCACTATGTGCCTGTTCACTTGAAAAACCTTGGATGGATCATCTTTGTCATATAGCTCCATCATTCCGGATGGGTATATCTTTGATACGGTGAAAGGTTCAGACCACCTCGTTTGTAATTTACCTGGAAAAAGATGAATGGAAGATTTAAATAATAAAACTTTGTCACCTTCACTTACGTCCTTCCCCCTCAGGTGGGCATCATGCCACACCTTCATCCTTTTTTTATAGATCTTTGCGTTCTCGTAAGCATGCATCCTCAATTCTTCGAGTTCTTGCAACTGCAGATATCTCTTCTCTCCCGCCTTCTCTAGATCCATGTTCAAGAACTTAATCGCCCAAAGGGCCTTGTGTTCCAGCTCAAGGGGTAGATGACAGGATTTCCCATAGATCAACTTATAAGGAGTGGTTCCAATGGGCGCTTTATAGGCTGTTCTGCAGGCCCAAAGTGCGTCGTCAAGCTTCATTGATCAATCTTTCCTCATCCGGTTGACAGTTTTCTCTAGAATCTGCTTGATTTGTCTATTTGAAACCTCTACATGCCCAGAAGTTTGTGGGTGGTAGGGCGTAGCGACCTTGTGTTTAACTCCATACTTTCACAGGAGCGCTTCAAACTGTCTTTCTCCGAAATGCGATCCACCATCGCTTATTACAGTACGAGGTACACCGAAACGAGGGAAAATCGTCTTTTCGAACAACTTGATCACTGACTTAGCGTCGCACGTTTGAGTTGCAACAACTTCTACCCATTTGGATACATAATCCACTACCACTAGAATGTACTAATATCCCTTTGATGGGGGAAACGGTCCCATGTAGTCAATCCCCCATACATCAAAGATCTCCACTTCAACCCAATTTTCCATTGGCATCTCGTTTCTTCGTCCAATATTTCCCATCAATTGGCACTCTTTACAGACTTTTACATACTTTGCAGCGTCTTTGAACAAAGAGGGCCAGTATAAACCTGATTGTAGTACTTTGGCAGCGGTCCTTTTGCTACCCATGTGTCCTCCATAAGGGGAGGCGTGACACTCTTTCAGAATGTTTGGGATCTCTTCTTCGGGAATACATCTTCGGTACAAGTTATCTACGCATCTTCTAAAAAGGAGAGGATTGTCCCAGTAGTAGTTCTTTACATCCGTGAAGAGCTTCTTCTTTTGGTTATAGGTTATGTCAGGGGGCAGTTCTCCGCAGGCAAGATAATTACAGATATCTACAAACCAGGGTAAACTCTCTTCCTTGGTTTCAATCATCATCAAAGCTTCGTCGGCATAATTGTCATTAATAGGTGGTTCCTTCTATCCTTCCACAATGATCCTTGATAAGTGGTCAGCGACCACATTCTCTGCACCCTTCTTATCGACTATCTCATGGTCAAATTCTTGTAGTAACAAGGCCCACCTCAATAGCCTGGGCTTTGTATCTTTCTTCTGCATGAGGTATCTTATATCCCCATGATCTGTGTAGACTTTAACCTTTGCTCCAATGAGGTACGATCTGAACTTATCAAAAGCGAAGACTATTGCGAGCATCTCTTTCTCTGTTGTTGTATAATTTACCTGAGCTTCATCCAGGGTGCGACTAGCGTAGCAGATTACATGGTGCTTTTTATCCTTTTTCTGCCCCAGGACCGCTCCTACTGCATAGTCGCTGGCGTCACACATAAGCTCGAAAGGTAAACCCCAGTCTGGAGCTTGGAGGTTAGGTGGTGAGACAAGAGCATCCTTTAAAGCCTGAAAAGCGATTAGACAATCATCAGAGAAAATGAATTCAACATCTTTTACCAGAAGGTTGGACCATGGTTTTGAGATTTTTGAGAAGTCTTTTATAAATCTTCGATAGTAGCCGGCGTGCCCGAGGAAGCTCCTCACTCCCGTCACAGACTTTGGTGGAGGAATCTTGGATATGGCTTCAACCTTACTAACGTCTACCTCGATGCCACGCCTCAAAACTTTATGTCCCAGTACGATGCCTTCTTGTACCATAAAATGGCACTTCTCCCAGTTCAAAACCAAACTCTTTTCCTCGCATCGTTGCAGAACCAAAGAGAGGTTTTTCAGGAAAGTATCGAAGTCTTTTCCATAGACAGAAAAATCGTCCATGAAAACTTCCACGATATCCTCCAGAAAATCTGAGAACATTGATATCATGCACCGTTGAAACGTTATGGGAGCATTGCACATGCGGAAAGGCATCCTCCTGAAGGTGTAGGTGCCATAGAGATAGGTAAAAGTTGTTTTCTCTTGGTCATCTGGCAGGATGGGGACTTGATAAAATCTTGAAAAACCATCCAAGAAACAGAAATAGTCATGATGCGCTAATCTTTCAATAACTTGATCAATGAAAGGAAGCGGATAATGATCTTTTTAGTGGCTTGGTTTAGCTTCTGGTAGTCAATACAAATTCTCCATCCTGTGATGGTCCTAACTGCCACTTCATCGCCTTTATCTCCCTTTACCACTGTTATACCACCCTTCTTGGGTACTACGTGGATCGGGCTTACCCAATTATTGTCACTGATCGGGTAAATGATCCCAGCATCCCTCAACTTGATTACTTCTTTCTTAACGACATCCTTCAGCATATGATTCAATTTTCTCTGGGGTTGAGCCAGAGGTTTGGCGGATTCCTCCAAATTGATGCAATGCATACACAATGCAGGGCTAAGGCCTTTGATATCTTCTACCGAGTATCCTATAGCCCGCCTGTGGAGTCTTAACTCCCCAAGAAGTTTGTCCAATTGGTCTTTTATAAGATGGGCATTGATGATGACAGGATTCCTCTCCTCTCGATCTAGGAATTCATATTTCAACCCTTCTGGTAACTGCTTCAACTCAGGCTTGGCCTTGGGTGACCTTTCTTCCGGCGCCTCCTCAAGAGAGGCAAACTTAACAGTTTCCACTACCTCATCCTCGTTGCTCAGGTCTTCATCAGACTGGTTAAGATAGCTGAGAAACTCCACAACTTCTGGATTTTCAGAGTCAGAATCTTGATTTCTTATCGCCCTCACAAGAGGGTCCACCATTAATATATCTTCTTCTACCTCTTCGCAGAACTGGTAGTAGCTTTCCGTAAAGCAAGCAGACTCTAACAGGGATGGTACTCTCATTGCATCCTTTACCTTGAAGTCTAAGTGGTCGTTTCCGACCCTTAGAGTGATTATTCCCTCAGCAACATCAATCAACACCCTTCCTGTAGCCAGGAAAGGATGTCCAAAGATGATAGGACAGCTAGGGTCCTCCACGGTATCAATGACAATGATATCACAAGGAATGAAGAAACTTCCTGCCCGGATAGGTACATCTTCAACAATGCCAACATGCCTTTTAAAGGTATGATCTGCTAATTCAATTCTCATATTGGTTTTGACCATTTCAGTCAAACCTAATCTCTGCGCAAAGCTTAGGGGCATAAGGCTGATACTAGCCCCTAAATCGGCGAGACCTTTTTGTTCGACGTTATCTCCAATGGCGAAAGGAATGGTGAAAGCCCCTGGATCTTTCTTTTTGTTGGGCAAATCTGATTTAACAAAAGCAGATGACATACTTGCTAGATGCATGGTTTCAATTCTTCCTCCTCTTCTCTTCTTGGTAATCAAATCTTTGAAAAACTTAGCATAAGTCAGCATCTCTTCTAAAGCGTCCAAAAAAGGTACTTTGAGATGAAGTTTCTTTATTGATTCCATGAACTTCTCATGGCGCTTCTTAAGGTGTGCCTTTATCAGCTTGTAAGGAAAATGCAACTTGGGAGAGTAAGGGCTTCTCTTACCAGATAACTCCTCAAAGGATCTTGGTTCAGGTTCTCTGTCATGAGTTTGTTGATTGTCGTCTTCCGCGGGATTTGCATCCACAGTCCTTGATTCAGGTTCCTCTGGTTTGGCTTCTTCATGACGTTCTACTATCCTTCCTGATCTCAGCACTGCCATTTTGGCAGATTCGGTGTTGGAGGGTATCTTACCCAAGGGATTCTTTATCAATTCGGCCATCTTGGCCAACTGCTGATCGATTTGGCTTTGGTGCGTCTGCATGTCCGCCATCTGGACCGGCATTGTGTTCAGAACTCCTGAATTTGAAAGCGCACTCTGCGCCAGCTGGTTATTGATGGTATCTTGTCTTTTTACAAAATCGAATAACTGGCCAACCAAATCTGGTTGGTTCGAAACCTTGTCTTGACCTTGCTCCTTGGCTTGACTTTGACCTTGACTAGTGTTTGCCGCTTGGCGACCTTGGTACTTTCCTTGTCCTTGGAAATTTGCCTTGTTTGACTGGAAGGAAGTGGTTCTGGTGAACTGACTTTGTCCTCCTCTTTTCTCAAAAACATGGGGTTGCTTGGTGGGGTTATGCAGCTGATGCGAATTTTCGGACGCATCCTTGTTGCCATAACTAAAACCAGGATGATATGGCCTCTTGAAACTAACAAAAGAGACGTTCTCAGCCTCCTCAGCCTCGGATTCACTTTCGGTTGACTCGTCAGGTCGGGTGTAGATACAGCTATCTACCTCGTGTCCACCTTCTCCACAGGTGACACATTTCATGACCTTTTTGACTTATTTCTTCCCCTTTCCACTTGATTCTTTCAGTTGTTTGACATAAGTGGCTATCCTCTGGATCTGAGAGGTGATAGTTTCCAGAGCCTTGGATTCAATTGAAGGTCCTTCACTAGCCTTCTTAGCATGTCCCCTGTATGATCTATCGTAGTCGGTGCCGGCTTGCAACTCGGCCATGTTCTTGATGAACTTTTCCGATCTGCCAGGCTTCTTCCCCAGAAAGTCATTGTGAGCTCTGATCTCCAAAGTCCGAGATAAACACATAATCTTCGAAGTAAACATAGTGGAATACCAAAAATCAGTAGAAATTAAAACTTTTTGAGATAAGACATTGAAACCATAAAAACTCCTTTCATAGATTCAAGATAAACTGTTTACATCTCTATTAATTACTTCTTGAGTAATTAAACACAGCATGCTACAAAATCTCAAGGGACGAATCAAAACTCAAACCATGACCCCAAGGACCTGAGAGTACAGAGGACGCATAGGACTGACTATCTATCTATATAACTCAGCAGTCTGAATCTCCACCTGAGATTTACTGCTGCTCCGGGTACTGCTGCTGCTGATACTGGTCACCTGGAGATTGGTCCCTTCGTCCTTGGCGACCACCTAAAAAGTTGAAGTCTACGGGGTGAGAAAATTTTAAATAATTGTCCCAGCGAGAGTTATAACTCTCCGCCAGAAGCTTTATTATAACATATCGAGAACAACATAGGTAATTAAAAGCTTTGAAGTAAACAACAACAGTTTTGGTAGTAATCAAGAGTTCAACATTTATGAAACATGAAGATCATATGCACTATACAGTGTAACATCAATCAATTAGCTCATAGTTACCTCTAACAGGTATACTACGCTGTAGATTATGTTTTTCAAACATTAATATTATGCCCTACGGAGATGAGGTATACCACTCACACTCCAACCGATCACTGTTACGTGCCTCGGTATCATACTAGGTCATTGAAAGAGACGGATTCTCATGACCTTCACCTTCCTCGGTCAGTAAGAGGATTACTTGCAGGACATCTTGTGTCTCTACTATATAACTTACCAGGGTAATCTGGTACTTCACTATTCTAGAGTTACAGTGGCGTTCTGTACTCTCTTCGTCATCAGGAGATTTCGTGTTTACCTTCCATTGATACGGTATCTGTGTTTTCTTCGCCATCAGGAGATTTCATTTTTACCTTCCACTGATGCGGTATGGATTTATAGTGAAGGATTGACGGATTACACATCTACATCAAATACTTACACTAGGATGTAAGGTTCTACACATCCATATACCCCACATACTCAAAAGTATGTGATCCAGGAGTTCCCTTAGGAAAATCTGTTTCACCATCATTTGATCTCTGACAATGATGGATCTATGATCAGGGCTCTACATGGTATGGTTATACTTGATTAGTTAGGTACATTCAATATTCTTTTAACATCATACATTGTTCTTCAAACAATAACATTAGCATAGCAGCTATGAAGGGAGAATACTAAATGTAACAAATCTAACTCACATCAATTATCATTTCTCAACATCCTCATCACAAGTCATCTCTAAAGCATGACCTTGATGGTATTTATGGCTCTCACAGCCCATTAAACTCATAAATGCCACTGACAAGGCATCAAGATATTTTACTATTCATAAAGCTAACAACATGCTTTCAATGAATGTAACATCATCATCCATACCTGGATATGATCGTCCTCATATAAGAACCTGCATGGTTAATTCAACTGATAAAAGTAATTCAATTCAAGAATTATACCTTCCACTCTTGCCATAAGAGCTAAGTTCCCTGATTCTCATCAATTAGGGTTTACTTATCCCCATTACATGTCATCACCCCAGAATTAGGGTTTACTATTCACATTATGGTGAATTGAACTCATAACATCATCATGTATGAGGAACATCATCATTGATGCTCTCAGATTTAGGTTAAGATACATCATTTATCATAATTAGGGTTTCCATGATCTCACATAGGTGGATCATACCCTAATCATGCACATTCATGTGTATTGAAGGTACTTTACTTGAATTTCCACCATAAAAGGGTACTTTCTTTCTCTTAAGATACTTTCTCTCTCCTCATACTAGTAGATGGTGATAACACCACTCTAGATCAGGTTGGGTTAAGTCCACTTTGATTAACATAAACCAAATCACCACTATTGAGTGATTAGGGTTTGATTAGAACAAGGTTTCACTCAATTTGAACCTTTCAAGGGAATTTTGGTAAATTGCCCATTGATCATCATCATGGTTCACATCATTAGTCACTTAGTTCCTTTAATGACTTAGGTTACCATTATGGATTAAATGAAATCATCATTGAACCATTTAGGCCTTCAAGTGGTTAAGTATAATCATCCATGAAATTCTTCAATTGGGTTAGGGTTTAACCTTCAACCCATTTGTTCCTTAAACGGGTATGGACCCACTTGGCCTCCAAACGAGTGTGTACACTCTTGACCTCCAAACGGGTGTGAACCCATTTGAGTACAAATGAGAGTGGACTCGTTTGAGTCCAAACGAGTGTGAACCCGTTTGGACCTAAACGAGTGTCAACCCGTTTAGACCTAAACGAGTGTGTGAACCCGTTTGGGCTTAAACGAGTGTGCACTTGTTTGGGTCTAAACGAGTATGGACTCATTTGGGTCTAAACGAGTGTGCACTCATCTGGGCTTAAACGGGTGTGAACCCAATTGGGTCCAAACCGCATGGACATGAAAGTTGATACAAATATCATAATTGAAAAGGGTTTCTTATGTTGAAACGTTCAATTGGCCCAAGCCAGATTAACCACTTACAAATTGAGTCAAATAGGATGAGCCTCAATCAATTGGCCACCAATTTGATCTTCAATTTCAAGCCAATTAGGGTTAAATCTAATTCAATTAGGGTTTCTAATCGATCACTTATCAATTATCAACAATGTGAATCAAAACAAGGTTGAACCTATCAATTGAACTCCAATTGGGCCCAAACTTGGCCCAAACGGTCTTGAGATCGTTTGGATGAACTCCAAACGGTCTTGAGATCATTTGGATGAACTCCAAACGACCTTGAGACCGTTTTCCCAAAGTTTGACCAAAAACTAAGTTAATTTGATAAGGGTTGAACCCTAAAGATTACAAATCAGCACTTTTCATCAATTATCAACATCTTGTGATTGGACCCTCAATTCATCATATTCCTTTAACTCTAGACCTCCAAACGATCATGTAGTGTCAATAAACGAGTGTGGGATCGTTTTGAAGGACCCCCAAATGGTTTGGAACCCGTTTGGGTCCTTCAACCCAAAACTCAACACAAACTACTCTTCAAGTCAGCACATTCAACCCGATTAGGGTTAAGGTGTTGAAATACCTTCAATTCTTAATTGGTTAGGAATTAGATGATGATTCTTGGTAGAAATGAAATTCAATATATTATGAACAGGAATCCCAAACGGTCAATGCTTGGTCAACGCCCTCAAACGGGTTGGGACCCGTTTGGCCAAAAGTTCAAGTTATTCAATTTGGTAAATCAGCATTTAATTTAAATCGATTGCTTAGTTGATTGGCCTTCAACTCATGACTCGTTTGGAATTAATCCATCAAATTTGGTGAGTCATTAACCAATGTCATTAGGAACAGTAATTCCAAACGGTCTATGCTTGGTCAACTCCTTCAAACGGGTTGGAACCCGTTTGCCCAAAAAGGTCCAAGTAAACAGGTTGAAAATCAGGACTTAATTCAATTAGACTTGCTAATTGGTTAGCCTATATCTCACGATTCCATTGGAGTCAATCCCTAAAATTTGGTGGGTGATTAGCCTACATAATTGTGAACAGGATTCTCATACGGTAGTCGCTTGGTCAACTGGACCAAATGGTCTTTGAAGACCGTTTGCCTCTATGCGACCCTGAAACCGTTTGCCCACCAAATGGTTGTGCAAACCGCATGGGCAATGGGTGGAGGTCGTTTGATAAAGTAGAAAATCGTGGATAAGCATAGGAAATAACGCCCTCATCTTCTACCTCAAGAACAGCAGCAGTTCTTCGCGGTTTTGCTTGCAAGGATGCAAGGAAATATGGGGAAGAAGAAGAACTAACAACTATATGCATAGAAAGAGATGTATAATCAAAGCATAAGGTTTAGAGTTATAAAACCCGCCTAAAGATTGTTCCTTGAGCTCCAAGCTTCCAAGCTCCAAGCCTTTAATGGCGTCTTTGAGCTCCACAGGTCGGCCAAGGTATATTCTCCAAGGAGAGTTGAAAAGGAATGGCTAGAAAGATAAAGCTAAGTGAGCTAGCCATGAATTCAACCTTGAAATCGAGTTTCCTCCATGAATTCAAGCAAAAAGGGACGATCCAAACTTACCTAGGACCCCTAGTCGTCATTCTCTGCTCCAGAGCTTAGCCTTGGTCGGTTTTGAGCAAGGGGAAAAGTGAAGAAATGAAAAGGATCGTTTCCTTGCTAAGTGAGGAAAGTAGCATATATACTTAGGTGAAACTTCAACATAATAACATATGTTTTCCTCATTTCTCATCTAAGTCCTTCTTTTCTTCTTTGCACGTCCATTCCTCTTATTTCTAAGGACAAACTACTTCTAAGGTCAAGAAATGAAGGCAAAGAAGATCAACCCATCACTAAAGTACACACATAAAAGGGCTATTATACTTACACCTTGATTATTCAATCACAAAGGTGTTCTTCATTATATGATTATTCAAAAGAAGTGAACTCTTCATCATTTCTTCTCTAAATGATGACAAGAGTCATAAAAGATGTTCTAGATGGTGTATTTTACAAGTTGCACCCCTCAAATTTGGTAAATTGCACTTTACTCTAATTTAGGGTTTCAAGCACAGGGATTGCTTCCACAGCTGCACCTTGGTGCTCAAGCTTGGGAAATCCCTCTTACTTCATCATATTCACTCATATGATGCCATATCATCAAAGGAACATCTTAACATGTGCAATTTGCAAGTTAACCCCTTAACTGGGTAATTTGCACATAGATCCATGTATTACAAAACAATCATTTCAATATTGTTTAAAAGGGACAAAAAAGGAAATGTATGTTCCTCAGGAACTTAATTACATGCCCAAAGATAATCACAAGGATTTAATTACATATTTAGGCAAAACACCTAGGGTTAGTTCATAACCCAGGTCAGGGATGTTACAAATTATAAACCCCTAACAAGGATTTCGTCCTTGAAATCCCAGGGAAAGGAAGAACATATTGATCATTATGATGATATTATGGGTTTGTAATTCGTACAAAGTCCCTTTTGTTAATTACTTCTTATCATTGTTTATGCTTATGTAAAGCATAAACCCCTAACAAAAGGTGTCCATACTTTTTGAAAGGAAAAAGCATAAAAGAACATTCTTCCAATATTACTCAAGAATGCTTACCATCAGAGGAACATACATACCTTAACACAGATATTTTACTCAGTATATTGTCTCAAAGGCTTCACTGAAGGAGTTCATTGAGTATGCTTACTAAGTAGTTACTGAGGAAGTTCACCAAGTATATTCACTAAGTTTTTTCACTAAGTATTCACTGAGGAAATTCACTGAGTATATTCACTAAGCATTCACTGAGTATATTCACTGAGCATATTCACTAAGTATTCACTGAGTATATTCACTAAGCATATTCACTAAGTATTCACTGAGTATATTCACTAAGCATATTCACTAAGTATTCACTGAGTATATTCACTAAGTATTCACTGAGTATATTCACTAAGTATTCACTGAGTATATTCACTAAGCATATTCACTAAGTATTCACTGAGTATATTCACTAAGTATTCACTGAGTATATTCACTAAGCATATTCACTAAGTATTCACTGAGTATATTCACTAAGCATATTCACTAAGTATTCACTGAGTATATTCACTAAGCATATTCACTAAGTATTCACTGAGTATATTCACTAAGCATATTCACTAAGTATTCACTGAGTATATTCACTAAGTATTCACTGAGTATATTCACTGAGCATATTCACTAAGTATTCACTGAGTATATTCACTAAGCATATTCACTAAGTATTCACTGAGTATATTCACTAAGCATATTCACTAAGTATTCACTGAGTATATTCACTAAGTATTCACTGAGTATATTCACTGAGCATATTCACTAAGTATTCACTGAGTATATTCACTAAGCACATTCACTAAGTATTCACTGAGTATATTCACTAAGTATTCACTGAGTATATTCACTGAGCATATTCACTAAGTATTCACTGAGTATATTCACTAAGCATATTCACTAAGTATTCACTGAGCTTTTCTTATTTAATTTTTCCTTATACCCTCTAGATTGTTATAGAATATTTACCTGATTAGAGTAATCAAAAGATAACAATCTAGGAGTTTCATACTTGCCTTATCTACAATAACTATATACCTGGCCAGGGTATATAAGTATTGAGATTAGGTAGTATGTATTTTACTTATCAACATATTCCTCGTTCTTCATATCATTATACACACAGAATTTACCATACTAGATTATTCTTCAGGTATCACATCTATATTTCATCCTTTTCATGCATAGTTAAGGGAGATTATAAATTGTTTTAAAGAATACTGAGTAAGATACAAGTTCTTATCTCCCTTGTGTTCTTCCAGGATCTAGTCAAGGAATTCAGAAGCAGCAAAATTACATATTTTTAACACATAGAATCCTAATATGTAATATTAAAACAAAACTTATTTCATCTGACATATATGGGACGTTTGTCCACGTCCTCTATTATTATAGAGCCTCCCTTGTGAGCCTTGCAGACTCTGTCCTTGGGGCTGAGTCATTATTGTATTCCTGTCTGGACAATCCCTTGCCAGGTGTCCCGGCTGTCTACATAGGTAACAGATCCTGGGTGCAAAGTGTCTATACGATCCAGTTACCGATGTTGATGCTATGTCGGAGGGTCCTCTTGGAATACTACTATGATCCCTACTTCCACTTGACACCCATTGCGTCTGGGTAGGAAATCCTGACAAAGCTGATGGTGTAGAAAATCTTGGTTTCTTAAAACATTCATGCCCTTGATCTTGAGGGTGGGTGTACATCTTCTTACTACTTGTTTGTTGTTTCATGGTTTCTGACCTCTCTATCCTTCTTACTGACTCCACAAAGGTGGCAAACCTTTCTCTATTCTCTAGAGTAGACACATGAGTGGCTAGTTCAGATTTCAAACCCTTTTCAAAATGTCGAATTCTTTCTTCATCGGTAACTGCCATTTGTGTACAAAACCGTAGTAACTCCATGAACTTAGCTTCATACTCGCTAACGTTCATGTGTCCTTGTGTGATCTTCTCAAATTGAAAGATCTTCTCATCTAGATACGTCTTAGGGAAGTATCTATTGATGAATTCTCATCAGAAAACCTCCCATACTATTTCTTCGCCTGGTCTCTTATCCTCCTCTATCATCCACCAATTACCAGCACTCCCTTTTAGGAGGTATACCGCATGTTTTACCTTTTCAGCTTCAGGAATATCAAGGATCCTGAAAGCCTTTTCCAGCTCTGTCAACCATAGATCAGCATCTGTTGGGTCAGATGTACCAGCATAGTCTATGTCTCCCACCCGGTGAAGTCTCTCGAAAGTCTTGCCAGCTCCATAACCTTCCTGATGGGCTGGTGCCCTAGGTGCAGACGGTGGCACCCTATCTGCTATGTGTGTTATGGCTATCAGAAACTTATCAAATAAGGCATGGACAGTTGGGTTTTCTATCTCAGCTGGGTCAAACTGGGGTGGCTCCCTGGGTTGCTCAGGTAAGGGTTGCTCCATTTCTTGGTGCCTTGCACCTCCCTGTGGTGCAGCAACGCTACTTTCCGCCACGTACTCTTCATGTGGCTCAGACATCCTTATATATCTTCTTCTCATGAGGAGCAGAAGGTTCTATTAGATAAGGAAGGAACACTAAGGATAGACTCGACATCCTAAGTCCTATGTCTCTATAGACTCAGCGAACCTAGAGCTTTGATACCACTAATTGTGGGCTCTGATCTCCAAAGTCCGAGATAAACACATCAACTTCAAAGTAAACATAGCGGAAGCGATTCGTTTAGCAGCGGAATACCAAAAATCAGCAGAAATTAAAACTTTTTGAGATAAGACATTGAAACCATAAAAACTCCTTTCATAGATTCAAGATAAACTGTTTACATCTCTGTTAATTACTTCTTGAGTAATTAAACACAGCATGCTACAAAATCTCAAGGGACGAATCAAAACTCAGACCATGACCCCAAGGACCTGAGAGTACAGAGGACGCATAGGACTGACTATCTATCTATATAACTCAGCAGTATGAATCTCCACCTGAGATTTACTGCTGCTCCGGGTACTGCTGCTGCTGATACTGGTCACCTGGAGATTGGTCCCTTCGTCCTTGGCGACCACCTAAAAAGTTGAAGTCTACGGGGTGAGACAATTTTAAATAATTGTCCCATCGAGAGTTATAACTCTCCGCCAGAAGCTTTATTATAACATATCGAGAACAACATAGGTAATTAAAAGCTTTGAAGTAAACAACAGCAGTTTTGGTAGTAATCAAGAGTTCAACATTTATGAAACATGAAGATCATATGCACTATACAGTGTAACATCAATCAATTAGCTCATAGTTACCTCTAACAGGTATACTACGCTGTAGATTATGTTTTTCAAACATTAATATTATGCCCTGCGGAGATGAGGTATACCACTCACACTCCAACCGATCACTGTTACGTGCCTCGGTATCATACTAGGTCATTGAAAGAGCCGGATTCTCATGACCTTCACCTTCCTCATTCAGTAAGAGGATTACTTGCTGGACATCTTGTGTCTCTACTATATAGCTTACCAGGGTAATATGGTACTTCGCTATTCTAGAGTTACAGTGGCGTTCTGTACTCTCTTCTTCATCATGAGATTTCGTGTTTACCTTCCACTGATACAGTATCTGTGTTTTCTTCGCCATCAGGAGATTTCATGTTTACCTTCCACTGATGCGGTATGGATTTATAGTGAAGGATTGACGGATTACACATCTACATCAAATACTTACACTAGGATGTAAGGTTCTACACATCCATATACCCCACATACTCAAAAGTATGTGATCCAGGAGTTCCCTTAGGAAAATCTATTTCACCATCATTTGATCTCTGACAATGATGGATCTATGATCAAGGCTCTACATGGTATGGTTACACTTGATTAGTTAGGTACATTCAATATTCTTTTAACATCATACATTGTTCTTCAAACAATAACATTAGCATAGCAGCTATGAAGGGAGAATACTAAATGTAACAAATCTAACTCACATCAATTATCATTTCTCAACATCCTCATCACAAGTCATATCTAAAGCATGACCTTGATGGTATTTATGGCTCTCACAGCCCATTAAACTCATAAATGCCACTGACAAGGCATCAAGATATTTTACTATTCATAAAGCTAACAACATGCTTTCAATGAATGTAACATCACCATCCATACCTGGATATGATCATCCTCATATAAGAACCTGCATGGTTAATTCAACTGATAAAAGTAATTCAATTCAAGAATTATACCTTCCACTCTTGCCATAAGAGCTAAGTTCCCTGATTCTCATCAATTAGGGTTTACTTATCCCCATTACATATCATCACCCTAGAATTAGGGTTTACTATTCACATTATGGTGAATTGAACTCATAACATCATCATGTATGAGGAACATCATCATTGATGCTCTCAGATTTAGGTTAAGATTCATCATTTATCATAATTAGGGTTTCCATGATCTCACATAGGTGGATCATACCCTAATCATGCACATTCATGTGTATTGAAGGTACTTTACTTGAATTTCCACCATAAAAGGGTACTTTCTTTCTCTTAAGATACTTTCTCTCTCCTCATACTAGTATATGGTGATAACACCACTCTATATCAGGTTGGGTTAAGTCCACTTTGATTAACATAAACCAAATCACCACTATTGAGTGATTAGGGTTTGATTAGAACAAGGTTTCACTCAATTTGAACCTTTCAAGGGAATTTTGGTAAATTGCCCATTGATCATCATCATGGTTCACATCATTAGTCACTTAGTTCCTTTAATGACTTAGGTTACCATTATGGATTAAATGAAATCATCATTGAACCATTTAGGCCTTCAAGTGGTTAAGTATAATCATCCTTGAAATTCTTCAATTGGGTTAGGGTTGAACCTTCAACCTTCAACCCATTTGTTCCTTAAATGGGTATGGACCCACTTGGCCTCCAAACGAGTGTGTACACTCTTGACCTCCAAACGGGTGTGAACCCATTTGAGTCCAAACGAGTGTGGACCCGTGTGAGTCCAAACGAGTGTGAACCCGTTTGGACCTAAACGAGTGTCAACCCGTTTAGACCTAAACGAGTGTGTGAACCCATTTGGGCTTAAACGAGTGTGCACTCATTTGGGTCTAAATGAGTATGGACTCGTTTGTGTCTAAACGAGTGTGCACTCATTTGGGCTTAAACGGGTGTGAACCCAATTGGGTCCAAACCGCATGGACATGAAAGTTGATACAAATATCATAATTGAAAAGGGTTTCTTATGTTGAAACGTTCAATTGGCCCAAGCCAGATTAACCACTTACAAATTGAGTCAACTAGGATGAGCCTAAATCAATTGGTCACCAATTTGATCTTCAATTTCAAGCCAATTAGGGTTAAATCTAATTCAATTAGGGTTTCCAATCGATCACTTATCAATTATCAACAATGTGAATCAAAACAAGGTTGAACCTATCAATTGAACTCCAATTGGGCCCAAACTTGGCCCAAACGGTCTTGAGATCATTTGGATGAACTCCAAACGACCATGAGACCGTTTTCCCAAAGTTTGACCAAAAACTAAGTTAATTTGATAAGGGTTGAACCCTAAAGATTACAAATCAGCACTTTTCATCAATTATCAACATCTTGTGATTGGACCCTCAATTCATCAAATTCCTTTAAATATAGACCTCCAAACGATCATGGAGTGTCACTAAACGAGTGTGGGATCGTCTGGAAGGACCCCCAAACGGTTTGGAACCCGTTTGGGCCCTTCAACCCAAAACTCAACACAAACTACTCTTCAAGTCAGCACATTCAACCCGATTAGGGTTAAGGTGTTGAAATACCTTCAACTCTTAATTGGTTAGGAATTAGATGATGATTCTTGGTAGAAATGAAATTAAATATATTATGAACAGGAATCCCAAACGGTCAATGCTTTGTCAACGCCCTCAAACGGGTTGGGACCCGTTTGGCCAAAAGTTCAAGTTATTCAATTTGGTAAATCAGCATTTAATTTAAATTGATTGCTTAGTTGATTGGCCTTCAACTCATGACTCGTTTGGAATTACTCCATCAAATTTGGTGAGTCATTAAACAGTGTCATCAGGAACAGTAATCCCAAATGGTCAATGCTTGGTCGACTCCTTCAAATGGGTTGGAACCCGTTTGCCCAAAAAGGTCCAAGTAAACAGGTTGAAAATCAGGACTTAATTCAATTAGACTTGCTAATTGGTTAGCCTATATCTCACGATTCCTTTGGAGTTAATCCCTCAAATATGGTGGGTGATTAGCCTAAATAATTGTGAACAGGATTCTCATACGTTCGTAGCTTGGTCAACTGTACCAAATGGTCTTTGAAGACCGTTTGCCTCTATGCGACCCTGAAACCGTTTGCCCACCAAATGGTTGTGCAAACCGCATGGGCAATGGGTGGAGGTCGTTTGATAAAGTAGAAAATCGTGGATAAGCATAGGAAATAACGCCCTCATCTTCTATCTCAAGAACAGCAGCAGTTCTTTGCGGTTTTGCTTGCAAGGATGGAAGGAAAGATGGGGAAGAAGAAGAACTAACAACTATATGCATAGAAAGAGATGTATAATCAAAGCATAAGGTTTAGAGTTATAAAACCCGCCTAAAGATTGTTCCTTGAGCTCCAAGCTTCCAAGATCCAAGCCTTTAATGGCGTCTTTGAGCTCCACAGGTCGGCCAAGGTATATTCTCCAAGGATAGTTGAAAAGGAATGGCTAGAAAGATAAAGCTAAGTGAGCTAGCCATGAATTCAACCTTGAAATCGAGTTTCCTCCATGAATTCAAGCAAAAAGGGATGATACAAACTTACCTAGGACCCCTGGTCATCCTTCTCTGCTCCAGAGCTTAGCCTTGGTCGGTTTTGAGCTAGGGGAAAAGTGAAGAAATGAAAAGGATTGTTTCCTTGCTAAGTGAGGAAAGTAGCATATATACTTAGGTGAAACTTCAACATAATAACATATGTTTTCCTCATTTCTCATCTAAGTCCTTCTTTTCTTCTTTGCACGTCCCTTACTCTTATTTATAAGGACAAACTCCTTATAAGGTCAAGAAATGAAGGCAAAGAAGATCAACCCATCACTAAAGTACACACATAAAAGGGCTATTATACTTACACCTTGATTATTCAATCACAAAGGTGTTCTTCATTATATGATTATTCAAAAGAAGTGACCTCTTCATCATTTCTTCTCTAAATGATGACAATAGTCATAAAAGATGTTCTAGATGGTGTATTTTACAAGTTGCACCCCTCAAATTTGGTAAATTGCACTTTACTCTAATTTAGGGTTTCAAGCACAGGGATTGCTTCCACAGCTGCACCTTGGTGCTCAAGCTTGGGAAATCCCTCTTACTTCATATTATTCACTCATATGATGCCATATCATCAAAGGAACATCTTAACATGTGCAATTTGCAAGTTAACCCCTTAACTGGGTAATTTGCACATAGATCCCTGTATTACAAAACAATCATTTCAATATTGTTTAAAAGGGACAGAAAAGGAAATGTATGTTCCTCAGGAACTTAATTACATGCCCAAAGATAATCACAAGGATTTAATTACATATTTAGGCAAAACACCTAGGGTTAGTTCATAACCCAGGTCAGGGATGTTACAGTCACTGCCTACTGCTGCATTCAACGAAACCCTTTCCTCAGGGGTTAGACCGTTGTAGAAAGTAGTTATCAAGAAACCCTTCTTATAGTTGTGATGAGGGCAGTCCCTCTGATATTCTTGATACCGTTCCCAGGCATCATGTAGATTCTCATTCGGCTTTTGCATGAAAGACGTGATCCTCTGTCTATTCTGGACGGTTTTCTTGGTAGGATAAAACTTGTTTACAAAGGCATCTGGCAGTGCACTCCATCCGTTAAGAGCTTGGTGTGGCAGCCCGAGGTACCAGGATAGAGCCTTATCTTCTAAAGAAAAGATGAAACCCTTGTAATAAATCACCTCCTGTGGGACTCCCCGCATTTTGATGGTGTCACAGATGTTTTTAAAAGCATCTAAATGGTGATAGGGATTATCATTCTTCGAATTCCCT
The DNA here is from genome assembly GCA_963693085.1 of Alisma plantago-aquatica. Classification (NCBI taxonomy): domain Eukaryota; kingdom Viridiplantae; phylum Streptophyta; class Magnoliopsida; order Alismatales; family Alismataceae; genus Alisma; species Alisma plantago-aquatica. The sequence continues at coordinate 782,284,664 of OY856411.1, read as the reverse complement.
CTAAAGCTCTTGTTCTGGATCATAGAGATGACAGGTGGTTTTAGCTCGAAGTTGGTTGCGTTGAATCTCGGGATGACAACAGGACATCTGGAATTATTAGCCTTGGTGGCAGCTAACTCCCTAAGGGTCTTTTCTTCTTCATTGGAATCGTCACTATCATTGTCTCCTTGGTTCTTTTCCTGATTATTTTGATTCCTTCTGCACCTCCGGTGATGACGATGTCTCTCCCGGCGATGGTCATCCTCAAACTGTTCTGTTTCAGGGTCTTCATGTTGATGATTGTCGTCGTAGCGGTCATTGTCTTCAGGCGGAGGCGAGTGAGGTCTAGCTCTCGTGTGTCACTCACCATCTGAAAGAGGTGGTTCAATGCGAGGCGGCATGTCTAGTGATGTCGGTGCTCAATTGAGAAGAACGCCTCCCTTCTGAGTACCTGAATAGCATGTGAAATCAAGTTAGAAAACATGTATTAATAATACGAACTACTCATTTCAGGTTAAAATATAAAAAAGGAAAAAGAGAGTGTTGTCAAGCTCATTTCTAAGCTTGAGGCACTGGAGTGTAGCTAGTGGATTCGGGTTCATCAACAGTACCATTTTGCCTTGTCCCCGACAACGGTGCCAAAAAGTTGACCGGCCTAAATCACGCGTCTGAAAAGGGGAGCGGATTTGAAGTAGTCAGATTTTTAAATTTATAACCCAAAACCTTCTAGGCCCCCACAACTTTATTACAGGGTCGAAGTAGATATATGGGGTCGGATACAGGGACAAGGGTGGTAGTGTTGGGAACGCGGAATCGACATGTTACACTCCGGTATGGGTGAGGAGATGATAAAGTCCTCAAGGAAACAACAGGCTAAGAGCGATTAAAATAAAAGAAAACTATCTCCAACTGGAGCTACGAGGAAAATTAAGGTTTTAAAGGTTTATCGGTTTATAGGGTTTTCACGCAATGGAAACAGAGAGGATAACACCATTGCTTTAGTAAGGAATGAAGGAGAAAGCTTCGGTAAAACAAGCGGCAGCAGAAACATCCTATACCCCTTCTCTCGAAGCGGGTACCTCTAACTAAGCATCAACACCTCTCTCGAGGTTGCTAGTCTTAAGTTAGAGTGGAAAGGTTACTAAAGCAACTCCGATCCTGGGCACTCTCATACTCCCGTATCAGACCAAACACTAGAGCCACAACACCTCTCTCAAGGCTGCTGCAACGGGAAAATACGATTCGGTAGCTAGTCAAAACGTGATCCAAGCGTACAAGCTAGAGTTCGGATGTTAAACAAAAAATCATCCAACAAAAGGGACCAAACATAAAGCAGCAGATAATTAAAACTCTTCTAATTCCATTAGCATAAAGGGTCTGATTACATTGCATAAGTAAAGAAAGTAAAAGACTGAAATAAGTAAAGATAAATGTCGCCTCCTTAATTTAGAAGGGCGACATGAGGTAGCAGATCCCCAAGATCCCTCCAGCCCGATACTAGGCGGGAGCCTTGCCTGATACACCCGTGTCGGGCAGCACACCCTCTCGGGTGACACGCTTATGACGGGCGGACATATCATGTGGGGCGCTCATGTCCGATACGATCGTGTCGGGCGGCACCCTCTCGGGCGACACACCGTAACAGGTGGTTTATCGGGCTTGGTATCGTGTCGGGCCAGAGTTTTGCTTAGAGTATCGGGTACTCATATCGGGTGTCCTTGTTGGCCGATATCGGTCTGTAGCGGTGCCCGGGGCTGATCCTATGTGAACTATTCCCTCCCTCTCAGGTCGGAGAAGTGCTCACCTAGTGTCGCCCGGTACACCTCTGAGGCACGACACGCTAGCTCCAGATGCTTTCCCAAGTTGGCTTTCGGGAGATTCTGACCCGTCCCATCGGAGTCCTATAGCTACTATTTATAGGCAGTGGTTGGGGGAGGTTGTGGTTCTCCGGACGCCACGTGTCCTTCATCAGCTCTATCATCGTGGATGCCCGATATGCGTGTCTCCTGGCACAAGGATGTCGGGTTGTAAGTGTGTGTTGGTCATCGTGATGAGTGGCGTCTGCCGGTGGGTGGCCTGTATCACGCGACACGCTTCAGCAGTCGTGGCGAGTCCGGCTCCCTATCGGGTAAATGGTGTATCGCTCATCCACTCCTTCTTGCGCGACACCCTCTTGTCGCGCGGTAGTGTATCGTGCTGGTTGGTAAGAAGGCCGATGTAGGTGGAACACGTTCGTGGGCCGGAACGGGCCTTTTTGCTGATAAATGAGTTGAAAAATGAGGAAAACTCTGTAAAAGATGATAATATTGAGTTAAGAGTGTAGTGTGGCCTGTTTATGCAAAAACATGACAAAAAGGAGAGGAAAACAGTTTAAAAGGGCAGATTTGATAACAAAATAAGGGCCAAAAACATCACAAAATTTGGTGTTATCAATACATCCAGATGACCAAGAGAAAACTACTTTCACCTACCCATTCAGAACATATGGATTTATAAAAATGCCATTCGGCATCTGTAATGCACCTACAACCTTTGAGCGTTGCATGGCTGCCATATTTACCGATCTCACTGAAACAATTATGGAAGTTTTCATGGATGATTTTTCTGTGTACGAAGATTCATTTGATTCATGTCTAAAACACCTCTCCCTTGTTCTCAAACGATGTGAAGAAGCACACCTTATTCTAAATTGGGATAAGTGTCACTTTATGGTTAAGGAAGGCATTATCCTCGGCCATAGGGCCAGTAATCGAGGAATTGAAGTAGATAAGGCCAAGATCGAAGTGATTTCCAAGCTCTCTATCCCTATCAATATAAAGGAAGTTTGAGCATTCCTTGGTCATGCAGGCTTCTACAGACGATTTATAAAAGACTTCTCAAAGATAACCAAGCCGATGACGAACCTGTTACTAAAGGATGCTAAATTTAATTTTGACGAAGAATGTGTTGAAAGTTTCAACAAACTGAAACATGCCCTTACTACTATACCCATCATCAGAGCTCCTGATTGGGACCATCCTTTTGAAATTATGCATGATGCAAGCAATTATGTTGTGGGAGCTGTCCTGGGCCAATGCATAGAAAAGAAACATTATGTGATCTATTATGCATCAAAGACCCTTGATGAAGCTCATAGGAATTATGCTACTACTGAGAAAGAACTTCTGGCAGTTGTGTATGCCTTTGACAAATTCAGACCCTACCTTATTGGTTCAAAAGTCATTGTCTACATGGATCATGCTGCTATTCGTTACCTTCTGACAAAGAAAGATCCAAAACCCAGGCTAATTAGATGAATTCTCCTATTGCAAGAATTTGATTTGGAGATAAGAGATTTTAAGGGGGGAACGGAGAATGTTATAGCAGACCACCTCAGTCGCATCCACACACTGGATACCGAGAAGATTCCGATTAATGATTCCCTTCCAGATGATCAACTAATGAAGGTCTCAAAAGCCACACCGTGGTACTCATATTATGTGAACTACCTTGCTGATGAGGTTATTCATCCTCAATGCACCGGAAATGCACTGAAGAAATTTATGCATGATGTGAAACAATACTATTGGGATGAGTCGTACCTTTTCAAACTATGTGTTGATGGTCTATACAGATGATGTATCGCCGAAGAAGAATCTCAACTTATCTTGGAGAAATGACACTCAGGACCAGTTGGAGAACACATGAGCTCTAAGAAGACTGCCTTGAAGGTTTTGCAATGCGGATTCTTTTGGCCAACCATATCCAAAGATTCCTACGACTTTGTCTTATCATGTGACAAATGTCAAAGATCAGGCAATATAACAAAGAGAGATGAGATGCCACTGAGCTTGTGGCAAGAAGTCAAGATATTTGATGTGTGGGGTGTGGACTACATGGGTCCATTCCCATCTTCTCATGGATTTTCCTACATCCTAGTGGCGGTGGATTACGTCTCAAAATGGGTTGAACCATACCAATTGTCACTAGTGACTCCAAACCTGTCATCAAATTGTTCAAAGATATCATTTTCCCCCGATTTGGAGTCCCACGTACTGTGATATCTGATGGAGGGTCTCATTGCCTTGAAAGAAGTCTTGAAGCTTTACTAAGTAAATATGGTGTAACTCACAAGGTAGCCTCACCTTACCACCCACAAACAAGTGGACAAGTAGAGGTTTCTAACCGACAACTCAAGATTATCTTGGAAAAGACTGTAGGCCGCAATCGGAAGGATTGGTCTTTAAAAATCAATGACACATTGTGGGCCTACCGTACTGCTTTCAAAACTCCCCTCAGAACTACACCATTCAGATTAATGTATGGAAAGGCTTGCCACCTGCCTGTTGAACTTGAACACAAAGCATGGTGGGCAATTAAACAACTTAATTTTGATATAAAGGAAGCAGGCTAAGTCAGGATTCTGCAACTCCAGGAGCTGGAAGAACTCTAGATGACAGCTTACGAGAATGCAAGAATCTATCAAGAACGTATGAAGCTTTGGCATGATGGCCATCTAAAAAGAAAGGACATATAAGTGGGAGACCAAGTTCTTCTGTTCAATTCCAGATTGAGGTTATTCCTAGGAAAACTCTGTTCTCGCTGGTCGGGGCCTTATATTGTCAAGAGCATCTACCCACATGGTGCTTTCTCTTTATGGAGTAAAAAGTCAGGTGAATTTGTGACAAATGGTCAACGATTGAAAAGATATTTCACCTCTGCTGATACATGCTCTGAAATGATGTTGGATCTCTCCAATCCAACATATCCACAGTAGAAGTTGAAGGAATCAAGTCGAGCCATCGACATAAAACAAAGGCGCTTGACAGGAGGCAACCTGATAAATAAATTTGTATTTAGTTTTAATTTTGAATTAGGATTTTTCCTTAATTTTGTTTTTACTTTTTAGAGAATTTCACACCAAATAAAATTGCATTGTGAGATGCTATCTTGAGTTCTGAATAGTCTTTTTGTTTGAGATTTTCAGATGGAGGAAATGCGTTGATTGGAACGCAACCACAACATGAACTTGCCCCTCCATCTCAGATCTAGAGTTTGCCCAGGACGAGCAAATTTCTAAGTTTGGGGTGGAGGATGGGTGGTACGTACTTCACTTTCCACCTTCACCCATCTATTTCAAGACTTAAGATTTCAACGTTGCATTTTTTACTAAAATTTTCAAATAAAATTTTCAAATAAAATTTTCAAAATTTAATGTCTTTCAAAAGATTTTTGAACAGATACTGGATAAAGTTTTGACACTTTTTAAACCTCTACGCATTTTGAATCATTATACCCTCCTTATTCGGAGCATATCCTCAAAAGGACCTTCTTCTGAAAACTAGCCTTTTGATTGAAATCATCTTGTGAAACTTATGAATCCTAACATCATGATCTTTATGCAAAAGAGGCAAGTGTCTGACGAACTAATAGGGATCAAAGACATCATTCTTCCTAACTGACTAGTGAAACAACAACATGGAATCCCCACCGGATCCTCATAAAGTCATTATTTGAGCAAAATATGATAAAGAGAACAACCTGGTGCATGGAATTGTAAATCAAGTTGCATTCTGATCTGAACTCTCTTCTACACTTCTTCTATCATCTTCATATCCCTCCATCCATAAAAAAGAAACAAAAATAGCCAAAATAGTGCCAAACCCTAAGTTTGGGGTGGCACGCCACTTCCCTCTATATCTGCTTCTTCCATACCCCTGACAAATAAATAGGGGCGTACCACCAAGAAAAGATACCAAAGTGCACACAAAAAGAAATGCAATCTCGAGTCGAATAGAGGAGAGATTCGCACAAAAAAAATATGCAATAAATGAAATAGCAAATAAAATAATAAAATCTTGAGTCGAATAGAGGAGAGATTTATTTCTTCCTTCTATACCTCCCTTCACTCCCTTTTCTACCTAAAGGCACAAATAAAGGCCTCCACCATCCTAAAATACACCAGTGTCAGATCAAATGCACACTTGTCATTCTACGGGTATCTCTAGACTCTTACGAAACTCTTTGACATACTTGTTGATGGAGAAAGTGAGGAAGAAGTGATATTGGAAAGCGAACTCAGGAACAACGATATGGTAAGATGTGTTTAGTTGTCTCAGGAGGTTGAGATACCGAGTCATACTAAGTAGAAAGAAAATAACCATGATGTGAAGATGAGGCAATCACACAAGTTGAAAGTATTCATTTGGCGACTTTTCAGATTTTATGTTACTCGAGGACGAGCAACGTTTAAGTTTGGGGTATTGTGATGAATGCATATTCATCATGATTTTCATTCGCCTTCTCGCGCTCTTTTTGAGTCAATACATCCAATTCCAGTTACTAAATATCAAAATGTGCAAAATTTCCTAATTGGTTTAATTATCAAGGTTCTTAATTGAGTTTATGTCGATTTTATGCAGGTCTTGATGAGGTTGAACAATTAGCTGGGACCTACCTTTATCTACCCTTGATCTACCCTCACTCATCCTCAGTCCTGACCATGCAGTCTTGACCATTCAGTCTCACCCATGCGGTCTTGACCATTCGGTCTTGCCCATGCGGTCTTGACCATACGGTCTCGCCCTTACAGTTTCATCCATACGGTCTCAAGACCATATGGACATACTCACTGCGAGATCATTTGGAGATACTAACTTAAGACCGATTGAAGGAAAGATAATGCAGACTGTTTTCTAAGCACTCCAAACTGATAGCCGAGACCGATTGGAAAAGGCAGGTTGTGAGAGACCATTTGGTAGCTATGTGCATGAGGACCACATGCAAAGCAAAACTATATGATAAAGTGGAAGCAAGCAGACCGTTTGAGCAAGATTTCCAAACCGTTTGGAGCATTGGGCATGCTTCCCTTCCTCTTGCTTCTTCTTCCTCCCACTGAAACCCTAGCTCCATCGCACCTGCAGCTACAGTGCCGCCATCAACCTGAAAATCTTGGCGCTACTTCATCGCACCTCCATACCCACCTTCACCTCCTCCTTCTTCTACCTCAAGCCACACCTGCAACCAGAGTCGCCCAGCATCTCCTCCGCAAGTAGCAACAACATTGACGCTCCTCCTGAGCATGCTGCAGCACCGCCTGCAAGCCCAAAGCACCTGCAACTATGGCACCTCCACCGTTCACAGTAGCCGCCACCACCAACTGAACGGTCTCAAACCAAGGGAGTCCAAGACTGATCGTGTGTGACCAACCAGATCGTGCGATAGGAGGTCCCAAACTGTTTTCCGTGTGAAGACCGTTTGGATAAGGGAGTCGAGACCATTTGGAGTGTTGGTCGTCAAGACTGTTTGATAGCATATACACTGAAGACCGTTTGGATTAGTATCATTTCCCCAAACCAATAGAACTAAAACCATATGGAGGCCCATACTCAAAATCATTTAGAAAAGCAAAGGGGAGCAGACCGAATGAAGGCAATCAGCTTCCCAAACCGTTTGATAAAGGATATTGAAGATCGTATGATCACTTATAAAGCAAACCGTTTGGAGATAATAAAAGCAAAACCATTTGGATTTAACCACTCAAGACCATTTGGAGATAAGAAAACTACCAAACTGTTTGGACTCGCAGCAAAAGCATGAGGGCCAGGCCTGTGCCTATAAATAGGACCAACAGGGTCCTCATTTGAGCATCAGATCTGGGACACCGCTAGACTGCCTAAAACACTGGTCTGATCCTGCACTGCCACTTCACCTACCATTCCTATTGCAACTCAAGGAGACCGAGAAGAGAAGGAAGGAGGAGTGAGAAAGACTGCCTGGCCTGTCTTGGCATCCCTCGTTCATCCAGATCTACTCTGACACGACGTAGAAGACCGCATCATCTTCACCGAACTGCGGCTACCTTCTTCATCATGCTCATGGAGGAATCCTCTCTCTTTATTATTCTTCTTATTTCTCGCATCATGAGCGAGTAGTTCCTTTTTGCTGGGGTGCGGGGACTAGCCCCACTGCCCATGCATTCATGTCTTTCCATTTAACATTCCAAGACAATGTATATAACTTTTCATCTCATTGCTAATTGATATGCTTGTAGTTGATTACGTGCTTTATTTCATCTTGTTCTTATCTTCGTAGTGTAGAATGTCGATTAATGAGGTAGACTCCTTGACGAGAAATATGATGGGGTTCCTTGAGGTTGTAAGTGTATGATCCGTGAGGGGATAAGCCATCTAACCTATGATGACGCTTCTGTGGTCTAAACATCCCTCAGAGAGGACCACAACCTTAGTTGGATGTTGTATCTTCTTGTCAACCATCGATGCTTGCTTGCAGACTAATCGCCTACATGCATGTCGATTAACACGGTTGACTCCCAGACTAGAAATAGAATGGGGTTCCTTGAGGTCGTAAGTGTATGATCCATGAGGGGACGAGCCATCTAGCCCACGGTGACGCTTCTGTGGTCTAAACATCCCCCATGGAGGACCACAACCTTAGTTGGATGTTGTATCTTCAGAACCGTAAGTGCATGATCCGGATGGCGACGAGAAATCTAATGCCTAAGGGGATGCTTACGTGGGCCTAAACATCCCTCCGGGAGGGTTCACAGTAGTTCCATTTGGATAGTTAGATGCTTGCCTGGATGTTATGTAGATGTATTTGTATGTGCAGTGGTGGTGAAACCCGATACCATCCCAGCGATCCCATATCATTTAATCTAAAACAAACTTTCATTCTACTTATTTTCTTTCCTGCAATTAGTTTAATTAATCTCAACCAAATCAATCGTTCTAAATATTAGTCTCATTTGAGCTAGATTCGACTGACAAAGATTCTTAAAAACATTATCCTTTGGGATTCGATCCTTAACTATACTGTGATAAGACCCGTCCGCTTGGAGGTGGTATTATTGCATGAAGTTTTGGTAAAATCTTCGGGATTTCAACCCTGAGTGAATTTGTTAGTGTGATATTTGCCACGTCAGCAAGCTGGTAATACATGATGTGTACTCTCGATGTTGAGGGGGGTTGTTGGTGGTATTTTAGATTTATTACTATCTCTATAATAAAAAAAAGGGTTGCCTCTACTTAAACCCATTAGCATTGGTTTAGTTTATGTTATGTTGTGTCTCTGACACATCATACCCTAAGACAAGGTTATATATATGACTCCATTATCCTCTAAATTCATAATAAAAATTTCTCTTCACAAATTTGTAGACTATTGTTATCTATATGACGTGGTAAATTTCAAGGGTGAACCTATTGTATGACTTTTCCCTATATGGGTGATTGGTGCTCACATCTAGACCCAGGTGATCTCACTTGAATGATATTCCTTGGGACATAACATGGAATCTGGTCATACTGTTAGATGATTGTACTCTACAATACAATATGCATCAATTTGAACTCTTTGGATTGATTCCATTATTGTTCTCTATATGTTGTTGTAAGGCAAGAATTAATCAATGGAACCTAATTATTTCTTCATATAACTTTTTATCATACTAAATGAAGTCCTCTTGAAAAAAAAATGCATATATATTCTTCCTTCCTCTTATTGTGAACCTTTATACTTACTTTGACGTGATAGACCATACTTTATGTGATTTTTTTCACTAATAAATTTCCTTGTGGGGGTTTTCCCAATCCCTTAGGTGGAAATTAAATTTTGGGCATATGAACTTGAACGTCAACTTTCCTAAAGGAGAGCGAGATCATGGATATAAATTGAAGCATGCATATTACCCTTTGAGGCTCACTAGGAAATAGATTACTTGCTTTTGTTTTTCCTTGTATGCATCTTATGTGGTGAAGAACTATATTTATATTTAGAAATGTAATAGCCAAATATTTTTATATTTCATTACCAAACTGTATTTTTTTTTAACATACTAGTTGAAAAATGGATTTTTGTCCTTTGCAATGGTGACGATGTTTTAGCATTGTGTTTGATTCCTTTTGTTTTGTTGAGTAAGTGAGTGGATCCCCTATAGGGTTGCACTCCTTATAGAGGGTATCAGGTGTATATTAGATCTATTGATGCCAAATTCACCACAACAAAGAGGAGACCATTGTGAAGTGGTCTTATGGACCAAGAAAATTTTATTGGTAGGACTATATGCCTCTATATTGATGATTTCACTACATTAAGAATTTTGTCTAATAAAAGAAGTAGTCATCAACTAGATTTATAAGGTAATGTGGATCACCTAAAGCATAATTCTGAACTATCCTTTGTTGGAGCATCTACACTTGGGCTGACAAGAAGTGGTTGACTCCTGCAATTTAGGAGAGACTAGGTGGGGTTCTTTGCATTTCTAAATGGATGAACCACTTGTTATGTGACTCACTATTCCATCTTAATAGACAAAGGATCTCTAGAAATTGTCCAATTCTAGTTAAGAAGAGAATGATGCATGCCTTGGTTAAAATAATGTCTTCATCCTTTCTAGACGTGGGGCTAACCCGCGAGAACTATTTTAGATTGTAGATTGGCAGGTGATGAACGTTTGGATGATTCTTCCTTTTGGTTCTTTGCAGAGTTGAAAATTATGAGGTATTCACTAAACATACAAGACATAGAGAGGGTTGTGAATGGATCCAAGGGTTACAACTCATATCTTCCCTTATAGGTTGGTGTTAAATATAACCCTAGAGTTAATTGTGTCTTCATTAGTACCTTGCATTAATTTGTGGTCTATTTCATCCTTATTTTCTCTTAAGCTTTTGTTTTGATAAGACAAAATCATGATCTAAGCTTTAGTTGATATAATAATATCCCACACATGAATGTGGGGAGAAAATTAAAGATAATTTAGAAAAATAATTAATACACAAACCATAATTTGAAAATTTTATCATAATCATGTTGTGCTATTGTAGAGAATTCAATTACAAATCGGGTCACAAAAATAATAGATGAAATCTGAATTAAAATGGAAGAGTAGTGGCATTTTTAGTATAATGTGTAGAACTATCTTTGATCTGCACTTTTATCAGTCCACACAGACTTATGACCACACTTATCAATGACCAGACTGATGGCCATATAGACTAATGACCAACATAGGTCGATGGTCACACATATCGACAGCCACACTTTTTGACGATCACACAGATCGATGACCATGAAGACTGATGAAAATGAGTCACATTGTTACTCAGTACAACCAATCATGAAATGACCACAAATTTTTATATGCATATCAAATTTGATGAAATCTATTTTGTTTGATTTATATTTCAATTTTTGACACAACCAGAGCCCCAAACCACACCATAAATGAACTAGAAGGGGACTTCTAGGGTGAATTTGGGAAAGAATGTGAAGAATGTAGAGAGATGAAGACCTAACCACAGACCAATCATGGTAAGTTAGCTTTTGCCATAGAATCATTCTCTATTACCTTTCTCAACCTGGAATTATACTATATGACTCATCATAGGTTCTCTTTTACCTCTCCTCTTCACCTACTTCCTCTAGTAGACTCTGTTCTGAGCAACATACCTGACATTAAGACTTTGAAGGTGGGTTCTTTTTAATCACGTTTGAAGGTAGATTTTAAAGCTTTTAGCTCAAATCCGAGCCGAATAGGCCAAAATCTAGACATATTAAGTCTAGATTAGAGATGAATAAGCTAGGGTCAGATCCTAGTGAGTGGAAAATCTTCATTTAATCTTAATTTAACAAAAGTTAAGCCAAAAATCATAAAGATCATTTAATACCTTATACCTTGAATATTGTTTTTGATTTATTGAGGCAAAATATGATATTTCAATTGAGAAACTGATTATTTTAGCATATATGTATTGTCTCATATATGGATTCAACTCAATAATAAAATTGCTACGATAATGTGGTGATTCTTAATGGTAGAATAGAGGCAACAATGCTTGGGTTTGCCCTAATTTATACAATAATGGCTCATATTATGCATATGTGATTTTATTGATGGTTGTTCCTAGTCACACACTTTTGAAGTCCAAAAAGTAGTTCCTAATAGTATTATTAAATATGCTTAGCTTATCAGTTAGGTCAATTACTATATTGATGCTAATTATTCGTGTTAAGTTTAATGTTCAAAAGAAGAAAACAGGAGATGTAAGTACATAGTTGAGTTAAGAACAATATAATAGTAAATCTATAATCTTTCTAGAGCACAAATAAAGGACTTCATAGGTGGTTTATCTAAGGTGTTCATTTATGTAAACAACCAAAGGTCTTACCTTTTAAACATCTAATGGTTCTGGGTGACATTGTGGTATGGTGATAAAGTTTGAATGATGATGGAACAAGTGGAGGGTTACCCTTAATAAGGTAGTCTTACCTATTCACTCATATGAATAGAAGGGATGGTAACCATATTGTGTTGATATGTAACCCTAATTAGGTATATCTAGTTATACCTAGCTTTAATATAAATAAATGATGGTAATTGGGTATGAATAGTCCTTGAATGACTAATGCAATCACGAAGTACTCTGTTACTGTTGTTGAAACCCTAGTATGCTATAACCCAATCGTTATACCTTGATTTATGTGTGGGTTCATACTTGAGAATGGTATGGAATGTGATGGTGATGCTTCACCTTATGCATCCATGATACAATGGGGATGCTGTGAGTTAAGGTTTGGGTATGGGTGCTATTTAGTAACATTGATATATATAATTTATCATGTTGAACCTAACTCTAATGCAAATAGATAAATATGAGTATTCATGTTTAACATTCTTATATGATGGAATGATGGTGGAATAACCTCCTTAACATGATCATAACCTTGGTATGTTAATTGATGGTTATCATAGACACATGGTTGATACTTTCTTATGCTAAACATGTGCATTATGAATATGATGAGAATTAATCATATCTAGATTCATTGTATGTTGATGTAATAAAGGAATGGTCTTAATGTTAATATAACCCTGCTATGATTGTTTATGAATATAACCTAGTTCATTAATGCAATATTGTGCTGATCTGGTGTATTATATATAAGTGATGTTGTTGAGCCTTGTTATAATGCATGCAAAGATAATGATGATCTTGTAGGGAGTACTAAGATGGTCTTAATGACCTTTGGGCATGGTTGAGCCCTGAATAAGGTGTAATCCTCTTGTGTTGATAAGGGTTAATACCATGTGATATTGTGAAAATGATTTATATCCCGTGATAGTATGATGGTCTTAATGACCTTTGGGCATGGTTGAGCCATGAATGAGGTGTAATCCTCTTATGTTGATAAGGGTTGATACCCTGTGATATTGTGAAAAAAGATTATTATCTTGTGATAGTATGATGACTAGTGTGGTCTCATGAATGGAAAGTGAATAATACCATGTGATGATGAGATGAGAAATTATATTTCACACGTTTTATATCTTTTCAAAGTTATGATATTTATATGCTTGCTAGAAGTGAATTAGGCTTTGTATGTCCACTTGTTTGATGCAGCCTTAATTCACTCAATTGGCATAACTAATCAAGTGAAACTCTAATCATGTAGTGCCATGTGCCATAGATCCATCTGAGTGTCAGAATTTTCCAGATGGTTAAACGAGTATTCCTAAGGGAAACTCAGAGCGCATACTATTGAGTATGTGGGGCTGGAAAGTTGAGGATATATCCTTGTCATCTGATTCATCCCTATTTTAGGGCTTTATCTTGTGTCATTTTGCATTTCAGCCACATCTATACTTGTTAGATTACATGTTATTTCCCCCAATATGCTTATTTCTATCAAATGCACTTATGGAGGCTTTTTGCATGTTTTATAGGTACTTTGTCCACTACTTGATGTCATGGAAAGAGGATGGTCCAATCTAGGGTTTCCTCGGGCTTGGAGGAGCCCAAAATGAGACCAAAACCACTTCCAACCTACCCCAAGTGGTCAAAGAATGTTTTGAAGAAATACCCTCCATGGATGATCAATTTCAAAGCTCACATGCATGGAAGAGACACCACCACGACCGTGGTACCCCACCACGGTCGTGGTGTACATGCCCTAAGAACAAAAAATCACTAAAACTCCCATAAATTAATGAAAATGGCCAAAACGACCATGGTGATCAATATGCCCGTGGCCATAGGTCCCCACCACGACCGTGGTGAGCCCCCACAGCCGTGGCCATCCATGCACATATCCCTGTGATCTCCACATTTTAATTCCCACGACCGTTCCCATACACTACGGTCGTGGTCTACCCTACCCACCACGACCGTGGTAACCCACCACGGTCGTGCTACTCACAAAATCCACCCATTTCTCCACTGCTTTCCCCATTTTACCCCTAACTTAACTCTAGACCACCTAGATCCCTATATAAGCCCTAGTGGCGGCTGGGGGTCGGGGGTTGGATGCTTAGAGTCCCATTTTTTCTCCCTTGTCACCTCCACTTCATTCCACTTCACCTCCACCTCAAATCCACTCCATTTCACCATCTCTAACACATAACCCCCCATATCTAAGCCTTCCATCCACTTCCCACCATCATCCCACTCCATTCCATCCAAGGAGAAGAAGGAGGACGTCCTTGCAGCAGATGGAGGGAGGAGATTCCTCATCTACACCGAGCTCCATGGATACTTCTTCCTCTATCTCCTTTCTTTTTGTATTTTGCTTTGTTATGAGTAGCTAGGCCCCTTGGGTGGGCTGTTTGGGGGAAATTATGTTACTTTGATACCATGTTGGGGGGAAATGACATGTAAACGTTGTAATTCCATTTGTTAATGATTATATTCTATTTGCATCTCATTCTCCATGGATTTCTTATTAGTTTGTGTGTGAAATCACCTAGGAATTTAGGCAAATTACTTATATGTGTGAATTTAGGGATTTGCCCCTAGGTCCAATTCTTGGATCCCTAGGTTGCCTCCCATCTTCCTACATCCTAATCAATCTCCCTAAACCTAAGTGAGAGATCTAAGTAGCTAGATTAGGTAATTCTAGTGCAATTAGCATGGAGCCTTCTCAAGGCTAGAATGTGGGGGAATTAGGGTCCAAAACCCTAATCTCACCTCCCCATTACTACCCTCGACCCCTAATTGCCCTAGGAATGCCTAATCTAGAAACCTAGACTTGATTAGACTCTAATTGAATTGTACTTAATCCCTAACCCAATTGAGCCTCGTAAGGGTAGTAGGGGGTGTTAGGGACTAGTTCCCCTATGCACAACCTAGCATATCCATGGCCAGTTAGTAGCTTAGGTTAATTCATTAGACTCTAACTTGTTGTTTGGTTTGGATAATCTAAATGGAATCATAATGTTCATATGTCACCCCCAACTTAAGTGATAAGTTCATACCCCTAAACATCCCACACATCTCTTCATTGCTTAAAATCCTAGTTTTGTGCTTGCTTAGCTTAATTAGCTCTTTCCTTACTTAGTTAGCTTCTTGCTTTGTTATTGCCTTGTTCATGTTAGTTTAGTTATTTAATTGCACTTTCTCTCCTCTCTTGCTTATCCTAGTGTAACTTGCCTTTTCATACCTAGCTTAGTCTTTCCTTGCTTGCTTAGTCTTAATCTAACCTAGGGTTAACATAGATTTCATTCTTGCCTTTAATTCCTCGTTTGTTCATAGTAGTTTAACAATCAAAATCACCTTTAAACCCTTAACCCTAGTCTCCACAGTAGGAACCTAGCCAAACTAACCTAGCTCTAGCGCCCCCTCTTTTCCCTGTGGATCGACCCTATACTTGCCACCTTCCTATACTACGACACGGCCCCGTGCGCTTGCGGGTGTAGTGTTTTAGTGTGAGTAGGTGTTAAGTTAGGTTTATAAATTTCGAAAGAAAATTCCCATCACGTGTGTTCCACTAGAGGTGCAACACATTAGTCAAACTTTTCACAGTCTAGACTAGACATGGCAAAGCTTGGTGTGATTCTGCTAGAGGTGCAACACACTAGTCGATTTGACCCGACTAGATGCGCCCCATGAGGTCAGAACACACGTGATGGGAATTTGCTTTCAAAATTTATAAACCTAACTTAACACCTACTCATACTAAAACACTACACCCGCAAGCGCACGGGGTCGTGTCATAGTATAGGAAGGTGGCAAGTATAGGGTTGATCCACAGGGAAAAGAGGGGGCGCTAGAGCTAGGTTAGTTTGGCTAGGTTCCTATTGCGGAGACTTGGGTTAAGGGTTTAAAGGTGATTTTGATTGTTTAACTACTATGAACAAATGAGGAATGAAATGTAAGAATGAAATCTATGTTAACCCTAGGTTAGATTAAGACTAAGCAAGCAAGGAAAGACTAATCTAGGTATGAAAAGGCAAGTTACACTAGGACAAGCAAGAGAGGAGCGAAAGTGCAATTAAATAACTAAACTAACATGAACAAGACAATAACAAAGCAAGAAGCTAACTAAGTAAGGAAAGAGTTAATTAAGCTAAGCAAGCACAAAACTAGGGTTTTAAGCAATGAAGAGATGTGTGGGTTGTTTAGGGGTATGAACTTATCACTTAAGTTGGGGGTGACATATGAAGATTATGATTCCATTTAGATTATCCAAACCAAACAACAAGTTAGAGTCTAATGAATTAACCTAAGATACTAACTGGCCATGGATATGCTAGGTTGTGCATAGGGGAACTAGTCCCTAACACCCCCTACTACCCTTACGAGGCTCAATTGGGTTAGGGATTAGGTACAATTCAAGTAGAGTCTAATCAAGTCTAAGTTTCTAGATTAGGCATTCCTAGGGCAATTAGGGGTCGGGGGTATTAATGGGGAGGTGAGATTAGGGTTTTGGACCCTAATTCCCCCACACTCTAGCCTTGAGAAGGCTCCATGCTAATTGCACTAGAATTACCTAATCTAGCTACTTAGATCTCTCACTTAGGTTTAGGAAGATTGATTAGGATGTAGGAAGATGGGAGGCAACCTAGGGATCCAAGAATTGGACCTAGGGGCAAATCCCAAAATTCACACATATAAGCAATTTGCCTAAATTCCTAGGTGATTTCACACACAAACTAAAAAGCAATCCATGGAGAATGAGATGCAAATAGAATATAATCATTAACAAATGAAATTACAATGTTTACATGTCATTTTCCCCCAACATGGTATCAAAGTAACATAATCCCCCCCAAACAGCCCACCCAATGGGCCTAGCTACTCATAACAAAGCAAAATACAAAAAGAAAGGAGATAGAGGAAGAAGTAGCCGTGGAGCTCGGTGTAGATGAGGAATCTCCTCCCTCCATCTGCTGCAAGGACGTCCTCCTTCTTCTCCTTGGATGGAATAGAGTGGGATGATGGTAGGAAGTGGATGGAAGGCTTAGATATGGGGGGTTATGTGTTGGAGATGGTGAAATGGAGTGGATTTGAGGTGGAGGTGAAGTGGAATGGAGTGGAGGTGACAAGGGAGAAAAAATGGGACTCTAAGCATCCAAACCCCTAACCCCCAGCCACCACTAGGGCTTATATAGGGATCTAGGTGGTCTAGAGTTAAGTTAGGGGTAAAATGGGGAAAGCAGTGGAGAAATGGGTGGATTTTGTGAGTAGCACGGCCGTGGTGGGTTACCACGGTCGTGGTGGGTAGGGTAGACCACGACCGTGGTGTATGGGCACAATCACAGGAATTAAAATGTGGATATCACATGGATATGTGCATGGATGGCCACGGCCATGGGGGCTCACCACGGTCGTGGTGGGGACCTATGGCCACGGGCATGTTGATCACCACGGTCGTTTTGGCCATTTTCATCAATTTCTGGGAGTTTTAGTGATTTTTTGTTCTTAGGGCATGTCCACCACGACCGTGGTGGGGTACCACGGTCGTGGTGGTGTCTCTCCCATGCATGTGAGCTTTGAAATTGATCATCCATGGAGGGCATTGCTTCAAAACATTTTTTGACCACTTGGGGTAGGTTGGAAGTGGTTTTGGCCTCATTTTGGGCTCCTCCAAGCCTGAGGAAATCCTAGATTGGACCATCCTCTTTCCATGCCATCAAGTAGTGGAAAAAGTACCTATAAAACATGCAAAATGCCTCCATAAGTGCATTTGATAGAAATAAGCATATCGGGGGAAATAACATGTAATCTAACAAGTATAGATGTGGCTGAAATGCAAAATGACACAAGATAAAGCCATAAAATAGGGTTGAATCATCATCCACAATGCAGATTGTGGAGGTTGGCTATGGTCATGCCTCATACATCTGATGTGATTGAGAACAGTTGCGGTCGTGTCTCGGTGATTATATATGTGACAAAAATGGAGGACAACTACAGTTGTACCTCGGATGGTAGGGTATGCGTACCCACCTCCTTTCACTAGTGTCGTGACCTGTACCAAGGACGGACTAGGCTGTTAGTAGCTTGACCTTATGTGTCATTGTGGCAGACTCGTACTGACCAGGAGCAGAGAAGATCTTAGGAGTCACACTCTTCCTAGATCTTGTATGGCACTGATTTCGACTTAGTAGTGGTCTGTTGGATTTTGAGTGGTATCCTCAAATTCCTCATGGCATAATAAAAGATGTAATACAGTCGTATAGCATATATGTTTAGGGTTATACATGACGCTTCACATTGGATGATAACCCTTGTTTGTTCTCTTTACATAAAGATGATGCTTAGTACAATTAAGAGATAGTAGATATACTTATGTTGTAGATATGCTTAAGATTGTAGATGCATACATACAATAGCCATGATTATGTTGATAACTATACTGCTACTGCTAATTATAATCATGATGCTATCTAGATATCCCATGTTGTTAGTTATGTTTAGCATGTTAGCCATGCCTTTGTAACCAGAGATGCATATACTGCTGATCATGCTTATCCAGATAGTTGTGCTTATGATGTTAGCTCTTTTTATGATGTTGATATGTTCAACCTATTAGACATGCTAATGTTGTTATCTATGCTTATGTGGCTAGACTTATTCATAATGATAGAGATGCTATGTTACTAGACTTGCTCATGATGCTAGATATGCATATGCTACTGAATTGCTTATGTTATCAACAAGATAAAGGATGATAGTTTGGCTAATGATGATAGTTATTATCTGCTCCCTTGTGTATTTTGATAATCATCAGTGTTGCTGAGCTTATTTGTTATATCTGATTAATTTGCTTAACTATTTAATTACTTAAAAATGTTGTAATCAATAAACATTGTTGGAGGTTATATCTCTTGTTGGGACTAGGTCTCACCCTTGTGGCTCGCCACATTTTTTTAGGTAATCGGAAGTGACGAAAACAAACATGTGGCAGCAAAGAGGAACTATAGTAATGAATCTTTGAGAAAGTTGATTAGTCGACGTCTAGTGTGTCCTAGAGTCATCCATGTACTCTCAGTTCCAAGCAGGAAAAGTTTGTATATGGTGTTTCAAATGAATCAGGATTTTGTTAGCATGTTAATGCTTGTTTGTGTGACATATACGAATATTGTTCTCCTGTGTATATATGTTGTGGTTAAGGTGATAGATCAATTTGTATTAAATTCTTGGCATAGTATGGATATAAGAAATATGTTGGGATCTTATGCAAATGTTTATGAGAGGGTGCTGACGTGGAAATCAGTTTTAATTTACCCATATTTTTGGGTATGTGATTAATTAGTGATTGATTGTGTTTTATGTTTTGAGTAATCTCATTCAGTGTAACGAGTTCTCACATGTTGGTATCGGATCTTTAGGTTCACTAAGTCTACAGGGACACTAGGACTTAAGACTAGGATGACGTCTAAGTTTAGAATATGACACAAAAATATGGTGCATACTACCTAATCTCAATATTTGGGTGCCCTTGCCATGTATTCAATTATTGAAGAAAGGTAAGTATGGAACTCTTAGATTGTTATCTTTCTGATTACTCCAATCAAGTAGTCATTTTGAGACAATCTAAAGAGCATAACGAATAAGAAATCATGGTGTGAATATCTCAATCCTACCTTAAAGAAGATGAGAATTGCATCATTATCTATCAAAACTTGAATGTTTGGTAACTATAAGAGAAAGATACAACACCACAATATCTAAATCTGAATACAAATAAGAAAAAGAGGAGTTCTTGAAGATGTGATTCATCAAGATAATAAAGTAAAAGACAGACAAGTCTATGCTTATAAAGTGATTCAAGGTATGAAATCCACATAAGATGGAGATAACTCCAATGTTAAGTATAAAATGAGAAGATAAATGAGAACAATGATAAAGAAATAAGGTGGAACCTGAGTTAATCTCAGACCAACCAATGTGTGTAAGAAAGTGTTAATGAAAAATCAGCATGGCATGTGAAAGAAATTAAGAGATGATCCCTGTTTAATGAAGAAAATGAAGAATATGATGATTTACTTGTTGATAAGTGGTTGAAAAATATAATAAAATAAGAGAACATACCAAAGTGTGATAAATAGTAGTCAAGGAAGGAGTAATGAGATATGTTAATCATGATGATTCCTATGCTAATGGCAAGGAACCCAAAATGAAAAAGGTAAAATGATACATAAGAAGTTGTAACATGCATAATGAAAATAGAATTGGTTACCTTTTGCTAGTGACCCTTGAAAAATACTACTATGGTATGGGAAGTGTGTTTCCCTTTGTGTCTTTCCTTTCTAGGGCACAACTTTGAAGTGGATCATTGCCACTTGGTATGTGTGGATTCACTACAAACATGAAGGTGGATCACTTATTATAGCATAAGGTTGCTTGGACTATGGTTCCAAGATCATAAATTTTGTGATGAGTTTGCTTTTGAGCCTTCCAATAATTTTGGAGACTCCTCTTAAATGTTTTGAAATTTATTATGTTGGTAAAAGTAGATGAGATAAGGATGTGAGTTCCTTATAGCACATGAGGTGGATACCAAGGTAATGAATCCTAGTATCCAAGATGTGTCAATAGTATGGGAAGTATGTGAAGGTTGGAGATGTTTATTAAATGAACATTACAAGTGTAACATCCCTGACCTGGGTTATGAGTTAACCCTAGGTGTTTTGCCTAAATATTAAATTAAATCCTTGTGATTAACTTTGGGCGTGTAATTAAGTTTCTCAGAAGCATATATTTCAGTTTTTGCTCCTTTTTATATAAAGTTGTAGCATTGTTTTGTAATACAGGGACCTATGTGCAAATTACCCAGTTAGAAGGGTTAACTTGCAATTTGCACATGTTGAGATGTTCCTCTGATGTTGAGACATCATGAGAATGATGATGGTAAGGTTTTAGGGATTTCCCAAGCTTGGGCACCAAGGTGCAGCTGTGGAAGCAATCCCGGTGCTTGAAAACCCTAAATTGGGGAAAAGTGCAATTTACCCAATTTGAGGGGTGCAACTTGTAAAATACATCATCTAAAATATCTTTTATAACTTTGGTCATCATTTAGAGTATAAATGATGAAGAGGGCACTTCATTTGAATAATCATATAACAAAGAACACCTTTGTGATTGAATAAACAAGGTGTATGTATAATAGCCCTTTTATGTGTATGCTTTAGTGATGGGTTGATCCTCTTTGCCTTCAATTCTTGATCTTAGAAGAAGTTTGTCCTTAGAAATAAGATGTGGGGACGTGCAAAGAAGAAAGGAAGGACTTAGATGAGAAACGAGGAAAACATATATTCTTATGTTGGAATTTCACCCAATATATATATATATATATATATATATATATATATATATATATATATATATATATATATATATACCACTTCCTTTGCAAGCAAAGGAACGTTTCTTTCATTCCATCACTTATCCCCCTTGCTCAAACTGACTAAGGCAGAGCTCTGGAGCATAGGAGAACGACCAGGGAGTTCAAGGTAAGTTTGGATCATCCCTTTTGCTTGAATTCATGGATGAAACTCGGATTCAAGGTCAAATTCATGGCTAGCTCACTTAGCTCTATCTTTCTAGCCATCTCTTTCCAACTTGTCCTTGGAGAATTCACCTTGGCCGACCTGTGGAGCTCAAAGACGCCATTAAAGACCTGAAGCTTGGAAACTTGGAGCTCAAGGAACAACCTTTAGGCGGGTTTTATAACTCTAAACCTTATGCTCTGATACCACTAATTGTGGGCTCTGATCTCCAAAACATGATATAAACACGATTCAAACTTAGCGGAAGCGATTCGATTAACATCGGAAGACAAAAATCAAGGAAAATTAAAACTTTTCGAAACAAGAGCTTGAATCCATAAAAGCTTCTTTCCTAACAAGAGATAAACTGTTTACATCTCATGATAATTACTTCTTGAGTATTTATATACATCAAGATACAAAATCTCAAGAACTCATAACAAAAGACTCCAAGACCTGAGAGTACAGAGGACACATAAAAGTCCTATGTGTCCTCTGTACTCTCAGGTCTTGGAGTCTTTTGTTATGAGTTCTTGAGATTTTGTATCTTGATGTATATAAATACTCAAGAAGTAATTATCATGAGATGTAAACAGTTTATCTCTTGTTAGGAAAGAAGCTTTTATGGATTCAAGCTCTTGTTTCGAAAATTTTCAATTTTCCGTGATTTTTTTCTTCCACTGTTAATCGAATCGCTTCTGCTAAGTTTGAATCGTGTTTATATCGTGGTTTGGAGATCAGAGCCCACAACAAGTATTCCTCTCCCTTAGAGAGAGAGAGAGAGAGTTGATGACGACCCTTTAAATGTTATTAGGAAGGAAAAACAAAAGTGATTCTATAATGTTGTGTATGGTTTAGTGATAGCTGGACAAGACCATTATCAATGATAGAAGGTTTATTGGTCAATAGATATGTGATACCATGTTCCTTTAAGATAAACTTATGATCAAATATCAATGCATAAGATTTAGATTGGATGACATAATTCACATGACCATGATGAGTTTAGAGTTATGTCCTATAGACTAACCAATATACAAATAGAATATATGAATATGAGGAACAGAGTGTTCCAGACATGTCATACAAGTTATATCAAGCTTTGAATGATGACATGTCAAACTATTTCAAATATGGTAAAAAATATGATCAATATTTCTTCAAAAATCTTAGGGTTGCTGAAGTAGCAATAGCTATGAGACAAGTTGAACAAGAGTGAGTTGGGGGTTGACTAGGGTATCCTCTAAGAGTTATGATACCTCTATTAAGTATGTTATGTGAGTCTTGATAAGATGAAGACAATGTCATTGCTCCACCCCTAACAAGGTCAATCAGGAAGTTATATTTGTTAACAATTATATACAAGTGTATGATTCTTCAACCAAACAGATGGTCAGTCCACCATTGATATGATTGGAGAATCCTCTAAAAACATATTCCTCATAATTTCTTGAAAACTAGGGGGTGCCTACATGGTTGATTGAGTTGTTGATTACAACAACCATTAAAGGAGCATAGAGATGAAACCTTATAAAGTTGCATATGATAATAGATACCTGATATTTTATGTTTGGTAAGATCCAGTGAGTGTGGCCTCTGAGTGATGTGTGATACAACATATAGAATAGTTCAAGATGACAATCGAGTCCCAAAGTTGAAAGTTACTATTAGATTTGTACATGTGGCACAATAAGTTTCTATGTTCCATATTTGCAAATGTCTTCTTATGTGGAGTTTTTTGTGTTGACCCAAGATGAGATATGTACGAATTATGTGACATCACCATGATATGCAAGTAACCATGTGAAGGTAATAGTATGAGGTGCATAGGAAGTACCCATCTTTGTTTACCTTGGATTTCGGGGGCGAAATCCCTATTAGGGGTTTATAGTTGTAAGGCCCCTAAACTTTCTTAATGAGTTGAACAAGCTTAATTATCATAATTGAAAGCTTATAACCCTAATATAACCTTGTAATATGCTTTTAAATCATAAGAAAAGCTTAAGTTTCAAATTTGGTCCAATTTGGACACTGTTTGAGCAAGTTATATACTTTTATGCACATTTTGGACTTTTCTGCAATTTACCCAATTGAGAGGTTTTCTTTGCAATTTATCACTTGCATTATGTTCCTTGGATATTCTATCATTATTCTTGAGCTTTTTGAGCCATGGGGAACCTATTTAAACCCTAGTTTGAAGGTGTTTGCTCCAAGGATACTTTAGGGTTTTCCCCTTCACGGATGAGCTACCTTTAGTAGCTATCAACTAATGAATTATTTGATTGGCTGGGAAATTCGACAAAGAAAATCTAATCAGGTCTATACACATGTTGGGGGAGCTGCTTGTATGGGTGCTTGTATATTCTTAATAAATTAAGGCCATGGACACTTAGATAGATACTAGAACTTCAACTTTTTCCTTTTCTTTATCTTAAAGTGTCATATACTTATCTCCAAGCACCATAATGAGCCATTTTATCTCCACCACCTCCCTAGTTCTCCCAACCTCATTCTCCCTCCATTCAACTACGAATTTTTCTGCCTAGGGAAGGAAAGTGGGGATCTTCTTGGAGAAAGGCTCTAAGGTTGAAATTGACTTCATTTTAGGGTTGAAAAAGCTTCCTTCTAGTGATCTTGACCTAAAAGTGTAAGAATTCCCTTCTTTCCTCTGTCTATTTCTTTTTTATCCTTCCTCCTAGCTTTCTCCAGGTCAGGACCTTGTTGTTCCATAGTAGAAATTGCTCTAAAGCTCTAAAACCCTACCTTTCTTGCTCTTTATGCCTAGGGTTTGCTCGTTTGATGAAGAAAGGTGCTAGATGGACGAATTCATAGCTTACTCTTGGATTTTTTACCCTACCTGCTCGAGATTTCTTCTGTGTGGGGTTTTATCTTCTCATTAGAGGCAAGTTTTATAACTTGCTCCACGTTTATTGCTTACCATAAGCTTTTCTAGATTATGTTCTTGCTTGAAAATGATGATCCATATGCACTAAAAAGTTATGCTTGACTAGGATTTCGATTTTTATAATGTTTCCTGTTCTGATTTTGGTTATATATGAACCTTTGATCATGTGTACATTATTACTAAGGTATTATATGACTTGGATCAGGTTGTTTTGACAACCTATGGTGCTAATCACCTATTGATCAATGGTCAATTTTAGGGTTTAAAGTTGATTTCTTCTATAAACCATGACCCGATGATGGTACCATTGCAACAACCCTATGGTGTTGTCTTCATAATAACTCATGGTCATGATCAAGGGTGTCAAATGATGGTGACAACCTATGGTCACTCCCTTAGGTCAGGTTTTGGATCAATTAGAAGTATAATGATCAACCATTAAGTACCCTACTGATGATATCAATCAATGATGACATCAACTTAATATTTGATGTTGATTAATGAATATAGTGTTGATCTAACAACATATAGTGATTTAATGATCACTAATGATGGTGGATCAGGTCTCTACAATCTATGGTGAGTTAATCATATAGTTTTAGCATCAATTAAGCCTTAGACCAATGGTTTTTTGGGTCACTTGATGCAATGGTCGAACCTATACTGTAATTGATGGTTTTAATATATGAACTTGACCCAATGGTCAAGATCTAATGTTTATTCCTCAAATAAAGTGGAATAATGGATAATGTAATATGTTGGTCCTAATAATGAGATTTAGATGGTTTCATTTATATGATCAACTTAAGGAGCTTACTTGTTGACAATGGATGGCTTGTTTTAACTGAACCGTCGATTGCAGGTTTTACCCTACTCTCAATGGAACTTTTTGTGTTGTTAATCAAGGGATGTCTAGGGTTAGATGGTGAATCTTTCTAGAACACAAATCAAGGACTTCATAGGTGGTTTATCTAAGGTGTTTACTTATGTAAACAACCAAAGGTCTTACCTTTTAAACATCCGATGGTTCTGGGTGACATTGTGGTATGGTGATACAGGTTGAATGATGATGGAACAAATGGAGGGTTACCCTTAATAAGGTAGTCTTACCTATTCAATCATATGAATAGAAGGGATGATGACCATATTGTGTTGATATGTAACCCTAATGAGGTATACCTTGTTATACATAGCTTTAATATAACTAAATGATGGTAATTGGGTATGAATAGTCCTTGAATGACTAATGCAATCATGAAGTACTCTGTTATTGTTGTTGAAACCCTAGTATGCTATAACCCAATCGTTATACCTTGATTTATGTATGGGTTCATACTTGAGAATGATATGGAATGTGATGGTGATGCTTAACCTTATGCATCCATGATCCAATGGGGATGCTGTGAGTTAGGGTTTGGATATGAGTGTTATTTAGTAACATTGATATAATTTATCATGTTGAGTCTAACTCTAATACAAATAGATAAAGATGAGTATTCATGTTTAACATTCTTATGAACTTTGGGCGTGGTTGAGCCCTGAATGAGGTGTAATCCTCTTATGTTGATAAGGGTTGATACCCTGTGATATTGTGAAAAAAGATTATTATCTTGTGATAGTATGATGACTAGTGTGGTCTCATGAATGGAAAGTGAATAGTACCATGTGATGATGAGATGAAAAATTATGTTTCACACGTTTTATATCTTTTCAAAGTTGTGATATTTATATGTTTGCTAGAAGTGAATTAGGGTTAGTATGTCTACTTATTTGATGCAGCCTTAATTCACCCAATTGGCATAACTAATCAAGTGAAACCCTAATCATGTAGCACCCTGTGCCATAGATCTATCTGAGTGTCAGAATTTGCTAGATGGTGACACAAGTATTCCTAAAGGAAACTCGAAGCGCATATTGTTGAGTATGTGGGGGTGACAAGTTGAGAATATATCCTTCTAATCCACAATGTAGATTGTGGAGGTTGGCTATGGTCATGTCTCATACATCTGATGTGATTGAGAATGGCTGCAGTCATGTCTCGGTGATTATATATGTGAAAAAATTGGAGGACAACTGTGGTTGTACCTCAGATGGTAGGGTATGTGTACCCACCTCCTTTCACTAGTGTCATAACCTGTACCAAGGATGGACTAGGCTATTAGCAACTTGACCTTATGTGTCGCTGTGGCGGACCTGTACTGACCGGGGGTGGAGAAGATCTTAGGAGTCCGACTCTTCCTAGATCTTGTATGGAACTGTTTTCGACTTAGCAGTGGTCAATTGAATTTCGAGTGGTATCCTCAAATTCCTCCGGGCATAATAAAAGATGTAATACAGTCGTATAGCATATCTGTTTAGGGTTATACATGACGCTTCACATTGGATGATAACCCTTGTTTGTTCTCTTTACATAAAGATGATGCTTAGTGCAATTAAGAGATAGTAGATATACTTATGTTGTAGATATGCTTAAGATTGTAGATGCGTACATACAATAGCCATGATTATGTTGATAACTATACTGCTACTGCTAATTATAATCATGATGCTATCTAGATATCCCATGTTGTTAGTTATGTTTAGCATGTTAGCCATGCCTTTGTAACCAGAGATGCATATACTGCTGATCATGCTTATCCAGATAGTTGTGCTTATGATGTTAGCTCTTTTTATGATGGTGATATGTTCAACCTATTAGACATGCTAATATTTTTATCTATGCTTATGTGGCTAGACTTATTCATAATGATAGAGATGCTATGTTATTAGACTTGCTCATGATGCTAGATATGCATATGCTACTGAATTGCTTATATTATCAACAAGATAAAGGATGATAGTCTGGCTAATGATGATAGTTATTATCTACTCCCTTGTGTATTTTGATAATCATCAGTGTTGCTGAGCTTATTTGTTATATCTGATTAATTTTCTTAATTGTTTAATTACTTAAAAATGTTCACTATTATTAGAACATTTTTAAGTAATTAAACAGTTAAGCAAATTCATCAGACGCGGCCGTAAAGAAGCATAAAGCGAGCTGTGCAGTGGTAATAAATGATTACCAAGGAAGATGGATGGGCGGTGCAGTAAGACAAGTGAACTCCTCCGATGTGACTAAAGTTGAATTGGAGGGGATTCTTCTAGCCATGGAAATCACCAAAAAACATGGCATTCAGTCGACTATTATGGAGACTGATTCCCTCTTGGAAAAAACCATGATCCAGCAACAACATAATGAGAATCCAAGGTACGCCAAACAGATTGGGAGGATTCAAATCATCTTGGAGCAGAATTGGAGTATCGAATATATACCCAGGAAGAGGAACAAGGTAGCTGATAAGTTGGCTAAACTCAGCCTCAAAAACAATATTGCATACTTAGAGTATGATGCACCTCCTAATGAGATCCAACAACTAGTAGGTAGGGAATTATGTAATGGTAGTAGTACTACCATGTTTCCTATTAATTGCTTAATTAGTGAATGTAATTTGTTTGACTTAGCTCGCATGAGGAGGGCGGGATGAATAAAAGTGCCTCCTGACTTAAAAATGTTGTAATCAATAAACGTTGTTGGAGGTTATATCTCTTGCTGGGACTGGGTCTCACC
The DNA here is from genome assembly GCA_963693085.1 of Alisma plantago-aquatica. Taxonomy (NCBI): domain Eukaryota; kingdom Viridiplantae; phylum Streptophyta; class Magnoliopsida; order Alismatales; family Alismataceae; genus Alisma; species Alisma plantago-aquatica. The sequence continues at coordinate 782,256,398 of OY856411.1, read as the reverse complement.
CTTGTGGTTCGCCACATTTTTTAGATAATCAGAAGTGACAAAAACAAACATGTGGCAGCAAAGAGGAGCTATAGTAATGAATCTTTGAAAAATTTGATTAGACGTCTAGTGTGTCCTAGAGTCATCCCTGTACTCTCAGGTTCGGGCAGGAAAAGTTTGCATATGGTGTTTCAAATGAATCGTGATTTTGTTAGCATGTTAATGCTTATTTGTGTGACATATACGAATATTGTTCTCCTATGTATATATGTTGTGGTTTAGATGATAGATCAATCTGTATCAAATTATTGGCATAGTATGGATATAAGAAAGATGTTGGGATCTTATGCAAATGTTTATGAGCGGGTGCTGACACGGAAATCAATTTTAATTTACCCATATTTTTGGGTATGTGATTAATTAGTGATTGATTGTGTTTTATATTTTGAGTAATCTCGTTTAGTGTAACAGGTTCTCACAATCCGACCCTTACATGACTCTTTATATTATTTGGGTGTGTAGATGCAAAAGAAGTATCAAAGATTTTTTTTTAATTCTTTAATATATTGGAGTAGACTAAGGTGGTTTCTTACAAGGACAAACTAAATTTTTACTAGTAGAGTTGTTCTTATCAAGCAAACTATCGCTTTCGATCCTTTATACACCATGGATGTTACTAACATACTTGTGAGCATGTTCAATATTAACTACACGATCATATAGGAAATCTTGGATCGTTTTCAAATAGGATTGGAAAATTAACGGATATGAATGGAGTTGACATTCAATTGATTTAATATTTTGTAAAGTCTAATTTTGTAAAAGCTTACGAGGAGGTGTTATACCATGATTTATATTAAGCTTGTTTTTGCAATGATTGATATAAGAGAATTACATCAAATGTTGACAATGAACACCCGTTACCCCTACAACTTAGCTTTTTTGCATCACCTTACTAAAGACGGATGTGGGACATCTTTCCAATGGTGCTACCACATTGTCGGGTGATGTTTCCAATTGGTGATACCTCCTTTTGGCTATCCAAATGGTGTGACAAGGCTCTACATGTTTATACTAGAAGGATAACATATGTGGAACGTAAATTAGAGTATAATATCAATGAATTCTAGATCAAGGCGAGGAATGGAATACCATTCACTAAATGATAGCAGTGTAGGGGAGAAAGTGAAAAAAGACAATAAAAAATACCTACAAGTTGTCTCAAATGAAGATGATATTTTATTGTGTGCATAGAGTGTAGCAAAAGTAACCCTACCAATGCACTCTCAATATACGATCCACAAGAGCATTGGCTCAGAATGTAAGTATAAAGGTGGCTTGTAAGGGATCACAGTCACATGGAGTGGAAAGACACTATAGTTAGGTCTGTTCTTTATGTTCCTAGTGTTGACCTAGGTGTCGCACATTACCCATATTTTGATAATGACTTAACCATTCCATTCATATGTATCTAACAAATCTATTTGAGATTGTTTCTGACATTAGGTACAAGAAAAGAATCTCATTCCACTCCAAAGCTACTCATCCAGCACATGCAAAACATGTGACTTTTGATCGTTTTGTAATATAGCCCTTAGAGGCTTAGAACAATTGATGTAATCACTTATACTCATGTTTTGTATTGTAACTAAGATGGATAAATTGATTGGGACTCAAAAATCCATCGTTTGTACAGTTTATGAAAATTCCAAAATACCCATAACAGGGATTTTGTCGGCCGAATTCCAAACTCGGCCGATCCATATATTCTGGAATTTTCTGGGCGGTCGGCCGAGTTACCAACTCAGCCGATCCCTGTTCGGTCGAGTTTCTATGGTGGGAAACTCGGCCGATCCACTGATCGGTCCAAGTTGAAAGTCGACCGATCGGCCGAGTTTCTCCAAGGAAACTCGGCCGACAGTCTATCTTTCAGACTTGTCGCTTAGTGGTTCGGCCGAGTTGCCTTTATTGAAACTCGGCCGATCGGACTGTACTGGAATGCAGAAAAAGAAATTCCAACCGTTGGAGGAGTAGGTGGGACTCAAAATAGATCCGTTGCAAGTTGTAAAATGGCTAGTTTGTGCCACTTAACTCTCCCAACCTCAAAGGGACACCCTCAACTATAAATAGGACCTCTTGGACTTCATTCCAAGGTTGCTCATTCACATATGCTTGGTCCTAGCCTTAGTTGAGTGGTTTCTAATCCTTTGAGCCCCTTTCTCTCTCTACCTTCAAAGCAAATTCGTGAGTATGAGTGAGTTAGGATCCCATGTATGAGAGCTATCATTTGTAATCTTGTAAAGCTCTCCTTTCCACTTCTCCCATCTCCATTCTCTATGAATATTGATTGAAGTTTCTTCTCCGAGTGAAAGAGAAGAAGGTTGCTGTTCTTCCCCGAGTGAAGGAGAAGAAGGCTAGCTGCTCCAGGCCTCCAAGTGAAGGAGGAAGGTGCTAAAGCTCTCCAAGTGAAGGAGAGGTGCAAGGCAAAGCTCAAGCAAGATAGGTAAATCATGCAAGGCCGAAGACTAGAGCAAGAGTGGGTAAGTCCTTTGAAGAAGGTGGAAGACTACTTGCTTGGTGGGTAATTCCTTGGTGAGGTAGAAGATCTTGGCTTGATATATAAGTCCTTGGATGGTTGGTAGTTGTAGCTTGTAATCTTATTGTGTGATATATATAAGAGAACCAAGTTACAAATCCTAGAGCCTAACCAACTCTAGGTAGTGGACTGACATTGCTCCTAAGTTTAGGACATGGAACCACTCTAAACCACCTGTCCAAGTGCATGCTTTCCTTGTCTCTTATCCTTGCTTTGTATGCTAGTTTAGGACATCAAATTGCTGTTTTGAATTAAGTTCTGCACTTAATATAATTTGGTGGTCTAATCACTTTTGTGAAGTTTGTGAAGCTCTATTCAACCCCCCTTTCTAGAGCCCATTGATCCAACAAGTGGTATCAGAGCAGGTCTTCTCCAAGCTACTTCAACAAGTAGGAGAAGATGGGTGATTCAGCTCTTGGGTCACTCAATCTTGAAGGAAGCTTCTCCATGAGACCCCCGGTCTTCGACGGCACAAACTTCCTATATTGGAAGAGAAGGATGCAATTCTACATCCAAGGCGTGAGCTACGAGATGTGGAAGATAGTCCATCTCAAGTATGAAGAGCCGAAGGGGAACATCACCACGTGGACGGAAGATGAGATGAAGCGTGCTCAACTCAATGCTAAAGCCGTGAGCATCATCTACGCCGCCCTTTCACCATCGGAGTTCAACCGCATCTCTTCTTGGGACACGGCGCATGAGATTTGGCATAAGTTGTGTGTCACCTATGAAGGGACGGAGCAAGTCAAGGAGGCCAAGGTCTATATGCTCGGCGGCCTACTTGAGAACTTCAAGATGGGGAAGAATGAAAGAGTTGCGGACATGTACACAAGGTTGAATGTCATCTTGAACAGCCTTGCAGCCCTTGGGAGTGTCATGGATAGAGGTACCATCAATGCAAAGATCTTGAGATCTCTTCCAAAGAGATGGGAGCCAAAGGTCACTTCAATTGAAGAAGTCTACAAGCTGAGCGAGTTGTCAACCGAGGAGCTGGTTGGTAATCTCCAAGCACATGAACCAAGGCTCAACAAGCAAGAGGAAGAGGAGAAAAGAGAAGAGAAGGAGTCCAAGAAGATGAAGGACACAGCCTTCAAAGCTCAAGTTGAAGAAATGATGCGGCAACAACAACTTGCCATGAAGTCTCCCTGCCCTTCCTCAAGCGAAGATGAAGGTGCAAATGATCATGAAGCCAACTATTCAAAAGGAAGACACTTCAAGGGCAAGCCATCCTCCTCCACTCCTAGGTGCTACGAGTGTGGTCAAAAGGGCCACTACAAGAATGACTGCCCAAAAGCTAAGAAGGGCTATCATAAGAGCAGCCACAAGAAGGATGACAAATACAAAAGAGAAGCCAAGTACAAGAAGAAGAACAAGAAGGAGAGACGACCCAAAGATGCAGCTCATGCGGCATGGGAGGAGTCTTCTACTTCAAGTTCCTCAAGCTCCGAGGATGGTGAATGTCACCTTGCACTCATGGCTTCTACTAGTGAAGAAGTAATTGAGGTAAGTGAGGTAAGCAAGGTAAGTGATGAAAGTTTACTTGATTTATCTAAGGAAACCCTCATTGAAATGCTTAATGATTGTCAATCATCTTTTGCTAAATGTAAAGCTAAAAGAAAAAGATTAGGAAAGATAGTTGATGATCTCTATGCCAAGATTGATATTCTAGATCAAAATGAGAAATTACATCTTGATAGCATAGATTCCTTATAAGGGCAATTTCTAGACCGTGAACTTCAATATAATGGAGTAGAGGTTGAGAATGGTACTTATCTTAAAACTATTGAAAATCTTAAGATAGAGAACCAAAATTGCCTAGATGAGCTAGATGTTCTAAAAACTGAAAATGTTGAACTTAAGCTTATTGATGATGCTAGGAGAGATGAAGTGTATTCTTATCAAAGAGAAATTGTTGTCCTTAAATCTGAAAATGCTAAACTTCTTGCACAAACAAATGATTTATCTTCTAGACCTATCTTGCCTAGAAATGAAGTTGCAAACTTAACTCTTGAAAAAGATTCTCTTCTTACTAAAGCCCTCTGTCTTGAGGCCGACCTTTTGCATGCTAGAGAAGATCTTGCTAGTTTATCTACTACCATTACAAATCTTAGTGATGATAATGCTAAATTAAGATCTACTTTGCAAAGGTTTCTTTCGGGTAAGAAGTCTCTAAATGATGTTCTAGAGCACTCTACCAAACAAGTTGGTACTAGTGGTCTAGGATACAATGCGACTACTCCAAAAGGTAAGAAGAAGAAGGGTAAGAAAAAGAGTGTGGAAACTCCAATTTTCAATGGAGAGTCTTCCGGCTCTAAAAACCCCATGGTATGTATGCATTGCAAATGTGATGATCATTATTCTACCTATTGTCCTTACAAGCCTAAGGGGACCAACCCAAATATGAAATGGGTCCCCAAGCTAACCCCGAACCCCAAAGTTTGAGTTGGGTTCCGACATCCTCTTTTCTTGCAGGTCACAAAGAAATGGATTGTTGATAGTGGATGCTCTAAGCACATGACTGGAGAAATCAGCCATTTCAACAAATTTGTGAAGAAGAAAGGAGGATCGGTAACCTTTGGGGACAACAAAAAGGGTAAGGTTATAGGTGAGGGTGGTGTAGGTAATGATTTGTGCATTAAAAATGTTTTGCTTGTTGATGGCCTACATCACAACTTAATTAGTGTTAGCCAATTATGTGATAATGGTTATCTTGTGCTCTTTACTTCCTTAGAATGCTTGCTTCTAGATTCCCTGTCCTATAATGTTATATATAAGGGAACTAGAAATGGCAATCTATATGTGATTGTTCTTGATGCTTTAAAGCCCATACTAAATAGATGCTTAGTCGTGGATAAAAATGATCTTTCGCTTTGGCATCGACGTTTGGGTCATGTGAACTTGCATCAAATGAAGAAACTGAACAAAAAGGACTTGGTTCGAGGACTTCCTAAATTGGATTTTGAAAAGGATGAGGAATGTCAACCTTGTACACAAGGGAAACAAACCAAATCCTCCTTCAAATCCAAAGGAGTCATGAGTACCAAGAGAGTTCTAGAGCTTCTTCATATTGATCTCTTCGGACCTATGAGAACACATACGCTTCGCGGCTCCAAGTATTGTCTTGTTATTGTCGATGATTTTTCTAGATATACTTGGACTTTCTTTCTCGTTTCTAAAAGCGATACACTCAATGTTTTCTCGAGCTTTTGTAAACGAGTTGAAAACGAAGCTTCTTGTCATGTTGTTTCCATCCGTAGTGATCATGGGGGAGAGTTTGAAAATGATCTTTTTGAACGTTTTTGTGAAAAATCGGGTTATTCGCACAATTTCTCTTCTCCTCGCACACCCCAACAAAATGGAGTTGTTGAGAGGAAAAATAGATCGCTACAAGAGATGGCTAGAACCATGCTTCTTGAGTATGACACTCCTAAGAAGTTTTGGGCTGAAGCCGTTAGCACCTCATGTTTTGTGCAAAACCGAGTTTTCACTCATCCGTCTTTTAAGAAAACCCCCTATGAACTATGGCGTGGTAGGAAGCCGTCAATTGATTTCTTTCATGTGTTTGGATGTCCTTGTTTTGTTTTGAACACCAAGGATTCTCTCGACAAGTTTGATCCGAAATCGTACAAGGCTTTCTTCCTAGGCTATAGCACTACTAGCAGGGCTTTTAGAGTATTTAACATTGAACTATCTAAAATAGAAGAATCTATAAATGTTAAATTTATTGAAACTAACCCTGTTATTGGCAAGCATATTGGTGATGATGATGTTGCAGATGAAATCATTCCTATCTTAAAAGAGCTCAACATCAAAGACAAAGGTAAGCAGGTTGAAGAAGAAGAAAAAGAAGAAGAAAGGAAGGATCCCACTCCCCGCTTTGCAAAAAATCACCCCAAGGAGTTGATCATTGGCAACCCGTTTGAAAGAGTGAGGACACGAGCTGCACACAACAAAGAACAAGCAGACAGTGCCTTCATCTCTCAACTGGAGCCAAAGAACATCAAAGAGGCCCTTGGCGATGATGAGTGGATCCTTGCCATGCAAGAAGAGCTTGAGCAGTTCGAGAAGAACCGTGTGTGGACCTTAGTGCCAAGACCAAATGATAGAAAGATCATTGGTACCAAATGGGTCTACCGCAACAAGCTTGATGAGCAAGGAAAAGTGGTAAGGAACAAAGCAAGGTTAGTAGCACAAGGTTACAATCAACAAGAAGGTATTGATTTTGATGAAACCTATGCTCCTGTTGCTAGATTAGAATCTATTCGTATGCTACTTGCCTTTGCTAGTTATAAAAATTTCTTGCTTTATCAAATGGATGTTAAAAGTGCGTTTTTAAATGGTACAATCGAGGAGGAAGTATATGTTGCTCAACCTCCAGGCTTTGAAAATGATAAGTTACCCAATCATGTATATTTCTTGCAAAAAGCTCTCTACGGACTCAAACAAGCACCTCGAGCTTGGTATGAGAAACTAAAGAACTTTTTGTTAGATAATGGGTATATCATGGGCAAAGTTGATTGTACTTTATTTCTAAAACACACTTCTACCCATTTTCTCATAATTCAAATTTATGTTGATGATATTATATTTGGCGGAACTGACCTTGATCTTTGCAAAGAGTTTAGTTCACTTATGCAGAGTGAATTTGAGATGAGCATGATGGGTGAGCTGACCTTCTTCCTCGGCTTCCAAATCAAACAAACCAAGGAAGGCAACTTCATCAACCAAGGCAAATACACAATTGAACTACTCAAACGCTTTGGGATGGAGAACATGAAGCCGATGGATACACCCATGTCAAACACTGCCAAACTTGACAAGGATGAAGAAGATGAGAAGGTAGATGAGAAGCTCTATAGAGGTATGATCGGAAGTTTACTTTATTTAACTGCCTCTAGACCTGATATAATGTTTAGTGTTGGCCTGTGTGCTCACTTTCAATCAAGCCCTAGGAAATCACATCTTAGTGCTGTCAAGAGGATTTTGAGGTACTTAGCCAAAACTCCAAATTTTGGACTATGGTATCCTAAGTCAAGGGACTTTACTCTTGTGGCATATAGTGATGCTGACTACGCAGGTTGCTTGATTGATAGAAAGTGCACAAGTGGCACTTGCTTCCTCTTGGGACCATGCTTGGTGGCTTGGTTCTCCAAGAAACAGAGCACAGTGGCATTATCAACTACCGAAGCTGAATACATTGCAGCCGGAAGTTGTTGTGCCCAGGTCCTATGGATGAAGCAAATGCTCCAAGACTTTAACATTCATTTTGATGCTTCTCCTATTTTCTGTGATAATACTAGTGCAATCAATCTTTCTTATAATCCAATATTGCATAGTAGAGCTAAACACATAGAAGTTCGCCATCATTTTCTCCGTGACCACATTGTCAAAAAGGATATTTATATCACACATGTGGATACGGAAAATCAGTTGGCCGACATTTCCACTAAACCGCTTGCTAGAGAACAATTTAATTTTATTAGATCAAAATTGCTCATAATTTCTCTTGATGATGTTGAATTGCTCTCAAATTAGTTGGTTACATCTTATATGTGTTGCTCTTGCTTACAAATGCTTTGTTTGCTAAAAAATGCTTGGTTTTGCATATTTTTTTCTCTAGTTTTTATCTCTTTTTCGGGCTTTTCTCACAAATCAGGTTTTAATCGACAAATAGTACCCTATGATGATGGGAATGTGCCTAAATATGCTTAATATACAATCTAGACCAAAAAGAAAAATTGCATTTGGTCATTTGAGGCTAGGGCTAGATTTTAGGTTTTTCCACATCAGGGTTTTGGTCGGCCGAGTTTCCAACTCGTCCGAACGGTCGGGTACAGGGCACCTGTGCGCTCGATCGGCCGAGTTTCCATTTCCCAAACTCGACCGATCGGCGGCTGATTGGTTTTATATTAATAGGAATCGGCCAACTTGCTGCCTCTCAACTAGAGCAAAGTCGACCGAACCCTAACCGTTTACCCCGACCCTTCCTAACCCTGGTCCTCTCCTCCCTCATTCTGGCCGTTTTCTCCTCCAATCGACCTTGTGCTTTCGTTCTTGCTGTTCTAGGAGCGTCGCCTGCTCTCTCTCCCCGCACGGATCGGCTCTTTTCCTTCTTTCTCCTCTCCATGAGGTCACAACGCCGGAAACACGCCGTTCCTGCCCCTGCCATGGCGACTCCTCTTGCTCCTAGGTATATAACGTTCGATAATCTCTCGTTTGTTGACAATGTTGCTGTTTCTCGTTACAAAGAGCTCCTTCCTCGCTCTCCCTTCCCTTTTCGAGCTCTACATCAACCAAATAGCTTTCACGCTGACCTCTTGGAAGCTTATCAAATCTTTCGCACCCATCATCTTGAGGCGTTTTGCATAGAGGATGCCCGCTTCTATAACTTGAAATACAGTACCAAAGCCATCCGTGAGTTCTACGCAAATTTGCGGTGGAACTACGACTCTTTGGTCCCCTCCGCGGACACCTCTATTGTATTGACGTCCATGATCGCCGGACAACCTTTCCATATTACTGAACGCTCGTTCAATCTCTATCTAAATGGCAATGTTGGCACGGCTGCTTGGATCACCGACTACCCTCTCTATCTTGATCTTTTGTCTCCCGAGGATGTCTATAAGACAATTGAGGTTGACTTGACCGATATCCACAAGTTTCTCAAGCAACCCAACTTTCCTTATAGAAAAAAGGGTACTTTGCCTTCCTCCGCCCTTTCCTCTCCTCGCCGCGTTTTGGCGTTTATTCTCAGTTGCAATGTCCATCCAAAGAAGAATCAAACGGACATCGCCGAGAATACGGCTATGATGATGTATCTTCTGTTGAACAACCAAGGAGTCAAATGGGCCCGTTACATCCTTCACCATATGACCTGTTTTGACTCGGGAAAGAACACAAAGGGCACACATCTTCCATATCCTGCCCTAATTTGTGGTATTTTCCAGCATGCCACTGGAAAATCTCTCTTTACCGATTTTCTCTACCGCCCTGATCGTAAAGGAGTTTATATCAGTGAGACCACTCTTCAAAAGAGTGTGCCTACCCCTGGTGCATCATCTTCCTAAGCTCCACCTCCACCTCCATCTTCCTCAGCTGCACCTCCTCCTCCACCCTCTACAGCTGCCCCTCCTCCTCCTGAGCCATCCTTCCAGCCTCCTCCGCAGCCTGCCTTTGCTGACTTCCACGTTTCAAATGAGGCCCTCATGGGGTATCTCATGCACCAGCAAGCGTACAACATGCAGGTCCAGCAACACCATCATCAGGATCTGTGCCACATCATGTCCTCCATGTCTTTATCCTGCCCTCAGCCTTACCCCACCTACGAGCCCTACCCCGGTGGTGACTACGCTTCTTACGCGTATAGCCAGTTTTACCCTGCTCCACCCTTTACTGCTTCCGCTGAAACCTCTACAGCTGGATGCCCTTCTCCGGTTCTGGCGCTCCCAGGTGGTCGTCTGTCCGAGCTCCTGGCCCAGTACACTTCTTCTGTTCCCCCCATTGAGGTTGCCTATGAGTTACATGCTCTAGGCATGTCTTGGGCCGAGCAGAGTGCGAGGTGGCCCGGGCGTGCTTCTGGTCCTCCAGACGAGGATATGGCTGACCAGGAGGATGCTGAGACTGACGCTGATGAGGCTACTGCGACGGATGCTGAAGACGAGGATGAGGATGACGATGCTGATCATGATGCCGAGGCTACACCAGCTGCTGCCCCTCCTTCTGATGATGGCGATGAGGACTACCAGCCCGACGAGGACAGGGATGCTGTTGTTGATGATATCAACATAGAGTAGTTTAGCTTAGGAGTTGATGTGTCTAGTTTTAGTCTCAGATGACCATGTTACATCTCTTTGGACTATGATTGTATTATCTACATTAGGCACATCATCTGAGTTGTACTATTTCTACTCTATGATATCCTTGTAGTTTTTGTTTTATGGTTTATGGAAACGCTTTGTATGGTTTATCTTGTAGTGTTTTCCATATTTTGATTAATGACAATGCATTGCTTTCATGGTTTATCTTGATGTTAATCTGTTTTTCTGTGGAAATGTTTGATTGAGTGTTTTTTTGTTGGAGAAGACCTTGCTTTTATGCTCTTCTACCCCCCTGCCTTTTTGAGATGACAAAGGGGGAGAAATAGCTCAATCATATTGTTTTTATTGCTTGTATGGTTCCTTTCTTGTCTAATTAACTGAAATACATCTAGACTTGCTTAGAATCATATAATATACATATGTGGTGTGGTTGCTTGTTTTTTAACTAACCATGCAGGAATGAGTAAGCATGAATTGAGGGGGAGCATTACAAATTGATCATATTTGCATCCCCTTGCAATTCCCTAAGAAAAGGTATAACTTTCACATTCTTTTAAATATGTTGAGGAATGGTTTGTCATTGTCAAAAAGGGGGAGAATGTTGACCTAGGTGTCGCACATTGCCCATATTTTGATAATGACTTAACCATTCCATTCATATGTATCTAACAAATCTATTTGAGATTGTTTCAGACATTAGGTACAAGAAAAGAATCTCATTCCACTCCAAAGCTACTCATCCAGCACATGCAAAACATGTGACTTTTGATCGTTTTGTAATATAGCCCTTAGAGGCTTAGAACAATTGATGTAATCACTTATACTCATGTTTTGTATTGTAACTACGATGGATAAATTGATTGGGACTCAAAAATCCATCGTTTGTACAGTTTATGAAAATTCCAAAATACCCATAACAAGGATTTTGTCGGCCGAATTCCAAACTCGGCCGATCCATATATTCTGGAATTTTCTGGGCGGTCGGCCGAGTTACCAACTCAGCCGATCCCTGTTCGGTCGAGTTTCTATGGTGGGAAACTCGGCCGATCCACTGATCGGTCCAAGTTGAAAGTCGACCGATCGGCCGAGTTTCTCCAAGGAAACTCGGCCGACAGTCTATCTTTCAGACTTGTCGCTTAGTGGTTCGGCCGAGTTGCCTTTATTGAAACTCGGCCGATCGGACTGTACTGGAATGCAGAAAAAGAAATTCCAACCGTTGGAGGAGTAGGTGGGACTCAAAATAGATCCGTTGCAAGTTGTAAAACGACTAGTTTGTGCCACTTAACTCTCCCAACCTCAAAGGCACACCCTCAACTATAAATAGGACCTCTTGGACTTCATTCCAAGGTTGCTCATTCACATATGCTTGGTCCTAGCCTTAGTTGAGTGGTTTCTAATCCTTTGAGCCCCTTTCTCTCTCTACCTTCAAAGCAAATTCGTGAGTATGAGTGAGTTAGGATCCCATGTATGAGAGCTATCATTTGTAATCTTGTAAAGCTCTCCTTTCCACTTCTCCCATCTCCATTCTCTATGAAGATTGATTGAAGTTTCTTCTCCGAGTGAAAGAGAAGAAGGTTGCTGTTCTTCCCCGAGTGAAGGAGAAGAAGGCTAGCTGCTCCAGGCCTCCAAGTGAAGGAGGAAGGTGCTAAAGCTCTCCAAGTGAAGGAGAGGTGCAAGGCAAAGCTCAAGCAAGATAGGTAAATCCTGCAAGGCCGAAGACTAGAGCAAGAGTGGGTAAGTCCTTTGAAGAAGGTGGAAGACTACTTGCTTGGTGGGTAAGTCCTTGGTGAGGTAGAAGATCTTGGCTTGATATATAAGTCCTTGGATGGTTGGTAGTTGTAGCTTGTAATCTTATTGTGTGATATATATAAGAGAACCAAGTTACAAATCCTAGAGCCTAACCAACTCTAGGTAGTGGACTGACATTGCTCCTAAGTTTAGGACATGGAACCACTCTAAACCACCTGTCCAAGTGCATGCTTTCCTTGTCTCTTATCCTTGCTTTGTATGCTAGTTTAGGACATCAAATTGCTGTTTTGAATTAAGTTCTGCACTTAATATAATTTGGTGGTCTAATCACTTTTGTGAAGTTTGTGAAGCTCTATTCAACCCCCCTTCTAGAGCCCATTGATCCAACACCTAGTACAAAGTGTAGGGCTTATGACTTGAGCAACAAGCACCCATTCTTAAATATTCAAGACTAATTCCTTATTTAGTAAGCGAGACTATACCCATTTGGGCCTCTACCATGTAACTTCAGAGTGTTATAATATTTTCACAATTTTCATGCCTTATGCATAGTAGATCATGTCCACATCATCTTTATATAGAAAATATACATCCAATGATATTTGAGAAGGCCTTTTTAATCAATAATTAAATGGAAACTCTAATACGGCTTAGAGTCTACTTGTTTAAATGTAAATTCAATATATAGCAAGCTTTTAAAATCTAAACAAATTGGATTTGTTTCCCTCAAATAAATTCAATTACTTTATTTCTATTTTTTTCTGTAGTGTTTGCAATTTTTCTCAATATCATAACAATATCCGGGTGGGACAACCACACACTTCTCATATGCCACAACAAAATATTCACAAATTTGCTTGCAAACCTATTATCTCTTTACACACCTTATACATGCCAGACAATTACATCTCCAACTTATGTAATTAAAGGAAATAGAACCTAACGTATCCCTTTTGAGATTTTAAAGCCACCAAAAAGGACCTACATGGGAATTAGACGCGTTTCCCCCAATTTATGTACATATTTGGAAACAACTTTTGCAGTTTGATTTCACATTTTAATGTTGGAATTACATCAAACCAATACAAAGCAAAAAACAAACTGACTTCAAACTTCACCTAGGATTGTTTGGTTCCATGCAATAGATAGCCTCACTATGAATTCCAAAACACGAGTTTAAAGTTTATGAAAACAATTCACTTTGTTAAACGTTTGGTTTGAGTGAGTTATTTTTGTTGTGATTTTTGTTTGGTTTTTACATAAAACATGTAGCTAGTTCTCCTATTTATTTATACAGCAACATGAAGCATGGGCATCACCACATGAAACAAGGAAAATGAACAACACCCAAAATGTGCGGTTTATTTTCCCTTACTGGCATATAAACAACATATCTATACTTATAAACAATACCAATGAGACACACGACTGACATTCTCTCTACTAGATCACAAATCAACATGGGGATGGACAAGGAGCCTGAAGTACATGTTACTACTTTTGGTGGAGGCGACAACGTTTGCAGAACCTTCACAATTGAAGAAATCTTGACTGATACCAGTGGTTTTTAGTCTTTACTACATCTCTAGTTAACATTATGCATTACGTTTATCTTTACATCCTCGAGGCTCATTATCTTCTCCCCCACTGCTTTATACTTTTGAACTTTAGATGCTTCATTTGGCTCAGTGATGACTGGTTGATGGTGACACTTCTGGTGCGTCATTTTCTAGATCAACATTCTGTATTTTGTATTTCATGCGGTTGTATGTTTCTCTATCTTAATATATTATAGATATTTTCATAAAAACAAAACAAATTTTCTTTCGCTAGCTATATAAAGCAGTTGTAGAATTCTAATTCCCACTGAACAGATAGACTACACATAATCAAACCGTATAGAAGCTAGAAAAGGGACATAATCAAACCACTTGACTTTAGTTTGCGGTCGAACCAAACATGTCCCTAGGGTTGTAAATGGGTAGGGTATTACCCATTTACCCACTACCCATACCCTATAGGGTACGCTAAGGGTAAGAATTTTTTTACCCACCACCTATTTACCCTTTACCCGCTTTATCAATATCTAAAGCGGGTCAGATAAAGGAGAAGATTTATCCTACCCGCTTTACCCATTTACCCATCAGTATAAGTCGAAATTTATAATTTCAGATTTTAACATATGTATTATTGCCTACTACGCCCAACAAGAAACATCACCACTTTTTAAATTTATACTATTATGATTCATGAAATCTTAATAAATAATAGGTAGCATGATACTATCTTTTATAGTCATATATTTGAAAGAAAAATAGATTCATCAATAAAAAATAATATATTAAAATTGAGAGGCCTTGTCTTTAGAAAAAAATATCAGGTTAAATATTGCTAATTTTTGTTATATATCACAAAAAACATAATTATTCCATTAAAAATTAACATTAAGAGTGTCTTGTGTTTGATGTAGGAAATATTATATGATTTTTTTAAAAATATCTTATACTTTCTTCATGTTATTTTACCCATTTCACTCTTATTCTACCAATTTATCCTTTGTAGAAAAGAGTGCAGGTAAGGGTAAGGTAAATGTTTTCAAGAAAAGGATAAATATCCTATTTGCTACCCGTATGTTTGACGTGGGTATGGGTACATGCTAGTTTGGTTGGATGTAGTTTAGTGAGTTCATAGTGTAAAAATGAACATCAAACACACACTTTGATGTCCTACTTTTCCCATTTAATAAATTCGGCCCGTATTGGTGCATAAGTTAGGTTGAAGGGCCAGGCCGTTGTTAGGCCCTAATTTGGTGGCGTTCTCGTATTTTTCTGATAATATCAAGGACATAAACGACACAGTCTAAGCTAGGGTTTCTTTAGTCCCTGCACCGTCGAACCGTGCCAGATACAAAATCTTCGAAGCCGAGTCAGAGGCGGCGCGGAGAGGCGGCGATCCAGTTCCGGCGTAGGCGCATCGTTGCGGCGAACATGGGAGGCTTTAGGGTAATGGCGAACCCACTTTCTCCTTCCTATTGATTCACGCATTTGTTTTACAGACAGATTTATTACGGATCAGGATATGCCGTGCTAGCGCTGAAATCGGAATTACGAAGGTTTTGTTTTTTGTTATCGATCACAAGCTTCCTCACAGGTTTTTTCTCTAACTGGTACAATGGCTCGGAGACGAGCTTGGTGTACGGGACGGCTGTGCTGGTCGGTTCTGATCTTTCGGCACGGACGCCTTAGTTTATGGAGGTCACTTGCTTAAACATTGTTTGAGTTTTTTCATGCTGTAATTGGTGTCCCTCTTCAGTTCTGTTCATTAAGCTCGTTGATTACACGCCTTTCCGCCGTCGATATTGTGTTTGATCGTACTGCATGCTCGATGCGAGTAAGAGTCGTTGTCATTTGTTTGACATTTTCTTACAATCCTTGGCTGTCGCAGTTTCACCAATATCAGGTGGTTGGTCGTGCTCTCCCGACCACCACGGATGAGCACCCAAAGATCTATCGTATGAAGCTCTGGGCTACCAACGAAGTTCGAGCAAAGTCCAAGTTCTGGTTGGAACTCAATAACTCTCTTTTTGAAGGATTTATGAATTTTCTTTCTTTCATTATAGTGGATTCTCATTCGTTTCGATAATGCAACAGGTACTTTTTAAGGAAGTTGAAGAAGGTGAAGAAAAGCAACGGTCAGGTTCTTGCTATCAACGAGGTACTACTAGTAGCTTTTGAGATGACATACAAATCACGTAGAAATCATTGTGCTGTGTTTGTTTGGTTTATTGACCGTTTTTCAATCAAGTAATATTGAGCGAATACGAAGAGGAAATAACCACGTGTTTTGAATTATTAAAACTCCGAAACCATTATATAACCCTACTGCCACCATCTGAATCTGAAGGTTGCCACCTGATACGACAAGCGTGCTAGAGTTGGTTAAAAAAGAGCTCCTTTTAAACTTACTTTGTTTGGTTGTTGTACTATATATGAACTGTTAGGTTTTATTGAATGTGGATAGGCTGAAGATAAATGTCGAGGTTGCTTAAGTCAATTATGCGATCCACCCTTTAAAAGTCGAACTTTCTTTTGAACGATTGTTCAGTATCCTCTCATATTTGCTAAAACAGAGCTCCTTTAAACTTATTTGTTTGGTTGGTTGTGCTGTATAAGAACGGTTGGTTCTACTGAATGGGTATAGAGGCTGAAGATAAATGTTAAGTCAACCATGCGATCTACCTTTTAAGAGTCGAACTTTCTTTCGAATCATTGTTCTGTATCCCCTGATAAATGTTAAAACATAGCTCCTTTTAACTTACTTGTTTGGTTGCTGTACTGTATAAGAACGGTTAGTTTTATTAAATGTGGAAAGAGGCTGAAGATGAATGTCGAGGTTGATAAAGTCAACCTTGCCACTGCTTGGGTGGCCTGGACATTATTGTTATACAGTTATTATTAATATAATATAGTTACGTTTATGTATATTTATTATGTATATCATATTGGTTTCCGAAACATAATTAATCCTATATAATTATTATTGATTTCACTAGTAACACTGACCTAAATATGATCCAACTTACACTAATTTGACCAAATTCGGTCCTAATTCAACCAAATCAAACCAAAATTGATTTAAGTCAACCATTGACTAATCCTGTCCTGACCTTACATGACCTTAGTGAACAATTTTTTAGAGTTTATTTGACCTATTGTTTTGCCAAAACAACTTAAATTCGCCTTAAAGGTCCGATGTGCCCACCCTGTCCACTGGGTGCCTAGGTGCTCAAACTAGGACAATTCCAGAGCTTTAGTGCGCTAGATAAGGTCTTTGATAACCTTGGTTTCACCTTCCCTTTAATAGCATTCATAGGCCTCCTATGTTCTAAACCTTGCTGCCTTCCTATACACTACACCTCCTCTCTAAACCATTTGAGGTTTAGCATTGGTAGAAGAACAAAGTGCAATAGAGTTGTTTAGACAATGGCTTCATGTACATCTATAACAAGAGCGACACCCATTCATGGCGGCTAATAGTTTTGTAGGGAGGCACGAGATCTCCTTTTTGGTTCCTACTTAACTACCTCTAGTTCTCACCACCTTCCTGCTAAACGGGAGGAAAGAAAATATGGACATGGCTGGAGAACTATGCATTATCTCCAACATCAAATAAAAGAAGAGAATGCTGGACATGCCCGGGCAGTATGTAGGTCGTAGTTGGCCCATTCAAGAAATGTCAATGTCCAATACATGCCCAATGTGGATACAGGGACTAGCTTGAGGTGTCCATGTTGCTCTACCTGTCACCCCTTTGTAAAGGAACTTAGTCTGTTTCTCCCTGATACATTCTTCTTAGGCATGCTCACTTGACTAAGCTTTCATTGTCTTACAGCATAGATAACATCTACTTCAACTTGCAGTTATAATTATTTTGCATACTGTGAGCTTCCCAGCATTCCCTTTAGTGTACCAATGTAATCAGGTTATACACATTTGACCAGGCTAAGCACGTTTTTTTGAATGTTCTTCTCTTTGAAGCCAGGCCCTTTTGAGACTCCTGGTAAAGGGCATACATGTCATCACTTCGCACTACATCTGGGGAAAGAATAATATGACATGGCTGGAGTCTGGAGAGAAAATATGAAAATATAATATGTGGTCATGGCTGGAAAGTATCCAGCGTGTGTCTAAGAGCATTCAATTAGTAATCGGTGTCCTATACATGTCCAATGTGGATACGAGCACAATTTTGAAGTATTTGCAATTCATCCTACACTCTTTTGTAAGATCGCTTGTTCAGTTCCTTTCTAATAGGCTCTTCCCTACACCTATGTTTCTGGAGGTAGGTTCAACTGACAAAATAACTTCGTCCATGTTTCATAGCCAGAGAGAACATCCATGCCATGTTGTGATACTGGCACATCAGCATACTTAGAGCAGTTCTTGATTTTCTCCTTATTTAAGTTATCATACCAGCTTAGTCACATTTTGTAAACTTCAGGACTCTTGGTTCTTGGTTCTTATCAGCTAATGTGATGTGCCTTCAGAATAGTGTCAGCACGCCATGTTTTACAATCTCAGGTCTGGTTAACTCGTTGGGTGTCTATAGGCATTATTAATATTAGTTCTCTGTCCATTGTTCGTAAAACATTTGGTGCTGACCAAAATTAGTATCTAATCCTTGATTGATATCGACCTTAAAATTACTACCCACATAGTAATTTTCACAATAAAATTAAAATAGTCTACAGTTTTATACCTAATACTCTTGGATCCAGTTTCCCTAATTGGTTCTGCTGTTCTGGTGATCATTATGGATCCCGACTCCGAACTGGTTGTTGAATTTGTCAGTGTTTCTGCTTCCCCCCTTCCTCACTCGACCACATGAAATTTGAGGCTACATATTATTAGCATCGAGGACAAGTTGCGTGGAGACCGTCTAAGATGATATGCTCACGTGCAGCATTGACCGACAAATGTACATATTCGAAGCAAGGTTATTGAGTCAAGCACAATGAAAAGAAGTAGAGACAGACCTAAATTGACTTGTGAAGAACTTATAATGTGAGATTTTGAATTTTTACATCTTGACCAGAGTATGGCCAAAACAGAGCTGATTGGAAAAAGAGGTTCCATGTAGCCCACCCCAACATGGTTGAAATTGAGGCTTAGATGATGATGATGATGATATTTTTTGTTGAACGATGATGATGATATTTTGCGATAACTATTGTGTACTTTCCACTTCCTGGTACATGGAAATATTTGATGTTTCAACTTGGAGATAAAAGTGTCTTATTAATTGGTGAGCTGTCTAATTCGGGTCTAACGAAGTGTCTATTTGCTGTCTTGTCTTTTTGATTTATTTGGCACTGAGACGACCTTTGGGTAATGCTTTATTGTCACCATGAGGTTTATGTAGTATGATTATTGGTGTTTTTTGGGTAATGCTTTATTGTTATCTTGAGGTTTATGTAGTTATCTATCTCATTAGGTCCGCTGGTAATCGTAAAAGTACAATGCAGATTGTGCATAACAAATCAGGCTTCATTGTTGAATTTTGTAATACCTATAGTTACCTTCTAATTTTAATAGAATGAAATCCTCTGGCTGTTTCAGCTCGGAGGACTAATGGTGTGTTATTCTAGTGTGGTTAACATTGAAATTGCAGCTATGTTTTGTTAAACATAGTCTTTCTTACTGCCTGATACAAAGAACCAGTGTTAATCTAGAAATATGATTATCCCTGTTCCTTTTTTACTCTTATTGGATTCCCGTTTAACAGTATAAGGGCTCTGCTTTATTTTTTAAAAAATGATCTGGAGTTCGATGAAGCTAATTGTAACATCTTCTTGTTGATCAAGCATATGCTATAATAATGACACTCTCATTAGTAATTTAGACTTTCGCTGTGCACGCACACACCGAGGACAAGTGTCTTCTAGGAAGCACGGATACGGATACGTTTCGGGTATGGGTATGGGGATACGGTAATTTTTGAAAATATAGGATACGGGTACGGCATGGATACGGATTTTTTAATATTTATTTTAAAAATTTTCAAAAATAAATAGTATATTTATTTTAAAAATAGATGAAGGCAGTCAAATTTCATTTATAAATCACAATATATCTAAAGAAAATGGAAACCAATTCCATAGTATCGAACAATGATATAAAAAAGGGGTCTTTCATTCATATTAATGTCAGATAGAAGTTACAAAAAAACGTCATAAAATCATATTCTAAACCATTTACATTTTATGTATCATTTAATTGTGTTGTAAAGTGTGTCATGTCATTTGTGACACCAAACCATCTTCTTTCGTCTATGAGAAGTAATTAAATATTTATGTATACAAGAATTATATCCAAATTCCAAAATAAAAAAAATGAACTGAAATTCCAAAAAAAATGAACTGAAATATTTATGTATACAAGAATAATATCCAAATTCCAACAAGCAATCAACATATAACATTATATTTACAAGGCACAATATGGATTAGTTCACAACAAACATTACGATGCTTGATTATATGATATTGTTGTAATATGAATTGTAAAAATTAAGAGCAGTAGAATTTTGGGGACAATAGTTCCAATGGAAGTAATGATTAACAACATGTACTATCAAGAGGTGAATCCAATTGTTTTCCTCCTCATGGTTGATGTGGCAGTCCCCGAATGTTGCAACAGCTGGTGGAGATGATAAGAAGGGTGTCAACGACTTGCATGTAGCACTTGAAGCTTAATTAACTAATGGTAGTAGGGCGAGTAGTGGAAAACAGGAGGCAAAGATTTAGAGAAAGCTTGGGTTTTTTCATACGCCTAGGCTTAAGTGGGTCGGAGTGGTGTGTCCTGGAGGTGTCCATGGAGTGTCCAAGCCGTGTCCAACACTTCAATAAAAAAAATTCAAAGTGGACACGCCGGAGGCGTGTCCGCCACGCGTCCAGGCATGTCCAAAGTGTGTCCATGTTGGACACGTGTTGGACACGGACACGGCAGCCTCTGAGAAGTGTCCGTGCTTCCTAGGTAAAAACGCAGGTCAATCCGTTAAAAGGTCTTGAAAATGAAAAAAAAAGCTTAAATGGGCCGGGCCGTATCCAAAACGTATCCAAGACGTATCCAGGCAAAAAAAGGCAGAAAAAAGGGTATACGACTGGAGAGGTATCCGATACGTATTTAGGTGTATCCATGGAGTATTGGTATCCGATACATATATCGGATACATCGGATACAGGTACGACACCTATTTTGGAGTATCCGTGCTTCCTAGAGTGTCTTTATCCCTTAAATGTTCAGACTGCTAAGCAAAGCACTTCATTACAATTTTATCTGTGAAAAGTTAAAAGCTGGTTACTAAACTTGTATCTCTTCTCATCATTCTCTAGACTATCCAATTTGTTGCTCTTTTAGTGTAGTTAATAATTTATTATTATTATGATAAGGCCTATTTTTAACTTTTGTCCTACTTTGGTACTATATTTTGCTTAACTTGGTTACCAGTGTGCTTTCAGTGGTCTGGCTTTGTAGCCAACTCTCCATATACTCCCTCATTTCCCATCTTTAAAAACAACTGAAATAATTCAAACAGTATCAGTTATCTCCTTCTCATCCTCTGTTAGCTTAGTGTACTGATTCCATATAAACATTGATAATGACAGAACCGTTCATATTTAAGGCCTCATTTTTTGGGCCATGTTCCAACAAGTGCAGCTTCAACTCTATAGTCATTTTCATTTCCTCAGGTTTGGTTTTAAGTGGTTTGAACACACAGCTGGAAAAGCAACTGCACGAGGTTGTTTAATCATGCAGAAAAATTAGAAAATGTATTGCACTGATTTTGCTCGCGGTTCGTTTTCTGTCACTTCCTACTGTACTGCTGAGGCAGGTGTGCTTCTTTGTCGGCTAGTTCACCGGGCATACAAAGCAACCGATAATATCATCATTAGATAGGTAATCAGGTTGGCTAGTTCACCGGTAAGCTCACCAATCACAACTGCGACAATAAACCACCTCGCGGTTCATTTTCTGTCACTTCCTACTGTACTGCTCTTGCTGAGGCCGGTGTGCTTCTTCGTCGGCTAGTTCACCGGGCATACAAAGCAACCGATAATATCATCATTAGGTAGGTAATCAGGTTGGCTAGTTCACCGGTAAGCTCACCAATCACAACTGTGACAATAAACCACCTTCAACCAAACATAAACAATGGAGGAAATTGAGTTAAAGCTGCACGGAACCAAACGATTGAGCAGTCAGTTATAAATCATGTTTTGCATTTCCTGATTTTATAGTCATCTAGTGTGTTCTAACTGCTTGCAACCAAACTAGCCCTAAACAACAAAAACCAAGGTAGTTCAAAGCTCAGTAACTGAGCAGCAGTAATTGCCAATTGAATAGCCATTTTTGTTTTGATGATTTCATAGTACTTCTGCATCTATCAGTTCTCAAGCCGATAATACTTTCATTTTATCTGCAGATCTTCGAGGAAAAGCCAACTGTGATAAAGAACTATGGCATATGGTTGAGATACCAGAGCAGGACTGGGTACCATAACATGTACAAGGAGTACAGGGATACCACCCTAAATGGTGCTGTCGAGCAGATGTACACTGAGATGGCTTCTCGCCACCGAGTCAGGTTCCCTTGCATCCAGATCATCAAGACTGCCACTGTTCCCAATGAGCTGTGCAAGCGTGAGAATACTAAGCAGTTCCATAGTGAGAATATCAAGTTTCCAATTGTCTTCAAAAAGGTGAGGCCGCCGACGAGGAAGCTAAAGACCACTTTCAAGGCATCTCGACCCAACCTCTTTAAATAAGAATATTTTAATGTCCAAACCTTAGTGGTACCGTTAGTGACTTCTGTGTATGTGCTGAATGTTGGAGTTAAGACTTGGGGTCCCCTCGTATGTCCTCGTTGGGACAAGATTTTGGTTTTTTGACAATCATCATTTATCTTTATTAATATAACTTATTCATGAGAAGCCTTTGTCTGACATCTCATGTACCTAAATACCAGCTTGTGGTTTTATGTTTCTTTGTTTATAATTTAGTGCAGTAATAACCAAATTTAATTTGTCGGGCTTCAATTGGGATGTCTTCAGGCACTTCTTTTTATGGCAGCTCCTTGCATTGAGGGTTTATGCATCGTCAACACGACTGTGACGTTTGGGGTATGGTTTATGCAGTATTAACGGAAAAACTCCAATAAAACAGGTGGATCTTTGGTGACCGCCAGTTAGCCATCCGTGCTTGCAGACATACCGTTTTTTAGCTTTAGGAAGGGGTATAGCAGTAGACGTCGAGTATTTCTGCCGGAGCAGAGGCTGTGGAAAGTCTTAACAAAATACAGAACTAGTGGTTCCTTTTATGCGGAAAACATTCAAGCACTAGGAATCCTATGTTGTCTGCACAACAGCTTATAAAGCGTATGTCGTATGCGTACGTGCCTTTCTCCAAAAGAGTTCTCCCAAAAAGTTATACCTGATAACTTTTCAATGCTGCCTAATGCGGTTTAGGAATGTTGGAACAAATTATTCACGAACGGTGCAGTATTGTGCTTGCAATACAATCAAGTAATGATGATGACGTTCAAAAAAGTTATTCATCGGAGGTCTGTCTTGATTCAAACGTGTGCACTTCAAAGCTTGAAGAATTTTGACTAAATCGGGTCCTTTGTGTTTGTCAAAGCTTGAAGAATTTTGACTAAATCGGGTCCTTTGTGTTGGTCATGATTGCTCATAACTACGAAACCTCTTTGAGCATTTTAATTTACCGCTTAGTGACCCTAAAAAACGCTCACATTGTTTTCTGGTGATTTCTGAAGTGTTGTTTCTTTAGCAGGTATTCTTTTCTTGAAACTTGAAGGAATTCGAACCCAATCTATTTAATAGAACGCCATCCTACCAGCCCAGCGGATCTTGGCTTCCCAATTAAAGTTATTATGGAAAATATCTAGAGTTGAAGTTATTATGGAGGATTATGCATTTCATTCTGTCTGTCGATGTGGAGTAGGTACTATGGAATGCTTATTTACTAGGAGCACAGCCTTTTTATAGCACACCCTTTTTCACCGAAATAGCAGTGATCGGGATAAACTATCTAACGAGTACGGCCCAATTTGCCTCTAATAATCGGTTGCCGATCTGCTTTAGTTGACTATTCAAGTAGCAACATCCCATTACCGGTGAGTCAATACTAGAGCCCCTCTGTCTTTAGCCACTCAGTTATTTGACCAATGGTGCTTTCTAAGCCCTACGTTCAAACAAAATTTCCTTCTCTATATCATCATTCCTCTTGCTCCTCTCGCTACCTCCATTACAAAGAACAACCCCATGACGAAACTTGTGTTTTCCGAACCATGAAATCTTTATGCTCCACCAAAACGTGCCCAATGCTCATGAGTATTGGAACATATTTATGGTGCCTTTGATCATGGGATTCACGACCTTAACAGGATTGAACATTAGCAACAAAGATCAAATGCATGTTGAAATGAAGGAAAAATCAAGTACCCATTTCATTGTGTTGACTATTGCTGGGGCGACCTAAGATCAATGTTTAAAAGAGCTATTGGCGGCTAACTATTATATGGTTGTTGGATGATGCGATGATTTTGAGTCGCATTTATAGACCGATTTCATATGTGTTTTGTGCCTTAATTACTCATTTTCATGGATAATATCGCATAATTCACTTAATTTGGTCTTTGCCATCATTTTATATCAAATCCCCTTTTATTTCATTATTTTAAGCATTATTGATCATCTTATCATAAATCGTGTGGATTTATTTGGTCTTGTTGTGCAATTTCAGGAAAAACAAGTATCTGCATCCGTCGATACCATCGACGGATGTCGATACCATCGACCAAGCCACAGGTTGTCAGCCGAGAAGAGCAATACAGTGTCGATACCATCGACGCAAGTCGATGCCATCGACTCGAGGAGAGCTACAGCGTCGCTAGAAGACAAAACCGACGCTACAGGAGTCGATACCATCGACACCCCAGTCGATGGTATCGAGATCACCACAGGCGCTCAGAATAAAAGAAAGGAAAGCTGCCGCTAATCTGCTGGGTCGATACCATCGACCCGCGTCGATGGTATCGACACCGGCAGATATGCGTTGGATCTGTTTTGATATCAATCGGACGGCTGTCATTATTTGACGACCTAATTAGGGACTTATACCTAAGGACGGCCGCCCAGAAGGGGGAGGATCTCGTTTTTGGTTTTGCACGAGTGCCGAGGAGGAGAGAAAGGAGAACGGAGGCCGAGAAGCTCATCCCGGGTGATTCGGACGCTGCCGAAGACAATTTCCACCACCGACAGGCGGGGAAAGCTTGTGTTCTACGTCAAGGATCCACCGGTTCTTCTCCGTTCAGGGGTTTTCCCATTTATTTCACGTTTTTCTTATGAATTCCCCAATTTCTACCATGTATTCGTGTAAGATGAACATGAGAGGCTAAAACCCTCAATCTTTAGGACCGGGAGTAGCCCGGGGATACATTGTATGATGATTTTATATTGATAATTCATTTTTTTCTCTCATATCCGTGGTATAGATTCGTTTTCGCCATTTCTATTGTTATGCTTGATCACCATAATAATAACTTAATGCCCTTAATCACTTCGACAGAAGGATTAACGGTTGAAAAGAGACGAATTCTACATTAATTAATAAAACCCTTGACAAAGGAGTTGTAAAATTAATGGTGGGAACTGAGGGACCGATCTTAATGCGCTTAGTTTAGGGGAATGATTACTATGACGATGGAATCAACCTAAATCTAAGTAGTGGATTACACCACGACAGTGGGTAATTCTCATTTCAGGCCACTACCCGGATAGAGAGAGAAGTGTGAGGAATTATATGAAATCTAATACAATGTTGACCCGCGGTGAAACCGTCATCCTAAAGATATCCCTTTTAATTGATTAAATTAACCTTTAATCGATTGTTCTCTTTGTTTGAATTTTATTTTCTTTTAATTTGAACAACAAAACCCTACTTTGTTAATCGGTCTAGCTGATTGCGATTAGTTAGTAGAAGTCTCCAATAATTCACGTATCCCTGAGTTTGACTCGGGTCTCACAAGGCCTGTATTACTCGACGCGTATACTTGCGTTTAAGCGCGTAGTAAAATACACGTCAAGTTTTTGGCGCCGTTGCCGGGGATACGGCGAATTATTGGCACTTTGAGTGCTAAGAGCGGCCATTCTAGGCTACATTTTTTTTTATTTTTAGAACAATTTCAAAAATTCCTTTATTTCTCTATAATAGTGTTGACTCGTTCAAGGCATTGTACTGAACCACTACTTCCAAATTTCAGGTACTTTGTATGGTGCACACACGTAGTCGAGACTACGTGAATCGCACACCTGAGGTTCCATCTGCGGGACCAGAGGACGAGGACTACTACGAGGAGGAACCCCACAGTGATATACATTCTGAATCTGAGCAAGAACAAGAAGAAGTAATGGCTGAAGCACAGACAATATGGGAGAAGATCAAGGCATCTTCTTCCTCTGCATCAAAAGGGCCTATAAAGAAAAAAGGGATAGATATTCCAACCTACAAGATCGATCCAGCATTGATCAATCTGGTCAAATCCAACGCATTTCATGGGTTGAAGAATGAGGATCCGGTTGCTCACATTAGTCAGTTCGTCGAGAACTGTGATATGGTGAAGATAGATCGATTTCCGCAGGACGTGCTGTACCTCAAGTTATTCCCCAGTTCCTTGGCTGGAGTGGCAAGAGAGTGGCTTCATAACCTCGACGACGAGTTTGTTGAAACATGGGATCACATGGTGGAGGTTTTCTTCGAGAGGTTCTTCCCTCCTGAGAAGACCAATGATATGATCCGGAAGATCCACAATTTCACCCAACAGGCGGGCGAAACTTATTCGGAGACTTGGGAGCGATTTCAAGTCATGTTGAGGAGATGTCCACACCATGGACTGGACAAGGAAACCCAAGTGAAGATCTTCTACTTTGCTCTCTCCGAGCATGATAGAAGTAATTTGGACTCGGCCGGTTCAGGATTTTTCTTGAACAACACGGATACAAGATGCTGGGAGATATTAAAGAACATGGCTCGGAAACAGTCATGGGGCGACAGAGGTGCAGTAGAACATGTCAAGGCTGCCGGCGAATCCAGAACAGTTAGGGAGCTGAACGACAAGCTAGATCTTCTAGCCAAGAAGCTCCTAACTAAGGAAGATGCATCTGAGGATGAGGAAGCCCAAGTGAAGTTCATGCAACAACAGGGCTATAGAAACAAGGACTATGCATGGAGAAAGGATAAAAAGTTTTCATGGAAGGATCCGAATAATTTTCTGCAGGATCCGGATGCCAAACCACAGCAAAGAACTGAGGAAAAGAACACTGAATTGCTAAGTCAAATGGTTCAGCAAAACCAAGAGATGATGGCCATGTTTGGTAAACAATTACAATCTCAAGGTGACATTCTAACCAAGTTTGGGCAGACGCTGCAAAGCCATGGAGCACAGATGCGGGCATTAGAGACCACCGTGGCACAGATTTCAAATGAAGTGGCGGCCATCAAGCACACCAATCAACAGAAACCAGCTGAGAATGCGAACGTGGCTCAAGCACATCATCAGGTTAAGTACATGTCGGTGGTAAGAAATGAGGAATCTCAGGTGCAAGAAGCTGTAGAAGAAAGAAAAATGACGTTCAATGTGAATGCAACACCGGCAATACCGTATCCACGCACTTACTATAGATTGCCGGGCGGAAACCATTTCTTCAGAAAATCAGAGAGAGTTGTGAGTATGGTATCTCCATCTAGGCAAGAGGAGCAGGTGCAGGTTGTTTGTGCACATGTGGAGACATCTGAGGCGAGAGAGGAACCACAACAAGCTGCTACTATTGATGATGTCTCGCCAAAGCCCACGTCCGAGGGAATCATTGAAGCAAGCTTAGGGGAGGTACCCCTGAAAAGCTCTTATGTGCCACCTCACAGGCGTGTTGATGCAGCTGATGTTTCAGATCCGGTCAATTCTAAGTCAAAGAAGGAGCATCGTCACTTTAAGAAATTCTTGGAGATATTCCGGAAACTCCACATCAATATTCCATTGGTGGAGATGATTGAGAAAGTGCCCGCTTATGGGAGGTTCATTAAGGAGATCATCAATAAGAAGAGGCGGATAAAAGAAGATGAAATTTATTGGATGAATGAGACGGTGAGCTCGATGATTCATGGGAGTTCACCAAAGAAGAAAAAAGACCCAGGAGGTTTTTACATTCCATGCTCAATAGGTGGTCAACATTTCCCTAAAGCGCAATGTGATTCCGGCGCTAGCATAAATCTCATGCCTTTGGCTACTTTTCATAAGCTAGGGTTAAAAGAGATCAAGAAGTTGGCTGCGACAATTGAATTGGCAGACGGGTCTACAGTGAGACCCTATGGAGTATGTGAAGATGTGCTAGTCAAAGTTGACAGATTCATATATCCGGTGGACTTTGTCGTCATGGATATGCCACCACTCCAAAGCTGTGAAATTCTCCTAGGAAGACCGTTTCAAGCAACGGCAGATGTCGTGACTGCCTTAGGGAGAGGTACTTTGTCTTTGGGCATTGGAGGAGATCGTGTTGAATTCAAATTACCGCATGATCCTCTAAGTGCGGTCCCCAAGGCAAAAAGATGATGACTGTCATACGTCTAGCCTAAGACGCTAAAGAAGGGCGCTTGCTGGGAGGCAACCCAACCATTGGTACATTAGGATATTTTAATGTTAGGTGTAGTTTGCTTTTATTTTGTTTACTTTTTTAGTTTAAAAATGATACCTTGATCCGTTTGTTAAATGTGCAGGAACAGGCAGGGTCGATACCATCGACACATCAGTCGATGGTATCGACATGGGTTTAGGTTGACACCAGCAGATATTGCACTGCGTCGATACCATCGACGTCCCCGTCGATGGCATCGACATACCTACAGGCAGGCTGCGCAATAAAGGTCGATGGTATCGACACCCCAGTCGATACTATCGAGATCTCTAGAGATTTTCAGAAGAAATTGACTCAGTAGAGTCGATACCATCGACGGGTGTGTCGATGGTATCGACATTTTCAAGTGAAAATGACGGCGGCCGGACTCGCGAGGCAGTTGCCCTAATCAGCGAGTCGATACCATCGACTTCCGTCGATGGTATCGACGGGCACACAGCAGTTTCGGTGTCAGTTATTCAAGATGGGGTTATTGGTTGAATGAAGTCACATCATCCAGAGCAAATCCGGATCCCACGACCCACCTCCACCACCACCGCCTCCGCAAGATTGATCAGGGTATCACTGTTCCACCCTTAAGTTAGTCTTTGACTATGAGGCCATAGTCGGATTCAAGCTTAGGGGGGTGACTGGAACAACTCTATCTTTTATCTTTTCTTTAGTTGTTTTTAGTTGCTACTTTGTTATTTGTTCTTGCAATTTTAGTGATTGTTTAGGATCCACATCTATCTAGTGTAATCGTGGATGTCTTAAAAATTGTCATCTTGCTGTTTTCATGGGAAATTAAGGGAATTTTAAAATTTTTCTGTGTCATTTGGATAGCTTTACTTGGTTGTCCCTGGGGAACTTATTCTATGAAAATGATTGATTATGTCAACTTTGAAGCAATATGTCATACCCACACCCCTTTGACTCATGGAAAGTGGATAGTAACGGTTGTTTGAGCCTAACCTAATCAAATGGTAATGAGACCTTAATCAGATGTAAGAGAACGAACCCTTTAAACTACTACACATGTCAGTAGGGAGGGACACATAATTTTCTTCTAAGGTTCAGTCACTTAATCTTGTGATCAGTCCACCCCATTTCCTATAATCCACCCAAGAATTGGAAGTAAAGTGCAGTTTCAATTTCTTTTGCGTACATGGCATGTATATAGGTTTTGCATTGTTATTTTCATGTTTTTGCATAGAATGAAAAAAATATATAGTGATACATGCACATTACCCTTAGGTGCATGTCATGTAGTTGCACTCACAATTTCATGATTTTCATGCATAAGCACACCATGTATCTCAGTTTTCCTAAACAGGTGATCTAATTTGTTCCATACCCTCGAAATAAAGCAAAGATCTCCAATTGGAAAGAAAATGGCCTTATACATGTATCTCTAAGAAATTATGGATATATGGGCAAAGAAAAAAAAAGAAGAAAAAAAAATTCTGAAAACATGAAAAAAAATGTTAGAAAAAAATTTAGAAAAAGGAAAGAAAAGGAATAAGAGGGAGAAAGGAATGATATCACTTACAGAACAAGGGAATTGAGTACAGGATGTGGCTTGAGTAGATTTCTATCTCACTTTGAGGTAGAAAGTTAGTGCATGCATCATTCCACCCAATTTTAGGCAGTAGGGCATTCTTAATGTGCAGTCGCATCATTTAGGGCATTTGGTCATAGGCATACTGAAACTGTGTAATGCTTCCAAATTCTTCCATGAACCACCCATTCCATCCACCCGTTGCTCGGATTGGTAGTCCACCGTGATATTCTCCTCACTCATGTGTATAAGGAGGACGGCTTCCATGTAGATGGTAGTTAGGGCGAGCAACGTAGTTTAGGCGATCACAAGATGCACCATGGCTGAATCGGCGAACTTGATTATGTTAACTGCCTTATGTGATAGTGTTCATCGGTTTGAAGGATAATTTCTTTTATTTATGATTATTGTCGCTTATAGGGTAATTACTGTTCTGTGATTAGGAAAGGCCGGTTTGAGAACGTCCAGTGGGAGTCAGGGGTGATGGGGGGTTTGTATATTGATTGTTAGTTGACATTCACAATTCTATTCTAAGGATTAGTTGCTCGAGGGAGAGCAATGTTTAAGCTTAGGGGAGTTTGATGCGATGATTTTGAGTCGCATTTATAGACCGATTTCATATGTGTTTTGTGCCTTAATTACTCATTTTCATGGATAATATCGCATAATTCACTTAATTTGGTCTTTGCCATCATTTTATATCAAATCCCCTTTTATTTCATTATTTTAAGCATTATTGATCATCTTATCATAAATCGTGTGGATTTATTTGGTCTTGTTGTGCAATTTCAGGAAAAACAAGTATCTGCATCCGTCGATACCATCGACGGATGTCGATACCATCGACCAAGCCACAGGTTGTCAGCCGAGAAGAGCAATACAGTGTCGATACCATCGACGCAAGTCGATGCCATCGACTCGAGGAGAGCTACAGCGTCGCTAGAAGACAAAACCGACGCTACAGGAGTCGAGACCATCGACACCCCAGTCGATGGTATCGAGATCACCACAGGAGCTCAGAATAAAAGAAAGGAAAGCTGCCGCTAATCTGCTGGGTCGATACCATCGACCCGCGTCGATGGTATCGACACCGGCAGATATGCGTTGGATATGTTTCGATATCAATCGGACGACTGTCATTATTTGACGACCTAATTAGGGACTTATACCTAAGGACAGCCGCCCAGAAGGGGGAGGATCTCGTTTTTGGTTTTGCACGAGTGCCGAGGAGGAGAGAAAGGAGAACGGAGGCCGAGAAGCTCATCCCGGGTGATTCGGACGCTGCCGAAGACAATTTCCACCACCGACAGGCGGGGAAAGCTTGTGTTCTACGCCAAGGATCCACCGGTTCTTCTCCGTTCAGGGGTTTTCCCATTTATTTCACGTTTTTCTTATGAATTCCCCAATTTCTACCATGTATTCGTGTAAGATGAACATGAGAGGCTAAAACCCTCAATCTTTAGGACCGGGAGTAGCCCGGGGATACATTGTATGATGATTTTATATTGATAATTCATATTTTTCTCTCATATCCGTGGTATAGATTCGTTTTCGCCATTTCTATTGTTATGCTTGATCACCATAATAATAACTTAATGCCCTTAATCACTTCGACAGAAGGATTAACGGTTGAAAAGAGACGAATTCTACATTAATTAATAAAACCCTTGACAAAGGAGTTGTAAAATTAATGGTGGGAACTGAGGGACCGATCTTAATGCGCTTAGTTTAGGGGAATGATTACTATGACGATGGAATCAACCTAAATCTAAGTAGTGGATTACACCACGACAGTGGGTAATTCTCATTTCAGGCCACTACCCGGATAGAGAGAGAAGTGTGAGGAATTATATGAAATCTAATACAATGTTGACCCGCGGTGAAACCGCCATCCTAAAGATATCCCTTTTAATTGATTAAATTAACCTTTAATCGATTGTTCTATTTGTTTGATTTTTATTTTCTTTTAATTTGAACAACAAAACCCTACTTTGTTAATCGGTCTAGCTGATTGCGATTAGTTAGTAGAAGTCTCCAATAATTCACGTATCCCTGAGTTCGACTCGGGCCTCACAAGGCCTGTATTACTCGACGCGTATACTTGCGTTTAAGCGCGTAGTAAAATACACGTCATTGGACTTAAGGTTCCTTTCAGTATCCATTCTTTAAGCTAATTTAGGAGCTAAAAATTCAAAATCTAGACGTGAACGAGAATTCTAGATACATTTGATTATTTAAATAAAGAACACCATTTTTTAAGTCGCCATGTATGTTTTTTTGAGTTATGAGAAGGGTTCCTCATTCGGTGTGTGTCTGTAACAAAATGTGACAATTGTCATATTAAGAAACACTTTGAAAGGAAAATCCGTAGAGCAATATTGAATGCAACCTATAGTTTGGGATATGACAGATGGTGTATATAAGTTGAAAATTTTATAATATGCAAATGCAGTAACACTTAGGCATGATAGATGTTAATGGTTGGACAATTATGACTTGTGTGTCAAGTACTAGGTAGATCTAACAAAAATCCTAAGTAGATCTTTAATATTAATAGGGATAAAAAACCAAAATAGCACAGTTTAGTAAAAATATGTACACCTATAGCACCAAAGTAATCTTATTTCCTATAATAGCCCACTTTTCAGTGAAAGCGCCAAAATATTGGCATATTTCTTGTTCCCAGGACCAAAGGTGCCAAGCTTTCTGGCGTTTTCAAGTAAAAGCGTCAAAAATTAGGCGTTTTCTGGTGAAGCATAAAAAATTAAGCGTTTTAGTAAAAAAGCATCAACTTTTTGACGTTTTCAAATGTTTTCAGACAAAGACGCCAAAGTTTTGGCGTTTTCATACTAAAGCGCCAACTTTTTGATTAAAGCGCCAACGGTACTGTGTGTATGCCGACGAGCGGTGGAAGAACACGAGCACGCACCCAGCCACCATGGAGTCGAACGTAGACCTCCTGGTGAACGAGTCCCCTTGTGGCTACAGGCAGAATACCGACCGACTGAACAGTTTCATGAGGCTGGCTGGAGAGTGGCACTGGCCGAGCTGCTCCTTATCACAGTCGAGGAGAGAGCAGAGTTTGTACGTGTGACACTGCGCTATGATTTGCCCCCAGATGGATTGGGTCTGGTTGGGGCGCGGCGCGCCGGTGAAGGAGAAGAGATACTGCCGGTTTGACTTCCTAGCACTGTCCTACCATGCGGATACCTGATCGGCAGCAGAAGGATGGAAGTAAGTTGGGTAGGGAATGGCTACCGTCGAAGTGATAGTGCCGTAACGGCCACTGTAATTGCGGCTCCGGCTGTCTCTATTTACACCTCCAACTGGAGGAGTGGGGGCTTCCACATCGTCATCCCATGGATTAGACTCCAGCACTAGCGTCGTCACGTTGCACATCTCTAGCAAGTGTAGAAATATGCCTTTAGTCTGAAAAAGCCAAAACGTTGGCGCCTTTGTCTGAAAACGCCAAAAAGTTGGCGCCTTTGTCTACGCTTTCCGACGCTTTCACCTGAAAACGCCTAATTTTTGGCGCTTTTACTTGAAAACACCAGAAAGCTTGGCGCCTTTGGTCCTGGGAACAAGAAATATGCCAATATTTTGGCGCTTTCACCGAAAAGTGGGCTATTATAGGAAATAAGATTGTTTTGGTGCTATAGGTGTACATATTTTTACTAACTGTGCTATTTTGGTTTTTTATCCTATTAATAGACTGTGACCTTTGTAACCTATTATGGATGATTTATAGTTACATGCGTCTAAATGATTATATGGGTCCTTTTCTGTGGTCTATATGTGAATGATGTTGGAACTTTTGTTAAGATATTTCTTCACCTTCTTGATTTATATTGAATAGGACCATTTGACATTTTGACTCTGATCCCCCCCTCTATTGTGGCATCTCGTAGTTGGGTTGCCACAATTTTCTCTATTTCTTGATTTTTGAAGATCACTGTGCCAATATTCTGAGAGGAAAATCTCAAATGCGATCTTACTTGAATATGAGTTTATCAACTATTTGGCAAATTTCATCATATAGCAAAAAGTACTATATTGTGGATATGTCAAAATCATATGTTATGGCTAAAAGATATTTCTTCCTCCTCATAATAAAAAATATAGACTTACCACTATGGGTTGCACCATATAGACACTTTCCTAGGCACCACCACCTCCTAGATTCTGTTCAACAATTGTCCCACCAACACCATTAATGAAAAAAGGCAAGGCAAACTTTCACCCCCATACCTTTTAGTCTTCAATTTGCATTGCCTTACTTTGATGCTTTAGAAGGAGATATGTTCTCACCCCATTGTGCAAATTGTTGTAGAATCTCACACTTTATTTTTGCAGATGGTCTTATCTTGTTTGCCAAGTGGGATAAGCAAAGATCCATTAATGTTATGTCCATTCTCAAATCCATTCATGAGATATTGGGTTTTTCCCTAAACCCAATAAAAATCATTCTCTTTCCCTACAAACAAGTACTTCCATTAGGTATAGATGACTCACTTTTTCTATGGCAGGTTGAAAAAAGGGGTGTGCTACCCCTCATAGACAATTCAAACCAAACATGGACCCATGGAAGTCAAAATTCATGTCCATGACATGGATACTTGATATAGTCATCTTGATTCTCTCAACATACCATCTCTTATGATTGTCATTAAAGAGATTGGAAGACCCATGAAAAATATATGGTGGGGGTAATATAGATGAAAGGAAACACGTCCATACGATATCTTAAGATACCATCTACAAGCCAAAATATGAAGGAGGACTTAGAGTTAGGGATATACAAGATTGGATCCATGCTAGACTTCTTGAAAATGTATGGGATGTGGCAAACCACAAAGTGAGTCTCTAGTTATAGTAGATGCATGGCTGATCTTCAATAGACACCACCTTAGGGGTGGAGAACTCTAGTAACACTAAGAGCTTGTTTTGGTGACAAATTTTAAATGCTAATGAGACTCTTGTGTCAAGCACACCATTTTTAGAGCTGGAACTGGACGTATAAACAAGTTGCGGTTTAATCCTTGGCTACTAGGGAGCACTTTCTTACTGATATGATAGAAAACAAACTACTATTCAAAAATGACTTTGACTTGGATTCTTCTATTGACACTTTCATAGATGAAGAGTTTTGGGGTATGCAATAATGCCACAATACAAATACACTTCAAGTTCTCCTCTGGACGCTCCCATAATCATCTGACTATGATGATTTTTAGCATGTGCAATGGATGCACCGCCATGACCCTATGAGGAGCAGGATACTTATTTAGGGAAACAAAGCCGACTTTAGGCAGGACAAGATGACTTAAGAAAGCAAAGGCCATTTGTATATATATTCTCCATGCGTGGAAATCGTTCCAAGGAAACTTTCGATACTAGATAAATTTGAAAAAGGACTGTGATACCGATACCCTTCTCACTCGAAGCTGAACCTATCTAGGGATTGAAATGGTGATGAGAAAAACCCATATCTTTGAATAACCACACCATATATTACATCACACAACCACAAAAAATAGGTATGGTATGGATATGGTTTTAAAATTTTGGAGCCACTGTGGTGTGGTGTGACTATGACTCTAGACAAAAAAATAATGGATAAAAAGCACACAGTAGATAATTCACTTAAACTATAATAGATATTTTTAGAATATTATCCTAATCTCATCGTTTGTTGTTGATCTCATATAGATAGCTAGATCTCTATTTTTAAATTGCATACAATATATTTAGACGTAAGAACTTTATTTTTTGTAATTATTACACACATAATTGTCATTTTTGTATAACTAGTAAATATGCATGTGTCCCTTGTATGTAAAAATATGAACAAACATATTTTACCTTTATACATATTGCATTGGATATCTATTTGTGTATTTTTACAAACATATATAGTCATTCATATAATGATTGCAAAGATAGCTGGGGTCAGAATTCATCCAATGAATTATATTTACTTTTTAATGACTTATTTCTTAATGTTGTGGAATAGAAATATGCAAACATTAGAAAAGGTGAGACAGACAATTAATGTGAAATTGAGTTCACTAATATAATCAAACTATTATTCCTTGACTGATAGATGCAATTACTAGTTGAGGTAAAATAAAGCTATTTTTTAATAAAGGTGAAAAAATATATCAGAAGATAGAAGAGAGAGAGAGAGTGCGAGCCAAGAAGAGATATTTATATCCATATTAACTAATCATATTTCTTAATAATTAACTCAAATATTCTACGACCCTCATATACTGACAAATTTGGCTTTTCCCATATCCCATGGAGAATACATCACTACATTTAGTTTTAACATTATCTTAATTCTCTCTCAATAAAAATAAATATAAAAACATAACTTACATTCTTGAAAATGAGGAGGACAACTTAATAGGAAAATACTTGAGAAGTTGTTTCAGATACAATAATGTTGCTTGAAAAAAGAAAGATTGTATTTAGTAGGAGGAGACTGAATGAGCCATTCTATAAGATGATGGCACTTGAAATCTATATGAGAAGGAATACACAATTGTAAGTTATTATATTTATATTTACTAGTTAGAATGTTTCTTCACATAAACCAAACATTGATTCTTTTGTTATTTAACATGAACATCTATTATTTTAGATCGTCCTTTTTGTTATTTGCATTTTCTTGTGTATAACTTCATAAATTATATATATATACATATTTCTACTATGATTAATTGAAGTTTCTTCATTGTGATGTGGTGCGATGCAGTTAACTGTTGTTTTTTTGTCGATGCACATGTAGTTTTTTATATTAAAAACCACAACGAGTGTGGTGCAAATATGGTGTTTGCTTTTTATTTTTGGTGTAGTTATGATTTTGTTATAAACCACACTATATACATACCACTTCCATCCCTATACCTATCTGTAATGTAAACCAGTGACGACATATGATTCTAATCAACACCATATGATCATTAAGACAAACCCTCACACAAAATTCAACTTAAAACTAGAAACCATACAAAAACAAGACAAGAAATCCAAATATGGAAAACTCCATAAAAATTGAACTACAATAAATCATTGAACACATGAAGTCATATAGAAGCTTACTACTTGTCATAAGAACCATACCCAATAGAAGGCTCGACAGAGCAACAAATCAAATCCTCTTTATTAGTATCATCATAAAAAGTTATAAGAAGATCCAAACTCATGAAGATACAACAATATATGAGTTTAAAATCAACTCATAACTTATAATCGTACATGAACACCAAGGTGAACATCTTATAACATATATTAACAACTACCCACATCACCTAGAAAAGTGAGAGTACATGGTCACTCTAGAGATATATGTTATATCTTGTTAAATTTTGATCACCGAATTCATTATGTTGCGCCATCATACCTAAAACATCGTGGGAGAACCATATGAGACTCATAAAGAGTCATCTGTGACATGATTACTCCTACCAAGATATAAACACGTAAAGATAGAATTATAAAGTGAATTAAAACAAACAGAGGATGTAGTGTTATTCAAGTCAATTTTTAGTTATCCACTATACACTACAGGAAATACTAGCAATAACGATAGAAAAAGTTCATCGTAAATAGCCACAAGTTCGTTGTTATAACTATTAGTGACAAGAAAATTAACTCATTGCATCTTGTCATTACTAGTCTTGCCGTTAAATGAAATTATGACAACTAATTTCAATCCATCGTTACTAGCAATAAAGACAACTTATGTATTTTGCCATGAATAGTTACAACGACAATGAGATTTGTCTGTCGTTGATAGCAATAATGATGACAAAATATGACCGTTATTACCAATAACAACAAGCGTATTATTCTCATCATAAAGACCAACTAAGATGTCTTTTTCCATTGTAAATAGCTATAACGACAAAAATATAACGTTATTTTTTTCAAATCAATTTCTCAAATCTTATATTAATCTCACACCAGATGACATACATCTTAGTTGATTTTCAAAATGAACACATTTTTGAACAAATGACTATCTTTCATTCATAATCAAATGTAACTTACATGAGAGGTTATTACACGAGGAGGACATTTATCCTTGCCCCTAACTTAAATAAACAATACATATGTCTCAAGAACACGATTCATACAACTTTGGTTTCTTTTAAAATATATATACATGCTAAATGAAACACACATAAATCCATTCTGGTTTTCATTTCATTGAGGAGCTCCTCCTCCATACATGGACGATCAATACTATTCACTGGTAGGATCTTGTTGTAGATGCAATCTGATTATGCAACCTCCCCACCATATGTAATTCTCCAAAATGACCAATATTACTAGAAATCAACAACTAGAGGAAGTCTTACAATATCTCATGCATGTACCTTCTACTATAGCTACTATACAACTGAAAAATGAACCAACATATGACAACTTACAACACCTGTGAGGAGGAAAACATTTATCTCATCATTGTTGCAAAATTGCCGCTTGACCAAACAATTAAGAGCTAGTCGACATCTCTCTGACTGTAGTGTGCTCACACTGTGCATACCTAAATGGCTAGATGAATCTAGCATGCACACCATCCATGATAGCATATGAGCCAAAGCCTTTTGTGCGGCAATAATACATACCAAAGTGGAGCTCTTATTTAAATTGAATAATATTAGACAAAGAATCCACTATGAGCTATATATTCACAAGCTAACTTACAGTCCCTGTGAGCACAAAATATTTATCTTGTCATTGCAGCAAAAGTGCCTCATGGGAAACCAACTAAGTGTGCACACCATTCACAATCAGATACGGGCCAAATCCTGATGGGAGGAAATGATATGTACTGGATTGGACATGTTATTCAAATTGAGTGATACTCCATAATTAATCCACTATAAGCTATATGAACACAAGGTAGTAATAATATGTACTGAATTGGACCTCTTATTCAAATTGAATGATACCTCATAATGAATCCACCATAAGCTAAATGAACACAAAGTAGCAAATAAGTAGTGGCCAATGAAGTTGTAATAGTTGCATGGGAGTTATGGATGCTTAGAAACAAACATAAACTTTAGGATATCTAGAGAACGACAACACAAATTATAAAAATCATCTGGAGAGAAGTGAGGATCATATCCAAAACACTAGTGATACTCCAATCGCAACTGTCATGCTACTAAAAGACAACCTACAAGGGAGCCTCCCCCCATTGACTGAGCGAAAATAAATGTATACACAACAAACAAGGCACAAAATTAAGCTATTAGATTTGTTGAAATGAACAACAATGGAAACTGAAAAAAATGAGCCATGAGATGTCAGGGGCTGACATCTAGCTGATGAGCTCACAGAAAATTTTATTTGGAATCCCCACATTACAAGTGCTCCCCATTGTATCATACTAGAATTAGATTCCTAGGTGACATTAAATAACATACACACACCACACAACGTTCCCATCAAACACAAGGCTCTTACTAGAGACATAAAACTAGTGTAGAAAACTAGCCATCACATCATCATACAACATAGAAGAAGAGAGGATAACCACCTGGTTGGTTCGTACAAGAAAATTCAGCAAGGAAATAATATAGGGTAGTAACTTGACTAGTTTCAAAATGGAAATGTAGCGGGATAATGTGATGGATAGTAACTCATAAATGACAACAAATTATTCAAAATACATGCAACCCAAATAATGAGGGTACCTTCTAGTCGTTTATGGATTATTTACTTATAAATAAATGATGTAATAAGAAACAAACACAACAGATAAACAATGTAAGTACCACAATGTTATTAAATGTCTAAGTGGCTCTGTTTACTTCCAAAGTATAGAATGCCGTATTTCTAAGTGGTAGATGTTAAATGAAGCATTTTTGACCTTTAAGTATACATATTCTAGTATATTCATTGCAAGCCTATGATGTGAATGTTGATAACAAATAAATGCAAGATGCAATGTGATCTTGAAGCAAAACAAATTGGGGGCTTATTGTAGTTGCACATGACCTAATTGATAGCAACAAAAATTACACAGAGCAAGGATAACATCAAACAAATTGGGGATTTATTATAGTTACACCAATGATCTGAACAATAATAATGAAAAATGTATAGTGCAAGGATAATATCAACCAAAATAGAATCATAAGAGTAAACTACTTCATCGGTATGTTTATATGTATAATCATAATACTACTTGGCAACAATGGTAGGACAACTATAGTGACCGTGTTGACAAAAGACTTTCATGAAAATGTAAACAACTCAATATATTGTAACATCTAACTTTACTAATTACAACAACCCCTCACCTTCCCAGTGTCGTTGATGATGTGATTAAATAACATATTACCAAAGGACACTAATTAGGAATAATGTTGAATTATATTAAATATTTGAATACGTGTGACACAAAATTTGAGAAGTTCATACACACATAAGGTAGTATTTCAGAACATTTATGTCATTTGCACCGTGGGTTTGTCAAATGTAAATGAAATTGGAACATGATTGACTGTGCTCCTTGAATTGAAACAAAAATAAGAAACAAAGTCAGTGGTTTCATTGATGACATAAATATTAGATTCCATCAACGTAAATCTATATACCTTTCATGTAATGTATACCTCAAGTAAAGGTCTCTTTGTGTACCTTACATAGTAGCATCAAACTATCATGCAAAAATAAAAATAAAAATTCTCTAACCTTACGTACCGAATGCCCTGTCTTTCTAAATAGAAATCTTTTCAATTATCTACTGGTATTGAATTTGTGTTGAAAGAATTTATTCTGCATA
Organism: Alisma plantago-aquatica; assembly: GCA_963693085.1. Taxonomy (NCBI): domain Eukaryota; kingdom Viridiplantae; phylum Streptophyta; class Magnoliopsida; order Alismatales; family Alismataceae; genus Alisma; species Alisma plantago-aquatica. The sequence goes on along the minus strand of OY856411.1, from coordinate 782,215,644 downwards.
CCTAAGTCAAAGCCTAATTTCACAATTTATCTCACAACATTATTCTTTGTTGATTGAGTATGTAAACCCAAATCATATCATGTACAAAGGGTCTAAAATCAGATTACACAATTTATGAAATTTAGACCTATTCACCTTCGCATGTTCAAAACACACTCTAGCCCCTGTATGGATGGCATGTTGTTTCTTTACAAAATCTACTATTCTATTTTATTACAAGGAAGTGCACTGCATGTTGTCATGCTAGTAATAACAAAGCATAGAAAGGATAACTCCCTTCAGGTGTAATGCAACATATGTCATTTTTTAGCACAAACATGAGAAAATTTTGTTAAATCTTCTCTCTTGAAGCATGTCTATTTAACATGACTACAGAGTTAAATTTGGTTGACCATTGCCACCTTCTCTATTGCATAGGTCAAGAAGATGGTAGGGCATTGGTTCCATTCCCTATTCTCATCCTTCTGCATTTTGCATTGTTGTCAGACAGTTCATTAGTTGATCTCCTAATCAAGTTAATCATAGTGTTCTCCCTCAATTGCTTCTAGCAAAACTGATTCTTGATTTACGCCTCTGAGGTATACAAATACTGTCATTGATATAGTTGTAGGCTTGTAAGTTGTTCGTCTCTAGGAGAATAGGGACCTGTATTCTAGTTGTGTCAGCCATCCCTACAGGGTTCCCGAGTAAGAGCTAGTTTTTAATTTATAAAGTGGGATATTGATTGTAATTTATACAATTAATTTACTTATTAGCAAACAAAATAGCTACAACCTAATTGAAAACATAATTAATTGTAAGATATTTCATGTGTATAGATATTGCTTTCTCTGTATTAGGTGGTTTCTTCATTGAGATATTTGTGAAGGCACAATCTATATGGATTCAACATCGTCATGAACACAACAATAAATTTTTCCTAGGATGAATTGTAATGACCATTTTAGTTGTTAAGGTTAAATCTGTCATTTGTTTTACTAGCCTCCATGTGGTACAAAGATTATAAATTATGCTTGTAGAAAAATTTCTATATACTTTGCTAGTTATTAACATAGGGATGAATCACCAAGTTGGGGTATCTTTTCTAGCATACTAAATCTAAGACACAATCAATTCTCCTTCATGAATGCAAAATGAGGTGCGGCCAAGTTGTAGGGACATGATGCACATAGGCACCTTGCTATAAGTAAAAGAAATACAAATATAACTTGAAATTATGAGTCATGTCTGTACACTGTATGCACCAACGATTCATTTAGTGCATTTAAAAAATTAAATGCCTATATATTTTAAAAGTTCTATAATCATAAGGTTGAAGAGGACCTGTAACATACTAAAAACTAGGATAATAACATTTTCTAGGCCCATCTTGACTTAGTTAATATCTAGTACTTTTTCTTTCATGAATAAAAATGTGTTAGGATGAAATCACCAAATAAAATCAATATAGGAGTTCAATGTGAGAATTCATCAATAAATCATTTTTGACCTTACTTTGACACTCTAAAATATAGTTAAGTATATTTGAGGGAAGCAAATAGATAAATAGGAATAAATGTGTCAAAATTGCAAAATAGAGGAATAAATAGATCAAATGTATACTTAAGACTCCAATTAAAGGAATAAATTATTAAACATTCTCATAGGGAAAAAATAATGTTACAATTGGGTTCCTTACATATTAACTAGTATATTTGCAAAATTTCAAATTAATCGGACCATGTCTGCACCCCTAGTTAATTAAAAAGACAAAAGTTCCAAGTAAACAAATTTTTTTTGGATCAAATCTATATTTACATTTCCCTCCCACCCGTTTATTTTGCATGTAGTCACACATAGCCCCAGCTTGACTGCATCTTCCCGATCCTCTGTCTGACCTACTCCCTCACAATTGCAGGTCTTGCGCCGAGGGCAGGACCGCTGACCGTGAGCACATCCTTCTCCCCTCCCTCTCTTCTCTACCTCAATCCTCTCTTATTCTCTTCCTCTTCCTTCCCTCAATGTTCCACAAGCTCTAATAGAAAAAACTCTTTCCTCCTTACACCTAGCATCAACGGGGCTAGAAGATTGGCGTCTATAAGTGTGTTGCCTGTCATAGGATGCTCGACCTACTCTAGAGGGCATTGGTGGCTCTACAAGTCTCCTCCCAACACTAAGATCTCTACCCCATCAATCTTGGAGGCACCACAACCGATCTTCTTCCCTCCCTTTTACCTGCATCTTCCACTAGCACCGTAGGGACATCACTGCCACCTATAGTCAACGCAAACCTTGTGCCCAGTTGTGATCAACGCTTGATTCCATGACCATCAATGCCTCCACTAGCCTCCAAAAAACTACATATTTCCTCCTCTCCCACCTACAACTACTACTTCTTTGTCCACCACTAGTAGTTGGAAGGCTAGATAATAATTAGGATGTTGCATCTTAAGCTCAAGTATTACATCAATGTTGACTGTATTAGTATATATATGGTGACTTACATATACGACCACATCCTCAATTACCTAAAAGATATAACCACGAGGATGGCCAGTTAAGAGGGGAAGTACACTAACATCTTAATAACAAATTATGACAAAGATATAACTTGAGTTACCAATATCTAACTTTATATGAGAATGAAATATGTATGTGAAATCTAACCCATCAATATAATGCTCTCAAAGTAGATGGTAATATGTATGAGACCATGAGTAAACCACATGAAAATTAATAGATATATAAAGGATCATATGTTCAATTAATAAGATTAAAAACCCTAGTATGTCATTAGGTGATCAGGAATATGGTAAGAACAATACACAAATTTATAATAGGAATGTATACATAGGTTTGTTTTAGTTTGACTAACATTCCTAATATGTTCCTAGGATGAAAACTCAACTTTGTGGACCATGTATATAGATTGAGTTCAGCTTTAGCTGTGAAGGTCATGTATGTACATCCTCTATTTTATTTTGGGCATTTTTTGACTGAAACTTACATTCATTTTAATGATGCATCTCTTGAACTTAATTTCTACTTGAAATCAAATACTTGAACTTTCATACTTCCTATTGTCAACTCATTATATTCCATGTAGTTGATGAACTATCCAATTTATATGGGTTCTTGAACCCCTCCTGATATAATTGCCATTTTATGTGAAATTGACTGGAATGTAGTCTTGCCACTCTATTTATGCATGCTACATATTTGACTAAAATATCTAGAATAGTGATTCTTTTGTACATCCATACTTTTATGTTGTACCACTTTTTACTGCAAAAATAATTGTGAATGAATCATCATGTAACTTTGTAATAGTTTTGTTTCCGCTGCTTTATTGTTACATGTCTCTTGTATTGTACCATTTGAGTGGATCCCCTATTGGGTCCCACTTTTTATAGGACCCTTCCAGGCATAATGTAAAACTAATAAAGGAAAAGAGGAAGTGGATCAATGTAGGGGTTTAAGAAGGAAAAGATGCATTGTGAGTGAACAATTGATAATGCTAGGAAAACATTTAGTTTTTCCCTTCTACAATGAGCACAATCTCTAAAAAAATTCATGCAAAGATCTACCTTGTGAGACACATAAGAAAGCCATGTTGGAGGGAGAGATTGTGGGCAATAGCCTTAACCTGAAATGGGAACTGGAGATTGCTAGACCTTTGCAACATGAGTGTAACTCAGTTCTTAGACTGATTTATACTAATCATGTAATGCAAAGTTGTAGCCTCTCTTTGGACTATCAACAGAGGAAGAAGGTCTATGACCTAGAAGGTGAAGGGATTCCAGCTGAGTCCCTTGATTTTGAAGCCTGATGTTTGGGGTAAATTCAAGATTAGTGAAGTTGATTCCAGACCGAAGAAAAATAAGAAAAGGATAAAGAAAAGAAAGTGTTAGAAATCTCTAGATATGATTTTGATAGGATCATTGATGTTATTCGAGATGTTCTTATATTTTTTCTTTGCTATCGAGATTTAGAGAATCTCTTTGACTCTTCCACTGACTGTGTTAGCCTTTTAGCTGTCCATAATTTTTGTGGTTTCAAGTTTAGGCTGCAGATCTTTATGGGTTTGTTTGGCTTGCACACCATTTCTAGTGTGTCCTTTGAGGAGCTGCTCTACACTCCTTGTGTGGAGTTGGTTTTGTTGCATCTAATTGACTTTGTATCCTTGTGTGGAAATAGGGTCCTGAGTCAAGGTCTAGAACCTAGGTTATGCAGGTGCAACTTTTTTGCATCCAAAGTTTGGTAATCAATAAAGACACACGCTTGTATGACAAAAAAATGATATAAACATTAGCTTTATATTCATCGTTTGCACTATAAAATAGGCTATTACAGAAGTAGTTGTTGCACAAATGTGTCTTAGAAGTGTCTGGGCAGGGTCCACCTGAGTCTAGGGTGCAGAAAAAAATCAATATAAACTGGACCGTGTCTGGGAATAGTCTGTGTCCAAAACATGTTTGACACAGACACGGGGGCTATCTAGAAGTGCTTGTGCTTTCGAGTTTATAAGTGAGTAGTATAGGCTGTGTTTACTGGATGTCAGAATGAAGTGAAATCTGACAGGGGTTGTATGGAATAGAGATAAGCAAGGAAAAACCTTTCCCATGTTTTGTGGTATTGGTTATATATATTATTACCTACGTTCCAGTTTTCCCTTAGAAACATCCTGTGAAGTGGTTCTACATGGTAGATTATATCACAAAAAAACTACAACTCACTATAACAACAACCTCTGCCATCGCTTCCCTAGCTACCCCGCGATACTCACTTTAATTTTGATGGACAAGAAGTACACACGGTAGATGCTCAAAATCCAATTAGGAAGTGAGGTATTTCATCTCAAATTAAAGGGAGTGCATAAGTTTCAACACATGTATTAAATGAATTGGAGCTATAGATTAAAAGTGGAGAGGAATTGGGCAACAATGACAATCTAGCACGGGGGGGGGGGGGGGGCTTGTGGGCGGTGAAAAAAAAGGAAGAGAAGGAATAAGGAGGATCCTAAAATTCTCTTGATACCATGAGAAGTAGAATTTATATTTTCTATATGTAAAAGCATGAAAATGCTCTCTTTTATAATCCACAAAATAATGGTAAAAGTCACAAATAAGAGATATGAGATGAAACTAAAAAACAATAACAAGAATAGTGAGTATATCAACAATACAAATTACAAAGTCATGGGCAAGGAGGATTAAACGTGGAATCACTTTGATGTTTGTACTGAAAAACTCCATATCATGGCAGGAAACAAAGAAAGGAGCGAAAGTGCTAAGGTTGGGATGTGCTTCTAGGGTGTAGGTTATGAAGTACATGGAATTTTCGCAGCTCAGTAATAGTTATTACTTTTTATGGTAAAACACCCTACTACGTGTGGAGAGCTTCATCCCATCTCTCTAATTCAACATGTTTAAAACATGCATCTAATGGTATAGAGACTTTAAGAGCCAACAAACAAATTGGTATAACCTGTGCAATCTAGCTTTGTTGGGGCTTAGAACAACTTTGTACAAGAGGCAATTCATAACATGTGGAGGACTAGATCTAAACAAGGTATATTCATTAAAACATATTTTATAAAAGCTTATTACATGCTTAGATGGGAGTTTATACTAGATACCATATAAAATGTAACATCCCTGACCTGAGTTATAACCTAACCCTAGAAGTTTTTCCTAAATATGTAATTGAACACTTGTAATTATCTTTTAGCAGGTAATAAAAGCTCCTAAGGAACATATGTTTCCTTTCCTGTCCCCTAGGAACAATGATGTAGTATTGTTTTGCAATGCAAGGACCTATGTGCAATTATCCAGTTAAGAGGTTTAACTTGCAGAGTTCACAGGTTAAGATGTACCCTTGATGATGAAACATCATAAGAGTGAATCTGATGAGGCATGATGGATTTTTCAAGCTTGGGCATTCAGATGCAGCTTATGGAATGATCCTGGTGCTTAAAAACCCTAATTTGGAGTAAAGTGCAATTTACCCAAATTATGGGTGAAACTTGTAAAGTACACCTTCTAGAGCATCTTATATGACTCTTGGCATCATTTAGAGTAGAAATGATGAAAGAGATGCACCAATAAATAATCAGATAAGAAAAGTAATCTTTGTGCATAAAATTCACCATGTATGTGTATGAAGACCTTCATATGTGTACCCTAGTTGAAGGTTGATCTTTTCTACCCTTAAATCTTGAGCTTTGATGAACTTGGTTTAAGTTTAGATTGCTTGGACGTGCCTAAGAAGCAAGGAGGGATTTAGATGAAAATCCCATGCTTTAGAGGTCCTTATGGTGTAAAATGGCTTAAAGTATATAAGCCCTTTTTCCTTGTAAACCAAGTGAAAGATCCTTCATTTCTCTTCACTTATCTTCTTTCTCAAAACGTCTAAGGCAAGATCTGGAGCTCAGGGAGGCGACCAAGTAGTTCTAAGGTGAGAAGAACCATCTTCAAGCTCAGATTCTTGGGTGAATTCATCATGCAAGCTTGGTTTTGTGGATAACTCACTTAGTTTTCTTGTTCTACCCATCCATTTCTACCTTTCTTTGGAGGAATCACACTTGACCAAGTTGTGGAGTTCAAGACGCCATTATAGGCTTGAAGCCTGGAACCTTGGAGCTCCAAGAACATCGTTTAAGGCGGGTTTTATAATTCTAAACTCTACACTATATATGCATGTTTTGTTCTTGCAATTCTAGTACTTAGTTCTTCTTCTACCCCCCCTTCTTCCTTGCACTTTGCAAGTAAAACGGTGGAATAACCGACCTTGACAGAGGTTGAAGAAGGTGGGCGTGATTACCAAAGTTACTTTATCAAACGGTCCTATTTCCCCCCCTCTGACCAGACCGTTTGAAGGGCAAACGGGTTCACATGGTCGGTTGGAGCAAACGGGTTCAACCCGTTTGAGGGCATTGACCAAGCGTTGACCGTTTGGGATTACTGTTCATAATCATGTAGGCTAATGACCCACCAAATTTGAGGGGTTAACTCCAAAGGAATCGTAGGTTTAAGGCCAATCAATTAGGCAATCAAATTGAATTAAGTGCTGATTTTTCCAAACTGATTAACTTGAACTTTTTGGGCAAACGGGTTCAACCCGTTTGAGTGAGTTGACCAAGCATTGACCGTTTGAGATTCCTGTTCATAATATGTTGAGTTTAATTCCTGCAAAGAATCAAAGTTAAATTCTTAACCAATTGAGAGTTGAAGGCACTTCAACATCCTAACCCTAATCGGGCTGAAATTGCTGTTTTCATATATAGATTTTGTTGAGTTTTGGGTTGAAGGACCCAAACGGTCTCAAGACCGTTTGGGCACAACTCAAGACCGTTTGAAGGTCTAAAGTTGAGGTAATTTGATGGGTTCATGGTCCAATTGTAATAAGTTGTTGAATCGATAAAAATGCTGATTTTAGACCTAATTCAAGTTCAACCCTAATCCAACCGACTTGGTTTTTAGTCAAACTTAGGGAAAACGGTCTCAAGATCGTTTGGAGGTCATCCAAACAATCTCAAGACCGTTTGGGCCAAGTTTGGGCCCCATTGGAGTTCAATTGATAGGTTCAACCTTGATTTGATTCACATTGTTGAAAATTGATGATTAGCCGATTGGAAACCTTAATTGAGTTAGACTTAACTCTAATTGGCTTCCAATTGAAGGTCAAATTGGTGTCCAATTGTTTGAGGCTCATCTTAATTGACTCAATTTGTAAGTGGTTAACATGGCTTGGGCCAATTGAAGGCTTCAACAAAGGATATCCTATTCTATCATAACCTTTATGTCACCTTTCATGTCCACACTCGTTTAGGCTCAAATGGGTTGGCACTCGTTTAGGCTCAAACGGGTCCACACTCGTTTAGGCTCAAATGGGTTGACACTCGTTTAGGCTCAAACGGGTCCACACTCATTTAGGCTCAAATGGGTTGACACTCGTTTAGGCTCAAATGAGTCCACACCCGTTTCAATCCAAATGGGTTCACACCCGTTTCAACTCAAACGAGTCCACACCCGTTTCAATCCAAATGGGTTCACACTCGTTTCAACTCAAACGAGTCCACACCCGTTTTAATCCAAATGGGTTCACACCCGTTTCAACTCAAACGAGTCCACACCCGTTTCAATCCAAATGGGTTGACACCCATTTCAACTCAAACGAGTCCACACCCATTTCAATCCAAATGGGTTCACACCCGTTTCAACTCAAACGAGTCCACACCCGTTTCAATCCAAATGGGTTCACACCCGTTTCAACTCAAATGAGTCCACACCCATTTCAATCCAAATGGGTTCACACCCGTTTCGACTCAAACGAGTCCACACCCGTTTCAACTCAAATGGGTTCACACTCGTTTTAATTCAAATGGGTTCACACTCGTTTCAACTTAAATGGGTTCAATTGAGTGATACCTTGTTTTAATCAAACCCTAATCACATGATGGTGATGTGTTGACTTGTGTTAGTCAATGAGGATTTAACCCAACCTAATCTAGAGTGGTGTAATCACCATCTACTAGTTAAAGGAGAGAGAAGGTACCAATTATGGTGGAAACTCAAGTAAAATACCTTCAATATACATGAATGTGCATGAATAGGGTATGATCCACTATGTGAAATCATGGAAACCCTAACTATGATAATTGATGAATCTTAATCAAACCTGAGAGCGCCAAAGGTGATGTTTTCTCATACATGATGATGATATGAGTTCAATTCATGTAATGTGAGTAGTAAACCCTAACTTTAAGGGTGATGACATGTAATGAGAATAGTAAACCCTAACTTTAAGGGTGATGACATGTAATGTGAATAGTAAACCCTAATTCAAGGGTGATGACATGTAATGTGAATAGTAAACCCTAATTCAAGGGTTATGACATGTAATGAGAATAGTAAACCCTAACTTTAAGGGTGATGACATGTAATGTGAATAGTAAACCCTAATTCAAGGGTGATGACTGGTAATGTGAATAGTAAACCCTAATTCAAGGGTGATGACATGTAATGAGAATAGTAAACCCTAACTTTAAGGGTGATGACATGTAATGAGAATAGTAAACCCTAACTTTAAGGGTGATGACATGTAATGTGAATAGTAAACCCTAATTCAAGGATGATGACATGTAATGTGAATAGTAAACCCTAATTCAAGGGTGATGACATGTAATGTGAATAGTAAACCCTGATTCTAGGGTGAGGGCATGTAATGTGTGCCTTAAAACACTATTTGATGAAAACCAGGGAAACCTAGCTCTTGTAAGAGTAGGGAGATACAACTTCTTTAAATGAGTTATTTATTGTTATCAGTTGAATTGACCATGTAGGTTCCTATATGAGGATGATCATATCCAGGTATGGATGATGATGCTATATTCATTGAAAGCATGTTGTTAGCTTTATGAATAGTGATATATCCTGGTGCCTTGTTAGTGGCATCTTATGAGATTGATGGGCTGTAAGAGCCATGAGTACCATCAAGGTCATTGTTAACAGATGACTTGTGATGATAGAATTGAGAAATGATAATTGATGTAAGTTAGACTTGTTACATTTAGTATCCTTCTTTCTTAGCTGGTATACTAATCTTTAATATTCAAGAACATGTATGTTATCTGATAAGTGATAACTTATGAGTTTGATAGGTTGAATGAGTCATGAGTAATATGTGCTGATGTTCATCAAAGGTCATATTATTTAGATGACCAGATAAAATAATATGTTGTTGGTAATAAATGTTATAATTAGTTCAGGGGTTTGGACTCTCACTTTCCGGATTCTTAGTGATAAGATGTTTAGGGATTGATATACCTATGTTAAATTATGAAATGTGATCCTGATATAGAGTGTTACTATGTGAAGTTCTATTACAAGATAATCCTATGAAAGGCTTAACTGCAGACTTATGGGTGATGAATGTAAATAACCCTTGTGTCACTTGAGTATCGTTAAGTATGATTTCATGTGTACTAATCATACAGTTATGTTGTGGATTTGGAATCCTAACACCTTGTAGGAAAGGGTATGGCTACATGCCATGATATCCCTTATTATAATGCCAGGTGATGGATATATGATATAAGCCTGAAGAGAGCCAGTGTGGTGATGATGGATTTATAATAAATAGATGTTATACATGTCCTTTTATTTCTAAAAGAAAAGTGATATGTGGGTTTATCTTAGAGATGCTTTACTTCTAGTAGGAGGAATAGATTACAATTTGTGAAACATTTTTCTAACTACTCCTAAAATATATATGACTTCTTTGTGTACTGTTATTCTCTTATTCTGTAATAATCATGTTTCTGGCGAAGGGTTATAGCTCCCGCTGGGACAATTATTTAAAATTGTCTCACCCCGTAGATTTCAACTTTTTAGGTGGTCGCCAAGGAAGAAGGGACCAATCTCCAGGTGACCAGTATCAGCAGCAGCAGCACCCGGAGCAGCAGTAAATCTCAGGTGGAGATTCAGACTGCTGAGTTATATAGATAGATAGTCACTCCTATGCGTCCTCTGTACTCTCTGGTCCTTGGAGTCATGGTCTGAGTTTTGATTCATCTCTTAAGATTTTGTAGCATGCTGTGTATAATTACTCAAGAAGTAATTAACAGAGATGTAAATAGTTTATCTTGAATCTATGAAAGGAGTTTTTATGGTTTCAATGTCTTATCTCAAAAAGTTTTATTTTCCGTCGATTTTTGGTATTCCGATGCTAAACGAATCGCTTCCGCTATGTTTACTTCGAAGTTCATGTGTTCATCTCGGACTTTGGAGATCAGAGCCCACAATTAGTGGTATCAGAGCCCTAGGTTCGCTGAGTCTACAGAGACATAGGACTTAGGATGTCGAGTCTATCCTTAGTGTTTCTTCCTTATCTAATAGAACCTTCTACTCCTCAGGAGGAGAAGATATATAAGGATGTCTGAGCCACATGAAGAGTACGTGGCGGAAAGTAGCGTTGCTGCACCACAGGGAGGTGCAAGGCACCCAAAAATGGAGCAACCCTTACCTGAGCAACCCAGGGAGCCACCCCAGTTTGACCCAGCTGAAATAGAAAACCCACCTATCCATGCCTTATTTGATAAGTTTCTGACAGCCATAACACACATAGCAGATAGAGTGCCACCATCTGCACCTAGGGTACCGACCCATCAGGAAGGTTATGGAGCTGGCAAGACTTTCGAGAGACTTCGCCGGGTGGGAGCCATAGACTATGCTGGTACATCTGACCCAGCAGATGCTGATCTATGGTTGACAGAGCTGGAAAAGCTTTCAAGATCCTTGATATTCCTGAAGCTGAAAAGGTAAAACATGCGGTATACCTCCTAAAAGGGAGTGCTGGTAATTGGTGGATGATAGAGGAGGATAAGAGATCAGGCGAAGAAATAGGATGGGAGGTTTTCCGACGAGAATTCGTCAATAGATACTTCCCTAAGGCGTATCTAGATGAGAAGATCTCTCAATTTGAGAAGATCACACAAGGACACATGAACGTTAGCGAGTATGAAGCTAAGTTCATGGAGTTACTACAGTTTTGTCCACAAATGGCAGTTACCAATGAAAAAAGAATTCGACGTTTTGAAAAGGGTTTGAAATCTGAACTAGCCACTCCTGTGTCTGCTCTAGAGAATAGAGAAAGGTTTTCCACCTTTGTGGAGTCAGTAAGAAGGATAGAGAGGTCAGAAACCATGAAACAACAGACAAGTAGTAAGAAGATGTACACCCAGCCTCAAGAACAAGGGCCTGAAAGTTTTAAGAAACCAAGATTTTCTACACCATCAGCTTTGTCAGGATTTCCTACCCAGACACAATGGGTGTCAAGTGGAAGTAGGGATCATAGTAGTATTCCAAGAGGACCCTCCGACATAACATCAACATCGGTAACTGGATCGTATAGACATTTTGCACCCAGGATCTGTTACCTATGTAGACAGTCGGGACACCTGGAAAGGGATTGTCCGGACAGTAATACAATAATGACTCAGCCCCAAGGACAGAGTCTGCAAGGCTCACAAGGGAGGCTCTATAATAATAGAGGACATGGACAAACGTCCCATATAGGTCAGATGAAATAAGTTTTGTTTTAATATTACATATCAGGATTCTATGTGTTAAAAATATGTAATTTTGCTGCTTCTGAATTCCTTGACTAGGTCCTGGAAGAACACAAGGGAGATAAGAACTTGTATCTTACTCAGTATTCTTTAAAACAATTTATAATCTCCCTTAACTATGTATGAAAAGGATGAAATATAGATGTGATACCTGAAGAATAATCTAGTATGGTAAATTCTGTGTGTATAATGATATGAAGAATGAGGAATATGTTGATAAGTAAAATACATACTACCTAATCTCAATACTTATATACCCTGGCCAGATATATAGTTATTGTAGATAAGGCAAGTATGAAACTCCTAGATTCTTATCTTTTGATTACTCTAATCAGGTAATTATTCTATAACAATCTAGAGAGTATAAGGAAAAATTAAATAAGAAAATCTCAGTGAATACTTAGTGAATATACTCAGTGAATGCTTAGTGAATATACTAAGTGAATACTTAGTGAATATGCTAAGTGAATATACTCAGTGAATACTTAGTGAATATGCCCAGTGAATATACTCAGTGAATACTTAGTGAATATACTCAGTGAATACTTAGTGAATATACTCAGTGAATACTTAGTGAATATGCTTAGTGAATATACTCAGTGAATACTTAGTGAATATGCTTAGTGAATATACTCAGTGAATACTTAGTGAATATACTCAGTGAATACTTAGTGAATATACTCAGTGAATACTTAGTGAATATGCTTAGTGAATATACTCAGTGAATACTTAGTGAATATGCTCAGTGAATATACTCAGTGAATACTTAGTGAATATGCTTAGTGAATGTACTCAGTGAATACTTAGTGAATATGCTCAGTGAATATACTCAGTGAATACTTAGTGAATATACTCAGTGAATACTTAGTGAATATACTCAGTGAATACTTAGTGAATATGCTTAGTGAATATACTCAGTGAATACTTAGTGAATATGCTCAGTGAATATACTCAATGAATACTTAGTGAATATACTCAGTGAATACTTAGTGAATATGCTTAGTGAATATACTCAGTGAATACTTAGTGAATATGCTCAGTGAATATACTCAGTGAATACTTAGTGAATATGCTCAGTGAACATACTCAGTGAATGCTTAGTGAATATACTCAGTGAATTTCCTCAGTGAATACTTAGTGAACAAACTTAGTGAATATACTTGGTGAATTTCCTCAGTAACTACTTAGTAAGCATACTCAATGAACTCCTTCAGTGAAGCCTTTGATACAATATACTGAGTAAAATATCTGTGTTAAGGTATGTATGTTCCTCTGATGGGAAGCATTCTTGAGTAATATTGGAAGAATGTTCTTTTATGCTTTTTCCTTTCAAAAAGTATGGACACCTTATGTTAGGGGTTTATGCTTTATACAAGAATAAACAGTGATAAGAATTAACTAACAAAAGGGACTTTGTACAAATTACAAACCCATAATATCATCATGATGATCAATCTGTTTTTCCTTTCCCTGGGATTTCGAGGACGAAATCCTTGTTAGGGGTTTATAATTTGTAACATCCCTGACCTGAGTTATAACCTAACCCTAGAAGTTTTTCCTAAATATGTAATTGAACACTTGTAATTATCTTTTAGCAGGTAATAAAAGCTCCTAAGGAACATATGTTTCCTTTCCTGTCCCCTAGGAACAATGTTGTAGTATTGTTTTGCAATGCAGGGAACTATGTGCAATTATCCAGTTAAGAGGTTTAACTTGCAGAGTTCACAGGTTAAGATGTACCCTTGATGATGAAACATCATAAGAGTGAATCTGATGAGGCATGATGGATTTTTCAAGCTTGGGCATTCAGATGCAGCTTGTGGAATGATCCTAGTGCTTAAAAACCCTAATTTGGAGTAAAGTGCAATTTACCCAAATTATGGGTGAAACTTGTAAAGTACACCTTCTAGAGCATCTTATATGACTCTTGGCATCATTTAGAGTAGAAATGATGAAAGAGATGCACCAATAAATAATCAGATAAGAAAAGTAATCTTTGTGCATAAAATTCACCATGTATGTGTATGAAGACCTTCATATGTGTACCCTAGTTGAAAGTAGATCTTTTCTACCCTTAAATCTTGAGCTTTGATGAACTTGGTTTAAGTTTAGATGGCTTGGATGTTCCTAAGAAGCAAGGAGGGATTTATATGAAAATCCCATGCTTTAGAGGTCCTTATGGTGTAAAATGGCCTAAAATATATAAGCCCTTTTTCCTTGTAAACCAAGTGAACGATCCTTCATTTCTCTTCACTTCTCTTCTTTCTCAAAACGTATAAGGCAAGCTCTGGAGCTCAGGGAGGCGACCAAGTAGTTCTAAGGTGAGAAGAATCATCTTCAAGCTCGGATTCTTGGGTGAATTCATCATGCAAGCTTGGTTTTGTGGATAACTCACTTAGTTTTCTTGTTCTAGCCATCCATTTCTACCTTTCTTTGGAGGAATCACACTTGGCCAAGTTGTGGAGTTCAAGACGCCATTAGAGGCTTGAAGCCTGGAAGCTTGGAGCTCCAAGAACATCGTTTAAGGCGGGTTTTATAATTCTAAACTCTACACTTTATATGCATGTTTTGTTCTTGCAATTCTAGTACTTAGTTCTTCTTCTACCCCCCCTTCTTCCTTGCACTTTGCAAGTAAAACGGTGGAATAACTGACCTTGACAGAGGTTGAAGAAGGTGGGCGTGATTACCAAAGTTACTTTATCAAACGGTCCTGTTCCCCCCTCTGACCAGACCGTTTGAAGGGCAAACGGGTTCACATGGTCGGTTGGAGAAAACGGGTTCACCCCGTTTGAGGGCATTTACCAAGCATTGACCATTTGGGATTCCTGTTCATAATCATGTAGGATAATGACCCACCAAATTTTAGGGGTTAACTCCAAAGGAATCGTAGGTTGAAGGCCAATCAATTAGGCAATCGAATTGAATTAAGTGCTGATTTTTCCAAACTGATTAACTTGAACTTTTTGGGCAAACGGGTTCAACCCGTTTGAGTGAGTTGACCAAGCATTGACCGTTTGAGATTCCTGTTCATAATATGTTGAGTTTCATTCCTGCAAAGAATCAAAGTTAAATTCTTAACCAATTGAGAGTTGAAGGCACTTTAACATCCTAACCCTAATCGGGCTGAAATTGCTGTTTTCATATATAGATTTTGTTGAGTTTTGGGTTGAAGGACCCAAACGGTCTCAAGATCGTTTGGGGGTTCCTCCAAACGGTCTCAAGACCGTTTGGGAACAACTCAAGACCGTTTGAAGGTCTAAAGTTGAGGTAATTTGATGGGTTGAGGGTCCAATTGTAATAAGTTGTTGAATCGATAAAAATGCTGATTTTAGACCTAATTCAAGTTCAACCCTAATCCAACCGACTTGGGTTTTTGTCAAACTTATGGAAAACGGTCTCAAGATCGTTTGGAGGTCATCCAAACGATCTCAAGACCGTTTGGGCCAAGTTTGGGCCCAATTGGAGTTCAATTGATAGGTTCAACCTTGATTTGATTCACATTGTTGAAAATTGATGATTAGCCGATTGGAAACCTTAATTGAGTTAGACTTAACTCTAATTGGCTTCCAATTGAAGGTCAAATTGGTGTCCAATTGTTTGAGGCTCATCTTAATTGACTCAATTTGTAAGTGGTTAACATGGCTTGGGCCAATTGAAGGCTTAAACAAAGGATATCCTATTCTATCATAACCTTTATGTCACCTTTCATGTCCACACTCGTTTAGGCTCAAATGGGTTGACACTCGTTTAGGCTCAAACGGGTCCACACTCGTTTAGGCTCAAATGGGTTGACACTCATTTAGGCTCAAACGGGTCCACACTCGTTTAGGCTCAAATGGGTTGACACTCGTTTAGGCTCAAACGAGTCCACACCCGTTTCAATCCAAATGGGTTCACACCCGTTTCAACTCAAACGAGTCCACACCCGTTTCAATCCAAATGGGTTCACACCCGTTTCAACTCAAACGAGTCCACACCCATTTCAATCCAAATGGGTTCACACCCGTTTCAAATCAAACGAGTCCACACCCGTTTCAATCCAAATGGGTTCACACCCGTTTCAACTCAAACGAGTCCAAACCCGTTTCAATCCAAATGGGTTCACACCCGTTTCGACTCAAACGAGTCCACACCCGTTTCAATCCAAATGGGTTCACACCCGTTTCAACTCAAATGAGTCCACACCTGTTTCAATCCAAATGGGTTCACACCCGTTTCAACTCAAATGAGTCCACACCCGTTTCAATCCAAATGGGTTCACACCCGTTTCAACTCAAACGAGTCCACACCCGTTTCAACTCAAATGGGTTCACACTCGTTTCAATTCAAATGGGTTCACACTCATTTCAACTTAAATGGATTCAATTGAGTGATACCTTGTTTTAATCAAACACTAATCACATGATGGTGATGTGTTGACTTGTGTTAGTCAATGAGGATTTAACCCAACCTAATCTAGAGTGGTGTAATCACCATCTACTAGTTAGAGGAGAGAGAAGGTACCAATTATGGTGGAAACTCAAGTAAAATACCTTCAATATACATGAATGTGCATTAATAGGGTATGATCCACTATGTGAAATCATGGAAACCCTAACTATGATAATTGATGAATCTTAACCTAACCTGAGAGCACCAAAGGTGATGTTTTCTCATACATGATGATGATATGAGTTCAATTCATGTAATGTGAGTAGTAAACCCTAACTTTAAGGGTGATGACATGTAATGAGAATAGTAAACCCTAACTTTAAGGGTGATGACATGTAATGTGAATAGTAAACCCTAATTCAAGGGTGATGACATGTAATGTGAATAGTAAACCCTAATTCAAGGGTGATGACATGTAATGAGAATAGTAAACCCTAACTTTAAGGGTGATGACATGTAATGTGAATAGTAAACCCTAATTCAAGGGTGATGACATGTAATGTGAATAGTAAACCCTAATTCAAGGGTGATGACATGTAATGAGAATAGTAAACCCTAACTTTAAGGGTGATGACATGTAATGAGAATAGTAAACCCTAACTTTAAGGGTGATGACATGTAATGTGAATAGTAAACCCTAATTCAAGGGTGATGACATGTAATGTGAATAGTAAACCCTAATTCAAGGGTGATGACATGTAATGTGAATAGTAAACCCTGATTCTAGGGTGAGGGCATGTAATGTGTGCCTTAAAACACTATTTGATGAAAACCAGGGAAACCTATCTCTTGTAAGAGTAGGGAGATACAACTTCTTTAAATGAGTTATTTATTGTTATCAGTTGAATTGACCATGTAGGTTCCTATATGAGGATGATCATATCCAGGTATGGATGATGATGCTATATTCATTGAAAGCATGTTGTTAGCTTTATGAATAGTGATATATCCTGGTGCCTTGTTAGTGGCATCTTATGAGATTGATGGGCTGTGAGAGCCATGAGTACCATCAAGGTCATGCTTAACAGATGACTTGTGATGAGAGAATTGAGAAATGATAATTGATGTAAGTTAGACTTGTTACATTTAGTATCCTTCTTTCTTAGCTGCTATGCTAATGTTTAATATTCAAGAACATGTATGTTATCTGATAAGTGATAACTTATGAGTTTGATAGGTTGAATGAGTCATGAGTAATATGCGCTGATGTTCATCAAAGGTCATATTATTTAGATGACCAGATAAAATAATATGTTGTTGGTAATAAATGTTATAATTAGTTCAGGGGTTTGGACTCTCACTTTCCGGATGCTTAGTGATAAGATGTTTAGGGATTGATATCCCTATGTTAAATTATGAAATGTGATCCTGATATAGAGTGTTACTATGTGAAGTTCTATTACAAGATAATCCTATGAAAGGCTTAACTGCAGACTTATGGGTGATGAATGTAAATAACCCTTATGTCACTTGAGTATGGTTAAGTATGATTTCATGTGTACTAATCATACAATTATGTTGTGGATTTGGAATCCTAACACCTTGTAGGAAAGGGTATGGCTACAGGCCATGATATCCCTTATTATAATGCCAGGTGATGGATATATGATATAAGCCTGAAGAGAGCCAGTGTGGTGATGATGGATTTATAATAAATAGATGTTATACATGTCCTTTTATTTCTAAAAGAAAAGTGATATGTGGGTTTATCTTAGAGATGCTTTACTTCTAGTAGGAGGAATAGATTACAATCTGTGAAACATTGTTCTAACTACTCCTAAAATATATATGACTTCTTTGTGTACTATTATTCTCTTATTCTGTAATAATCATGTTTCTGGCGAAGGGTTATAGCTCCCGCTGGGACAATTATTTAAAATTGTCTCACCCCGTAGATTTCAACTTTTTAGGTGGTCGCCAAGGACGAAGGGACCAATCTCCAGGCGACCAGTATCAGCAGCAGCAACACCCGGAGCAACAGTAAATCTCAGGTGGAGATTCAGACTGCTGAGTTATATAGATAGATAGTCAGTCATATGCGTCCTCTGTACTCTCAGGTCCTTGGAGTCATGGTCTGAGTTTTGATTCATCTCTTGAGATTTTGTAGCATGCTGTGTATAATTACTCAAGAAGTAATTAACAGAGATGTAAACAGTTTATCTTGAATCTATGAAAGGAGTTTTTATGGTTTCAATGTCTTATCTCAAAAAGTTTTATTTTCCGCCGATTTTTGGTATTCCGCTGCTAAACGAATCTCTTCCGCTATGTTTACTTCGAAGTTCATGTGTTCATCTCGGACTTTGGAGATCAGAGCCCACATAAAAAGTAGGCTGACCATCAAATATAGTATGGCATGTCATGAATTCTATAGCAGGAGGAGAGACTTTTATTCTTGCTTGTACCATCAAAGGAGGGGAAAGAAGATATAATAGCTTGGGGTAGAAGTTGAATTCAATTTTGTGTATACAAATACAATTATAAGAAAGAATGAAAAGAAGAAAGTAGCAGGTCCCTGGTCCAAAATCTAGAAATTGAAGCTTCCATAAAGACAATTTTTCTTTGACTGGTGTCTCATCATGTACTGATGACAAATTAAAAAAAAATTGAATGAGGCTTATCTTCATATGTCACCCATAAGAGGGTAAGAAGGAGGAAGAAATACTCCTACATGCTTTTAGGGACTTTCCAAAAGCCTTGGAGGTCTAGAACCAGAATGGTGCACAGTGGGGAAGTTCTACATTGTGGAACTTAATGCATGGATGAAGGATCAACTTCGAGGAGAAAACACAAATCTATTTACCATTACTTGCTAGAACATATGGGAAGTTTCTAAGCACAAGAGAAGAGAAGGTAAGGAATCCCCACTAGCTCATCAGATTGCTTTCATCTAACAACATACAGTCAGGGTCAACCTTGAATGGGAGAAAGACACAAGAGAAAAACATGAACAACTAAAAAATGTAGAAGTCAGTGGACAAGGTCGGAGGTGGGATTTGTGAAGTCAGTGAACAACACACAACAGCGGGGGTGGAGAGGAGGCTGGGAAGAGAGTGGCAGCAGGAAAGGGGGCAATAGGGGTGGAGAGGAGGCTGTGAAGAGAGTGGCAGTGGGCAAGGGGGCAGCAGGGGTTGGTGGTAGGCAAGGGGTGGCAGCTAGGGTTGTGGAGAAAGAGCGGGGTGAGATAGGAAGAGAGGGATAGCGGTTAGGGTTAGAAAGAATTGGGAAGCATTAGGGTTGGAGGAAGAGTTTAAGGGGGATCATAGTCGTCTAATACCATATAGAAGAGAAAAGTCTTCATTTCATGTATCTAAAATGAATATAATACTCTCTCTTTTATAGGATAAGAGAGTAAGTAAGAAACAAAAGTAGACAATATGGGATAATAGAAAATCTTAAGGTAGGACAAGTCTAAAGCACATAACAAAATACATAACATAGCACAATGCAATAAATCATATATATGAATGGGTGCACCACCAATATCACAACTGGCTGAGTGTTCCAAATTAGTAGTATGAAACACAGAAACTAAAATATCTTCAATGGGATGGAAACTCAAGCATATCAGTAAGAATTTTGATGTTGAGGCTAAAAAATTAGCCAAAATCACCTCAGAAAATAAATGTATTGTGACCCAAAATGTAGGCACCTACATCCTCTTAACTTCTTCTTCTAGTAGTTTTGATCCTATTTGTACTTTCCTAGTTACTTAATAAACAAACAATGTAGAAAGGTTGAGAATGTTTGTAGGATGGAAAGGTGAATGAAAACCTCCTGACTTACCAAAAAAAGAGACATTATAGGCATATGCCCAAAACCCACCTCATGGTCATGTCCCCTTTAGATTGGTTGCTTAAAAGTTGCAAATGACACAAATATGATTTTGTATATATTGTATCCTTCTTTAGATGTATAACACTTTTCCAAGTATTATTTTATTTATTTTCTTATTAAAATTGTATAGGACATACTCAAAGTATATGTTAAATTTTAGATCACTTCATCATGTAGAACATAATCCATGTATATGTTAATTTGATGGATAGTATATGTTATACGATACATGTTGCCAACAATTTAAATTATATAAGTAAATGCATTTCTGTCATTTAGCTAATTCTTGGTATCATGCTAAAGCCTACTCATATGGCCAGTTGAGAAGGTTGGGCTGTTAAAAGAATCATACCCAGATTTGACGGAGTTTCCATCTGAGTGTTCTTCTTCCTCTCTTGAAGACAACGTCGAACAATCTGCAAAGAAAGAGCGGAAGCGAGAAGCGAACAGAGTAACCATAGTATTCTTTTAGGAGCAAGGTTTCTCTCTCCTTTTGGATTCTCCGTAAGATGGGATTCTGGTTGCCGTAAAAACCATGGAGAGAGGACCAGTCCTTATTTATAATACCGTGTGTTATCTCCTCAGCCATCGTGAAGAGACACGGTGTTTACGATATCTCTTCATAACCGTAACAGACACATCCTTTCAAAAAAGTGCACTGATAAAATTAACTTATTAATTTTGGGCCACAATAAATAGGATTTAACATTTTCCCACTTGGCCCAAAATGCCATGGCAATTATTTTTATTTATTTTCCATTGATGCTTTAGCATAAACACATTCATATAAGCGAATAATATGAGTCATAGTGGTTAATACCCAATAAGTGGGATCTTCCTTCTATGCACTATAATATCTTATATGTAGTGAGATAAAATTTATGAATAAATTGACCTCAAACTTATTCTCTGGTCCAACTTTATGTCAAAACAGACATTCTGTCATAACTAGTATTAAAACAGAAATTGCGAGTTAAATATGTGATCACACAATAAATATTACATTGTCAAATCAGATTAACCATTACACAACAAATGACTTTTTCAGACCCATATTCTTTACATGAGATGTATACAATCCTGGAGCTAGCCCTTTAGTAAGAGGATCTGATATCATTTATTGTGTACCAACGTGATCAATCTGTATCATCTTGTTGTCAACTTGCTCATTAACAACATAGAGCTTTATGTCTAGATGTCTACATGCTGTTGTGCTTTTATCATTATTAGCAAAAGTGACTGCAACTTCATTATCACAATATATCTGTAGTGGCTTATGAATTGAATCAACAACTTTAAGATCTTGTATCATATTCTTAAGCCAAATTGCATGCGATGATGTTTCATGGCAAGCTATAAGTTCAGCTTCCATGGTGGATGAAGATGTAGTCCTTTGTTTGACACTCCTCCATGAAACTGCACCATCCGCTAGTAGAAAAACATAGCTTGTTGTAGACTTCCTACTATCTAGACATCCTGCAAAATCTGCATATGAATATCACGTAACCTCAAGGTGGTTTATCCTTCTATATGTAAGCATGTAATCCTTTGTTCCTTGCAGATAGCGCATCACCTTCTTCACAGCTCTCCAATGGTCCATGCCGGGGTTACTTTGGTAACGACCAAGCATTCCAGTAGAAAAAGCAATGTCCGGTTGGGTGCATATCTGGAGATATTGTAGGCTCCCAATTGTAGATGCGTATGGTATTTTCCTCATTTCATTCCTTTCTATATCACTACTAGGACACTGCTTGGAGTTAAACTTATCTCCTTTAACTATAGGTGCAGGTCCAGGTGAACAATTTTTCATTCCATACTTCTCTAAAACTTGAGATATGTAAGCTTTTTGGGATATACCAAGTATGCCCTTAGCTTGGTCCCGATGTATCTCAATACCGAGTACATATGAAGCTTCTCCCATATCTTTCATCTCAAAGTTAGAGGAAAGAAATTCTTTAGTTTCATTTAATATAACAATGTTATTACTTGCCAGTAGAATGTCATCAACATAAAGAATCAATATTATGAATTTATTCCCACTGACCTTGAGGTATGTACATCGATCAACAATATTTGGTTTAAACCCAAAAGTTGATATAATGGTGTTAAATTTTATATACCATTGTCGGGATGCTTGTTTCAGTCCATATATTGATTTCTTCAATTTGCAAACCATGTGACTTCTACTATTATCAATGAAACCTTCTGGTTGTTCCATATAGACTTCTTTAGATAAATATCCATTTAAAAATGCCATTTTCACATCCATTTGATGTATCTCAAGATCAAAATGAGCTACTAAGGCCATAATTACCCTAAAAGAGTCCTTTGATGATACTAGAGCAAAGGTCTCCTTATAATCAATGCCTTCCTTTTGTGTGAAACCTTTAGCAACTAGTCTGGCCTTGTACTTCTCTATTTCACCATTTGAGTTCCTTTTGGTCTTAAAGACCCATTTACAACCAATAGATTTAACATTCTCGGACAAAGGTACAAGGTCCCATACTTGATTTTTATCCATGGATATCAGTTCCTCCTTCATGGCATCAAGCCACTTAGAGGAATTTTCACAATTTATTGCTTGTGAAAAAGATAAGGCATCAATATCTTCAAAGTCTAAATTTGGCTCTTGAAGGTATACAACATAGTCAGATGGAATGGCAAGCCTCCTTGATCTGGTTGATCTTCGTAATTCAGCATTGGGTTCTACATTTTCTGTAGGCTCTTCAGGTTGTCCTTCATCATGAACATGATCAATTTGTTCATTTACAACCTGATTAGGAGCATGATCTACTTCTGTTGGCTCATCCACTTGATAATTGTTCATGGAAACAATAATTGGATAGCTTATACGATTTTTACTAGGTGCAGATGTGACAACACTATCCTGTACTTCATCAAAAGTTACATTCTGAAGCAGATCATTCCCACTGACTTGATGATCCTCCAAAAATCTAGCCTTACCAGTCTCGACTATCTTTCGTGGATGAGATGGACAATAAAACCTATATCCCTTTGACCTCTCTGGGTAACCAATAAAGAAACCACTAGTGGTTCTTGGGTCAAATGCCTTCTCATGTGGATTGTAGATTTTAGCTTCTGCACGACATCCCCATATGTGCATATTGTTCAAGGATGGTTTCCTTCCTGTCCATAATTCATATGGGGTTTTTTGGATAGACTTGCTAGGAACCTTGTTTAATACATGCACTGCCATCTTTAAAGCCTCACTCCACATTGTAGAAGGTAGGGATGAATTACAAAGCATTGCACGAACCATTTCCTTTAATGTTCGATTCCTTCTTTCAGCTACACCATTTTGACTTGGTGTGCCTGGCATTGTATATTGAGGTACAATGCCTTCTTCTTGAAGGAAAAGTGCAAATGGTCCATTTCTTTATCCCATCTCAGTGAACCTTCCATAATATTCACCTCCCCTATCTGATCTGACTATCTTAATCACTTTCCCTAATTATTTCTCCACTTCAACCTTAAACTCCTTAAAGGCTTGAAAAACCTCAATTTTGTCATTTAGTAAATAGAGAAACATATATCGTGAATAGTCGTCGATAAATGTTGCAAAATATTTTTCCCCTGTAAAACAAGGTGGGAAAGGTCCACAAATATCTGTGTGAATTATTTCTAGTGTTCTACTACTCCTCTTGGCACCCTTTTTAGAAGTGTTGGTTTGCTTAGCCTTTATGCATTCAACACATGTTCCAAAATCATTAAAGTCTAAGGGCCCTAAAATTCCCTCCTTTACTAATCTTTGGATTCTTTCTTTAGAAATATGTCCCAACCTTTGATGCCAAAGAAGTGATGATTTCTCATCTAACAATGTGCGTTTATTGCCAATAATATTATGCTGGACTGTAAAAGATTTCTCAAAATGAGAGCTTAATTTAACTTGATAAAGATCATTTATTAAAACACAAGTACCAACTAAATAATAATTTTTATACAATGATAGTTGTCCACTTTGAAGAATGAAACCATAGTTTAATTTGTCTAATCTAGAAACAGAGATTAAATTTCTACTATAGTTTAGTACATAAAAAGTATTTTCTAAGTCCAGCAACCTTCCATTATCAAGGATTAATCTACAAGTGCCAACAGCCTTTACGCGAGAGCCCAATTTATATCCTGAATAAAGGACTTTTTCACGCTCCGTTGGTTTCTTTTGATTTAGAAATCCCTGCAATGTATTGGAAATGTGCACGGTTGCACCAGAGTCAAGCCACCAACTATGTAATGGAACATTTGAAAGATGACATTCATATGAAACAAGAGACATTATACCTTTCTTTTCCAACCATTTCTTGTACTTCAAGCACTCCTTTTTGGCATGTCCTTTCTTATGGCAGAAGAAGCATTTCATATTAGCCTTTCTTCCCCCAGCCTTGCCTTCACATAGCTTGGACACTCCACCTGAGATAGGAGCAGTTCTCTTCATTTTTCCCTTACCCTTGTGACTATGCTTGTCATGGGTACTTAAATGTGCAGTAGGAAATCCTTCATTCTTAAGTCTCTCGTCTTCTTGAACACACATGGCTAAAAAATCATTTATTGACCATTTTTCCTTTTGTGTGTTGTAAGAGACCTTGAATGATCCATACTGATTAGTCAAGGAAGTTAAAATGAAGTGAACTAGAAATGCATCAGAGATGGATAACTCCATCTCATTAAGTTGGGCAGCAATGTCTCTCATCTCCATGATGTGTTCACGGATCCCACAAGAACCATTGTACTTCATAGAGCACATCTTGGCCATTAAGGTGCTGACCCTAGACTTACTAGAAGAAACATATTGTTCCTCCACTGCCTTTAAAAAGTCTTTTGCCAATTCAGAAGGGGGAATTGATATTCTAATATGTTTTCCTACATGTGCTTGCATAAGCAACAAACTAAGCCTATTAGAGCGTTCCCACTTATCATAATTGGCCTTTTCAACAGCAGTACTTTCCTCTATAAGTGGTTGCAATTTTTCCACTCAAAAAGCAAAGTCTAGATCCATACACCCTAACGTAAACATGACCTTTTCTTTCCATTCATTAAAATTTGAACCATTGAGAGTAGGAATATTGTTGTTTTCACCATAAAAGGATGAGGAAATAACTGCAATAATTAAAATTTCATATTAAAACCACAACTGAAATATAAAAGTAACTTATGAGGTCTACTTTATTTACTTTTATAATACAAATCACAATAAATCATTACAAATTATCTTTGGATACATTTTGTAATACTAGGTCGGATTAGTTACTAGATATGAGTCACACTCACTCTAGATTAACTCAACATGAACTTTATACTAATAAAATAATTTTACATTTGTGTAATTTATTTATTTATTTTGTATCAAAAGTCACATTGGACTTATTTCATGCAGCTTACATCTACAAAATGATACATCTTTGGATGATATCATTGTTACTTTAATTGTACACGATGTGGCGTTACTTCATTTTGTATGAAAAATATACACATTCACAAAAGTTAATTCGATTCCATGATGTGATCCACAATTTTAGGATTAAAAGATCCATCAAGCAATTAGTAATTTTATGTATATATCGATAGAAAAAAGGTATAAGCAGCAGGTCGATAGAAATCAGTAGACATATATATGATCAATGAAGATCAGTCGTAACATGACATTTAACTTTATATTCATGGAAAAAGAACATCCGTGTATTACATACAACCATTACAAGGATGTCTAATCATTTATTGTGGCGTCATTAATTCATTGAGCATTATGCATATCTGGAACAACAAAATATATATAGGACTTTCAGAAATAAGGCGATTTACTTTATATAGGCCATCGCAGTCGTGTTCTTCCATCGACTGTTACTGATGGTCTGCCCACTCGTTTACTTGATACAGGCTATTACTATAACCTGTTAGACTTAAGTCCCCAATATCAATGAATCAGTACATGATTTCCAAATTTGTGTTTACGGCTGTGCCGGCCAACACAGATAAGAAATCGTATATGGAAAAAGAAATAACACGACTGCCACCACACACTTCCATTATGGTTGAAACGAACGATGATTATGTTACAATACAGTGTGATGGAAACCGAAGGAAAAAGTAATGTCAATATCACCACAAATTAATTGTAACCATGATTGATTTACAACGAGCATACCACCACACATGAAATAACACACGAGAACGATGGGGAAGACTTACGGATACCCTCCTTGATCTTGCGATTAATGGATAGGAAGTGGGGAAAGACTTTCCCGCAAACACCCAATGTTAGGAATTGCGATTAATGGAGATGAAAGTACGACGTCCGTTCGCATGTGAATCAAAATCTCACCCGAATAAAGAAATCCTAACCTAAGCTCTGATACCATTGTTAAAAGAATCATACCTGGATTTGACGGAGTTTCCATCTGAGTGTTCTCTTCCTCTCTTGAAGACAGCGTTGAACAATCTGTAGAGAAAGAGCGGAAGCGAGAATCGAACGGAGTAACTGTAGTCTTCTTTTAGGAGCAAAGTTTCTCTCTCCTTTTGGATTCTCCGTAAGATGGGATTCCGGTTGTCGTAAAAAACCACGGAGAGAGGACCAGTCCTTATTTATAATACCGTGTGTTATCTCCTCAGCCATCGTGAAGAGACACGGTGTTTACGATATCTCTTCATAACTGTAACAGACGCATCCTTTCGGAAAAGTGCACTGATAAAATTAACTTATTAATTTTGGGCCACAATAAATAGGATTTAACATGGGCAGTTTTGCATTTTTTCACTACCACTCATCACATAAAAGATACTAACTTGCAATAAATTTATCAAATGCAATCTCAACAATACCAAGTTTTAGGACTAAAGAAACCTATATATGGATAAATCCCGGTGAGAATTAAATTTTTGGTAAACAAGTAAAATTTCGTATCAAATAATAAAACATCCATCATGTAATATGTAGCTGGTCTATATAGAAATGTTGGCAGCAAGAGAAAAACACAAAAAATGTATATCAAAATATGTGATGGCACGTACGTAATAACTAGAGAATGGTGCATGTTATCTTTTATTTGAAGTATAATAGATAGGTAGTTTGATGATCAAGGAGAAGCCTCTCCTAATAGGACCACATCTACCACTTCTAACCAAATTTATTTATTACAACCTCTACCACCGTATCCACCACCTCCTCATCAATATCCATTTTCTTTGCCTACAGCTACCATGAACAAAAGTTTAAAATGCCTTAAATATTAACTACGTTAATGCATTGATTCTCTTAGTGTGTTGAGCATTTAACAAAAAAGTAAATGTATTTGTTAGACAAGAAAAAGAAAAAACATATGTTGTCAAATTGGTATTGGACTACCTAGACACTTTTAAATACTTTAAACTAAATATAATATCAAAATGAAATTCCTTCTAAATGTATACCTCCATTAAAGTATTGGTTTAGAAGTTTTGCAAATCACATTATGTGCATTCCGAACATGGAGCCTAAAGGTCTCCGTATACAATTGTTGCTCCATAAAAAGGTAGTCTCAAGATATAGTAATCAGTGATGACACGTGAAATCTTAAAAGGTATGGATGTAAACATTCACGACAACTTTATTTTGAATCAGATTGTAGTTAAACACCTACGAAAACAGAGGAACAACATAAGTTATCCGTGTTGTTGTTAAGATATTGGAAGTCCTCTGCATTTCATTTGCAATTGGTAGCAGTAATTGCAACCTTTTCTCGTACCTGGTGCAAAATCCAAATTGGAAGCAAAAAACCCTTCTAAGTCCTAGAGAAAGGGAAAAGAAGAGGCATTTTGGAAAGCTTCAAGCAAAAAGGTAAGCGTGTCATAGAGGGCAAAAATTTTGGTTGGTCGCATGGTTCCAGATGCACCTTCAAGCATGATATTACATTGACCAAGTTTGGGAATTAAATAGAGGGTAGATCAAGAAATTTTAAAGAGTGGAAATGATATTTCTGAGGACGGATCTACGATGAAAACCAAAATTAAGAAAGAGATGGTACCATTGTTCCCACCATGTGCTATTGACGGGAGCCTTGCAATTTGTGCCACTAAAGACTGCACTCTCTCATAGACGGTCGCCTATTTGCCCAAAGCTTGGATTTCATCGCTAGGGCGCCATGGAAGAGATGCAGAAAATGAACTGAGTGAAGGGCGGGTGTTCGGGTGGGAAATTGGGGTTGGGTATAACATATTTTCGGGTGGAGGGCTTTTCTGGTTTGCGGGATGCGACTGTCATTTTTTTGGCGCCTAGTCAAATTCGGTTAAGGATATTCAATATTGGTGTTTCTGGACGGTGAAAAAGAAAAAAAGATATAACGGCAGAATATTTATAAGATTTATGACAACAAGTATTTCGTCGTTGTTTGGTAATATAATTCCAGCAAAAAAATTTAGTGGCCGCATTAAGTCTATTTGTAGTGACAACTAATTTAGGTTGTCACAATTTTTGACGTTATTGCTCTAGTTTGTTGTAGTGATACATGTTAGAACAAGGTATCTTTAAAACAAGATGTAAAACATGTCAAATTAGTATAACTATATTCACATTTACCAATCATCTTAAGTAAAAAGAAATAACACCACTTCCACTATTTTACGATTAATACAAACATCGTGCAAATATATTTATAGCATTATCATTGATAGTTGACCTGACTCTATATAAGACTTTTGCCTTAATTAATTTGAAATCTACCATCTAAATTTCAATTTGATGAATGCAAAGCCCACCAAGTCCACCATTAAGGATCAAGAAGGAGCCAATCCCATAAGGATCTTGTCACACCTTGGTTGGTGTGAGTATAATGAAGTAGTACCACATTTCCAAAACCTACTGGTAGATCCACTCTAACAACATTAAGCTCATCCTAGGCACTCATGTTACACCAACTATCTCATTGAGTATAAAGATCCTATAATCATTTCACATAATTCATTCATGTTATCATAGGTCACTAGAACTACGACCTCAACCACACTCGTATTACATATCCATATTAAGATGTATAAAACAAGAAGATTCGATAACCCATGTATACTCAACAATATATGACTCTATGCACCTTCTCATAACCCTCAGGTTACTACAAGGATACTATTTTGTTATACCAAGTTCTAAACACTAAGATAGATCTCATGATTTTAGGGCATACTACTAAGAGATTAAGGTTCCACTTTATAATGTAATTTCTCATATTCTAGATCTATTTCATTTGATAACAACTGTCTTGCGTAGTTTGACTAAATTAGATATTTTTTACTTGTCATTATTATTAAAAAACAATATCAAAAGTAAGACAAGACTAAATAGTATGTGATATGAACATTAAATGGAAAGAGATATTATGTAACAAACCAAACATATCATTGGTTACTTCATATTCAAACTCATTCCAATTATGCCGCATACTTTAATCCCCGCTATACTCACTTGAACCGCCCTTGGGCCACAAGACCCTTTTTATTTCACAAGTATTAAACATCAACCTTGAGTAAGGCATCAACATGATCTATTACTCTTTCCACCATTCACATCCAATGTTCATATAGGAAACACAAATAGCAGACCACTTACTCATATTGAGTCATTTTCATAAATCATCACTTAAAGAAAGGCATCATTTTTAATAAGAATGATCATCACTATTCCAAAGTAAGGGTTATTATGAAAGACTATCATATTGCATTACTTTTACAAAACAATCAGTTCAAAGGCATTTGATCATGATTACATTTCTCTTTTAAGGCCGACAATATTATTATAATGTGTATGATCCCATTATAAGGGCAAGTGTATCACACACATGAGACAAAATAGTTTTCAACTCTAAGAATTTCATAAGCTTTTCCATAATCTTATATTTTATTCATCTTTTTCATGAGTTGACCCTTTCTATCATCCCAATGATGGTACCCAGAACATTTCCCTCAAGGCATCACACCTACACATATACAACATACTTAAGATAAATATTGTACTATCATATTTTATATTATGCTTACACAATTTCATTTATGTTATAGAAAGAGATATGATTTCATTGGAGGAGTAGAAATATTCCATAAAAAAGTCTCTTCTGTATAATGATACAATATTTTATATAAAATCCCACATTTGATTGAAGTTTCCATGAAAACACCTCAAAATTTACTTTTTAATTTAATCCTGTACTGAGTGCTACATACATGTATATTTATTTCTATGTCCACATTTAATCCAAGTTAAGCTAAGCATCTATTCCTATACCATTTGCATATTATATTCGAGTGACAACAAGGCCACAACTTCTTAAAGGATCAAAATTTATGTAAAAGGGTGTACTACTCATCACAATGCAACAGAAAATCATAAAACAAAATTTCATAATTAAACTCCCAAGTCTGAGGAAATTATTCCTGAATAAGATTATGCATAAAAATGCCATTTTTATGTTTAAATGGGCCACTTTAGGTATGGAACATAGGCCCCATAAATTTCAAAAGAATAACAATTAGGTTAGTGTATTATTTTCACCATTAAGGTCATGCAAAGAGTAAGGAAGATTTTGGACTTTATTTTTCATCAACATGGTATCAAAAAGTCATAAAGAGCCATTTTAGGAGAAAACATGCCTTCTTCCAATTTTCATTCTTATGGAAGTAAGATAGCACACCATTGACATCAGTGATCATCATTATAAGGCATATAAATTAAGGTAAATTCATAATTATATTTTGTTCAATGAAAGCAACCCATGATAAATTTACTTTGACGCATATTAAGCAAGATCAAAGCATTTTCCATTGGTCTAAGTAATGCTCGCATGTTTAATCAAGGAGGGAGTAAGCAACATGTCTAGAAAACATATGAACAAAGCCCCCTTTTCAACATCTCATGTGGATAAGCCTTATAACATACCATGGGTCCTCCAAATGCTCCAACATAGCTCCTTCTAGATAAATGTAGCTTCATCTAGGGCAAAGAGAGAGAAAATGAGGGATATGTAGCTAATTCGAGCAATATACACGACGGATAACCATCAAGGTCGACAAAAGGAAGGAGAAGAGAGGAAAACTGTAATGAGGAAAATGTAAAATAAGGAGAGAATACATGGTTTAGGAAAAAAAGAGAGGCTATCTAGCCTTAGATCTACCAAAGGAAGCTTGATTTTTAACTTCCATGCAGATGCCAGCTTCCAACCATGGACATCAACCAACTATGCATCCTCCTAAGCCTCTAAAACTTGTCCTTTATGTTAGTTAAGGTATCTTGGTCGCTTAAATGAGGCTAGGTTAGATGGGTAGGGGGTATGTATAGGTAAGGGTAGAGAAAAGTCAGAAATAGGTGGACCCATCAAGGTTCATGCAAAGGAGAGCCATCAAGAATCTTTGACTTCCAAGCTATCGAGGGTGACCCATAGAGGGTCCCTCCCTCATGTCCTATTGAGGATCCTTCACCAAACCTATTGAGGTCCAAAACCCCCCACGTATCAGGGCCACACTTAGTGATTGAGGGCCACAAATTCAACCCTATCGAGGCACCCACACCAAATAGTATCACAGTAACCCAACAAACCCCATCAGTAATCCTCTACCTAACCCCATAGAAGCACCCTCTACACCTAGGTGTCGAGGCTAGTCAATGTATAAAGCTATCGACGATCAAGGTTCCCCATCGAGGTTGGGAACCTCCAACTACTAGACTAAGCTAGGGTTAGGGTTAGAACCTAATGAAGAAACCCCAGATGATCATAATTCAAAATAATAAAAAGCACATTGTATTAATCATAGATCCTCATATATGATAAATTTGCATATAAATCCTCATTCAAGCAAAGAATTGCAAATTTAGGGTAAACAAAATGCAAATTGAACCAAATTAGGGTTTCTTATTAATCAATTAATTTTAAAACTTAATCGAGCATCCATTTATGATTGACAAGCAATATTAGGGTTAAGCTAGGCCATAAACCTTACACATATGCAATCATTTGTGGGGTATTTATTTTTCATTAATGGATTGTTTAACAACCATAACACTAAAATGTATTTGTCTTATTTTTTCTTTATATACTCACCAATATTTTGTTCTAGAATACTTCTACAGATCATTTAACTAGGTTAGTTCTAGTTTTAACTTTCACATTATGATTCAATTCTAAGTTTGAAAAATCTAGCTCTGACTCAATTTTAGGTTAAACTAGTACAACATGTAAAATTTAAAATGGGTGATTAGGTTAATTTCGATTTTTACCTTTTAAATTTGGGCTAGTTGCATGGAAAAATATGTTCTAGGTTAATTTTGACTTATACTAGTCAAAGATCTTAGTTATGTTGAACTAGAATTTTGGTACAACTAGCTTATAGATTCTAATTTTCATGACTTCCAAGTTGAATTGGTTGAGCAGAATTCAAGCATAGATTAGATTGGGTTCTAATTTTAACAACTTGGGTCAATTTTGGGTTAGAAAAAGTGACCAAGATACAAAAACTCACAATTAAACTTTAGGTTGAACTAGTTTTACAATCCAACAATGGTAAGTACCAATATGCAAAGGTTCATTTTTATGCACACAAAAGTACATCCTAAAACACAAACAATAAACATATGGTTCACTAATGTTTAGTAATAGTTCATATTTGTGTACTTTTGTTAATTTTTTGTTTGAATGACTGTAATTTGTGTTATGATCTTTAAATTAATGTATACTGTGGAGATTCAACTATTATGAGCTAATAGCTGAATTTCAACACAACAATGGTATGCGACCATCTAATTATATGTTCATTAGTGTAAGCATTGTGTATTGTCCATGTATATTTTATGTTTTTTTTATTTGTGTAATTGAATAATCATAAAAATATATGGAATTTTGACCATTATGAGCTTACAACTCAGTTACAAATGCAATAATAGTAAACAATGCAATTTTTTGTAGTAGGTTTGTTCATTTGGTGTACCTATAGTGTATATCTTATATATGGGATGTGTATCATTTTAAAGCTGGTTAATGTATAAACATTTTTGTGTACATTTTTGCATTAAAAATATATAGTTTATATATTGATCTTATAGAGCTATGTACTTTGGAAATTCGACCCTCGTGGGTTAACAACTCAACTATTACAGAATAATAATCTATACAGGTCCAATAATATGGCGATCTTTAATATCAATCTTACTTACTATTCATATATATTTTATGTACTTTTTCTAAACATAATTCTGTACCTTAAAAAATACACAAAATTCAACCATTGTATACTAACAACTCAACTACTACAAAACACTGATATGCAGTGATCCAATCTTTTATATATTTTAGCATTCTACATGTTTGTTTTTATCTACAATACATGATGCACTTTTCTTTATAAATTATGAATTTTGAAAGATTTTTGAAAATTCAACTATTATGAGCTAGTATCTCAATTATAACACAACAACCATCCACAACAATCCAATTTTTATGTACTCTAATGTCATACTTGTATACAACATATAACACTTTTCTTATATAATTGCATGCTTTCATAATTTTGTAGCAGTTCATATTTTAGTGTACTTTTGTCTAATTATATTGTGCAAAAATGTACATATTGTGGGTACTATCTTTATAGAAATGCGTACCTTCATATTTTTCTGTACTAGTTGTATACTTTATGTACATTTATTTGCATAATTTTGGTAAAAACCAACATTTTTGTATTTTTATTTAATAATTTGTGTACTACCTATATATATTTTATGAATTGATGTTTATATAAATGTTTACTGTAGCAATTCAATTATTATGAACTATTACCTCAATTACAATACAACAATGATCTAACTTTTATGTACTTGGTTCTCATACTTGTGTACTACCCTATTATATTTTATATGTACTTTTGTATATTTTATATGCTATTTACAATGTTATTTACTTCAAAAACTGAACTCATGAGCTAACAATTCATTTACAATAATTAACACTCTATAATGGTCATATTTCTTGATTGCTTCTTTCCCATACTTTGTTTACTAAATAGCATGTTCTTGTGTAGATTTTGACATTTTTTGTGACAATTTTGTGTTATTACAAATTTGATCATTTTGAGCTAACAACTAAATTAAACACAACAATTGTATCGAACGATAATTTTGTGTTATTACAAATTTGATCATTTTGAGCTAACAACTCAATTAGACACAACAATTATATCAAACAAACATATATATTATCACAATTTCTTGCCATATTTTGTATGCTAGATCCTATGTGTTTTGTAATTTTTGATATATTTTTGTACCTTTTTTTCTTCCAATTTTTTATACTTTCTTATTGGTGTATAGTGTGTATATGGGAGTTGTGTAACATTTTCATAGAGTGATACACGTATCTTGAAACATGCACTAAAAGAAACCCCATTAATGGTTAGAGAAAGATAAATGAATACTTTTTTGGTGTATCTGCGTTGCAATATTTATGTGCCAACTCTTACATTCTTATGTACATTTCCTCATATTTTCTATACATTGCCAATTTTTGGTCTTCAATTTTTAACTATTATGAAGCAAAATCTTAATCAATAGTCCTCAAGTCATACTTATTGGTATACTTTTTGTGATATTTTATGTGTAACTCCTTTA
Organism: Alisma plantago-aquatica; assembly: GCA_963693085.1. Taxonomy (NCBI): domain Eukaryota; kingdom Viridiplantae; phylum Streptophyta; class Magnoliopsida; order Alismatales; family Alismataceae; genus Alisma; species Alisma plantago-aquatica. The sequence goes on along the minus strand of OY856411.1, from coordinate 782,180,644 downwards.
TGCAGTGGTCAATCTTTTGTGTACATTAGTTTCATATATGTGTATTATTATCTTCATCTTTACATTGTTGAGATCCATCATCTTCCTACCATGAGCACTAGAAAGATGTACTCCTCATCCTTGTAGCTGTTGTAGACTACAAATACATTAGGCCTTCCACCCTTGGCAAGGAGAAGATCTGGCTTTGACCTGGACTCGAGGCCGAATCAAAAGGAGAATCTAAACTCCATTATGTCCTTTACAATGTACATGTCATGGTTGCATTTGACTGGGTACATTCCCTGATCTAGTCACTGTAGCTAGTTGACTGGATGGCATAGTCAAGGTGGACTCTAGGTAGTTGAGTGTAAAGTACCAAGACTTGAGAACTTCGATAAAATTATCTTATATAAACTATTAAACTACCCATATCACTGAGGTGCACCTCCTTTTTAGGTTTCCCATCAATATGTACTTTGTAGTTAAGTGTGCTCAGCTCAAAGTGGTGCTAGGATGGGTGACCTATTAAGAAGTCAAACTCATGTTGTTGGTGAGTGAGGACAAAGTGCACAACTAAGACTACTGGTGACATGTGGGGCCATTCATCATTTCTGACACTCTACTAGAGCCTTGGTTGGTTGGACCATGCATTACAAATGGTATAAGAGATAGTTTCCCTGCACTAGGTGGGAACCAAATGGCAAGTGACATGCCAATTTGAGGCATGCAGTCCAAGAATGTTGGAAAGTGTGATCTTAGTTGATTGAACCATCATTGCACTGATGTCCTTGAATGGGATATGGTTGTACATGAACCTTTATAGGTCCACACTAAAATGAAGAAAAGATTACGAGGCCATAGTTGAGCCTTAATATGGTGACTTCAAGTGTCTAAATGAGGGTTATTGTGGCAACACATCCCACTATCACACAGACAATGAGGTGTTACACGAAAACGTGCGAAAATCACCATAACCACAGATTACCAAAAATACGAGTTAATTAAAACCAATTGCGGAAAGCCGATAAACTGGGAACTATTGCATGTAAGTCCTCATCTTGCAAGGAAACAGGTTATATAAACATATACAAGACCTGATACGTGTCCACAGCTTAGAGGAACAGCTAGATGGTTAGACAGCTGTTTATCCATCACATGAGTTCACCACCTGTTCATACATACATAAAGGCCCACATCTGGCCAACAGCAGGGTATACAAAACATCAACGATCACACGTCGTGAAACAACGTCAAACACCTCCAAGGACCTGAGAGTACAGGGATGACTCTAAGACTCTACTACAAAGCATCCAAAACAGCAACATATCCATCTCTTGCCTTCTACTGCTCTTCTCACTGCTTGGTCGCAACCCCACGACCACCACCACGTCTAGCTCAACCACCTAAAAAGGTTATAAACCAGCGGGGTGAGACACACAGTCTCAGTGAGAAACATAAATCCCCACCGCAACTATAGAACCTCAGAAAGATAAAGCTATAACAACAGATAACTGATAAGAGGTATGATAGGAGCAGTTTATGTAAAGCAAAGATATTCTTACCGACAAGCTTACCAGCTGAACAGAAGGCATATAACCAATATTTCTCAATGGAATATGATTGACAAGATAAGATATATATTGTCACATAACATAAGGATCATAGAAGCAACTGCAAGATATAACAGATTATCTATACAAATAAGGCCTCAACCAATGTTCCGTGTTTTGCCTTAGTAATTTCTATACGGCTGAATTACATATTTTATTATGCCCTGAGGAAGTGAACCGTACCGTTCAAATCCAACCTTCGTCTGCGAAGCCCATAGCCGGTGCCATACAAGGTTAATGGAAGAGCCAGACTCCACAACCTTCCCCCTCGTGGTCAGTGCACGAGAACCAAAGCAGGACCGCAGTCTCATGCTCAAGTGGCCTCAGCCACAAGGTCAGCTCCTCAGGCTACCCTTCCTCTAGCCCGCCTTAGTACAGGTCACAGCGCCAGTATAACTGAGCCACATGCCTGATCACCGTGCTCTGAGCCATGAACGCATTCATGCTCTTCATATCACATATCCAGAGCCATGGGCCTGTTCACCATGCTCATCACATATCCGAGTCTACAACCACAGCTACACTCGTTTTCTTCTCTATTTGAGGCTAGGAGAAACCTCACATATTCAAAAATATGCGCTCCGGGTTAACCCGCAGGAGAACCCGTTTCACCATCACCATCTCCTGACGATGATGGATCTATGGCCATGGAAAACTACATGATATATTCCACTGTGATTATTTAGTATCTTTTAGATGGATTTCCAGATTCAACCAAGTTGTATAACATGCAAACTATAACAAGAAAATAAACAACATAAAACTCAACATTATGCTTTTATTGTAATCACCTCAACCTGATCCATCTCAAGGATCCAATCATCACATGTTATCACTTGGCCTCTTGCCAATCATCCAGATCCATCTCAAGGATCATCACATACCATGGGATCTCAATCCCTCATCACATAGTGCTACTGCCTCTCAAGGCTTACATCATCACCATGTAACAAACACCTCATACATGCAATCTTTTCAACACGAGTAATTATTAAAGTGATGTTACTCATCACATATTTCTCATAGCCTTTTCATGGCTAATAATCACCTGCATGGTTAGTGTACTCAATAATCATAGGCTCAACAGAAAGGCTATGCTATCAACATAAGGTGACAATCAAGGTTCTATACTTATCAATCATACAGCGACTGATGATCGTGTGTGTAAGACACATCATTAAGCAACTATCTATGTGCTTATCTTCATCCCAGCATTAATCAATATGATTACTCCATGCATATCATCAAGTTGAATATAAGAGACAAGTGTTATCATTACTACTATCATTACCATTACCATTACCATTCATTATGTAAACCACTTACCATTATTCTCCTTAGCATTAACAAATAATCACTTTCATATGTGTAGCCAGGCTAAGATAAATGAACAAGCTTGTGATAACGAGCATTATTATCTATACCAGGAGTTACTAATGTTTTAAGCAAGAATATAAACCACTAGACAGTTTTTCATGAAATGAGGAACCTTCACAAAAGATACCAGGAACCCTCACTAAAAGATACCAGGAACCCTCACTAAAAGGGGTGTATCAAGCTACCTGCCCTCACCCAAAGCTCATCACTTATCGGCCAACACTTGCATAATGCGCGACGCTGCGTTGCAAGAGATAACGCGCGTCAGGGTATGTCAGGCACTCCCCACCATCTGGCAACACCCATCACAACTCATGGTGTTATCGGCCGATACAAGGGCAGCATGATGCCCGTCACAGCAGGGGATGTCGTCCAATACAAAGCCAACAATCGGGCATGTGACACCCGTCACAGCTTGCCCAGTAATGCTCGTCATAGAGCCTATATTGGCCAGGTCATCATAAAGAGCTAACCACCAAGAGAGAGAGAGAACCCAACCCTATTATCGTGCAAACACTGATCCAGGCCTAACGGCCGTCACAAGACAAGGAAAGAGGTTGTGACGCCCATCACAAGTCTAGGCATATCGCCTGACACACCGCCTATCGCCCAACACACTCTTGGCCTATCACCCAACACATACTCATGGTCATCTTCTTCCTCAAGCACAAGGTACTTAAAACCCTAGAGGGTCAAGAACACAAGCTCACCAAGAAACTCTAAACCACAAGAAGGATCGGTCAACATGGGTACTAAAGAAAGATACAAAACTAGAAACAACATATAAGCAAGAAAGGAGATAGTGTAGCTAGGGTTAGAAGTTATGCAACCCGCCTTAAGCAAGCTCCAAGCTCCAAGCGAGGAAGGAGAAACTCCAAGGGATATCGTCCACCACTTGCTCCTTCAAGGGGGGTATCAGCCACCACAAGCAAAGAAGAGGGTTGTGTCGTGCACAACAAGATGGAGAAGAGACTAAGGGACCAAAGGGACTCAAAGCAAGGAAATGAACCCCATATATAGAAGGAAATGGAGGAGAAAACAAGGTAGAGTAAGGCAAGGTGTCGTCCACCTAGGGACACTTGTCCTAGAGCACAAGCCACCACTCTAGCAAGCTCTATACACATGTCCAAGGTCATTGCCACAAGCATACATCACGCTCCAAGTGTCCACTAGTGGTGACACAAATGAGGTCAAAGCTAGGTCAAACATCATGGGCGACACAACAATCAGCACCATGGGCGACACACTCTACCCCCATGGGCGACACACACACACACACACACTCCTTGGCCGATACACTCTCCATCATGGGCGATATCCTTGCCTCTTGGCCGATACAAGGCTCAACCAAGGCAAAACAAGACACCTCAAGGCCAAACAAGCTCAACCAAGCCCAAAAGAACTCAAGCAACTAGCCCAAGCCTTCCTCTCTACACAAGAGGAAGCAAAGAGAGAGAGGAACACCTCACAAGGTGGCAAACTTACCCACAAAACCCTAGACTTGGGTTATTTGCAAGTAGCCCCTCCAACTCTCAACAAAGCACAACCAAACCCTAATCACCACTAAAGGTGATTAGCAAGCAACTAAGCATCACAGTTAAGCAAAACAAATAGGGTAAACCCTAAACGAAGGTCAAGGTCCTTACAAGCTAACCCCTTCAAGGGATTTCGTCCCCGAAATCCGAAGAGAAAAGTGAGGGATACTTCCTCCTCATCTCTTCCTCAAGCTCCCACGTGGCTTCCTCAACGCCACGATGATGCCAAAGAACCTTCACAAGAACCATGTCCTTCCTCTTCAGCTTCTTGACCCTTCTGTCAAGGATCGCCACAGGACCTTCCTCGTAGGTCACATCTTCATCAAGCTCAACCTCAACTGGTTGTATCACTATTCCCGAATCCGGATGACTTTTCTTCAGCATACTAACATGGAACACTGGATGTAACCTATGCAACTCTGGAGGCAGCTCTAACTCGTAAGCTACTTTTCCAACACGTGCTATGACTGAGTAAGGCCCCATATACCTGGGTGCTAACTTACCCTTCCGACCAAACCTTAACGTACCTTTCCACGGAGAGAATTTAAGATACACTTTGTCTCCTACCTGGAACTCCAAAGGTCGTCGGCGATTGTCTGCATAGGACTTCTGCCTGTCTTGTGCCGCTTTGAAATGTTGCTGTATCACCTTGATCTTTTCTGTTGTCTGCAGCACTAACTCAGGACCCAAAAGCTGATACCAGATTCATACAAACACAAAGGAGATCTGCACTTCCTTCTATACAAAGCCTCATAAGGACCCATGTCAATGCTCCACTGATAACTGTTGTTGTAGGAAAACTCTATCAAACTGAGATTTTCATCCCAACTGCCTAGAAACTGCAAAACACACGCTCGAAGGAGATCTTCCAAAGTCTGAATAGTTCTTTCAGACTGTCCATCTGTCTACGGATGGAAGGCGGTACTGAACCTCAACTGTGTTCCCAACGCTTTGTGCAGCTATTCCCAGAAACGACTCGTGAACTGAGGACCTATGTCAGAAACTATCATTGCTGGCACACCATGCAATTGTACTATTTCATCCACATATACTTGAGCAAGTTTCTCATATGTGTACACCATCTTCACTGGTAGGAAATGGGCAGACTTCGTCAATCTGTCCACTATCACCCAAATGGAATCATGATTCCTAGTTGTCCAGGGTAGACCAACTACAAAATCCATGGTTATATGATCCCATTTCCACTAAGGTATCGGCAGGGGTTGCAACGTACCTGCCAGTTTCTGATGCTCAGCCTTCACTTGCTGACAAACCGCACATCTCGCCACAAACTCAGTTACATCTTTCTTCAAACCGGGCCACCAATACAAGTCCTTCAGATTATGATACATCTTGGTGACACCTGGGTGCATAGCATACATCGACATGTGTGCTTCCTCGAGCACTAACTTCCTCAAATCATCAACATCTGGAACCACCATCCTATCACGATAACAAACTAGCCCATCCTCGGACTCATGGAACCCATCACACTTTTCACTGTCAAACTCTGATCTGATCAACTGTACCGCATCATCTGTCTGTTGTGTATCTTTGATCTTCTGTCTTAGCGTAGACTTGACTTGCATCTGTGCTAAAAGTCCAGCTAACAAGGAAACTTCCATATGTACATTCATCTGTCGCAGAGAAATAAACATATCTCGCCTATGGAATACCAGGGAACTCAACTGTGCCTTCTTTGAAGAAAGAGAAGAAGACTTTCTGCTAAGAGCATCAGCTACCACATTCACCTTACCAGGATGATACTCGATAGTGCAGTCGTAATCATTGACCAACTCCATCCATCGACATTGTCGCATGTTCAACTCATGCTGCGAAAAGATGTACTTCAGATTCTTATGATCCGTAAAGATCTGACACACTTCCCCATACAGATAGTGTCTCCAAATCTTTAACGCATGAACCACTACTGCCAACTCCAAGTCATGAGTCGGATAGTTCTCCTCATGTTTCTTAAGCTGTCGCGAAGCAAAAGAAACCACATGATCTTCCTGCATCAGCACACAACCTAAACCCTTCTTGGAAACATCACAGAAAACAACATAGCCCTTCCCAGGCTCTGGCAGGATTAACATTGGAGCACTGGTCAACTTCTCCTTCAAGCTCTGGAAAGCTTGCTGACATCGATCATCCCAAACAAAAGATACATCCTTTCTGGTCAACTTCATCATTGGCAACGCAATCGCACTGAAGTCCTTGATAAACCTTCGGTAGTATCCTGCTAAACCAAGGAAACTACAAACTTTTGTCGGCGTCTTCGGTTGTTCCCAATCCGCAACGGATTCCACCTTCTTCGGATCTACTTTGACTCCTTCAGTAGATATCACATGACAAAAGAAAGTCACTTCCTCCAACCAGAACTCACACTTACTGAACTTGGCATACAGCTGATGTTGGCAAAGAAGAGTCAACGCTAAACAAAGATGTTGCTCATGCTCTTGCCTATCCTGACTATAGATCAAAATGTCATCTATAAAGACTACAACAAACTGATCTAAGAATGGACGGAACACTCTGTTCATCAGATCCATGAAAGCAGCAGGTGCATTGGTTAGCCCAAACGGCATAACCACAAACTCAAAGTGACCATACCTCGTCCTAAAAGCTGACTTTGGTATGTCATCCGCCTTAATCCTCAATTGGTGGTATCCAGACCGTAGACCGATCTTCGAAAACACTGTAGCACCACGCAACTGATCGAATAGATCATCTATCCTCGGCAACGGGTACTTGTTCTTGATCGTGACCTTGTTCAACTGCCGATAATCTATACACAACCACATCGATCCATCCTTTTTCTTGACAAACAACACTAGAGCACCCCAAGGCAACGTACTCGGTCGGATGAAACCTTTATCCAACAACTCTTGCAACTGCTTCTTCAGCTCTGCCATCTCTACTGGAGCCATCCTATACAGTGTCTGTGCAACTGGCTGTGTTCCTGGAACCAGATTGATCTCGAAATCAATCTCTCAGGGTGGAGGAACACCAGGAAACTCCTCAGGAAACACGTCGGCAAACTCTCAAGAAACTGACACCTCCTCAAGACTAGGACCTTTTGCCTTGGTAACCACAATGGTACTCACCACGTGAGATAAGAACGCCTTACATCCTTGTCGTAGCAACTTCTCTGCCACCATAGCAGATACCAGACACGTCAGAAGAATCTTCCTATCTCCCTGGAAGATCCACTTCTCTCCTTCCTCATCAAACACCGCCTGCTTGGAACCACAGTCCAAAACAACCTTATACTTCTCTAAGGTATCCATCCCAAGGATAACATCGAAACCATGCATATCAAGTGGCATGAGATCCACTTGAATGCTGTGTCCCGAGAAAGACAAGACACAAGATGGACACTCTTCTCGAAGAAATGAGGAACCATCAAGAGGGGTTTCTAACAACAAGCTATCCTTCTTACAACTAACATGTAAACGACAGTTCTCAAGCATATTATAGGCGATAAAAGAGTGTGTAGCACCCGGGTCAACCAGAATAGATATAAAGTAAGAAGAAGACATATCGGAATGAAATAACTCCATCTGACCTGTCACCACTCGCGGGTTGACTATCGCCTCCGACTGAATCATAGCATAGAATCGAGCCGTTGCTTGCTGTCCACGTCCTCTGCTTCCTTGAGCAGACGATCTAGCTTGCAACTCTTGACCACGTCCTCGCCCTCTACTACCACTGGACTGCAGCCTCTCTGACCCTTGTTGATTCTGCCTCGGCTGCTGCGTCACTTCATCATCTCTGTAGGGACAACTCGACTTGACATGCCCTATCTGACCGCAGGCATAGCATGTTCTATTGTCAAACTGTGGCCTAGATGGCCCTGTCACTGCCACCGATGCTGTACTATGTGCCTTCGACGACGAAGAAACATAACCTCTTCCCTTACTCAGAGACCACTGCGACGGTACACCAGAACCTCTCATCACTGATGATGATGAAAACTTGGGCTTCTTGAAGCCACCAAACCTCTGTCCCTGAAACTGAGCAGGCCTTTTGCGAGACATGGATTCTCTTTTCTCCCTTACTGACCTTTCAATCCTTTGGACAGATTCCACAATCGTAGCAAACCGTTCTCGATTCTCCAACACAGACCCATGTGTTGTCAGCTCAGTACTCAGACCTTTCTCAAAGTGTCTGATCCGCTCCTCATCTATCGCTGCCATATGAGGACAAAACCTCAATAGATCCATGAACTTAGCCTCATACTCGGTGATGTTCGTCATTCCTTGTCGCAATCTCTCAAACTGACTGATCTTTTCATCCAGATACATCTTCGGGAAGTATCTACTGATGAACTCGTGTCAGAAAACTTCCCAACCGATCACCTCACCAAGCCGCTTCTCTTCCTCGATGGTCCACCAGTGACCAACACTACCTTTCAGGAGGTAGACAACATGCTTTACTTTGTCTGCTTCGGGGATGTCGAGGATCCGAAAAGCCTTATCAAGACTTGTCAGCCACAGATCTGCATCCGCTGGATCGGCCGTTCCCGCATAATCCGAAGCTCTGACTCGGTGAAGCCGCTCAAAGGTCTTCCCAATACCCGATGCTTCTCCATGGGGAGCTTGTACTCGTGGAGGAGGCACCGGCAATCGCTCAACCATGAGATTCATCGTAGCCATCATCTACCCCATAAGATGTTGGTAGGCAAGATGTTCAAGAATGGCTAGGTCAGGTTGGGGGACCTCAGGCACCCGATCTCCATGTGTCTGTCCTTCAACTGAAGCAGCATCACTGTACTCAGCTGAGTGTTCTTCATGGTTCCCAGACATCTTGACTTTTCTTCCACTGAGGGCAGAAGACGATTGTAAGAAAATCTGGACAACACACAAGAACAAACACAACCTAGTCCTAAATCCCTGTAGACTCAGCGAACCTAGCGCTCTGATGCTAAACTTGTGGCAACACATCCCACTATCACACAGACAGCGAGGTGTTACGCGAAAACGTGCGGAAATCACCATAACCACAGATTACCAAAAATTCGAGTTAATTAAAACCAATTGCGGAAAGCTGATAAACTGGGAACTATTGCATGTAAGTTCTCATCCTGCAAGGAAACATGTTATATAAACATATACAAGACCTGATACGTGTCCACAGCTTAGAGGAACAGCTAGATGGTTAGACAACTATTTATCCATCACATGAGTTCACCACCTGTTCATACATACATAAAGGCCCACATCCGGCCAACAACAGGGTATACAAAACATCAACGATCACACGTCATGAAACAACATCAAACACCTCCAAGGACCTGAGACTACAGGGATGACTCTAAGACTCTACTACAAAGCATCCAAAACAGCAGCATATCCATCTCTTGCCTTCTACTTTTCTTCTCGCTGCTCGGCCGCAACCCCACGACCACCACCACGTCTAGCTCGACCACCTAAAAAGGTTGTAAACTAGAGGGGTGAGACACACAGTCCCAGCGAGAAACATAACTCCCCGTTGCAACTACAGAACCTCAGAAAGATAAAGCTATAACAACATATAACTGATAAGAGGTATGACAGGAGCAATTTATGTAAAGCAAAGATATTCTTACCGACAAGCTTACCAGCTGAACAGAAGGCATATAACCAATATTTCTCAATGGAATATGATTGACAAGATAAGATATATATTGTCACATAACATAAGGATCATAGAAGCAACTGCAAGATATAACAAATTATCTATACAAACAAGGCCTCAACCAATGTTCCGTGTTTTGCCTTAGTAATTTCTATACGGCTGAATTACATATTTTATTATGCCCTGAGGAAGTGAACCGTACCGTTCAAATCCAACCTTCAGCTGCAAAGCCCATAGCCGGTGCCATACAAGGTTAATGGAAGAGCCAGACTCCACAACCTTCCCCCTCGTGGTCAGTGCACAAGAACCAAAGCAGGACCGCAGTCTCATGCTCAAGTGGCCTCAACCACAGGGTCAGCTCCTCAGGCTACCCTTCCTCTATCCCGCCTTGGTACAGGTCACGAAGCTAGTATAACTGAGCCACGGGCCTGATCACCGTGCTCTAAGCCATGAACGCATTCATGCTCTTCATATCACATATCCGGAGCCATGGGCCTGTTCACCATGCTCATTACATATCCGAGTCTGCAACCACATCTGCACTCATTTTCCTCTCTATTTGAGTCTAGGAGAAACCTCGCATATTCAAAAATATGTGCTCTGGGTTAACCCGCAGGATAACCCGTTTCACCATCACCAGCTCCTGACGATGATGGATCTATGGCCAGGGCAAACTAAATGATATATTCCACTGTGATTATTTAGTATCTTTTAGATGGATTTCCAGATTCAACCAAGTTGTATAACATGCAAACTATAACAAGAAAATAAACAACATAAAACTCAACATTATGCTTTTATTGTAATCACCTCAATCTGATCCATCTCAAGGATCCAATCATCACATGTTATCACTTGGCCTCTTGCCAATCATCCAGATCCATCTCAAGGATCATCACATACCATGGGATCTCAATCCCTCATCACATAGTGCTACTGCCTCTCAAGGCTTACATCATCACCATGGAACAAACACCTCATACATGCAATCTTTTCAACACGAGTAATTATTAAAGTGATGTTACTCATCACATATTTCTCATAGCCTTTTCATGGCTAATCATCACCGGCATGGTTAGTGTACTCAATAATCATAGGCTCAATAGAAAGGCTATGCTATCAACATAAGGTGACAATCAAGGTTCTATACTTATCAATCATACAACGACTGATGATCATGTGTGTAAGACACATCATTAAGCAACTATCTATGTGATTATCTTCATCCCAGCATTAATCAAGATGATTACTCCATTCATATCATCATGTTGAATATAAGAGACAAGCGTTATCATTACTACTATCATTACCATTACCATTCATTATGTAAACCACTTACCATTATTCTCCTTAGCATTAACTAGATAATCACTTTCATATGTGTAGCCAGGCTAAGATAAATGAACAAGCTTGTGATAACGAGCATTATTATCTATACCAAGATTTACTAACGTTTTAAGCAAGGATATAAACCACTAGACAGTTTTTCATGAAATGAGGAACCTTCACAAAAGATACCACGAACCCTCACTAAAAGATACCAGGAACCCTCACTAAAAGGGGTGTATCGGGCCACCTGCCCTCACCCAAAGCTCATCACTTATCGGCCAACACTTGCATAACGCGCAACGCTGCGTTGCAAGAGATAACGCGCGTCAGGGTATGTCAGACACTCCCCACTATCTGGCAACGCCCGTCAGAACTCATGGTGTTATCGGCTGATACAAGGGCAGCATGATGCCCGTCACAACAGGGGATGGCGTCTGATACAAATCCAAAAATCGAGCATGTGATGCCCGTCACAGCTTGCCCAGCAACGCTCGTCACAGAGCCTATATTGGCCAGGTCATCATAAAGAGCTAACCACCAAGAGAGAGAGAACCCAACCCTATTATCATGCAACCACTGATCCAAGCCTAACGACCGTCACAAGACAAGGAAAGAGGTTGTGATGCCCGTCACCAGTCTAGGCATATCACCCGACACACCGCCTATCGCCCAACACACTCTTGGCCTATCACCCAACACACACTCATGGTCATCTTCTTCCTCAAGCACAAGGTACTCAAAACCCTAGAGGGTCAAGAACACAAGCTCACCAAGAAACTCTAAACCACAAGAAGGATCGGTCAACATGGGTACTATAGCAAGATACAAAACTAGCAACAACATATAAGCAAGAAAGGAGATAGTGTAGCTAGGGTTAGAAGTTATGCAACCCGCCTTAAGCAAGCTCCAAGCTCCAAGCGAGGAAGGAGATACTCCAAGGGATATCGTCCACCACTTGCTCCTTCAAGGGGGGTATCGGCCACCACAAGCAAAGAAGAGGGTTGTGTCGTGCACAACAAGATGGAGAAGAGACTAAGGGACCAAAGGGACTCAAAGCAAGGAAAGGAACCCCATATGTAGAAGGAAAGGGAGGAGAAAACAAAGTAGAGTAAGGCAAGGCGTCGTCCACCTAGGGACACTTATCCTAGAGCACAAGCCACCACTCTAGCAAGCTCTATACACATGTCCAAGGTCATTGCCACAAGCATGCATCACGCTCCAAGTGTCCACTAGTGGTGACACAAATGAGGTCAAAGCTAGGTCAAACATCATGGGTGACACAACAACCAACACCATGGGTGACACACTCTACCCCCATGGGCGACACACACACACTCCTTGGCCAATACACTCTCCATCATGGGCGATATCCTCGCCTCTTGGCCGATACAAGGCTCAACCAAGGCAAAACAAGACACCTCAAGGCCCAACAAGCTCAACCAAGCCCAAAAGAACTCAAGAAACTAGCCCAAGCCTTCCTCTCTACATAAGAGGAAGCAAAGAGAGAGAGGAACACCTCACAAGGTGGCAAACTTGCCCACAAAACCCCAGACTTGGGTTATTTGCAAGTAGCCCCTCCAACTCTCAACAAAGCACAACCAAACCCTAATCACCACTAAAGGTGATTAGCAAGCAACTAAGCATCACGGTTAAGCAAAACAAACAGGGTAAACCCTAAACGAAGGTCAGGGTCCTTACAGTTATGGTGACATACCATGCAAAGAGTGAGACCCAATAGGGAATCCACTTCTCAATCCATAAAATATAAGGAATAATTTCAATGTCAAATACCAATGTAATTTTTTTAAATGGGAATATGATCAATATTTTGACCTGTATGTTCAAAGTACCAAAATATGAATGTGAAATAATTTTTTTTGACTATTATAGTTTTATATGATTACATGGTTGACACCCACATAGGTGAATACAAGAGTTACAAGACAAAACATTAGTCTTCGGTGTAAATTATAATCAAGCTACTTAAAATCTATCTCCCAAGGAACATCAACTACACATATGTTTATCTTGGTTATCTTGGTCATCCTTCCAAAATCTTCTTTATATAACAGGTTGGAAGCGAACCCCATAAAAGAGGAAACCATGGAAATTTTCCAGCAAACACTCATGCGTGCAAATAATATAGAATTGGACAATAAAAAGGCAAATGAAAAAAAACAATATATATCAAATCTCCCAAAAAAAGAGACATATAAAACCATCCATATTGCTGTTAAAGGAAAATATCAAGAAAGTAACAAATGAAAAGATAAGGCATAATCAAGAATTCATAATTAAACGTACCAATTACTTGCATAACAAGCATGAACATATTACTAGAACAATATACAATATGTAGGTAGAAAATAACACATATACCATGAATATGTGATGAGTGAGAAAAATACCCATGCACTCTATAATATGGGGGGAACAAGAAAAGATAAACATATGCTCTAAGATGGACGTGATACACATGTGCTCTATTAAACCCATTTGCATAAATTATTACAAGTGCACAATTCATAAGACATGGGAATTTATCAAATCTACACAAACCCATCTAACAAGTTATACGAGTAAGTCACCACATGATGCACAATAAAAGGTCAAGCATGTTCATTTTTTCTGTATTCTAAAGTTATTAATCAATTATGTATATGGGTCTAATTGTCTTATCCCATTAGGGTTAAGTTTTGCTTCCTTGTATAAGCCTAATTTCCTATACATAGGATAGGAGTATGTTGCCTCTCAATAAGAAGCATCTCAGTAGCCTCCGATCTTATTTCTCACATGGTATGAGAGCATTGATCCTAACCCTAGGGAGAAAAAAGAGAGAGACTCTTCCTATAGGTGTCTGCCTTCTCTTCTTGGCTTGACTACCCATTAGGAATCATCTCGACCTTCATGGTTGTCTTCACACTTTTTTCTTCTTACATAAAAATGATCTTATCCTAACACTTGCCCCAAGTTTACCATCCGCATGCATCAAAACACTAGTAATGACACTCCATAACCTCCCCCTTTATGATTCCTACATAATCTAGAGATGCCACAAATCCCCCACTCTACCAGCATGCCTCTTTCCTTTTACAGTCTTCGTTGCTCTAGATTTTGATACACCTCCTAGACTAGTGTGGATTGCGATGGTGAATGATCATGAGCTAGGCCAAGAAGGCTTGTGCACACACCTTGATCACAGGGAAAGATGGATAATTGGGCATTCTCAATGGTTCTATACCTAATCTGTCGATTCAAGAATTATTTGCTCCATTACCCCCTTCCGATCACATTCGACTCCAACAAAGGCCGATCACTACAAAACAAACCACTTGGTTCATTGGAGTTAGGATGTAAGCAATCACATTTGTGTTGATTTTGATGGGCAATCATCCTCCTTATCACAGTGGAACACCTACCATGAATCAGGTGAAGCAGAACACTGTCATACACCACTACTACTACCTCCATTCTCAATGCTACAATGCCCTCTCTCTACCTACTCCCATTTCAGATCTGCCCCTAAACTTGATCCTTATTGCTCAAATAAACATATATTAGTTATTGCTTGCAATGTGTTTCATACCTAATGTTAATTGGATCTGATTTTTAATCTAATACATACCACGAGGCTAGACCCCCGCACCCCTACATTTTTTGGCATAAGGCCTGGACAAATGTACCTTTTTGGGTCACACAAAGATACATTTATTTTCCTACTTGGATCTATCTAATCTAATCATTCACCATAATGACTCACATTTTTGGTTCTATCCACCTCATATTGCAAAACAAAAGACCCCATGATGGTTTTATAAAGAATCAAATAAGGGGGCACTACACTAATTTATTTCTTCCTTTCATTTTTATAATTTTATTCCCCTACCAACCCTCATGTGTGCATCCCTTTCCATATGTAGGGGGTACTGTATATTTTCTATACCATTTACTCATTCACTTCATAATTGGTGTGTGATGGGGGGATATATAAGAGAGAGAGATAGAGTATGAGGAGGGATAGAGATAATCTATGCAGAGCGAGCATATCAGAGAAAGAGTATAAAAGAGATGATATGTATCACTCTAAGGCTATTGTGATCTCCATGGAGCTTTTTATTATTATACACATCCATCTTATGATGTCTTTGTGGTGATTCATTCCCACTAAACATCATGCTTTTAGTGAATCATTGGTGTATTTCTTTGCTAATGACACTATGCTTCTTTGTGTTTGTGTTACAATATGCATGTAGGTTGTCTATTTGCACTTCACTTATTCTAGTTGGCTACCACTTTCATACAAGTTAAAGGATCTCAACTATATCATTGATACACATTGAGACAAAGCTTGTTGTGCTTATTCTAGCCTCTTGTTCCCTTGATGTCATTGTTGTGATGATTCTATTTCATCTCATTAAATTGATAGTTACCTTTTAAAAGCTTTTCAATATCAAGCCTACAAATAACACACCTACAATGTTGATCATTCATCCATATTTCATTTTCATAAAGCTATTTTATTCATGTCTTCTTGAAGTTGCAACTTCTGTTTCTCAAGTGCCAACATGGTTCTTCTAGTGATCTACTTGGGTTTCCTTGATGGTGTCTTTCATTCTTGTCAAGCCTCTAAGAGTAACACTCTAGATAGATCCAATTTGAATGTCATGATCACCTCATCATATATGATTTTAAAAATACATCTACTTCTATAATGTTGAGTGTGTTCATTGTGTTTATTCCAACCACACATTCCTTTTCAGTGAATATGACATAGTCATGATGTTTGAATCGTCTATTCCATATTGATGGTGATGTTCTTAATTCCATGTGCACTTCAGACTATCTTCTCTAAAGATCAAGTATTTTTAGCTTGTAGAACATAAATTCAAAGGAGTTGTCATCAAACATTTATTGGAGGGAGAGCGATGTTTAAGGGGGAGCAAAAATCTTGTATGGGAGTGACATTTTCATTTATTTTTTATTTGTCATATCATTTAGTTTGAGTCTTGTAAGTCCAAGCTGTATATGTGTTTCACCCATACTTCATCTTGAGGGGAATTGTTAGATGTTAGAGTTCTAGTTAATTATGTATATGGGCCTAATTGTCTTGGTCCATTAGAGATAAATTCTAATACCTTGTACAAGCCTTGTTTCCTATATATTTAAGGTCTACTATATCCCAATAAAAACATTGCATTAACCTCCAATATAATATTCTACAGTTTCTAATATAAGGAATAAAAACATGCATAATATGGCCAGTTGGGTTAGAGGACCCGTAAATGTAGATTCAACAATCCATGTACTTGTTGAGAGAGAAATAACTAACAAAAGAGATATTTCAATAAATTTTACAAAATATGTAAAAATGTGAATCAATTCAAGAGATATTCATCATTAAGATGATTAGAGTTTCAAATCATCAAATATATCAAGAGAGAGGAACATAAGTAATTGTCCAACTACAATTACACATAGATGCAACATACTTGAGGTCCAATGCAGATTCATCCGAAGTCAATCTTAGATCCTCAATAAGGACTAAACCACTATTATACAAATGAAATATCAAATTTATAAATTAAAATATTAACCGAAACCTAGAAATTCACCTCTTTATTGTAGTGGAACTAGGTTATAAAAAGTACATAATTAGGTATATGATATTTTTGATTCGAAGAACTACTTTCTAAATTATATATGTTTTGGCGTCATACATATTTTCTAAATTTAGACTATTTACTGATTCATAAATTATAACCTTATGCAAAAGAGAACTTATGCCCCCTAGATCATGTATTAGAACTTATATGTGTGATAGGGTAAATTAGTAAACTGTCAACTTAAAAATATGCAATCAGAAGCTACAGATGGCAGGGACAATTACCAAAAACCCCATTAAATTGTGTAACAAACAAAATATGTGTATGGGTAATGTCATAATTTGAAACCTAATCATCTTCTTCTTTGATGCCTCAGACTGAGCTCTTTGTGATCATAGAAAACTTGATCAATCGTAAGGGGAACACAATTTCTCACCATGACCCAACCTGAGAACCTAACAAACTAAATTGGAGGCATTGAGGTCCAGAGGGAACTCACCTTCAACCTCTACTAGTTAGTGACCAATCCAAAAGACCAAATAAAGAAACATAGATAATCTGGGCAAAACAAGGTTCTCAAACAACCCATAGAAATCCTACAAAGCATGCAACCAACACCCAAGCATAAAAAACCAAAGGGTTGTCGAGATACTTAACTATGAGAACTAAAACATAGATCATGTATCTTAAAGCAAAAAAAAAGAATCCAACAATGACCGATGCAAAATCTCAATGCCAAAAGGATTTAGGGGCCTCCAAGAATAAATTTGTGAAGGTTCCCTGATAAAACATGCATTCAAGTAACCAAATTGATCCTAATGTTGATGAGTAAGAAACTAATATTGGGGAGAGCAACATGGAATAATGTATGTCAAACAAACATGAGAAAAATAAATTATCGGGGTTCAAGATTCTCATCATGAAGAGAATTGAATCCTGATGGCAAGCTAAACCCAAATCAGGGATAGTTAGAGGAATAATGAATTCCTCTTGGTGAAGGAAAAAGCTCATAGAGAAATTAAGGGAAGGAAATGGTTTTTGGAAACACATTAAACCTATTTGAGGTGCTACATATATTGATTAATGAGTGTAGGGAAATTTGTATCCTTCAATATATAGAGAGAGATTGATGAAATTTAGGAGTTTCTTCTATAGCAAGAGTTAGGGTTTGTGTTAGGTCTACATATATGTGGAATTCAATAAGAAATCTAGTGGAGAAAAAAATCTCATGATGTGCATGGTGAATAGTAGAGAAATATAGAGGAGAGTGAGTCATGCACACACTGTACGTGACAAAAGTAAATGGGGAAGATCCATCAACTCAAGGATCTTGGGTACACAAAATCATGGAGTATTAAAAGATGAGAAAGTTGCAAAAGAATAAACATGAATTTCCTTATCTTAGCCCTAACTTCAAAATCTATTAAATGTGATTACATTTTAAATCATTTCTCATCCATCTCTTTCCTAATTTAATTGAAGTATCTAGAAGAGTCCTATTTTAGTGAGAATTGACATCTAAGCTGATTGATGTAGTTGAATACAGATATCACATCATTTCCCACTTCCTAGATCACATTTTACATAATTTAGTATTTTATAGACAACATATGTTATTTTCATATTTATTCACAAAATAAATATCCATGATTAATATCTTGGGATTAGATCTATTTTTAGGATTATCTTCACATGCCTTACTTTCATGTCTCATATACAACCTTATCCAGTAGTTGTCATGATTCCTTTTTCCAATCATTTAGTAATATGATCATTCAATTAGGAACAAACTAATTCCCAAATAATATTGATATCCTTCTTATTCCTATAAGGGTGTTGCCCATCATTCTTGTTGATATGGAGACGTTCCATATTAGTGTAACCATAATTAAACACATTAATTGATTATATACATTACATATAAATATACTTATCTACATGTATTATATCTTATATAAAACTCATAACTATCTAACACATAATAAATTATGTTATGTGCATCGAAATATATTTTACATTTTTTAGTTCCTTCACCAAGTTAGGTGCAACCAATTTTTGCATGAAGCGATTAGGATTTATTATGCAAAATGTACAAATATCATTTATTCACAGATATTCATAATTTAAAAAGTATTAATCCTTGAATCATCCTATTAACGTCATATAGGGTATAACTTACACCAAGTTGGGGGTTATCACCTGAACTAAACCCAAAGACATCCAAACTATAGAATTAGGTTTTCTAAGATTATGAGGACAATTTTCAGTATATTACATCCCAATATTTGATTCTTCAGATGAAATGATCATAAAAAGAATGATTGGACTATCCATAACAACAAGATGCACATCCTTTTCAAGTAGCACATCAATAGACACTCTACAGTTAAGCATGCTTGGCTCAGGGTATTACTAGGATGGGTGACCTATTAGAAAGCTAAACTCAAGTTGTGCATGAGTGATATAAATTTCACAATGTAGTCTAGTGATGGTCTGTGGGGGGCCAATCATCATTCTTGAAACTCTACTAGAGCCTTAGAAGGTGGGTCAAACTATTACATTGAGTATGTGACAGATAACATCAAAAAAGTAGACAATGAGTGAGATATAGAGACCCAACTATATGAGGAACTTAAAGTTTAGTGTATCTTTCTTAGGCCAATGCACTTAGTGAGAGTTTAATGTTTATCCCATATTTCTAAATGGTCATATTCTATGTTTTGGGTACGGATCGTTGCCACAACCATCTATATTTTTTCCTTCCAATTATAGGATCTCCAATTACCACTTATTGTATAAAAACATACATAATTTTGCTTTTGTGATCTCCATAATGGATGAAGTCCCTAGCTTATTTTTTTACCTTTCTGCCACTACTTCATGTGTGCAGGAATTTACATGATGTAATTGACTCACAACATCATAAGGTCACAGTGACATGCATCATGAAGTTGGTGACACCGACCAAGAAGCTCCTCATGTCCGATAAGCATGATGTGCTATGTCGTGAGAAGCCTAAGAAGGAGAAAGGCGATAATGATGACAAAGGTCATAAAACCAAGAATAAGAAAGACATTAATCAAAATCTATAGGAGGTGACTTAGAGATGGATGATGGTTAGCCAACAACAAGTGAGGAAGATGACCCAACTGAGAATGGTGAGTAGGGCCAAGGGTATGAAGACATAGGTAATTAGAAGGAGAAACAACAACAATAAACCAACATAGATGGGGAGGTTAAGGCCACATAGGTGGTGGTGGAGGCGGAGGCGATGGAAAGAAGAAGAAGAAGAAGAATAAGAAGAAGAAGAAGGACAATGACAGTGGGGAATAAGGTGGTGGAGGAGGTAGAAAAGGCGGAGGAACGCCAAGTGGTGGGACAAGAATGATAGATTCTCCAAAATGCAATAATAGAAGAGGTGGTCTAAGTAATCCTTCTGGTCATCACTATCATCAACAACACCCACCTTGCTACCCGCTGATTCATGTCATTAGTTGTAAGCCGAGTGCTGTGTAGGTGCAACAGTGGGCATACAAAAAGGTGCGATAAGAATTTACATTCCATAAAAGGGCCCACATTTTTGTAATGTATAGTACACATGCAAAAAGGAAAAAGAGGCAAATAGTTACATTCTATGCAGGAACATTTTGCAACCAACCCAATGGTTCCCATTTGAACACCATGATCTTGGAAATAGGAGACCAACTTGTGCACCATGCAAAGCCTGAAAGAAGAGAAAAAGAGTGTCTTAATATGTGTAGACAATATAATAGTATTCTAGGAAAGTGAAAGGCATTAAAGAGAGAGAAAAGGGATTAATGTCTCTTGCAATTATTATTTCAAAAGAGAAAAGGTGAAGATGAGAACAAAGAGTATTTTTTCTTGATACATGACATAATTGAATTTCATTAGAAAGAACAACACTACTGATAATACAATACTTATAAATAACATTGCGGTACCAATTATTAAAATAGGAAATACAATAACTACTCACAAAACTAATAAATAAAATTGGCATTACACCAATGATTACTCGCACAACTAAAAGGTAAAAAATATAAATATATAATGGTAGCAAATATCCAAAAAATAGATATTGATGATAGATTATTTCATATTTTCACGCCATACCAAAATAATATGCAAACAATGCTGAAATACATCCAGGAACAATGCTAAAATATAGGGATAGTATCAAATCTATACATAAACAATTTTAAAGATACACAAACAATACTAAAAATATGAGGGTAGTACAAAAGAGACACAAATGCAATACAAAAATACTCAAAATAATACCAAAAATACACATACAATACCAAGGAGTACTCCCTCTATTTTTCTACTTTCCTCCTTCCTTTTTACCCCCTCTCGTTCCTTTTCCTACTTCCCTCCTCTCTTTTTCCCCCTTCACTCATATTTTTATCTCTAGTTTCCTCCACTCTTTTTCTAGATCCCTCCTTTTTTACTTCTTTCTACTTCCATCTATTCTTTTTACATTGATCTTCTTTGTTTTCTACTTTTTTGTTTTCTTATTATACCTTCCTCCTTTTTCTCTCTCCATAGTTTGTTACTAAAAATAGACAAATGATACCAAAAATCTAGGAAAAATATCATAACATACACAAACAACGTAAAAAAATAATTGGAAAAAAAATCAAAATAGCCTAGTTAGATGTAAATATTTACTGGTATAGCAACAAGCTCAACTTATTTCCAAAAGTAGCCCACTTTAGGATGAAACCGCCACTTTGTATGACATTTTACAGGGACAGAAAATGCCAAAACCGATGACGCTTGACGACATCCCATTTTTTATTCATCAGGCAAACTGCCTGCCGCTTCACAATGATATCAGTCGGAGAGGTGACCACGGTCTGTTGGCCGATGCTAATGCGGGCACCATGACCAGTGGGATCACGTCGGCCTGCGCCTGATGTTGGCCTCGATATGAACGTGGTAGATGGAGATCCAACAACCAAGAAGAGGCCATCTATGATGATATGGCTGCTCCTTCTGCAGCTTCTTGACAGCAATGGAAGCGGAACAATGTTACCGCGTAGCAGTAGGTCAATCGTTCTCCTGTTGTTGTGCGGCCAGGGCCTGAGTTGTAGAGGACGGAATCAAGTAGACGCATGCCGGCGGGGCATGCTGCTTCAAACGTGAATAGGGAAGTGGATCTGGGTAACTTTTAAGCCTAGACGCTGAAGTGAATAACGCCATCATTTTTAGCGTTTTCCGTCCGTCTGCTGTAAAATGCCATACAAAGTGGCGGTTTTATCTTAAGTGGGTTACTTTTGAAAATAACTTGGGATGTCAGTAAATATTTACATCTAATTAGGCTATTTTGATTTTTTTTCTTCCAAAATAATTGTAGAGATATATGCAAATAATACAAAAAGACACCTCACTGTTTTCTATTCCATCTTCTCTTTTTGTACTTCATTGTTCTCTTTTTCTACCAACTTTTTTTTTGTTGTCTACTTCTCTCTTCTACTTTGCTCCTTACTTTTTTAACCTCTCCCCCTTTCTCTCCATAATCATTCCTTTCTATTTTTTGCTCCACTTTGCAAGCGGGCCGCCTCCTCCTGAGGAATAACATGAGGGAAGGGTGCACTTTTGGGTCCCTCATCTATGTGGCTCTGAAGTTGCTCTAAATTGGTGGCAGAGAGCCTTTAATGCATGTCTGATTTCATGAGTGCCAACTGCCAAGCTGCTGTAAAGGCGTCTATGTGATAAAAAAATCATAAAACCATTTGATTTATTTTTCTTACTCTATAGCATGCGGACGAGGAGAAATACAATTGCCTTTGATGATGGAGATCCCAATTCCCGGGCTCTATGGAAGAGGTTAGCGAATTTGTTTGATAGTTTTACAACTTTTTAGACATGGCTTGTTACAACCCCAATTTTTGGGTTCATTTGGTGAGAAATGCAATTTCTCATATTAAAGATAATTGAACAAAGAATGGTATAATTTGTTTTGAATACATGGATTTCATTTACAATAGCCTTGATGTTTGTATTGTGGGCTTTATTGGCTATTGGGCCCAATAACAAGGAAATAACAAAGAAAATTCAATTAGTAATGAATAATTGAATATTTGAGGAAAGAATAATGTGGAAAACTCTAGAAGGCAAATCCAAAGAGGATTTCGTGCCTCTTGGGTTCCTTGGGTACCAAGGAATCCAAGGTTGCAAAAAGAAAGTAATGAGAAAAAAAGATTAATTAAGTATTTCTTTATTAAGAAATAAATGGAAAATAATGAAAAGATGTGGAAAATGAGTAGAAAGAGGCATAAATGAGATTTCTTGGAGAAATTTCGTATCCATGAGATTTCTAATGATAAAAGGAATATTAATGAGGAAAATAAAAGAGGAATAAAGAGAAATCCTTAAAAAGGAATATTTAAATGAGAAATAAGCAAGATAATGTGAAATAATGCATAAAGATGCATCTAGAAGGATAATAAGTATCCAATAAAAAGAATTTCGAAATAATAGAGTTTCATGGGATCCAAGGAGTCCCAATGAAGAAAGAAGAAAGAGAAAATAGCAAATTTGCAAAATAAAAAGATAATGTGATACATTATTAGTGAATTTGTGATATTGATAAAAAGAAAGTATGTTCCTATTAAATGAAAATAGATTTCGTGCCATTAGAATAAAGGGCAAGTTTTAAAAGAATGAAAGATGTAATTTTTTGAAATCCTCATAATTAAAGAAAAAGGAATATCTTAGAGATGATGAAGAGAGAGGAGGTTTCTTTCTCATGAAGGAATATAACTTCCTAGTAGGAAAGGGATTTGGCAACTCGAGGATAGTCACCCTAAGGCTTCATTTCCCCCTCTATAAAAGGAGGGAGAGCTCTGGGCCGAGTCGAGGAGGAAGAGATCCCACGTACCTTCCTATCTTCCTCTTCTTCTTCATGATCTTGGCAACCAAACCCTAACAAAAAGATGCAGCGTGAACCTGAAGCAGGAGGCGGCAAGGTGGAGTTGCAGAGAGGAGCCTGACGCCCCACGGAACCAGAGCATAGCTCCACCATCGAGGGCAGGCCTGGACTCGCGCGCAGCTGCAACGTTATGGCAGCAATGGTGGCCCGCATGACAGGTCGAGTATGCCTGCTTTGGCGCAACCTGGGCGACGCCCTAGGTGCGTCGGAGGTAGAGGAACATGGACGGCCCTCGACGGTGGTCCATGGGTCCTAGGATGGAGATGGCGGGCCTACGACAAGCTACAAATCGGCTGCAAGATCGGAAGCTAGGAAAGCCTGTAACAGCCGTCTAGGCCACGAGCCAGCGGCGTCCTTGCATGCGCAGGGGCGCATCGGACGTAGGGAAGACACCTGGGAAGTCATCGGGATCGAAGAAGGAAGAGCTGGGCCGCGCCAACCCTAGCTGCGGTGGAACCACAGGGTCTCCGCGAGGAAGGAGAAGGGCATGTGGTTTTGGACAATCTTGTCCCTCCGGGCTATGCAAGACCAAGGATCCACGTAAGGGCAAAATTGGGTTTTGGTTATATTTTTTAAACCAGCCGAGTGATGCAGCGAGCGCAGTGCATGGGACCGCTGACGTGTCGGCGTCCCATTGGTCCAAGATATTGTTGATTGCTTGTTAATTGTGTTGAATGTTAATGCATGGACATCAAGTTACTATGGATCAGGTATGTGGTTACGATTATGAATAACCGCTTTAGGTTTTCCGATGGATTCCCGGATGTTTAATCGCATTGAATGCAACTAAACTGTTGAATGTTTATTTATTTCTTGCAATTATAAAGTGACTATGACTATCATATAATGTATATGCCTTCTAGCTCAATCATTAATCCCCTCTGTGTCGTAATGGCTGACCTAGTACATGGCTACCTAGAGGGTAGGTCCATCAGGTCATGAAAGACTTTGGCTGCCTAGAGGGTAGGTCCATCAAGTCACCTTTATAGAGGTACCATATAAGTCCTTACAGGGACAACACAGAGTTGTGGATAGGTATGGATTGAGTAGTTTGGCTTAAAACGTAATCTTGGTTGTTAAATGATTAATTGAATGATTACATGGTTATCATAGTTGCATGATTATCTGTTTCCCCCACATACTAGCTTCGGTTGACCGACGTTTTGTTTGTCGGCGTTTTAGGTACAATGAAAAGAACAAACAGTAAAGTGATACCTTGTGAATTCAAGAATTAAAGAACAAGGAGGAACTAGTTAGAATAGTTCAGCTAAGGTTAGATGTTCCAAACTTTTCAAAGGTATGCCAAAAAAAATTTTATTACCATTTTCAGTTTAGTCTATTAGAATTTAATAATTATTTATGGTTATATGTCGAACCTTTGATCCGGGATTAATGGGTGCGGCTTCAACCTCTTGGTCTCCCTTAATTGAGGGTTACTGAAAGGTGAGGTGGTAACATGGCTCCTATATAGTTTGAGCTCTTATTTGTTTTTCTTCACATATCTATATCCATCTTTTTGTACATTAAGGAGCATAATAATTGTTTTATCTTGATATAATAACCGAAGGGGAGTAACCCACTTACTGAACACCCACTATCACTAGGCACTAAACCGGGACTAATGGTCAGATACCCACTCCGCTGGCATTGAGGCAAACTAGACCATGGGAGCCAACTTGTAATCAGTTAACTGTCTTGTAATTGCCTAATTGGCAGTCTCTGTTTGACAAATGAAGAGTGCATATTCAATCCGAATTTATGCTCGGTCTTTTGCGCCACTTAAACATGTTTAGTCCAGATTTGAAGCGTGCTTTATCTAGCAAAGTTGGATTGAATGGGAATTAGGAGGCCCATTACTGAATTTGGATATTAAGAAGGCACTGTTCTAAGTGGGAATGAAACCTCAATCCAGTTTCGTCTGATCTTTGTTATCAGTGACATTCGAATGTAGCTTTTCTTTTGAACCGATAAGTGTGCTGCACTTGTTTAAATTCAATGCAAGTTTGATCTCTTCTAATTTACTGTTTGAATAGTTTCAGACTCACTTAGAATGAATAGCCCCACCAATTTAATCCGAATATATCGCCAAACATAGACCAAGAGTTTTGTTCCATTAATGGGTTCAGACCCATCCAAAACAAGTCTGCCGCCGCACTGTTGACTGCTGGTACCTTTGATTCAACCTGAACGACAGGATAACTGACTTCCTCATTTATGCCACGCCATGCCATTTTTACATTTACTTATATCGAAGGAACAGCTAGAATATGAAACCAATACGATGTCTTAATATAAGAAGCAAACTGCAACCGAAGGGAGTAAAAAGCCCCAGCTCCACGAAAGCGGGCGACTCATATAAAGACGTGTTGCCCCAATCCTCCGGTCTCACATTATCCTGTAAGTGACACGTCATTTAACTCGTTTTTACCATTTCATCCTCACCTTGCGCCGCCGGACTTGACCCGACGCGTTCCCACCGCTGGCCGGCTGATGCTGCAACAACAATTGCCAAATCACGAAGACGATGAACAGCTGCACATTGAAAGCGGCGACATCAGTGGAAGCGGACCCACGGACAAGAAGATGAGACAGACGTGAGGAGAGGCGGCAACCACGAAGCCCCAAAGTAGATTATCACGCTCAGATTCATCTACGAATGAATCTCTATCTGTATCTAACTTTCCCGTCTGAGCAACCAACACCAGGCCCAATGCCAGCTTACCACAATGCCTCCCAAAATCCGTTCTAATCTCACACATCAACCAGACCAATCGGGTCTAGATCAAGATTTCTGTCATGCTTACATATCTAGCTGTTGTCTCTGTCCCTCACAATTGGTTGGCCGCGTTGGCCGTTTCCTTCTCGGTGGTGAGTCTGGTGACTTGCCGATGGCTTGCAATGCAGACGATGAAGACGTACAAGCCCCTATTTGGTGTTGGGCCAATATAGTTGTTTGGATCTCGCCTTAGTGCTGTCCGGCAACAACATAACCTTGTCACTAGACACATTTTTTATTGTTAGCAAATGAAGCTGATTCCAACTGGGTATCCAATGTAAAGGGTAGGGTGGAGGGTGCTAGACCAAGTGCCTCTAAATCTGCTGTCCCAATTTTGCTGTCCTGATTGTATCCCAAAAAATCTCTATCATACATTTATTAAAAAACCCACATCTAAAAAAAAATTAATGTGGTGTGTGTATGGCTGAGATTAACACAGACGCCTTGGGACATGCTCGGAACAGGACATTTGACCCAAACCAAGTTAGTTCATATGCTGGGAATTACACGAGAACCAGTCGGGGTCACAATTCACTTCCGTTCAAATCCTCTTAAACATAGTAATCGTCTCGTGCCAATCCGAGCTAAAACCCATCCAGGCTTGGTTACGAATAAAGCGAGTCCGGATTAGTGTTTAGTCTTACGAACGTATTACAATCCTATTTCTTTTTTCTTGTCTGTTGATCTTAGGCTCTGGAAAAAATATCTTTTGCGTATGTATCGAAACTAATGCTTGAAAGGAGGCAAAAGTAACATAACGAAATCATGCACATGCATCTTAAAAAAGATTTTCATCGTCAAAATAACATATAGTATCAACCATTGTGAAGGCTACATTGATTGACGAGTGCATCACATTGACCTAATGGGTCAAATGATGGTCCATGTGACGTGAACTAGCCACATAGATCGGCTGCTATGAGCAAAGCTGGGGCACATTGATCGGTTGCTTTGATAAAAAAACCAGATCCTTATGATAGGGCCCGCATTGAACGCTTCCGGTGCATATTGACCTGTCGATTCGACCTTACTAGTGCACTTTGACCTATTATGTGGATCGAATTAGGTTAAACCTCAACATCTTTGAGAGCTTCGAACATTGCTTTGAACCCACACATAGATTAGTATATCGATGTAGTTCTAGTGGTATCACACGTATAATCAATCATGAAAAACATGATATCTTTAGGTATAGTTAACGAAATTCTAGACATATATTCATTTCATCAATATCTAACTAGAGAAAAGCCTAAAATTGCAAGACAGAGACCAAGGAGGTGATTTTAGGACAAAAAGGGAGAAATGTGAAAAGCATTTTGAGAACTCAAACCTAACTGTACTGCTTAGGTGCGATTTGTTTACAATAGTTACTTCTTCAATATTCTCTTCAATATTCTCCCTAATCCATGGTCAAAATCAATGGTAGAGGTTGATCCTGGACCTCTTCTTCTTCCTCTTTTTCATCCTAGTTCTTGTAGGTGAATCTTATACAAAGAACGAGCTGGTATTTTTCCAGAGGCACATAATTTAGGGGTTTTCTTCTAGATTTGAGTTAAGTTATCCTACACTTGAGCATACTAGCTAGGTTATCAACCAATGTAAGTGAAAAATATCTAATATACCAACACTCTATAGAAGCTGAAGCTAAACATGAAGAATGGAAAATTTCATGTGTACTTGTATCACTATTTTGAACTAATTTCTAACTATATGATTGAATGATATAGCAATTTTGTGGAATATTATACTTAGTTTTAGTTTAGAATGCTTGCATATTATTTTTTTAATATGAGAAAGTACAATCTTGATACGACAATCAAATGTACAATTTTGAGGCAATGGTGTACCTAGGTTGACCTATATCACTATTTTAGAATAACTGCCAATAATATGATAAATTGCTATGTTTCTCTTCTTGCATATCAATGTTTAGTCTAGCTTTCTCTTCCTACATACCTATGTTGCTTGATTCATGTTATTTAAAAGATCATCATAATTATGGTTTACAAATAGAATATAAAATGTGCATTTTCTATTATAACTTGTCAACTCTTGTTTGTTCAATCTCTAAGATACACTCTACCTATGGACAAGAAAAGAAGAAATAAGGTCTCAACAAGATGAACATGGCTGAAATGCGTATGCTGAGATGGATGTATGGGAAGACAAGAAAAGATCGCTTGAGAAATGACTATATCAGGATTAAAGTGGGGGTGGCGAGCATTGAGGACAAGTTGCGCGAGGGCCGACCCAGATGGTACAGACATGTGCAACACATACCTACTAGTGCGCCTATATGAAGCAATGCTATTGAGCCAAACACTATAAATAGAAGAAGAGGAAGGCCTAAATTAATATGGGATGAGATTATAAAGAGAGATTTTGAATCTCTACATCTCAATCAGAATATGGCCCATGATAGAGTTGAATGGAAATGAAGGATCCATGTAGCCGACCCCAACATAGTTGGGATTGAGACTTAGATAATGATGATGATGATGATGGCGGTTTCTGGAGCATACCCCCAAAAGGTAGCTGAAAGCTCAACTAAACTCATCATTGATCCCACTACATCCAACATTGTGTGACTCCTTCTTAACACACTACTATGCTAAGGTGTTCCAGGTGGAGTCCATTGGGATACAATCCCATGGGCTTTAAGCAGGTTCTCAAACTCTTAGTTTAAGTATTATCCACCTCGATTAGAATGAAGTGACTTAATACATTTACCAAGTTTGTTCTGTACTTCATTCATAAAATCCTTGAACTTTTGAATAGTTTCTGAATTATGTTTCATTAAATAGACATAGCCATACCTACTAAAGTTACCAGTGAAGGTAATGAAGTACTGAAGCCCACCTCTAGCAGTTGTTCTAAAAGGTCCACACACATTAGTATGTATAAGTCCTAATAGATCACTAGCCCTCTCATTATTACTAGTGAAAGGTCTCTTATCCTTCTTTCCCAACAAACAAGACTCACATATCTCCATTGATTCTCGATCAAAAGAGTCTAGATAACCATCATTATGGAGTCTAGATATGCAATTCTCATTTATTTGCTCTAGAAGACAATGCCAAAGGTATGTCTTGTTTGAGTTGTTGAGTTTTTCCTTTTAATATTTATGTTATAAACATCTGTCTTTATATCTAACAAACAAAGACCATAAGACATTAGGGAACTACCATAAAAGATCCCATCTTTTGATATAGAACATCGACCATTTTTAATATGGAATTCAAATGCATCCTTGTCCATATAAGATACAAAAATGATGTTTCTATTTATATCAGGTACATAATAGAAATTCTTTAACTCTATTACAAGCCCTATGGGAAGAGATATACTATAGGTTCTAACTGTACTGGCCGCAACTCTTGTGCCATTAGCAACTCAGAGTTCCACCTCACCTTTTCCCAAAGGCCTACTTCCTTCTAGATCCTGCATATAAGAACATATGTGATATCCACATCCAGTATCTAGTAAACATGATGATGAGGTAGATAGGTTTATCTCAATAACATTTATACCTAAAGTGAAGATCACCACCCTTATCTTCTTCTTCCTGAATGCCTTCAATTAAAAAGGATGAGTTCCTCTTGTACTTTTCTTCCTCCTTATGTTGAGTGTTGAAGACTTGGATTCAAGCTTCACCTCAAAACTCTTCTCGGCATTGCTTTGTTCCGTGGACTCAGCTCCACTGATCACCATCATGGGCTTGTCCTTCTTCAATTTTGCTTCAGTATGAATCAACAAGGAAAGTGAGTATGACATTTGTTCAACCATATTATTCACATGATAACATGCAATAAAGCAGTTGTATGATTCTGGCATTGTCTTTAGAATCATATCAGTGACCAACACTTAGCTCAAGGAGAATCCTAGTTCTTTAAGAAGATACACATGTCCAATCATATTGAGCACACATGTTCTTCGACTGAGGTTCCCTCTGTTACCTTAGACACAAGCAACACCTTTATGATCTTGTCCCTTTCTTTCTTTGTAAGGCCAAGTGTTACTTTCATAAGATGTGTTATCATCTCAAGAATACTCATGTCCTCGCACTTCTCATGCAACTAATAGCTCATGCAACTAAGCAAAAGGTACTTCATCTCTAAGGACTCATTAGCATGCTTTCAATAAGCATCCACTTGTGCCCTAGGTGCATCAGGAGCATGTATTTCTGGCACTGGTTTGTCAACGGTGTAGAACTTGCAATCTTCATTGAGAACCCTTCTCAAAGTCCAAAACCAATCGTGAAAATTTGGCCCATCAACTTTTGTACTTCTTAATGACCAATCATAATACATATTTGTTCAACATTTGATTATACAAGAGAAAATTTGTATTTGTCTAAAACTTTTGATTTGATTTGAAATTTTGACGATATTAATTAGGTCTTTAATCTTTATTGCTCCACTATTTTACTTCAGATTGATAGCCCTCACATATCAATTCAGAATATTGCAGCGTATAATATTCTAGTGGGCCAGATCCAAGATAATTTGACTATGGCCCGACTAACGTTGCAAAACACAACCAACTATCAAGGTAGGCAACTTTTTCCAGTTGCATCATATACTATTATGGATAGATGATATTCACAACTCCTTGCCATGCTCATCTGCATGCTTATGTGCTTAGATGCTCTAAGAATCACTAGTTTAATCCTAACCCAACAACCAACACAATAGATATGCACCCTATGAAGGAAACACCTACATACCTACCAACACACTTCCATGAGATAGACAATGCACCACGCGATGGAGTAACCTACGTTTGGTTGATCAAACTTTTCATGCGGGTTGCTGTTGGAAAGCATATAAGACTGAATATAATTTTTATTTGAGGGAGTTTGTATTTATAAATACATATACTTTATCCAATCACCACATATATAGTACGTATCATATACATGCTATATCCCACAATGAAAACAAACAATAAGAGAAAGCGATGGTTATGTCCAACCAAATGTAATTCCTTGGAGCCACAAGGAATTACCACATCCTAGGTCTACATCACATGCAAAAACCTATTGTTGATGAAGATCTGTGCTTGTCAATCTGGGTTGATCAGTTCAACCCTTAAACCGGTCAGATCGCATCCTAGCCAGTCATTTGGTCATCTAACCGGTCGTCTAGTTCTTCTGTCCACCATATGTTGGCTCCTCCAGCCGATAGGTGGGGTCCACCAGCCACTGGGTTCAGCTCATTCTTCTGGTCCTCCAGCCAGTTGGCTCGTCTGAACGTTCTTCTTCTTTGTCATAATAGGAAAGTTAACTATCCAACTTTTACATAATCATTGAGAAACATCGAGTTACATATGAGGTGAGCAAGGGTAGAAAAAAATTAACCTTATATTGGAAAGATAAGATAGAAGCTTGGTACACAGACTGAGATAAAAGGATTAACCAACCATAGAACCATGCACAGATAATAGGAGTTATTGGCCATAACCATGATACACATCCACCATCAAAATCGCTTTCAGGGCGAAACATATAAATTGCATATATATATATCATATATATATTAGCTTAGGATTATTGTGGTCTTTGATTGGATAGGATATCATTTGCATCACATGCCATATTGGAACGATAAAAATCTGATCACACCGATTATACTATAATATATTAAATTTACATTGGCTCTGATATCAATGTAGGAAAATATGGCTATAGAATAGACAGCGGAAATAAAAAATTTATCTACCATATTTTCCATAAATCAACAATTCGCGTCAATAACTATAAGATGAGAAGCATGGTTTTGAGGATATACCTGGTCCTAGCAACCGTCTTCTAGTTGCACTGAGACTAGTCTAACTAATGTGCCTTCTGGTCTGCACCATAGAATACAGCCTCAAATGTCATTGTCTGCAATAACACCTCTCACTACAGAGTGATAGTTGATGTTGTCCTCCTTAGTGATAGGAAAAGGCCACCTCTCCTATAGAGAAGTCCACACAGACCGCCGAAAACTCCTGTCATCATGCTAGAATGATCAGGAAGGAGTGGTACCTCCCGTTGCTGTACTAGTCATCAACTTTCTCTCCCACAACAATGATCCTCAATTGTTCTCCCCCATAGTTATGCCTCCCTAGTTGGGTAGGACTTACCCCAATCACAAAAGACAACAATTGTCAGAACAACTAATTCTCAATAGTCTCTATTATGCTCTAGGAATCCCCCAGTACCCCTCTATCTGTAGGAGGGGTTTCGTCCAGGGTTCCCACTCTATGCGGGTGATGTGCACATTTCATACCATAATTCTATCTTGTTTATCATGCATTTTTCATGCATTCAGACTCATTTTCATTCATATTCATGTTGATTTTCATGCATTTAGGGTATACTTACTCTTGGCTGCTTGTTGATGTACATGTACTCAATTTCATTCTATTTTGATAAGAAAATGCCCCCAAATGCGTATATTGGGCATTTCCCCTTGGAGTCATGCAGCTGGAGCTGAATATTGAAGAAACAGTAGGACTTACGACATGTAACACAGGTACACACGTCGTAAGGCCTCATCAGATAAAACTCTCAAAGGCAGACACACGTAGTGTGAACTCCAGTTACACGACGTATGACACTTTTGGAGAAATTTGGTTAGGTACTTGGACTTACATCGTGTTGCCAAATCACACGTTGTAAATCTGGGTCTCTCGAGCAGTCACTAAGATGCACTTATCCACACGTCGTGTGGACCAATACACACGCCGTAAGTGGACCAATTTTCTATATAATTTGAAATTGAACATTTCATTTGGACAAATACGACTCTCCCTCCCTTGGGACAGTTATCACAGATCATTTGGAGCATTTTTGCACCAAAGAACAGAGAGGAGCTGAGGAGGGTGAAGTTGGGGAAGACAAGGTGGTTATTCAAGAGAAGACCTCTTTTCCTCTCCATTCTTCTTCATCGTTGCATCTGGAGCTTCCCCGTTTGACTTCAACCTAATCAAGAGAGAAGGTTGTTGGAGAGGAGCTGTTCATAGACAAAACTCCTATTTGTTGGAGTTTCTCCTTGTTCCTTCTTTCATTTTGAATTCTCTAGCCGTACCTTAGTTTCTATCATGAAAAACTATAGATTTACATATTCTTACTTGTATTTCATAGACATGAGTGTGTAGATCCGAATTCTTGGGCATGGGAGAGTAAATCCCCTGTCATGACATGTATGGAACATGATAATTCATTCTAAATGCTAAATGCTTGCATTTCTACGTTTTGAGTATCGGTTCTTACTTCTTACATGTATGGCTGGACACTATGTATGCATGTTTTATGATTTCTTACTTAATCTTAGAAGATAGGTAGGAGAGTAAGGAGTTACTCTCTTGGAAGCTCCTCCTTTACCACGAGAATGAAAATTATGGAGTTGAGGAGTAGATTTGTGATTTAAAACAAAATACATTCATGAGAGTGATGTATTGAGTTAGGATCGTTGTATTTATACTGTGAGGTGAAGTATAACATACAACTCTCCTTTGTAAGTGCTTGGTATGTTTAAATTCATGTTCCTAATTCATGTTATGACGTGTTGGTGAAATCCTAAGTCCTAGATTGTTTTAAATCTAAACACCTTCAAGTAATACATTTACTATTTTAGTTTAATTCTTAAATTTCAGTTTAATCAACCAAATCATTCATTAAAAAAGGTCTAGATTTTTGAAACTTAGAACTATTGCATTTAATTAGTTACTAAATCTCCTTGTATTCGATCTCGACTACAACTACTCCCGTATACTTGTGGGTATTAGCTAGTTGAGTAAAAAATCATTTATATGATTGAAACTCGTTAGTGTAACAACCAACAAGGTTTTGGCACCATTTCCAGGAAGCTACGATTAATCTAATTAGAGTAAAAGGTGCTAACTAGTATTCCAGACCAGATCATCACTTCCATTTTCAAATTTTCGTGTACTTTTTAGTTATGTTCTCAATATCTCTTACTTCTTTTAAGGTTGTATGGCTCATTTGAAGATGGGTCTTCAACCATCCACATTTCTAGATCCTGAGATTGTGTGCACTCTTGCAAGTTTGAGGAAAGCAAGAAGAGAAGAGCAACAACTGCTAGAGGGTATTCCATCATCATCACCACCACCATCTTCTTCATCCTTTGAAGAAGACACACAAGAAGATCCAACCATGGAGGACAACCGTCCTTTGAAGGACTTTGCCATGCCGGATGCCACAAACATTTGTGGAGCCATTGATCTACCTACAATAGAGGCAAAAAACTTCGCTATTAGTTCTTCTATGATGCAAATGATCCAGCAAACCCATTTTGCGGGTACCGCCACCAAAGATCCAAATCTTTATGTAGCTGAATTCTTGGAGTACATGAACACCTTCAAGATCAATGGTGTATCCGCTGATGGAATAAAGCTACTACTATTTCCCTTCCCTTGAGAGATAGAGCCAAGGCATGGCTCTTATATCTTCCCAAGAAGTCCATCAAGAGCTGGGACCAACTATTAAATGCTTTCCTTGCAAAGTATTTTCCGCCAAGCAAGATAGCTCAACTGAGAAGCCAGCTCACAAACTTTTCTCAGTTAGATGGAGAAACTTTGTATGACACATGGGAGAGGTTCAAGGAACTGCAACGCCTTTGCACTCACCATGGATTGACTAATTGGCTACTACTTTAAACATTCTATAATGGATTGTTCTTTAACACTCGCATGACAGTGGATGTCGCTGCTAATGGAGCCTTAATGATTAAGTCTTATAGTGAGGCTTATGATATCATTGAAGATATAACACTCAACCACTGCCAATGGGGATTAGATAGGAAAGCACATCCATCTTCTACACTGAGTTCTTCAATCGAGAAGCAAGTAAGAAAGCATAGTGTTGATTCAGTTGATCTAATTGCAGCTAAGCTTATGTCCTTACACAAAAAGTTTGAGAAGATGACTACAATGCAGGCCAAGCAGTCGAGGTAATTTGTGAAGCTTGTGGACTTGCTAGACATACTTCTTCTACTTGTTTTGATCCTAGTATGAATGAGGAGAACCAAGAGCAAGTCAATGTCGTTGGAATACATGGGAACAAACAACAATACAATCCCTACTCCAACACATACAATCTGGGATGGAGATATCATCATAGTTTCTCTTATCGAAACAAAAGCAATGCTCAAAACTTTCAACAAGGACAACAACAACAATTCTTCAATCAGAAAACAAATGGGAATCTGTCGGGCTTCAACAACAATAGGGTTTACCAAAAGCAACAACAACCCCATAAATCTTCTTTGGTGACTATGATGGAGCAATTCATCTCCACTCAAGCGTAGCAAAATGAAGAGTTCTGGAGCAATGACAAATTGTTGAAAGATGCAATTGCTCAACACTCTATGAAAGTGGATGGCATTTCCACTCATACAAGGATGTTGGAAAACCAAATTGCCCAGCAAGCTTTGGTGTAGCAAAAGAACACACCGTCCGGTTCTCTTCCTAGCCAACCGAAGGTGAATCCAAGAGGGCAAGTAAATGCTATCACCTTGAGGATTGGAGCTGAAATTTAAAGACCTTCTCCACCCAAGGAGAAGAGTATTGAGGTTGCTAATGAAGAGAAGATTGACACCCCCATTGATGACAAAGGAAAAGGTTCAGCTGAGATACCACCTTTTTACAAAGCAAATGCACCATTTCTACAAAGACTTGCAAATAACAAGGAGGATTCAAAGTTCAGAAAATTCATGGAGATCCTAAATAAACTCCATGTCAACCTTCCGTTGGATGAAGGTATAACTGAGATGCTATCATATGCCAAATTTATAAAGGACATCCTCACCAGGAAGAGGAGGAGACCAAGTTGAAACCATCATGCTTTTTGAGAGAATGAGTTCAATCATTCAAAATAGACTTCCCGCGAAGCTAGATGACTTGGGAGCATTCACTCTACCTTGAAAGATTAGCAACATTACATTTGACAAAGGTCTTGTTGACCTTGGAGCTAGCACTAGTATCATTCCATCTACTTTGTGGTAGGATCTAGATCTTGGAGATTTGAAGCCTACAAAGATGGCCATCTAGCTGACCGAGCACTCAATCAAATATCCCAAAGATATTATGGAGGAAGTACCCGAGCAAATCGGTAAATTCTACATTCCTTGTGATTTTGTTATGTTAGACATGCTTGAAGTTCCTTCCAATCCCATTCTCTTTGGGAGACCCTTCTTGAGGACTATTGGATGCCTTGTTGATGTTCGAGAAGGAAAGCTTACACTCTGAGTTGGTGAAGAAGTCATGGAGTTTTCTATGTTTAATGCCATGAAGGCACCTTCACAAGTGGAAGAGCTATGTTTTATTGATTGTATTGACTCTATTGTGGAGGAAGACCATGATGATGCTGATTTGATATTTAACTATTGTGATGATGATGAAGCTAACAATGATGACTCTGAAAATTATGGAGCATTTTCTATTTCTCAACCAAATGTTATTAATGAAGATACTTCACTTGTTGACGATAAAGCCAAAGAAAACATAGCTGGGAGAAAGGTAGAACTCCAAACCCTCCCACCAGGGATGATGTATGCATTTCTTGACCTTGATTCTACTTCTCCAGTCATAATCAATGATGAGTTAACTAACGAACAAGAAAATAAATTGCATGTTGAATTACGTTAATATAAATATGTCATTGCTTGCTGGATTACGTTTATATAAAGATGTCATTGGTTACCCTATTGATGATTTAAATGGCATCCATCCTTCCATTTGCATGCATAGAATAAACATGGAGGATGATGCTAAACCTACTATGGAACCACCTAGACGTTTAAATCAAAACATGCTTGAAGTGGTTAAAAAGGAAAATTTAAGTTAAAAGTTCCCGGTATCATTTATCCTATAAGTGACAACCCCTGGTTTAATGCCATTCATATGGTACCTAAAAAGGGGGGGGGGTGTAACTATCATTAAGGGAGATAATGACGAGTTAATACAAACACTTATAGTCACAGTTTGGTGTATGTGTATTGATTACCAATGCTTGAATAAAACAACTTGCAAAGATCATTTTCCCTTGCATTTTATTGATTTGATACTTGAGCGGCTTTCCAATCATTCTTACTTTTGCTACTTGGATGGATATTCTAGGTTTTTCCAGATTCCAATCTACCCTCCCGACCAAGAGAAAACCACATTTACATGCATCTATGAAACCTATGCTTACCGTCGCATGCCTTTCAGTCTTTGTAATGCCCCAACAACATTTCAGCGTTGCATGATGGCTATTTTCTATGATTTCATTTAAAACATAATAGAAATATTCATGGATGATTTTAGCATTTATGGAGATTCCTTTGATCATTATTTGTGCAATTTGTCTAAAGTCTTAGCCCGTTACAAAAAGGTTAACCTAGTACAGAACTGAGAGAAGTGCCATTTCATGGCACAATCCGGTGTAGTACTAGGCCATATTGTTTCTAATAAGGGTATTGAAGTTGACAAGGCCAAAGTGGAAGCTATTGAGAAGATGTCTACTCCTTCTTCAGTCAAGGACATCCATAGTTTCCTTGGACATGTAGGGTTATGTAGGAGATTCATTAAAGATTTCTCCAAGATTGCAAAACCACTGTGTTCCTTGCTTGCAAAAGATGTTGAGTTCATATTCGATGATGACTGCCATACAACCTTCACCAAGCTCAAAGAAGCTCTTGTCTCAACCCCAATCATCCAACCACCGGACTGGATTGCTCCTTTCGAATTAATGTGTGATGCGAGTGACTATGCAGTAGGAGAAGTTCTTGGACAACGGAAGGATAAGAATCTTCACGCCATACACTATGCAAGCAAGGCCTTAGATGAGGCACAAATCAACTATACAACCATCGAGAAAGAGATGCTTGCCATAGTGTATGCTTTTAACAAATTCAGATAGTATTTGGTAGGATCCAAAGTAATTGTGTATACAGATCATGCTGCAATAAAGTATTTGCTTAACAAGAAAGATGCCAAACCTCATCTCATCTGCTGGAAATTGCTTCTTTAAGAGTTAAACCTTGAGATCTGGGATAAGAAGGGGAAAGAGAACAATGTCACTGATCACCTATCTAGGTTGACCATAGATGTTATAAATTCATTGCCTATTGAGGACCAATTGCCGATTGAGAAACTCTACGCTTTATCGTCCACACAAGCACCATGGTTTGTAGACATTGTAAACTTTCTTGCTACATGATAGCTACCTCCAGACTTGACATACCAACAGAATAAGAAGTTTTTCCATGATGTAAAGTTTTACTACTATGACGACCCCTTATTATTCAAACATGGGAGTGATGGGCTCATTCAGAGGTGTGTTGTTGATGAGGAAATTGCCACAATCATTTCTGAATGCCATGTCTCTCCTTACGGAGGTCACTTTGGAGGAGAAAAGACTACAACAAAGATTATCTTGGCCAGTTTCTATTGGCCAACCTTGTTCAAAGATGTCAACCACTTTGTCAAAGCATGTGACAAATGCCAAAGAGTTGGAGGAATATTAAAGCGTGATGAAATTCCTCTTAACTCCATCTTAGAGATTGAGGTATTCGATGTATGGGGAGTTGATTATATGGGACCTTTCCCATCTTCCTGTGGTTATCAATACATCTTAGTTGCTTGTGATTACATTTCTAAATTCGTTGAGGCCATTCCAACCCAAGCACCAGATGCAAAATCTGTAATCAAGCTATTCTAAAAAATCATTTTCCCCCAGTTGGGAGTTCCTAGAGTTATGATTTCTGATGGACACACACACACACACTTTGTTGAGAGGCAGTTTAACAATCTTCTATCCAAGTATGGAGTCACTCACAAGGTCTCTCAACCATACCATCCTCAAACATCCAGGCAAGTAGAAGTCTCCAATTGACAGCTGAAAGGTATTCTAGAGAGGACTGTGTCCAACTCAAGGAAGAATTGGGCTCTGAAGATAGACGATGCATTGTGGGCATACTGGACAACCTACAATACTACCATAGGAACAACTCCATTAAATATAGTGTATGGTAAGTCTTGTCACCTTCCACTGGAACTAGAACACCGTGCTCTATGGGCTATCAAGTTCCTAAACTTTGATATGAAGAAGGCTGGTGAGAAACATCTATTGCAGCTGTAAGTGTTAGAGGAACTCTGGTTAGATGCATATGAGAATGCAAAGCTCTACAAGGAAAGGACAAAGTCTTGGCATGACAAGAGAATCTGTAAAAAGATTTCAAAGAAGGAGACTAAGTCTTGATTTTCAACTCCAGATTGAGGTTATTCCCTGGAAAGTTGAGATCTAAGTGGTCCGGTCCATTTCTTGTAATGAAGAATTTCCATATGGAGTTGTTGAATTGCAAGGCAAAGATGGAGTTTTCAAATTCAATGGACACCGATGCAAGCTTTATGATGAAGGAGAACTGATTTCGAAAGGGGCATCTTTCTCCCTCTCTGAAGTCCCATGAGAAGAAAGAAGAGTCTACTTATAGACTTTAAATGGAAGACCTTTGTGGGAGTTATCCCCATATTTAGATAGTTGTTTTTACTTTCCTTTCTAGCTATTTAATTCTTGTTCAAAATAAACTTCATGGTGCAAATTCTTTGAGATTCGTACAAATTCCATACCCCAAATATTTGTTGTTTCAGGTACTTAGCATAACTCAAGAAGATATCAAAAATTAACAAAAATTTGAAGAAACTATGACAAACATGGTGTGTTCATTACTTCCTTACACCATGTGACTTAGTAAGATTTGCACTGCTACGAGGTAGAAGAAAACACGATGTAATTCTCACTTCATACGGTGTGTGGTTCTATTTCAAAGTTTATCACCAAAAACAATAGGTTGTTTGCATTACAACGTGTAGTGGCATTACACGGCGTGTGTCAGCACAACATGACATAACACCATATCAACACAACATGGTCAATTAATTGAAGAAATTCAATAGAAGTCACAGGTAGATCAACTTATGGCGTGGCTTCCTTTCTTACAGTGTGGTTACTTGAGAAAGTTACGTAACCTTTCCAAACACCGTGGTTTTTGAATTTTGAGTCCTCGTGAAGGTAGTTGGACTAGACCTTATGCCATGTGTCTTGATTCACACGACGTAAGTTTTTGTGAGAAGAGGTTATAAACCCTAGTTTGCAAGGGTTTTTGTAACACCCCTGACCTAGGTTATGGATTAACCCTAGAAGTTTTACTTAAACAAGATAATCATAAACTTATTCTAATCCTTTGAAAAGTAATTAGGACTGCTTGAGAAGTTTATTTCCAAGTTGAGCTTATTTGCAAACTATGTGTGCATTATATGACAATCTAAGAGAAAAATGCAATTTGCTCAAGATAAGGGGCTACACTATAAAATATTACATGATGAATGTGTCCTAATTGTTTTAATATCATAAGAGAGAGAATGATGCTAAGTGGTGGCCTATGGAAAGCTTAAATTTCAAGTATTAAGCTTGTTTGAACAATGCTAGTGCCTTGTGTACCAATTTTGATACAAATTGTAATTTATCCAAAATATAGAGCTGATATGCAAATTACCAATCTAGTGTGTCCCTACTCCCTTTAGGTATCATTTAGAGGATAGAGAAAGAAAGGGGTGCCATAATTGAACCACCTTTGAGGGATGGTACTCTTAGTGATGAAAAGACCAAGAAAGAAATGATGGAGAAGCCCTTACTTGAGCTATAATGAGTTGTAGACTTAGAATGGGAATCCCTATAAGCCAAGGGGCCATAAAGGGAGTATCCTATCAGTTTGTAGAGTTTTGGATTTCCCCATGATGGGCAAGACACTTCATGTAACATCCCTGACCTGGGTTATAAACTAACCCTAGGTGTTTTGCCTAAATATGTAATTAAACCCTGGTGATTATCTTTTGACATGTAATTAAGTTCCTCAGGAACATATACTTTCAATTTTGTCCTTTTTAAACAAAGTTGTAGTATTATTTTGGTAATGCTGGGGCTTATGTGCAAATTACCCAGTTAAGGGGTTAACTTGCAATTGCACATGTTAAGATTTTCTTTTGATAATGAGACATCATATGAGTGAATATGATGAGACATGATGGATTTCCCAAGCTTGGGCATCTAGATGCAGCTTGTGGAATAATTCTTATGCTTAAAAACCCTAATTTGGAGTAAAATGCAATTTACCCAATTTGAGGGGTGCAACTTGTAAAATACACCATCTAGAACATCTTTTATGACTCTTGTCATCATTTATAGTAGAAATGGTGAAAGGGACACATCAATGAATAATCAGATAAGAAAAATGACCTTTGTACATAAAATTCACTAAGTTTGAGTAAGGAAACCTTTCATGAATGTACCTTAGTTGAAAGTTGGCTTTCTTTACCCCTAGATCTTGAGATTTCATGAGCTTTGCATAAGTTTAGATGAGTTTGGACGTTCCCTTAAATAAGAAAGGACTTGGATGAGAATTTCAAAGTTCTAGAGGTCTTTATGGTGTAAATCAGCCTAAGCTATATAAGCACCTTTCATACCAAACCAAGCAAACGTTTTCCTTCACTTCCTCACTTCTTATCTTTCTCAACCAACCAAAGCAAAGCTCAGGAGCTCAAGGGGACTACCAACCTGTTCTAGGTAAGAGAACACCACCTTCTAGCTTGAATTCATGGAGGAAATCATGTTAAAAGGATGGGTTTCTAGTTTTCTTACTTAGGTTCCTTGTTCTAGCCGACTATCCCCATCTTTTTCTTGAAGAATTGACCTTGGCCGACCTGTGGAGCTCAAGACATCATTAAAGACTTAAAGCTTGGAAGATTGGAGCTCAAGGAACGACCTTAAGGTGGGTTTTATAACTCTAACTCTTAGCTTTGTTATGCATATCTTTGTTCTTGTTTTCTATGATTAGTTCTTCTTCTACCTCCCTTCTTCCTTTCTCTTTTGCAAGTAAAACGGTGGAGGAACCGACCTGAAAAGAGGTTCAGGATTATGGGCGTGGATTCCTATGTCACTTTATGAAACGACCTTGAACCCTTTTGGTCCAAACGGGTGCAACTCGTTTAAGGTCAAACGGGTTCAACCCGTTTGATCTCAAACGATCCTGCAAGATCGTTTGGATCAAAACGACCCCAAGACCATTTCATAGGGTTGAACAAGTGTGGACCGTTTGGGTTTTCTGTTCACAATTATGTAGGCTAATGACCCACCAAATTTGAGGGGTTAACTCCAAAGGAATCGTAGGTTGAAGGCCAATCAATTAGGCAATAGAATTGAATTAAGTACTGATTTTCCAAACTATTTAACTTGAACTTTTGGGCAAACGGGTTCCAACCCATTTGAGTGAGTTGACCAAGCATTGACCGTTTGGGATACCTGTTCATAATATGTTGAATTTCATTCCTACAAAGAATTGTAATCTATTTCCTAACCAATTAAGAGTTGAAGACACTTCAATAACCTAACCCTAATCGGGTCAAAGTTGCTGATTTCAATATAGATCTTGTTGAGTTTTGGGTTGAAGGACCCAAACGGGTTCCAACCCGTTTGGGGGTTCATCCAAACGATCTCACACTCGTTTAGTGACACCCCAAGATCGTTTGGAGGTCTATGGTTAAAGAATTGGATGGTTTGAGGGTCCAATTACAAGATGTTGATAAATTGATGAAAAGTGCTGATTTTTAATTTAATTCGGGCTCAACCCTTATCAAATCATTTTGGTTTTTGGTCAAACTTTGGGCAAACGGTCTCAAGATCGTTTGGAGGTCATCCAAACGACCTGAAGACCGTTTGAGCCAAGTTTGGGCCCAATTGGAGGTCAATTGATAGGTTCAACTCTGATTTGAATCATATTGTTGAAAATTGATAATTAGCCAATTGGAAATCCTAATTGAGTTAGATTTAACCTTAATTGGCTTTCAATTGAGGGTCAATTTGGTGTACAGTTGATTGAGGCTCATCCTAATTGACTCAATTTGTATATGGTTAACATGGCTTAGGCCAATTGAAAGCTTGAACATAAGAAATCCCTTTCAAGCATAAACTTTGTGTCACCTTTTATGTTCATGCGGTTAACCCATGTAGACCCACACCCGTTTAAGCCCAAACGAGTTCACACTCATTTGAGTCCGAACGAGTCCACACTCGTTTGAGTCCAAATGAGTCCACACTCATTTGAGTCCAAACGAGTCCACACTCGTTTGAGTCCAAACGGGTTCACACTCGTTTGAGTCCAAACGGGTTCACACCCGTTTAAGCTCAAACGGGTTCACACTCGTTTAGGCTCAAACGGGTCCACACTCATTTGGACTTAAATGGGTCCACACCCGTTTAAGATTAAGTGGGTCCACACTCGTTTAAGGTTCAAATGGATTCAAGGTCATTTGAGATTAAACAAGTTCAAGGTCATTTAAGAATCAAATGGGTTGAAGGTTGAAGGTTAAACACTAAATCAATTGGAGATCTTCAAGGTTGATTATACTTAATCACTTGAAGGTGTAAATGGTTCAATGATGTTCTAATCTAAACCCTAATGGTAACCTAAGATGTTAAGGGACTAAGTGGCTAATGAATTGACCCATGATGATGGTCAATGGGTAATTACCAAAATGCCCCTGAAAGGTTCAATTGAGTAATACCTTATTTTAATCAAACCCTAATCACATGATAGTGATGAGTTGACTTGTGTTAATCAATGAGGACTTAACCCAACCTAATCTAGAGTGGTGTAATCACTATCTACTAGTTAGAGGAGAGAGAAAGTACCTATTATAATGAAAACTCAAGTAAAATACCTTCAATATACATGAATGTGCAAGTTTAGATATGATCCACTTATGTGAGATCATGGAAACCCTAATTATGATAATTGATGA
This sequence comes from Alisma plantago-aquatica, assembly GCA_963693085.1. Classification (NCBI taxonomy): domain Eukaryota; kingdom Viridiplantae; phylum Streptophyta; class Magnoliopsida; order Alismatales; family Alismataceae; genus Alisma; species Alisma plantago-aquatica. The sequence continues at coordinate 782,136,014 of OY856411.1, read as the reverse complement.
ATCTTAATCTTATCTGAGGTCTTTAATGATGATATTTCTCATACATGAGTATGTTATGAGATCATTTCACCATGAGGTGAAAAGTAAACCCTAATTCTAGGGTGATGACATGTAATGTGAATAGTAAACCCTAATTGATGAAAACCAGGGAAACCTAGCTCTTGTATGAGTAGGGAGATACAACTTCTTTAAATGAGTTATTTACTATTATCAGTGGATTTAACCATGCAGGTTATTTTATGAGGATGATCATATCCAGGTATGGATGATGATACTATATTCATTGAAAGCATGTTGTTAGCTTTATGAATAGTAATGTAACCTGATGCCTTGTTAATAGCATCTTATGAGATTGATAGGCTGTGAGAGCCATGAATACCATCAAGGTCATGCTTTAAGAGATGACTTGTGATGAGAATATTGAGAAATGATAATTGATGAGAGTTAGGCTTGTTACATTTAGTATTCTTCCTTCATAGCTGCTATGCTAATGATTAATGTTTGAAAACATGTATGATGATAAAAGAATACTAAAATGTACCTAACTAATCAAGTATAATCATACCATGTAGAGCCCTGATCATAGATCCATCATTGTCAGGAGTTAAATGATGGTGAAACAGGTTTTCCTAAGGGGATTCCTGGAGCACATACTTTTGAATATGTGGGGTAATATGGATGTGAATTTCCTTACATCCTAGTGTAGGAATTGATGTAGATGTATCTTAATCTATCAATCCTTCACTATGTTTTATGCCGGGGTGATGTAACACTAATCTCCCGAGGCGATAAATAGCGAAGAGAGTACACTATCTTTTATACCGCATCGATGAGAGATAAATAAGAAATCTTTCGGTGGCGAAGAGAGTACAAAATGCCACTGTGACTCTAATAGCGAAGTACCAGAATACCCTGGTAAGCTATAGTAGTAGAGACACTAGATGTACTGCATGTTGATCCTCTTACTGACTGAGGAAGATGAGTTCATAAGAATCCGGCTCTTTTGATGACCTTTGTATGATACCGATGCGACTTAATAGTGATCGGTTGGAGTATGAGCGGTATACCTCATCTCCGCAGGGCATAATGATGTTTGTAAAACATAATCAACCGCGTAGCATATCTGCTTAGGTTGAACTACGAGATACATTGGTTGAAGATACATTACTTAGTATACATGTTCTTCATATTCCTTAAATGTTGTTGTTCTAATTGATAACATCTGCTGCTGATTACCTTAAAGCTTTTATTGCCTATGTTATTCTTTGTTGCTATAATAAAGCTTCTGGCGAAGAGTTATAACTCTCGCTGGGACAATTATTTAAAATTGTCTCACCCCGTAGATTTCAACTTTTTAGGTAGTCGTCGAGGGCGAAGGAATCAATCTTTAGGTGACCAATATCAGCAGCAGCAGTAAATCTCAGGTGGAGATTCAGACTACTGAGTTGTATAGTTAGATAGTCAGTCCTATGTGTTCTCTGTACTCCCAGGTCCTTGGAGTCTTTTGGTCTGAGATTTTAGTTTTGAGTTCTTGAGATTTTGTATCATGTTGTATATAATTACTCAAGAAGTAATTATCTGAGATGTAAACAGTTTATCTCCTTTTATGAAAGAAGTTTTTATAGATTCAAGTTCTTATCTCGAAAATTTTTAATTTCCTGTGATTTTTGTCTTCCGCTGTTAATCGAATTGCTTCCGCTAAGTTTATATCGTGGTTTTGGAGATCAGAGCCCACAATTAGTGGTATCAGAGCCCTAGGTTCGCTGAGTCTACAGAGACATAGGACTTAGAGTGTCAAGTCTATCCTTAGTACTTCTTTCTTATCTAATAGAGTCTTCTGCTCCTCAGGAGAAGAAGATAATTAAGAATGTCTGGACCACAGGAGGAGTACGAGGCCGAAAGTAGTGTTGTTGCACCTCAAGAAGGTGCAAGGAACCTAGAAATAGAGCAACCTATACCTGAACCACCTGTGGAGCCACCTCGGTTTGACCCAGCTGACATGGGAAACCCAGCTGTTCAAACTATGTTCGGGCAGTTTATGACTGCTATGACACACATCACTGATAGGATGCCCATGCCTGCACCTAGGGCACCTGCCCAGCCTGAAGGACAAGGTATCGGTAAGATGTTCGAGCGACTTCGTCGTGTCGGAGCAATCGAATACTTTGGAACAGCTGATCCTGCAGATGCCGATCTGTGGTTAACCGAGTTGGAGAAAGCTTTTAGAATCCTCAACATCCCAGAAGCTCAGAAGGTTAGACATGCTATCTATCTTCTCAAGGGAAGTGCTGGTCACTGGTGGACCATGGAAGAGTAGAAGAGGCCTGGAGTGGAGATCTCGTGGGAAGATTTTCGTTGGGAATTTATCAATAGATATTTTCCAAAGACCTTCCTAGATGAGAAGATCTCTCAGTTTGAGAGATTGAGGCAAGGCATGATGAACATTAGCGAGTATGAAGCTAAGTTCATGGAGTTATTGCGGTTTTGTCCGCACATGGCTGCCACAGAAGAAGAAAGAATCAGAAGGTTTGAGAAGGGTTTAAACGCCGACTTGACTACTCCTGTGTATGCCCTAGAGAATCGGGAGAGGTTTTCTACCTTCGTTGAGTCAGTCCGAAGGATAGAGAAATCCGTAGTCGAGAAGAGACAAACCCATAAAAGATATCCGCAGTTCCAGGGTTCTTCATCTAGAGACTTTAAGAAGCCTAGATTCTCTGCACCTACACCTCCACCACCCAGAACTAGTGCTCAGACACAGTGGACACCGAGTAGAGGCAGGGGACGAAGCCTACCACTACAAGAGACTCACAGTTCAGCATCAATGTCAGTTACAGAACCACCCAGACCACAACAACTGGAGAAGAGCTGTTACAACTGTGGAAAGGTGGGACATTTGATGAAGGACTGCCGATCTAGGCCTGTCAGTGTGACACAACCTCTGAGACAGAGTCAACATGGATCACAGAGAAGGCAATCTCAAGAAGCAGCTCAAGGATTTGGACAAGCGTCTCAAGCTGGATCATCAGCACCACCTCAACACCAGGCGACAACAAGGTTCTATGCTATGAACCCACCAGATGCAGTGGTCAATCCATGGGTAGTGGCAGGTCAGATGGAACTTTTATATTCTGATATGTCTAAATCCTGTGTTGTATATGTTCTGATTGACCCGGGTGCTACGCACTCCTTTGTCACTCGGAGAGTGATTCGTAACTGCAATATGACAATTAGTCATAGAGCAGATAGCTTGTTTTTGGAGACTCCGTTGAGTGGGTCTGCCATTTTGCAGGAGGTATGCTCTCCCTGCATCCTCTTCTTTTCTGATCATCGCATTCAAGTGGACCTTATACCACTTGATATGCAAGGATTTGATATAATCCTCGGGATGGATACCTTAGAAAGGTATCGAGTTGCCTTGGATTGTGAATCCAAACAGGCTGTGTTTGGTGATGATAGCAGCACATGGATCTTTCAAGGAGAGAGAAAGATTCTGCCCACATGTCTTGTATCAGCTATGGTTGCTAACAAGCTGATGAGGCAAGGATGTTATGCATTCCTGGCACATGTAGTAGATGTTACCAAAGAAGGTCCCAACCCTACTGAAGTTCCTATAGTTAGGGAATTCAAGGACATGTTTCCTGAAGAACTTCCAGGTATACCACCGCCTCGGGAAATTGATTTTGAAATCAATTTGATCCCAGATACAAAACCTATACCCTAGACACCGTATAGGATGGCACCTGCTGAGATGGTAGAACTCAAGAAACAACTTCAAGAGTTGCTTGAGAAAGGTTTTATCCGACCGAGCACTTCACCGTGGGGTGCTCCGGTTTTGTTTGTTAAAAAGAAAGATGGGTCAATGCGGTTGTGCATTGATTATAGACAACTCAATAAAGTAATAATAAAGAATAAGTACCCGTTGCCGAGGATTGATGATCTTTTTGACCAGTTGTGTGGTGCAACAGTCTTCTCAAAGATAGACTTGAGGTCTGGATATCATCAACTCCGTATTAAGGATAGTGACATATCCAAGTCTGCCTTTAGGACACGATATGGTCACTATGAGTTCACAGTTATGTCGTTTGGACTAACCAATGCACCGGCTGCATTCATGGAACTCATGAATAGAGTCTTCTGACCTTTCCTCGATCAGTATGTTGTTGGCTTCATAGATGACATTCTGATTTATAGTAAGGATGCTCAGCAGCATGAACAACATCTTCGTCAAGCTCTAACTCTGCTAAGAAAACATAAGCTATATGCTAAGTTTAGCAAGTGTGAGTTCTGGTTGTCGGAAGTATCTTTTCTTGGACATGTGATATCTGCCTTGGGTATTCGTGTTGACCCTACAAAGGTAGAATCTGTTCTACAGTGGGAACAACTGAAGACACCAACGAAGATTCGAAGTTTCTTGGGATTAGCTGGTTATTATCGAAGGTTTATTAAGAATTTCAGTTCTATAGCCTTACCCTTAACCAAGTTAACCCGGAAAGATGTTCCTTACCTGGAGTGATAAGTGTCAACAGTCTTTTCAGCTATTGAAGGAGAGGTTGACAAGTGCACCTGTGCTTGTGTTACCTGAGCAAGGAAAAGGATACATAGTTTTCTGTGATGCCTCCAAGAATGGACTCGGATGCGTGTTGATGCAAGATAAGCAAGTGATTTCTTTTGCTTCATGACAGCTTAAGAAACACGAAGAGAATTATCTGACACATGATCTGGAGTTAGTTGCTGTGGTTCATGCCCTGAAGATCTGGAGACATTATCTCTACGGAGAGACATTCCAAATTTTCACAGATAAAAAAAATCTTAAGTATATCTTCTCTCAGCATGAGCTTAACATGAGGCAACGTCGCTGGATGGAGTTAATCAAGGACTACGATTGTATAATTGATTACCATCCAGGAAAAGCAATGTGGTTGCATATGCCTTGAGTAGGAAATCAACAACATCAACCATGGATAGAGCACAACTAAACTCTTTAGTATGCTCTAAGAGAGATATGCTTATCTCTTTAAGGCAATACAATGTACAGTTGAAGGTGTCATTGTTAGCCGGGTTGTTGGCTATGATGCATATTAAACCTACCCTAAGAGAGCATATTAAGGAGGCACAACATGTTGATGATGTAGTTCAGCAGATTAGATCAGAGTATGGAAATGAGAAGCGAGATGGTTTCTATGACTCAGATGATCATGTAGCATGTTATCATGGGAGGATGATAGTGCCGGATATGGATAACTTGAGGAAGTTAGTTCTGGAAGAAGCTCATTCTTCGATGTATTCTATGCATCCAGGGAGCACCAAGATGTATCGAAATTTGAAAGATTTGTATTGTTGGCCTGGAATGAAGAAGGATGTTGCAGAGTTTGTGATGAGGTGTCTTGTGTGTCAGCAAGTTAAAGCTGAACACCAAAAGCCTGCAGGAACAATGCAACCTTTACCCATACCACAGTGGAAGTGGGACCATGTGACCATGGACTTTGTTGTTGGCCTACCCAGGACAAGCAAAGGACATGATTCCATTTGGGTAGTTGTGGATAGGTTGACTAAGACAACACATTTCTTACCTGTCAAAACAACCTTTTCTACTGAAAGGTTATCACAGTTGTATGTTAAAGAGATAGTGCATTTGCACGGAGTTCCTGTCACCATAGTTTCTGACAGAGGTCCCCAGTTTACAAGTCGCTTTTAGGAGCAACTACACAGAGCCTTAGGCACCAAGCTAATGTTTAGTACGGCTTTTCATCCACAGACTGATGGACAGTCAGAAAGAACCATACAGACCTTGGAAGACCTGTTGAGAGCATGTGTTCTCCAGTTTACCGGAAGTTGGGATCTACACCTAAGCTTGATAGAGTTTGCCTTTAAGAATAGCTATCAGCATAGTATTGATATGGCACCTTATGAAGCCTTGTATGGTAGATGTTGTAGATCCCCTTTGTGTTGGTATGAGACTGGTGAACATCAGTTGTTAGGTCCTGATCTTGTGCAGAAAACTACAGAGAAGATCAAAGTTATACAACAACAGCTTAAGACTGCACAGGATAGGCATAAGTCGTATGCCGATAAGCGCCGTAGACCGTTAGAGTTCCAGGTTGGAGACAGAGTGTACCTCAAGGTCTCGCCTTGGAAAGGAGTCCTTCGCTTTGGAAGGAAAGGAAAGTTAGCAACTAGATTTATGGGACCTTATCCAATCATTGAACGGGTTGGAAAGGTAGCCTATAGACTAGAGTTACCACCAGAGTTGCAGAGGTTACACCCTGTGTTTCACATTTCTATGCTGAGGAAATGTCACCCCGACACTGAGTCAGTTCTACAACCTATGGAGGTAGAATTGAATGATGACATATCTTACGAGGAAGGGCCAATGTCAATCCTTGATAGCAGAACTAAAAAGTTAAAGAAGAAAGATATAAGCCTTGTGAAAGTCCTCTGGAACCACTGTGGTGTTGAAGAAGCCACTTGGGAACTAGAGGATGAGATGAGAAGGAAATACCCTGCTCTTTTCTCCTAATACGTTTTGTTGATTTCGAGGACGAAATCCTTGTAAGGGGTGGATAATTTGTAACATCCCTGACCTGGGTTATAAACTAACCCTAGGTGTTTTGCCTAAATATGTAATTAAACCCTGGTGATTATCTTTTGACATGTAATTAAGTTCCTCAGGAACATATACTTTCAATTTTGTCCTTTTTAAACAAAGTTGTAGTATTATTTTGGTAATGCTGGGGCTTATGTGCAAATTACCCAGTTAAGGGGTTAACTTGCAATTGCACATGTTAAGATGTTCTTTTGATAATGATACATCATATGAGTGAATATAATGAGACATGATGGATTTCCCAAGCTTGGGCATCTAGATGCAGCTTGTGGAATAATCCTTATGCTTAAAAACCCTAATTTGGAGTAAAATGCAGTTTACCCAATTTGAGGGGTGCAACTTGTAAAATACACCATCTAGAACATCTTTTATGACTCTTTTCATCATTTATAGTAGAAATGGTGAAAGGGACACATCAATGAATAATCAGATAAGAAAAATGACCTTTGTACATAAAATTCACTAAGTTTAAGTAAGGAAACCTTTCATGAATGTACCTTAGTTGAAAGTTGGCTTTCTTTACCCCTAGATCTTGAGATTTCATGAGCTTTGAAAAATTTTAGATGAGTTTGGACGTTCCCTTAAATAAGAAAGGACTTGGATGAGAATTTCAAAGTTCTAGAGGTCTTTATGGTGTAAATCAACCTAAGCTATATAAGCACCTTTCTTTCCAAACCAAGCAAATGTTTTCCTTCACTTCCTCACTTCTTATCTTTCTCAACCGGGCAAAGAAAAGCTCAGGAGATCAAGGGGACGACCAACCTGTTCTAGGTAAGAGAACACCACCTTCTAGCTTGAATTCATGGAGGAAATCATGTTAAAAGGATGGATTGCTAGTTTTCTTACTTAGGTTCCTTGTTCTAGCCGACTATCCCCATCTTTTTCTTGAAGAATTGACCTTGGCCGACCTGTGGAGCTCAAGACACCATTAAAGACTTAAAGCTTGGAAGCTTGGAGCTCAAGGAACGACCTTAAGGCGGGTTTTATAACTCTAACTCTTAGCTTTGTTATGCATATCTTTGTTCTTGTTTTCTGTGATTAGTTCTTCTTCTACCTCCCTTCTTCCTTGCTCTTTTGCAAGTAAAACGGTGGAGGAACCGACCTGAAAAGAGGTTGAGGATGATGGGAGTGGATTCCTATGTCACTTTATGAAATGACCTTGAACCCTTTTGGTCCAAACGGGTGCAACTCGTATAAGGTCAAACGGGTTCAACCCGTTTGATCTCAAACGATCCTGCAAGATCGTTTGGATCAAAATGACCCCAAGACCATTTCATAGGGTTGACCAAGCATGGACCGTTTGGGTTTTCTGTTCACAATTATGTAGGCTAATGACCCACCAAATTTGAGGGGTTAACTCCAAAGGAATCGTAGGTTGAAGGCCAATCAATTAGGCAATAGAATTGAATTAAGTACTGATTTTCCAAACTATTTAACTTGAACTTTTGGGCAAACAGGTTCCAACCCGTTTGAGTGAGTTGACCAAGCGTTGACTGTTTGGGATACCTGTTCATAATATGTTGAATTTCATTCCTACAAAGAATTGTAATCTAGTTCCTAACCAATTAAGAGTTGAAGACACTTCAATAACCTAACCCTAATCGGGTGAAAGTTGCTGATTTCAATATAGATCTTGTTGAGTTTTGGGTTGAAGGACCCAAACGGGTTCCAACCCGTTTGGGGGTTCATCCAAACGATATCACACTCGTTTAGTGACACCCCAAGATCGTTTGGAGGTCTAGGGTTAAAGAAGTTGATGGTTTGAGGGTCCAATTACAAGATGTTGATAAATTGATGAAAAGTGCTCATTTTTAATTTAATTCGGGCTCAACCCTGATCAAATCATTTTGGTTTTTGGTCAAACTTTGGGAAAACGGTCTCAAGATCGTTTGGAGGTCATCCAAACGACCTAAAGACCGTTTGAGCCAAGTTTGGGCCCAATTGGAGGTCAATTGATAGGTTCAACTCTGATTTGAATTATATTGTTGAACATTGATAATTAGCCAATTGGAAATCCTAATTGAGTTAGATTTAACCCCAATTGGCTTTCAATTGAGGGTCAATTTGGTGTCCAGTTGATTGAGGCTCATCCTAATTGACTCAATTTGTATATGGTTAACATGGCTTAGGCCAATTGAAAGCTTCAACATAAGAAATCCCTTTCAAGCATAAACTTTGTGTCACCTTTTATGTTCATGCGGTTTGAACCCATGTAGACCCACACCCATTTAAGCCCAAACGAGTTCACACTCGTTTGAGTCCAAATGAGTCCACACTCGTTTGAGTCCAAACGAGTTCACACTCGTTTGAGTCCAAACGGGTTCACGCCCGTTTAAGCTCAAACGGGTTCAACACTCGTTTAGGCTCAAACGGGTCCACACTCGTTTGGACTTAAATGGGTCCACACCCGTTTAAGATTAAGTGGGTCCACACTCGTTTAAGGTTCAAATGGATTCAAGGTCATTTGAGATTAAACAAGTTCAAGGTCGTTTAAGAATCAAATGGGTTGAAGGTTGAAGGTTAAACCCTAAATCAATTGGAGATCTTCAAGGTTGATTATACTTAATCACTAGAAGGTGTAAATGGTTCAATGATGATCTAATCTAAACCCTAATGGTAACATAAGATGTTAAGGGAATAAGTGGCTAATGAATTGACCCATGATGATGGTAAATGGTTAATTACCAAAATGCCCCTGAAAGGTTCAATTGAGTAATACCTTGTTTTAATCAAACCCTAATCACATGATAGTGATGAGTTGACTTGTGTTAATCAATGAGGACTTAACCCAACCTAATCTAGAGTGGTGTAATCACTATCTACTAGTTAGAGGAGAGAAAAAGTACCTATTATAATGAAAACTCAAGTAAAATACCTTCAATATACATGAATGTGCAAGTTTAGATATGATCCACTTATGTGAGATCATGGAAACCCTAATTATGATAATTGATGAATCTTAATCTTATCTGAGGTCTTTAATGATGATGTTTCTCATACATGAGTATGTTATGAGATCATTTCACCATGAGGTGAAAAGTAAACCCTAATTCTAGGGTGATGACATGTAATGTGAATAGTAAACCCTAATTGATGAAAACCAGGGAAACCTAGCTCTTGTATGAGTAGGGAGATACAACTTCTTTAAATGAGTTATTTACTATTATCAGTTGATTTAACCATGCAGGTTCTTTTATGAGGATGATCATATCCAGGTATGGATGATGATACTATATTCATTGAAAGCATGTTGTTAGCTTTATGAATAGTAATGTAACCTGATGCCTTGTTAATAGCATCTTATGAGATTGATAGGCTGTGAGAGCCATGAATACCATCAAGGTCATGCTTTAAGAGATGACTTGTGATGAGAATATTGAGAAATGATAATTGATGAGAGTTAGGCTTGTTACATTTAGTATTCTTCCTTCATAGCTGCTATGCTAATGATTAATGTTTGAAAACATGTATGATGATAAAAGAGTACTGAAATGTACCTAACTAATCAAGTATAATCATACCATGTAGAGCCCTGATCATAGATCCATCATTGTCAGGAGTTAAATGATGATGAAACATGTTTTCCTAAGGGGATTCCTGGAGCACATACTTTTGAATATGTGGGGTAATATGGATGTGAATTTCCTTACATCCTAGTGTAGGAATTGATGTAGATGTATCTTAATCTATCAATCCTTCACTATGTTTTATGCCGGGGTGATGTAACACTAATCTCCCGAGGAAATCTTTTATACCGCATCGTTGAGAGATAAACAAGAAATCTTTCAGTGGCAAAGAGAGTATAGAATGCCACTGTGACTCTAATAGAGAAGTACCAGAATACCCTGGTAAGCTATAGTAGTAGAGACACTAGATGTCCTGCATGTTGATCCTCTTACTGACTGAGGAAGATGAGGTCATAAGAATCTGTCTCTTTTGATGACCTTTGTATGATACCGATGCGACTTAATAGTGATCGGTTGGAGTATGAGCGGTATACCTCATCTCCGCAGGGCATAATGATGTTTGTAAAACATAATCAACCGCGTAGCATATCTGCTTAGGTTGAACTACGAGATACATTGGTTGAAGATGCATTACTTAGTATACATGTTCTTCATATTCCTTAAATGTTGTTGTTCTAATTGATAACATCTGCTGCTGATTACCTTAAAGCTTTTATTTCCTATGTTATTCTTGGTTGCTATAATAAAGCTTCTGGCGAAGAGTTATAACTCTCGCTGGGACAATTATTTAAAATTGTCTCACCCCGTAGATTTCAACTTTTTAGGTAGTCGTCGAGGGTGAAGGAATCAATCTTCAGGTGACCAATATCAGCAGCAGCAGTATTAGGAGCAGCAGTAAATCTCAGGTGGAGATTCAGACTGCTGAGTTGTATAGTTAGATAGTCAGTCCTATGTGTTCTCTATACGCTCAGGTCCTTGGAGTCTTTTGGTCTGAGATTTTGGTTTTGAGTTCTTGAGATTTTGTATCATGTTGTATATAATTACTCAAGAAGTAATTATCTGAGATGTAAATAGTTTATCTCCTTTTATGAAAGAAGTTTTTATAGATTCAAGTTCTTATCTCGAAAAGTTTTAATTTCCCGTGATTTTTGTCTTCCGCTGTTAATCGAATCGTTTCCGCTAAGTTTATATCATGGTTTTGGAGATCAGAGCCCACACTTCAAATAAGTGATAATCATCGATTTACAACTTGTAATGGAAAAGATGAAGTTGAATATAATAATAAAGTGAGTGGAGGAAGACTTGCCTTAGAAGCTAACTCAAGAGCTGACCCTTATCCTCTACATTATTCTTGAGTTTTTATTTTTGCATGGAAATATAAATAATGGGATGCATGTAAATGTATGTGTCGACTATGCATGGCTAGGTGGCACTTAATAGCCTAAGCTAATGACACCTCTTTCACTCTTTTCCATAAAACCTCTAGTATAAATACCTTGCCCTTCTCTTGTTAGTAAGATTTCCAAATCTTGTTAGTAACCTAACCTCTTGTATCGTGCATACCCTCTTGTGTCATGCATAGTGAGGAGATTTGAGTGATAAGAGCTTGATATCAGCTAAGGAAAAGAGATATTGTCCAAAAAGGTCATAGAAGGAGATATTGGCCATTGAGATTGGAGATATTGTGCAAAATCTAGGAGCTCTAGTCTTGGATTGTTGAGAGGTTCATCTTCAACCTTGAAACGTTAGGAGTTGAAGAATGAAGCATGGAAGTTGTTCATAAGGCGGGTTATATAACTTGAACCCATCTATATTATTATCTTTTCTTCAATATTGTTCAACTTATTGATTTCTTTCAAAAATCAGATTTCCTTTGATCAATTGATATATCTATGAGTTCCAATAAGTAGTTAGGACTGTTATCCATGGTTTTGGTTTAATTAGATAAGGACCTTGAGGTTGATGATGATGACATCATCATTGAACAACTCCATATGGGTTGAAGACTCTTGAAACCCGATATGGAATCCGATATAGAGCCTTATCCGATATGAAGGGAGGTCATATTTTATAAAATAGGTCCTATGAATGATATGGAAGTTTCCTATCCATATTTTATACTTCATACAATGTAAGAGTAATAACCTATGAACGATAGGGAACCAAGCATACACTTTAATCCGATATAATAAACTCTAGAGGATGAGCAACCTGATATGTTGATGTAAATCCATTAAAAATATGACATAGTGAGAAGTGTATACTTCATGGGTGAGATGGGTAAGAACTTATGCACCCCTTGAGCACGATATAGGGCCATATATTCACCTTATAAATGATATCATGTTAGGTCTATATCCTAACTGGATATGAGTTAAAAACCCTAGATGGTGATAAGAAATCCGATATGAATCCCAAGATGAAAAGTAACTTGATATAGTGGTAAGTGATACTTTATGAGAGACATGTCTTGTGAATGATATGGGAGTTACCTACTAGCACCTTGTACATGATACAAAGATAAAGCAATACCTTTGCACAAGATGGGCAAACCCTAGATGAAGATAAGGGAATCTGATATGTTTTGGAACCTATTCTTCTTTGAAAACTCGATATACCTATTACTTTGTGTTGGGTTGAAAATCAATTTAGTACCCATCTTGTCAAGAAAAGAACTAGAGTTCAAGGTTCTTATCTATCATGGGAAATGATATGGTAGTCATATAGGAACATGATATGGCAACATGATACCACTTAACGTAGGTACCCGATATAGTGAACCCATGAGGTAAACCGATATGATGATCAAAGGTGTAACCCAATATGATACTTAAGATAGGTAAACTGATATGTTAGTCAATGTCAGATTACGATATAACAACATGGGATCATGATATGGTAAATCTTATGTGGGGACACGATATGGTAACCCAAGATGAAATCCAATATGGAATCCAAGAGGAAGATCGATATGATGGAAAACCGATATGGAAAGTTTAAAATGGAAATCTAATATGAACAGATAAGGTAAAGAACTAATATATTATTATCTTCAAAGATAAATGGAAAAGCAATAATGGTATGCCTGATATGGTGTACTCTTGTACATTATATGAGAACCCAATATGCCTCTATACTTGATATAAGGTCAAGAGTTCAACCTATACCCGATATGAGGATGACTTAAGATGATAAAAGCTAAAGTGATAGCCAACCCGACATGGCTACATGCTATGGAGTTAGGTGATAAACCCTAAACCTGACATGATGTTGTGGTGTTATCAACAGATTTATATGGAACTATAATATGATGTTATGTACATCTTCAAGCACAAATAGGATAGAAATATGGACCGTGATACATGATATGGTAGGCATGCTCCAATCCATTAAAATTGTCTAACTGATGTATGTTGTGTGGTTAATATTGAGACATAATGAGTTTAATTCAATTTGATAATGATAAGCTAATAGATTAAAGAGGTGAATTAAATAAGATGGAATCAATACCCTAATAAGGAGAAGAGAGAGAGAGAGACTTTTACATGTGTGATAAACATGTTGATAAGTATGTATTGATACTTATAAGATGAGTGGAGTATGAATTAGGTTTGATTCTAGACATTATGATTTTGAATCCTTAATTTTTAATAAAGGGAAATCTAACTCTAATAAAGGGTGATGATATGCTTTTACAATGATAATCAGTTAGATTGAGAAATCCTAACCCTCATAAATGGGAAGAATGTATTTTCTTATATCATAAGGTGATGATGTATATAATCCTAATCCTCATCATGAGAAGGATGCATTTCTCTTAAATTGTATAATTATGTCATATGTTGATAAGTGTCTTTCATCATAAGGAGCACACTATACAAGAATCATGAAATGATGAGCATAGCAAGATATGAGCCATGATATGTCATATCAATAGATTCAAATAAGTTTTGTAAGCTGTGTGAAATACTTTTATAACAAGTATAATGATTATACAGTCTGATGTTTTAAAAGATAAGTTGTTTCCTAGTAGGAGGTGATAAGATGTTTAATGAACTATGTGAAGCTATGTGAAATACTTGAACAACAAGTAAGATGAATACCTTGGTAAGAGGACCTAGAGGTAATAATTACCTGTTATAGAGGTAACAATGCTATGTGGTGATCTAAGGGTTTGAATAGCCAGATCCAGTAATCATGACGATGATGATATGAAGGGATGATAATTCCCAGTGATGTGATAAGGGACTGAGATCTCAAGTGATATACCTTCAAAAATGTTACAAAGATATTAAAAGTACTACCTTTTCTTTATATCATATGTTATAATTCATGTTTGAAACTTGGTTGATGCTAAAAGAATATTGTAATATACATAATTAATCAAGATAAATCTTATCATGTAGTTCCCTAACCATAGATCCATTCAATGTCAGAAATTGCTGATGGTGAAACGAGTTGAACTTGGAAGCGCATATTTTTGAATATGCAAGGGTAAAGGACGAAGTATATCCAAACATCCCAATGAAGAATCAGTGTCACACCTTGCTTATTTATCCCAGGATGATGTGAATCACCCGACCAAATTAGAAATTGATGTGTAAATCCTTCTTCATTCCTAAGCGATGCCAGGATTGAAATATAAAATCACCCAACTATGAAAGGAATTGATGTTGATCTTCCTTATCCTTATATTATAAATCCGAGAAAGCTAAGTGGTCTTCTCCCGAAGAGAGTACATGCTATGAAAGTAAATCTATAGCAAAGGTGCCGCTATACCCCGGCATGCTAAAAGTAGATGACACAAGTTGTCCTGCCAGCAGCTGACACAAGATGTCCTACTGAATCCTAAGTGGTCTCATACTGACTGAGATAGGTGAGGTCTTGATAACTGGTTCTGCCATTGACCTTGTATGGTACTAATTTCTACTTACTAGTGGTCAGTTGGAGTATGAAAGGTATATTTCATCTCCTTAGGGCATACATGTAACTGTAATATGTAATCATCTGTGTAGTGTATTTGCTTAAGGATCTAATATGGAAAGACATTGGTTGATGTACACTCCCTTTATACATCTTAGTTGAATAGATGTTATTCATATTTCTTCATATTCCCTTGAATAGTGAATAGATGATTTATTGCTCTACTATAGATAGATGCATTATTTAAAGAAGAATGACTACTCTGTTCTGCTTGTAATAGTGATTAATCTTCTCATTTATACAAAAGAACCTCTGCTCAGTTTTTATACTACTTAATCTCGATAATAATATAGTCGGCGGAGAGTTATATCTCTCACTGGGATAATTGTCTCACCCAGTGGGATCCACAATTTTTAGGTGGATGTATACAAGGAAGTAGAGATCTTTCTGCAGAAGGAGAATGACAGCCGGGATAGAGTGATAGTTCAAGTTGATGTACTGTCTATCATGTCTTATAGATAGAAGTCATATGCATCTTCTCTATACTCTCAGGTCCTTATAAGATAGTTCTTAGTGGATTTTACGAAAAACTTGAGATTTTGGTTGTTTACCTCGAGATTTTATGTTGCTATCATACATGTTAAAGTAAAGCAACTGGTACTTGTTATCCTTGAGATGAGATGGTTAACTGTATGTATGATATGAACCACATGTATATACAATTTTGGTTCTTTTTGTAAGAATTTTTATGAAGAGGATCTATGTGCAAAATGGTTTGAATTCTTAATGATTTTTGTTAATTCTACTGATTATGGTTATTCTACGATTATTACTGGTGATGGCTTGATTTGTAATCGGGTCGTCACAAAGTTTTAGTATAAGAGCCTAAGTTTCACTGAATCTTCAGAGACATAGGACTAAGGTGTTGAGTCTGTTCCAGTGTCCTTCAGTATGTCTTATAGCGACTTCTGCTTATGTAGAAGATAGAGTAAAGCTTAAGATGTCTAGAGAACACAGGAACACATTGCTGAAAGCAATGCTGTTGCACTAGGAGAAGGTGCAAGGGATCATGAGAGAGAAGAATGACTGCTTAAGAATCCTTAGGATGATCGAACTATGATAGAGAACCCTACCTCTAATACCTTCACTGGACTGGTTATGACAACATTAAGGCATATCGGGGATCAGATACAAGCAATACAACCTAGATTACCAGTTCACAATGACGAATTTTTTGGCTCTAGCAGGATTTTTGAGCCACATAGTTGTAATAGAACAGAGGAAAATGTCAAATGAATTAGGTTACGACACGGAAACAAAGTTTGTTATAGGTGTAGGCAACCAAGACATTTTATAAAGGACTATCCAGACAAGGACAATGAGGAAGGAATTAAGAGAAGATCTACCCAAATTTAGGAACATATGTAGAGTAGTTCTAAAAAAGGGAAATTTTTGGTGCCACCAATGCAAAAAACGTCCAATGCACCAGTGCAGTGGCTGCCAAGAAGGGGTAAAGTAACTAATGTTCCACCGGTTAGGACTTTTGAGGTAACCCCTACACCAGTAACAAGGTCGACAAGACCAGGGGATGCATATAGGACATGTTTTGGTTGTAGACAGATTGGGCATGTTAGACCCTCTTGTCCAAGAAGAAGGAAGGGAATGACCCAACCAATGACGCAGAGTCAACAAGACACTCAAAGGCAATGGCTTAGTAGTGGCATGCGAGGACATGGAAAAGCATCCTGAGCATATCTATCTACATTAAATGATAGAGCATGGCGTTAGAATCAGACAACGATGAGATTCAATGCAATGAATCAGCCTGAGACAGTAATCAATCCACAAACCAAAATAGGTCAGATAAAATTGTGTTATTCTGATATGTCATTTTATGATTTTATCTATTAAGTATGAGAATGTATCTATTGTTGAATGACACGATTTTACCATGCGTATAACGCAAGTGCACACGTCAATGTAATATAGGCCTTTGTGAGGCCTGCGTCAAACTCCGGGACACTGAACTATCGGTAGACTACTACTAACTGTTTGCAATCAGCTAGAACAGTTAAAAGGTTTTGAGAGTTGATTAAAAAGAAAAAGAAAATAAAAGAAAGCAAAGCAATCGATTAAATGTTGAGTTTAATCAATTTAGATGGGAATCTTTAGGATTGCGGTTTCACCGCGGGTTCTCGTTGCATGAATTTCCACATAATTAATCAAATTCATATCTCATTCTGGGTAGTGGCCTGTAGTCAGAATTGTTCACTGTCGTGATACAATTCACTACCTAAATCTAGGTCGGTTCCACCATCGTAGTAACCTATACCCTAAACTAGGTGCATTAGAGTCAACCTCTGGGTTTCCACCATTAACCGTACATCACCTTGTTCAAGGAATTTATGAGTTAATGTGAATTTCGTCTCTTTTCAACCATTAATTCTACTTTCAAAGCAATTAAAGGCATTAGATTATCATTAGGGTGATCAGTCATAATGATATATTAGAGAAAACAAAATCATACCACAGATTTAAGAGATAAAATATGCATTACTATGATAAAAACGTCATACAACGATTACTCGGGCTACTCCCGGTCCTAAAGACAAAGGGGATTAGCCTCACATGTTCATCTCAGAGCAAGACATGGTGGAAGAAAGGGAAAACATAGAGAAAACGTGGATGAAGTGATGTAAACCCTTGAACGGAGAAGATCCAAGCATTCCTTGATGTAGAGTGCGCGATCTACATCCTTTTAGCGGTGGAAAACATCTTCTTCGGCTCTCGGAACGATCGGGGTGTGCTTTCGGGCTCTGTTCTCCTCTCCAACTCTCCTTGAGATGTGTGCAGCGACTAATGACGTGATAGCTCACTCCTGGCCACCGTCATTAGGTATAAACACCAAATTAGATCGTCGAAATATCACCACCGTTGGATTCGGGCTGATCTGGAACAAAAACTAATCTGACGGTGTCGATACCATCGACGCGGGTCGATGGTATCGACCCTTCGTGATATCGACATGTTTCCTTTCTTCTCTGTCGTTCAGCCTGATGCAGACTCAATACCATCGACGCGGGTCAATGGTATCGACACCCTTAGGTATCAGTTTTATCACCTTTCCGACACTGAAGCTGTAGAACGTCGATAGTATCGACTTTTCTGTCGATAGTATTGACCGGATGATCGCTGGAAACCTGAAGGTAAGACACTACCATCGGCTTCCCCATCGATGGTATCAACACTGCTTGGCTCCTCGCAGCTGTCTCTCTGTGACTATGTCGATACTATCGATGGATGTCGATGGTATCGACAACTGTATATATGCGTTTTTCCTAAAATTGCAAGACAAAACCAAATCAGCCAAGCTAACATGCGTCAATATGATCATTTATAATTGAAAAGATACAATATGCGAGATTTGATATAGAATGAAATTATAGACTAAAGTGAATGAATCATGCAATATGAACCACCAAAGTGACTAATAAACACATAAAACACATGTAAAACAAGTCTATAAAAGCGACTCAAAATCATCGCATCAAACTCCCCTAAGCTTGAACATTGATCGTCCTCGAGCAATAAAATTTTTAGAATAGAATAGCAAGGGTCAACTAAAGAATAGATTATCACAATAGACTTTGCCATATGATCCCCGCCAGACATTCACATTCCAGCCCTTACTAACCACAGAATGATAATTACCCTCAAGGAGACAATGATCATCCATAAAATATATCTACCTCAAAATTGATGAACACTATCACATAAGGCAGTTAACATAATCAAATCCTCCGGTTCAAGCTTGGTGCATCTTTTTGATCTTCTATCTATGCTGCTCGTTTCCTACCTACCATCTAAATGGAAGCAGCTCTCCTGATATTAATGAGTGAGGAGATGATCACGGTGGCCTACCAATTCGAGCAACGGGTAGATGGAATAGGTGGTTGCGGAAGAAATGGAAGAACAATACAGTTTTTAACATGCACAAATAACAATAATGACCTAAATGATGCATATGCAAATGAAAATGCCCTAATGCCTACATTTGGGTGGAATGATGCATGTTCCTACTATCCCATCTCATGCGAGATAGAATATCTAAAAGCTACATAATGTGCTTATTCTTCCTATTATACGAGTGAGACAAGATCTTTTCTCCCTCTAAAACCAACCTTTTTTTTCTTTCAAAGCCCTTCTTTCTCTCAAATTGGCTAATGCAAAATGTACAATATTTTTTAGATTTTTAATTTATTTCGGGCTTATTTTCACATAACTGTTATTCTTGAGGCATTACAACTTAATTTTAGAGAGTATAGAACGAGTCACCCGCTTCTCTTATTTTTCAGAAGAAATAAAGCACAACTTGTCCTATATGCTCAAAAATATGTTACAATGCAACTACATGAGATCAATTATGCAACTATGATGACATGCACTCAAGAATGTGTGCATGCATGATTCATTTAAAAAAGTTTCATTTTCCATTTTTTATGCAAAATCGAACTAAAATACAATCCTACCTAAATGCTATGCAATCAAAAGATGAAAATCGTAATGTGCTTCCAATTCTTATGGTGGAGTGTGAAAACAATGGCGTGGGTAGATCACAAGATTAATTGCCCGAACCATTGGAAAATATTATATGTCCCTCCTTACTGACCTGTGTAACAATTAAGAGGTTTCTCTCTCTTATTTCAGATTAAGGTCTCATTACCCTTTGGTCAGTTTAGGCTCAAACAACCAATTCTGTCCACTTTTCATGAATCATAGGCATGTACAGTTGTGGTTTTCTGTTTTAAAGTTGACAAACCCAATTATTTTCATAAGTCATGTGCTCAAAGTTGAACACAAAAAGCTTGCAAAATCACTAATTTTTTTCAAATTGACCCTGGATTCCCATGTGATGAACACAGAGATGACACATTACATTAGACATCCACAGATATACTAGATAGAGTGTGGATCCTAAAAACTAAGAAAATTGCTAAAACAACAGGAAAGACAAATAATTGCTAAAAACTAAAAGTAAAAGCTAGAAAAAGATAGAAGATGTTCCATCTCCCCCCCTAAGCTTGAATTCAACTATGGCCTCATAGTAAAAAATAACCTTAAAAGGTGGAATAGTGATACCGATCATTGGTCAGGTGGTGGCGGGTACTGCGGAGCGGTGGGGTCCCATGATGGATACTGCCCCTGAAAATTCGGATCATACGGGGGCATAGGCGGAGGTTGAGGATATCCCCCAAAATAGTTCTGGCTCCAATAGTTTTCGTAAAAAGGTTGTTGCTGCATCTCCATCCTATGCAACCTATCATGAATATTCTGTTGGTTGGCGAGGAGGAGGCGCTCGTTCTCGTAGATGGCCTACTGGTTCACGAAAAGCCAGTTCGTGGTATCCTGAATATCAACAAAAGAAGCAGTATGCTGCTGTTGGGTCTGTTGAATCTCCTGCAACATTGAGTACATCCCCTACATCGAATATGCTTCCTCTCCTTGTTGAGAGGGCTGAGGTGGTGGAGGATGTGAAGAAGATGATGCAACCTGGTGGAAGCGGGGATGATTCCACAGTGCCACTGGTGCCCGAAGAGGAGTGAAAACTTCCTCTTCCTCTTCATGCTCATCGCCGTCATCATTGTTTTCGCTGTCCCTGTCTTCCTCTTCATTGGAGTCGTCGATGGCGATGATGGGCCACCTGAAGTGATGAGCTCCCTCGATGTTGAAGACGGGGTATGGAAGCACACATTCTTGATATGCGTGATTGACATGCTATGTGCATGAGCCACACCATCACAGAGCATAAGAAGATTGGAGTGGTGTAGATGATGCAGGTTGACCTTGTTCCTGTTGGAAAGTAGACCGAGTTGGGAAAAATCCAACCCAAGGTAGAGAGCCAACTGTGTGATGAACCCTCCAAAGTGGATAGGAGCTTTCCATGTACTCCTCTTCACAACCAACACACGCGTCAAGAAAAACGCTCTCCAATTGCACTCCTCTCGCTTCAGAAACTTATACAAAAAGAACAAATCTGTCTCCTGAAATTTACTAAGCGAGAGATCTCCCCAAGCAAAAAGAGTAGTGCACAACATGCGGTGAAGAATCCTCACAAACGGATGCTCAAAGTTGGCGACGGCTGCATTGTGGTAGCTGACAGACTTGCCTGGAGGTGCGGTCACCAGCTGGGCGGAGATGTCATCGTAATCGGTCCGATTGTCCGTCCTCCTATGCTGGTCTCTCCCGTGATTCCAGTTGTAAATGGAATTGAATTGCTTGAGGGTGAGAGTGTAATTATTGATGTAGAGCCGGAAAGAAACGCGACCCTGTATCCATTCTCGATTAGTGGTGATGAGGTCGTTCGGTACGACGCATATGTCCAGTGACGCCATGAACTCCGCCATGAGCTCTTTGTATGTCGGCCACTCACCAAAAAATGGTTGGCCGTCGGCATGGAACTCCATCTCATCGGGCCTCCTGCCCGTATTCCTTGCTTGCCCTTGAAGGACATAAGCAAGATTGGGCTCGAACCCAAGGTAACAGACCATGTCCCGATCGACGTAGCGGGTTGGCTCGATTTTCCTTTTCAACAACTCCTCGTATACCTTCCGTACTTCCACAGAAGGATGAACAATCCTCAGACAAGGGATGGATCCGGGTGGTGGAGGAACAAAAGTCGGGATCTCCATCCGGGCCGCCCTTGAAGAAGACACTCCTTCCGTCCGCACCATCGTCGTAGAGATAAAGGGGAATAAGAGACATAGCTCGTAGAAGGTCAGAGAAGATGATCTCCGCTTGGTGCAGAGCTCGGTGAAGATATCCCGATCCTTGGACGCTCGAAGAAGGTCTCCGGTCGCTCAACAATGCTCAAGGCACAAGTGGAAAGAAGAAGCTCTGAAGGTGTGAAAAGATTTGACAATCAACCCTTTCTTTTATAACTGAGTCCGTCGCTGCTGTGGACCCGTCGATACCATCGACGGGGTGTCAATGGTATCGACACCTGTAGCACAATCCGGGTCTTCACTAGTATCGACGGTTGTCGATTGCTTGATGTGGGGGCCTAGATCGATGATGCTTCGATACCATCGACACAGGTCGATGGTATCGACCCATCCCACAGATCGACTTCCTTGATTTAGCGGCCACCGTTGATTTCTTCTCACAGATCGGTGACGTGTTGCGTCAATACCATCGAAACGGGTCGATGATATCGAATCTTCATGGATCAATCACCCTCGCGAGGCCTGACCGTCACTTTCTGACTGTAGCTGGGTCGATACCATCGACATGCCCGTCAATGGTATCGACTTCACTGAGACAAAATCGTCTGTAAATCTTCAGGGATATCGCGAGTATCGACATCCCAGTCGATACTATCGACCCCGATCTGCCTTTTTCTTCGGCCTCTCTGATGGTAGGTCGATACCATCGATGAGGCCGTCGATGGTATCGGCTCAGAAAATTTTCTGTGGTCACCTACCTGTACCCATGTCACTACCATCGACATCGTAGTTGATGGTATCGACTCTGCCTTAGCCCTGCACACTGAACAAATGATCAAGGTATCATTTTTACACTAAAAACAAAATTAAACCAAACTAACTTGTAAATGTGAAAGAAAATGGATGAAACTACTAATGGTTGGGTTGCCTCCCAACAAGCACCCTTCTTTAACGTCTTAGGCTAGACAAAATCGAGCTCATCATCTTGGAGCATCAGAGAGTGTTCTTAGGGGATCAGTTAGCAGTTTAAACTCAACTCTATCCTGGCCAATCCCTAATGTCAAGGTACCTCTCCCGATAGCTGTGAAAACATCTGCCGTCGCTTGAAACGGCCTTCCCAGTAGCATCTCACAACCCTTTAGCTGTGGCATGTCCATGACAATGAAATCCACCGGAAAGAGAAACCTGTCGACTTTGACAAGTACATCCTCACCCACTCCATATAGCTTCACAATAGACCCATCCACCAACTCAATATTAATGGTAGATTTCATTAGTGTCTTCAATCCAAGCTTTTGAAATGTGGACAATGGCATAAGATTAATGCTGGCCCCTGAGTCACACTGTGCTTGTGGAAAATGTTGGCCGCCTATGGAACATGGGATGTAGAAACCTCCTAGATCTTTCCTCTTCTGTGGTAAACTCCCATGGATAATTGAGCTCACCATCTCATTCACCCGAAAAACATCTGTGTCTTTTATCCACCTTTTTTGGTGATGATATCCTTGATAAATTTCCCATATGCGGGAATCTGTTCTATCATTTCTACTAACGGAATATTAATATGGAGCTTCCTAAACATCTCCAAGAACTTCCTGTAATGTCTATGCTCTTTCTTCGGCCTCAGACTATCTGGAAAAGACACAACTACCTCCTTTAGACGCTTGTGAGGTGGCACATATGGGCTTTTCGGGGTCTCCTCCCCTAAGCTTGTTTCAATGTCACCCTCTGGCGTAGGCTTTGGCACATCATTTACAACTGGTGTGACTTGTGGCTGCTCATCTTTCTCAGTGGTTGTAGCTTCACCATGAAGTATGGCCTTCACCTGCTCTTCTTGCCTAGGTGTGGGCACGACCGCGATGGGTTCTTGGCAGGATTTTCTGAATGGGAAATATCTGCCAGGTAGTCCATATAAACTACGGGGATATGGTACTCTCGGTGTAGCCTCCGTATCAAAAATCATTTTGCCTTTTTCATGGACCTCCACCACCGGGGGCTCTTCCTCCTTAATCACAGATATATAATTCACTTGATGATGTGTTTGAACAGACTTTGCATTACCATCTGGTCTTTGTTGATTTGCTTGCTTCATAGTCACCACTTCATTGACGATTTGAGTCACCGTTGTCTCTAGTGCCCTCATTTGTGCTCCATGACTTTGCAGTGTCTGTCCAAATTTATTCAACGTCTCGCCCTGCGACTGTAACTACTTGGCAAACATACTCATCATTTCTTGATTTTGTTGCACCACTTGACTAAGCAACTCGGTGCTTTTTTCCTCTGCCTTTGATTGTGGCTTTGTATCTGGATCTTGTAGGAAGTTGTTTGGATCCTTCCATGAGAATTTTTTGTCCTTTCTCCAGGCATACTCATTGTTCCTATAGCCCTGTTGTTGCATAAATTTGACTTGGGCTTCCTCATCGGATTCTTCCTCTTTCTCCACAAGCTTCTTGGCTATGAGATCTAATTTGTCATTCAACTCCTTGATGGCCCTGAACTCACCTACAACTTTAACTTGTTCTAGTGCATCTCTTTCGCCCCATGATTGCTTCCTGGCCATATTTTTCAAAATTTCCCAACACCTAGTGCCAGTATTATTCAAGAAGAAACCGGAACCTGCCGAGTCCAGATTGCTCCTGTCATGCTCATTTAGAGCAAAGTAGAAAATCTTCACTTGTTTTTCTTTGTCCAGCCCGTGATGTGGACACTTCCATAACATTATTTGGAAGAACTCCCACATCTCTGAATATGTCTCACCAGATTTTTGACAGAAATTGTGGATCTTCCGTACTAGGTCATTGGTTTTCTCCGATGGAAAGAATCTCTCGAAGAAGACCTCAATCATTTGATCCCAAGTCTCTACAATCTCATCATCTAGGTTATGCAACCATTCACGTGCATTACCTGCAAGAGAGCTGGGAAATAGCTTCAAATATAGTGTCCCTTGTGGAAACCTATCTATCTTGATCATATCGCAATTTTCCATAAATGTGCTGATGTGTGCAACTGGGTCCTCATTCTTCAGCCTATGAAATGCTTGAGACTTGTCCAAGTTTATCAGTGCCGGATCAATCTTATAAGTTGGAATGTTGACTGCCTGCTTCTTTATTGGTCCCTTTGATGCTGACGATGAAGAAGCTTTTATCTTCTCCCAGATTGTCTGTTCTTCAGCCATGGCTTCTGCTTCAAAGTATGAATCAATATCCTCAAGCTGATCGTGAATATTGTTCTCTTCATCGTCTGGTCCCAACGGTGGAACCTCTGGTGATGGCTGTGTGTAGTCTGTGCTACGCGTCCTCACCATGCACTAGTACATGCAAAGTAATAAATTCGGTTTAGTACATTGCTAGACGATTGCTAGGTATGACAGATAAACAATGAATTTCAAAAATGATAATAAAAAAATGTGGCCTAGAGTGGCCGCTTGCAGCACTCATAGTGCCGACAATTTCCATGTCCCCAGCAACGACGCCAAA
Organism: Alisma plantago-aquatica; assembly: GCA_963693085.1. Classification (NCBI taxonomy): domain Eukaryota; kingdom Viridiplantae; phylum Streptophyta; class Magnoliopsida; order Alismatales; family Alismataceae; genus Alisma; species Alisma plantago-aquatica. Next base: position 782,110,822 of record OY856411.1, on the reverse strand, counting down.
AACTTGACACGATTTTACCGTGCGTATAACGCAAGTGCACACATCAATGTAATATAGGCCTTTGTGAGGCCCGAGTCGAACTCTGGGACACTTAACTATCAGTAGACTACTACTAACTATTTGCAATCAGCTAGACCGGTTAAAAAGGTTTTGAGAGTTGATTAAAAAGAAAAAGAAAATAAAAGAAAGCAAATCAATCAATTAAATGTTGAGTTTAATCAATTTAGATGGGAATCTTTAGGATTGCGGTTTAACCGTGGGTTCTCGTTGCATGAATTTCCACATAATTAATCAAATTCATCTCTCATTCTGGGTAGTGGCATGTAGTCACAATTGTTCACTGTCGTGATACAATTCACTACCTAAATCTAGGTCGGTTCCACCATCATAGTAACCTATACCCTAAACTAGGTGCATTAGAATCAACCTAAAGGTAACTCTCTACCATCGACTTCCCCGTCGATGGTATCGCCACTGCTTGGCTCCTCGCGACTGTCTCTCTGTGACTGTGTCGATACTATTGATGGATGTCGATGGTATCGACAGCTGTATATATGCGTTTTTCCTGAAATTGCAAGACAAAACCAAATCAACCAAGCTAACATGCGTCAATATGATCATTTATAATAAAAAAGATACAATATGTGAGATTTGATATAGAATGAAATTATAGACTAAAGTGAATGAATCATGCAATATTAACCACCAAAATGACTAATAAACACATAAAACACATGTAAAGGAAGTCTATAAAAGTGACTCAAAATCATCGCATCATTGAACTTCCTTTAATTAATCCTATGAACATAAGGAAGATGAGAACTTACATTCTGCTCAAAATTCTTTATAAATTCTTTCTATCTGTGTGAAAGAGGATGAGGTGTGAAAATGATATTTGGAGAAAATCCAGGGATGTTAAGTCCTATATTTTGATAATATGGAAAGTAAGGTATATGATATTAATACAAGGTGCATACTACCTAATCTCAGTACTTGTATACCCTGACCAGGTATTCAATTATTGAAGACAAGGTAAGTATGAAACTCTTAGATTGTTATCTTTTTGATTACTCTGATCAAGTAATCATTTTGAAACAATCCAATGAGCATAATAAAACTGGGAATATGGCATGAATATTTTTATCACATCCTATGTGTAATGAAATAAAATCTGAAATGATCTCAGATCAATATATGTGTATGAGGAAGTAAAAAGGGATATGATGAAGATCCTTTTGTATATTTTTGATAAATATATTAATAAGATAAGGGATATGATGAAGATGTGATGTGATTTTGGCACATACAATGGATACTAAGGTAAGGAATCCTAGTATCCCAGAACTTTCAGTGGTATGAGAAAATAAGAACATGACTCCTGTTAAGGTGAATCATATTCGGTTACTTAGAAGGGCCATCTTTGAGATAATTATAGTATGGATATCATATGTTAGGGGTTTATGCTATGCATAAACATAACATCACTGAGGATGTATCAATTGAAGGAACAATTGTAGGATCATTTTGGGGAAAAGCTGATCAGGCTAAAAATAATTCTTTAGAATATCCCTATCTAGATCTATTGAGGCAGTTCATACATGACATCTAGAAATACCTTTGAGATAAGTTCTTTTGATAAGTAACCTCTTGTTATGACAAAAGAATAAGACAAATAAAATAAGTAATAAGGAAGTTAGTATTGTATTAGCAGATTAGAATAGCACAACAAAAGTTTGATAAGACTTGTAGTCCCGAATAAATGATAGAATAAAACTTTAAATCCTTCCTTAGAAGAGGAATGCTAAACTAAGGAATATGGAAGACTCCTAAGGTTAAGGATCTTATTAAATAAGAAGATGTAAGTGGAGAAAGTGATAAATCAATGAGGATTGATACTTGAATCATTCGAGGTATGAATAGTACTACTCTAACTTAGAAAGTGTTACCTAACACATAATGGATACTATAATCCTTAAATGGAAAGGACAATTGAGTATGTATCCTATATGGAAGATTCTATGATAAATCTGAAAGGAAGAACTTTGTACTGGTCCAAGTACTATGACAATGAGATGTTATGGGGAAACATGATGATATAATGTATGAATAATGATTGTCTTCCTTCATCTGGGATTTCGGGGACGAAATCCTTGTTAGGGGTTTATAATTGTAACACCCCTGACCTGAGTTATGGCTTAACCATAGAAGTTTTACTTAAACAAGATAATCATAGACTTATTCTAATCCTTTGAAAAGTACTTAGGACTCCTTGAGAAGTTTATTTCCAAGTTTGAGCTTATTTGCAAACTATGTGTGCATTATATGACACTCTAAGTGAAAAGTGCAATTTGCTCAAGATAAGGGGCTACACTGTAAAATATTACATGTTGAATGTGTCCTAAGTGTTTTAATATCATAAGAGAGAGAATGATTCTAAGTGGTGGCCTATGGAAAGCATAAATTTCAAGTATTAAGTTTGTTTGAACAATGCTAGTGCCTTGTGTACCAATTTTGATACAAATTGTAATTTATCCAAAATATAGGGCTGATATGCAAATTACCACCTCTAGTGTGTCCCTACTCCCTTTAGGTATCATTTAGAGGAGATATAAATAAAGGGGCATCGTAATTGAACCACATTTGAGGGATGGTACTCTTAGTGATGAAAAGACCAAGAAAGAAATGAAGGAGAAACCCTTACTTGAGCTATAATGAGTTAAAGACTTAGAATGGGAATCCCTATCGGCCAAGGGGCCATAATGGGAGTATCCTATCAGTTTTTAGAGTTTTGGCTTTGCCCATGATGAGAAACACACTTCAAAGAAGTGATAAATACTGATTTACAACTTGTAATGGAAAAGATGGAATTGAATATAATAATATAGTGAGTGGAGGAAGACTTGCCTTAGAAGCTTACTCAAGAGCCGGCCCTTATCCTCTACATTATTCTTGAGTTTTTATTTTTTCATGGCAACATAAATAATGGGATCCATGAAAATGTATGTGTCGACTATGCATGGCTAGGTGGCACTTAGTAGCCTAAGCTAATGACACCTCTTACACTCTTTTCCATAAAACCTCTAGTATAAATACCTTGCCCTTCACTTGTTAGTAAGATTTCCAAATATTGTTAGTAACCTACCCTCTTGTATCGTGCATACCCTCTTGTTTCATGCATAGTGAGGAGAGTTGAGTGATAAGAGATTGATATCGGCTAAGGAAAAGAGATATCGGCCAAATAGGTCATAGAAGGTGATATTGGCCATTGAGATTGGAGATATCGTGCAAAAGCTAGGAGCTCAAGTCTTGGATTGTTGAGAGGTTCATCTTCAACCTTGGAACGTGAGGAGTTGAAGCTTGAAGCTTGGAAGTTGTTCATAAGGCAGGTTATATAACTTGAACCCATCTATATTATTATCTTTTCTTTCAATATTGTTCAACTTGTTAATTTCTTTCAAAAATTGGATTTCCTTGGATCAATTGATATATCTATGAGTTCCAATAAGTAGTTAGGACTGTTATCCATGGTTTTGGGTTAATTAGATAAGGACCTTGAGGTTGATTATGATGACATCATCATTGAAAACCCAATATGGGTTGAAGACTCTTGTAACTCGATATGGAATCCGATATAATCTGATATAGAGCCTTACCCGATATAAAGGGAGGTCATATTTTATAAAACATGTCCTATAATCGATATGGAAGATACCTATCCATATTTTATACTTGATACACGGTAAGAGTAATACCCTATGCATGATAGGGAACCAAGCATACACTTTAACCTGATATAGTAAACCCTAGAGGATGAGCAACCCAATATGTTGATGTAAATCCATTATAAACATGACATAGTGAGAAGTGTATACTTTATGGGTGAGATGAGTAAGTACTTATGCACCCCTTGAGAATGATATAGGGCCATATATATTCAAATTATGCATGATATCATGTTAGGTCTATATCCTAACCCGATATGAGTTAAAAACCCTATATGGTGATGAGAAATCCGATATGAAACCCAAGATGAAAAGTAACCCGATATAATGGTGAGTGATACTTCATGAGAGACATGTCTTGTGAATGATATGGGAGTTACCTAGTAGAACCTTGTACACGATACAATGATAAAGCAATACCTTTGCACAAGATGGGAAAACCCTGGATGAAGATAAGGGAACCCAATATGTTTTGGAACCTATTCTTCTTTGAAAACTCGATACACCTATTACTTTGTGTTGGGTTGAAAATCAATTTAGTATCCATCTTGTCAAGAAAAGAACTAGAGTTCAAGGTTCTTATCTATCATGGGAAAATGATATGGTAGTCAAATAGGAACACGATATGGCAACATGATACCAATTAATGTGGGTACCCGATATGGTGAACCCATGAGGTAAACCGATATGATGATCAAAGGTGTAACCCGATATGATAATTAAGATAGGTAAACTGATATGTTAGTCAATGTGGGATTACGATATTACAACATGGGATCATGATATGGCAAATATTATGTGGGGACACGATATGGTAACCCAAGATAAAATCCGATATGGAAATCCAAGAGGAAGATCGATATGATGGAAAACTGATATGGAAAGTTTAAAATGGAAAGCTGATATGACCAACTAAGGTAAAGAACTAATATATTATTATCTTGAAAGATAAATGGCAAAGTCATAATGGTATGCCCGATATGGTGTACTCTTATACATGATATGAGAACCCAATATGCCTCTATACCCGATATAAGGTCAAGAGTTCAACCTATACCCGAGATGAGGATGACTTAAGATGATAAAAGCTAAAGTGATAGAAAACCCGAAATGGCTACACAATATGGAGTTAGGTGATAAACCTTAAAATTGACATGATGTTGTAGTGTTGTCAACACATTTATATGGAACTATAATATGATGTTATGTACATCTTTAAGAACCAGTAGGATAGCAATATGGACCATGATAATCGATATGGTAGGCATGATCTAGTCCATTACAATTGTCTAAGTGATGTATGCCGTGTGATTAATATTGAGACATAATGAGTTTAATTGAATTTGATAATGATAAGCTAATAGATCTAAAGAGGTGAATTAAATAAGATGCAATCAATACCCTAATAAGGATAAGAGAGAGAGACTTTTACATGTATGATAAGCATGTTGATAAGTATGTATTGATACTTACAAGATGAGTGGATAATGAATTAGGGTTTGATTCTAGACATTATGATTTTGAATCCTTAATTATTTAATAAAGGGAAATATAACCCTAATGAAGGGTGATGATATGCTTTTACAATGATAATCGGTTAGATTGAGAAATCCTAACCCTAATAAATGGGAATAATGTATTTTCTTATATCACAAGGTGATGATGTATATATTCGTAATCCTAATCATGGGAAGGATGCATTTCTCTTAAATTGTATAGTGATGTCATATGTTGATATGAGTCTTTCATTATAAGGAGTACACTATACAAGAATCATGAAATGATGAGCATAGCAAGATATGAGCCATGATGTGCCATACCAATAGATTTAAATAAGTTTTGTAAGTTGTGTGAAATACTTGTATAACAAGTATAATGATTATACAGTCTGATGTCTTAAAAGATAAGTTGTTGCCTAGTAATAGGTAACAAGATGTTTAATGAACTATGTAAATCTATGTGAAATACTTGAACAACAAGTAAGATGAATACCTTGGTCAGAGGACCTAGAGGTAATAGTTACCTATTATAGAGGTAACAATGCTATGTGGTGATCTAAGGGTTTGAATAGCCAGATCCAGTAATCATGATGATGATGATATGAAGGGATGAGAATTCCCAGTGATGTGATAAGGGACTGAGATCTCGAGTGATATACCTTCAAAAATGTTCCAAAGATCTTAAAAGTATTTCCTTTTCTTTATAGCATATGTTATAATTCATTTTTGAAACTTGGTTGATGCTAAAAGAATATTGTAATGTACTTAATTAATCAAGATAAATCTTATCATGTAGTTCCCTGACCATAGATCCATTCAGTATCAGAAATTGCTAAGGGTGAAACGAGTTTAACTCGGAAGCGCATATTTCTGAATATGCGGGGGTAAAGGACAAAGTATATCCAAACGTCCCAATGAAGAATCGGTGTCACACCTTCCTTATTTATCTGGGGATGATGTGAATCTCCCGACCAAATAAGAAATGTATGTGTAAATCCTTCTTCATTCCTAAGTGATGTCAGGATTGAAATATAAAATCGCCCGACCAGGTAAGGAATTGATGTTGATCTTCTTTATCCTTATATTATAAATCCGGGAAAGCTAAGTGGTCTTATCCCGAAGAGAGTATATGCTACGACAGTAAATCTATAGTAAAGATGCCGCTATACCCCGGCATGCTAAAAGTAGATAACACAAGATGTCCTGCCAGCAGCTGACACAACATGTCATGTTGAACCCTAAGTGGTCTCGTACTGACCGAGACAGGTGAGGTCTTGACAACCGGCTCTGCCATTGACCTTGTATGGTACCGATTTTGACTTACTAGTGGTCGGTTGGAGTATGAAAGGTATATTTCATCTCCTTAGGGCATAAGTGTGACTGTAATATGTAATCAACAGTGTAGTGTATTTGCTCAAGGATCATATATAAAAAGACATTGGTTGATGTACACTCCCTTTATACATCTTAGTTGAATAGATGTTATTCATATTTCTTCATATTCTCTTGAATAGTGAATAGATGATTTATTGCTCTACTATAGATAGATACATTAATTAAAGAAGAATGACTACTCTATTTTGCTTATAATAGAGATTAATTTTCTCATTTATACAAAAGAACCTCTGCTCTATTTTTATACTGCTTAATCTCGATAATAATATAGTCGACAGAGAGTTATATCTCTCGCTGGGATAATTGTCTCACCCCATGGGATCCACAATTTTTAGGTAGACATATACACGGAAGTAAAGATCTTTCTACAGAAGGAGAACGACATCCTGGATAGAGTGATAGTTCAGGTTGATGTACTGTCTGTCATGTCTTATAGATAGAAGTCCTATGCATCGTCCCTGTACTCTCAGGTCCTTGGAATATAGTTCTTAGTGGTTTTTATGAACAACTTGAGATTTTGGTTGTTTACCTCAACATTTTCTGTTGCTATCGTACATGGTAAAGTAAAGCAACTGGTACTTTTTATCCTCGAGATGAGATGGTTCAATGTATGTACGATATGAACCACATGTATATACAGTTTTGGTTCTTTTTGTAAGAATTTTTATGAAGAGAATCTATGTGCAAAATGTTTTTAATTCTTAGTGATTTTTGTTAATTCTGCTAATTACGGTTATTCTGCGATTATTACTGGTGATGGCTTGATTTTTAATTGGGTTATCACAGTTTCTCTCACACTCACTCCTTGTGCGATCCCTCTACCTACATTTGAGCTGACAACCACTGTCGCTTCTTTCTCCCTCGACTCACGCTGCCGTTGAGCACCTCCACTCCAGTTGAGAGCACCACCGCTCGCTCCGTCACCCCTCTACCCAAGCACCGTCACTCTACTCTAGCTGATGCTTGTACAACACCTATGAGCAACCATCACCGACGGGTTGACACTTCAAGCCTCTCACCACCACCGCACCTCCAGCAAAGCTGCCCCATTATGTATCTCCTAGCCCTCACGCTGTGAGATCTACACCACCAGTTGAGAAAAATGATCGCTCGTCACGCCGTAAACCTCCCTTGACGCACGCCGTGACCACAAGGAGGCCACCAACAGTAGATGCAAGAACCGCCTTTCTACACAACAATTGAACTACAGTTACATGACGTAACCATAGTCAAAGCTTCCCTGACCAGCACAGTTCTTTATGGCGTGTGAATCCACATAACACACAATGTTCTTCACTATTAGGACAATTTTTCAACATGGGTCGCACCAAGCTCACGACAAAGCACCCACGCACCGGAGAATCTACTTCATAAAACCGATTCCAGAGCCAGTGTCTTTTTGAGCTACATGAAGAGGAGGAGGGCATCTACACTCTTCTTCATTCCAGGAGGGTGGTAAGCTCCCATTTCATTGATGAGGATGAGATACATGAGTTGGGCATTGTAGATGAACTTAAGGAATATCTAAAGATTTTAGGACTAAATTGCTGCATAGACGATGTCCCCACCTACCCCATGCTAGTCTATGAATTCTTGACCTCTTTTTCTATTGACGTAGCCCCTAAGAAGACCAGAGAACCATTTGGCATTATTTCTTTTAGGTTGCTAGACAAACCTTATCGTATATCATTTGAGCAGTTCTGTGGTTTACTCGAGTTCAATTATCTTGGATCTTTTGGGTATCCAGCTGACTTTGATGCATATGTATTTTGGAGCCAAATTATTGAGGAGACCTCCTTTGACCCCACATCAGCCCGCGCATCCAAAATTCACAACCTTCTTTTTAATGTCTTGCGTAGGGTCCTCTCTTTGTGTGTTCTTGGCAGAAAGGAGACTATGGGGGCTGTGGGAAAATTGGATTGTTTCTTGTTATGGGTTGCAGTTCATGAGTATGATGTCAACATGGGGTATCATTTTTTGAATAAGGTAGAGAAGACTAGGAAGGAGAAGAAGGGTGATATAATGATTGGGGGTATCATCACCAAGCTGGCCAAGGCACTAAAAATCGATCTTTTAGGCATTGAACACTTGGGGAAGAAGTTTGAGATTGATTGTGGGGTTCTCAAAACTGCTACTTTGATTGGGGAGAAGGCCAAAGGTTCTTATTTCTTACCAGTCCATGGGAAAGAAAAGAACATTACTTTGCCAAATACGAGGTGGTGATTGCAAAGAAGAAGGAAAACTGGAAGTATTTTGTAGCTACTCAGGATGCAGGGCAGCCTTTCTCTAGCAGTGCACCGGGTTCTTCTACAACAGTCGAGAGAGCAGAAGCTCCTCCTCCTCCTTCTAGTGGGACACAAACTGAGCCCTCATGGAGGTATATAGACATGCACCAACTCTATGACTATGCCCAACATCGTTTCAACAGCCAGGACATAAGAATGACTGGCTTGCATGATCAGTACACACGACTTCAAACTCAGTACACATGTATCTAGCAACAATACAATGGTTTTTAGGACTCATACACCAGTTTACAACAATAGTATACCAATCTACATGACAACTATGGAGGTTTACATCAGCAGTATAGTGGCTTCTCACATCAGATGGCATATATGTACAACATGGTGTCTCGCATGGATGCTTGGCATCAATCTCAGTGTCATTATGCTCTGCCACAACCCCCTCCACATCAGCATGAGCCTTTTGTTTCTTTAGCATATCCCCTTCATGCTTTTGTTGATGACATATTCCCTGGACCTCAGGGGGTGTTGACCCCTCTCTCTGATGTTTCTCTGTGCAATCATGAGGTACCCGTTGTGTCACTTTTGAGTTTGATTTGAGCAGTGAGTACACTGTAATCATCAAGCTTGGGGGGTACAACCGACTAGTAATCTTGTATATTTTATTTCCAACATTTTGTTTGATATCATTTCCCTTCCATTGTCATTTATTTTAGAAATTTTCTTATGTATTTTGATTTCTAGAATTAATTGTCATGTTTCAAAATCAATCTTGAATGAATGAAATTGTGTCTCATCTTTTCTCCCTTTGTTTAAACCATCTTTACATGAGAAGATAAAGGATATTAAGACAACTAATTGGGTCAATTCATATATTCTGAAAATGTTTGGCTATCATTGCTCACATCTCCACATCCCATGTCATGTTGAAAAGTGAACTGCAATTTTTGTCCCTATTGCTCAATCCAATAAATATTCAAAAATCTCAAATTTGTGAACTATAGATCTTTGATTAGCCATTAACAAGATGTTGCCAATATTATAATGAATATTTCATTGCTCCAATTGAGAATATTTCTATAAGTGATTGAATTTCTTCTTTTCTATCTCAAACTTGCTTGGAAATATTCAGAAAAAGGGAAGGGTAGAAAAAGGGCCACATGGTACCCAAACAACCAACAAGTTTTTAAGTGCAACAATCAAATACAACAATAAACAATGGGTACCCAAATCATATGAAAAAGGGGTGTTTTTGAAAATTTAGTGAACCCCAAAAGATGGCTAAGTCGGCTACGTGTCCACCAACTCAATGAAGGTTGGAGATGCATAGAAAGAGGGACATTAATCCCCACCCGGTATTCCACATGTGTGTAAGCCTATACTCAACTGTCAAGTTTCACACATGTGAATCCTAATAGATGTTTTGATTCGTATGATAAAGCCAATGCAAGCGGACTGATATGTTAAGAGACTTTCTTTTCATTTCATCATTATTATCAATGGAACTTTTGGCATATCGTCATTTAATTGTCTCTATCATGCTTGTCTCCCATGACTGCTATATAGTTGACTTATTGAAGAAAATTAGAATGAAATCCCAGAACTAAATTTCTATTTTGAGAGATAAAATTCAGTTCATTTTTTAGCTGCATATGTGAAACAGAGTTAGCATGATATTGCTCTTTTATTTGTTCTTAAATGAAGATATGGAATATGCCCATGATTTGGATTGGCATCCTGCATCTATTTCTCTTTGCTTAAGGACAAGCAATGGTTCAAGCTTAGGGGTATTTGATTAGCACATTTCATACCATATTTCTATCTTGTTTGTCATGCATTTGGTATGCATTCAGACTCATTTTCATTCATATTCATGTAGATTTTCATGCATTCTAGGTATACTTACTCTTGGCTGCTTATTGATTAACATGTACTCAATTTCATTCTATTTTGACAAGAAAATGCCCCCAAATGCGTATATTGGGCATTTCCCCTTGGAGTCATGCAACTGGAGCTAAATATTGAAGAAACAACAGGACTTACAGCGTGTAACAGAGTTACACACACCGTAAGGTCTCATCAGATAAAACTCTCAAATGCAGACACATGCCGTGTGAACTCCAGTTACACGTCGTAAGGATCTTTTGGAGAAATTCGATCAGGTACTTGGACTTACATCGTGTTGCCAAATTACACACTGTAATTCTGGGTCTCTTGAGCAGTTTCTAAGATGCACTTATCCACATGACGTGTGGGCCAATCCACACATCATAAGTGGACCAGTATTCTATATAATTTGAAATTGAACATTTCATTTGGACAAATACAACTCTCCTTTCCTTGGGACAATTATCATGGATCATTTGGAGCATTTTTGCACCATAGAACAAAGAGGAGCTGAGGAGGGCGAAGTTGGGAAAGATAAGACGGTTATTCAAGAGAAGACCTATTTTCCTCTCCATTCTTCTTCATCGTTGCAGTTGGAGCTTCCCTGTTCAACTTCAACCTACTCGAGAGAGAAGGTTGCTGGAGAGGAGCTGTTTAGAGATGAAACTCCATCTATTTACTAGACTTTCTCCTTATTCCTTCTTTCATTTTGAATTCTCTAGCCATACCTTAGTTTCTATCATGAAAAATTGTAGATTTCCATCTTCTTACTTGTGTTTCATAACCATGAGTGAGTTGATCCGAATTCTTGGTCATGGGAGAGTAACTCCCATGTCATGACATGTATGGAACATGATAATTCATTCTAAATGCTAAATGCTTGCATTTCTACGTTTTGAGTATCGGTTCTTACTTCTTACATGTATGGCTGGCCACTATGTATGCATGTTTTATGCTTTCTTACTTAATCTAAGAAGATAGGTAGGAGAGTAAGGAGTTACTCTCTTGGAAGCTCCTCCTTTACCACGAGAATGAAAATTATGGAGTTGAGGAGTAGATTTGTGATTTAAAACAAAATACATTCATGAGAGTGATGTATTGAGTTAGGATTGTTGTATTTATACTGTGAGGTGAAGCATAACATACAACTCTCCTTTGTAAGTGCTTGGTATGTTTAAATTCATGTTCCTAATTCATGTTATCACGTGTTAGTGAAATCCTAAGTCCTAGATTGTTTTAAATCTAAAATCAAACACCTTCAAGTAATACATTTACTATTTTAGTTTAATTCTTAAATTTCAGTTTAATCAACCAAATCATTCATTAAAAAAGGTATAGATTGTTGAAACTTAGCACTATTGTGTTTAATTAGTTACTAAAGCTCCTTATGTTCGATCTTGACTACAACTACTCCCGTATACTTGTGAGAATTAGCTAGTTGAGTAAAATACCATTTATATGATTGAAACTCATTAGTGTAACAACCAATAGAGGGAGTGGAAGGGACCAGAAGATCTCAAATTTTCACAACCTGTAAACTCCCACACGGTCTACTGGAAACCTAGACGGTCGTATGGCATGTGAGACAATCATGGTCATTTAACATGTTTCCCAATAACATATAAAATTGGCAATTCAAATCCAATTAATGCACGACATGACGTCAACACTAATTCCTTGATGTAATCAAATTTCCCACAAACTGATGCGATCTATCTCTTGTGAGACCATCGTCGCTCTCACCCAGATGGTCTTCTGGTGAGTTGAGCTGAGGCCAGTCAGTTCAACAGTTTGAACCAGTCATTTCACACCTCAGTTTGAGCAGAACTTAGCCAATTGAGTTCCAATTAGGCTGATACTTCAAAACGTTCATCTCAACACTTGAGCCGATCGTTTAGCTCCGCAAACGATCATATCACTTGAGTTTGCCGATTGTTTGGCAGTGTAGCCAACTGATTTGTTGTGTGAATTGAATACCTAAAAACTTTAGTAATCAATTCAATCATTATTTAAGATTAAACTCCTCTTCTAGGTCAAGACTTATGCGTGTGACCCTATAGGTCCCATATTACGTTGGTAGTGAATATTCATAACACTTACAACATCACAAGCAATGAGCAGTGTCTAGTCACACATCAATGCTACCTAGGTAAATGGAAAGTTGGGGAACAACTTCAACCTATAATCTATGATTGGTGTTACAATGTTTGTATAATTCCTATGTAACTGATATCTAGATTGAACTCGAGGCATGGAGTAGTTTCCCTCTTCAACATTCAATCTTATTTCTTGAACAAGACCAGATTGTCTGAAATATATGTAAGCTTAATACCACATATTGACTCACACGTGCATGGCCATGCATTTTTCAGTCTCGCTAATCAAGAGACCTAGGATATCATACTCTCATAGGAGGGACAAATCCCATCTTTATCACTCACAGTCAGCCCCCATGTGTCACAATCACCCAATCATCACCTTTATAACAACCCATATTTCAGGATTGTGTTTGATGATGTCAAATCATATCGATCGACATTTGATGTGTGTAGTAATTTTAGGTCGAAGAACCACAAACACCACCATCACTATGAGATCTGACTATGACTACCATAGTAATGATTTTCATGTGTTAGTCTCATGGTGAATCTGTCCAATACACTGTTCTGTAACACATATCTGTGTGCTTGGTTTGATATAGCCATATCATGATTAATGATATTGTGTCATCAACCAACTGACACTCTAATCTTATGTGTAATTTTTGTCCATCAACCTTCCAAAATAATAATTGATCAGGGACATAATGATAATATATGTACTCTTAACATCATATGATCTCATTTCTCCAAGTCACGTACTTGAAGACATACATCATTGAGTAATATTATTCTCTAGACATTTATAATGTTACATCATTATCTTATAGCTAAATTAAATAGAACAACTAGGAATCTTGCCTTTATTTATTAATCAAATCAATTACAAATTTTGCCATTACAATCATTATATGATTGGCTCTCCGGGCATACATACCAATAGTATCCACTCCATTGTTATCCTTTATTAGGCCCCTAAACTTACATAATGAGTTGAATGAGCTTAATTATCATAATTTAATTCTTATAACCCTAATATAACCTTATTATATTCTTTTAAATCATAATACAATCTTAAGTTTCAAATTTGGTCCAATTTGGACACTGTTTGAGCAAGTTATGCAATTTTATGCACATTTTGGACTTTTCTGCAATTTACCCAATTGAGAGGTTTTCTTTACAATTTATCACTTTCATTATGTTCTTGGATATTCTATCATCATTCTTGAGCTTTTTGAGCCATGGGGTGCCTATTTAAACCTTGGTTTGAAGGTGTTTTCTCTAAGAGTAATTTAGGGTTTTCCCCTTCACGGATGAGCTACCTTTAGTAGCTATCAACTAATGAATTATTTGATTGACTGGGAAATTCAAAAAAGGAAAGCTAAGAAGGTCTATACACATGGTGGGGGAGTTTCTTGTGTGTGTGCTTATATATTCTTAATAAATTAAGGCCATGCACACTTGGATAGATACTAGAACTTCAACATTTTCCTTTTCTTTATCTTAAAGTGTCATATACTTATCCCCAAGCACCAAAACGAGCCATTTTCTCTCCACCACATCCCTCCTTCTCCCAACCTCGTTATCCCTCTGTTCATCTACGAATTTTTCTGCCCAAGGAAGAAGAAAGTGGGGATTTTCTTGGAGAAAGGCTCTAAGGTTGAAATTGACTTCATTTTAGGGTTGAAAAAGCTTCCTTCTAGCGATCTTGACCTAAAAGTGTAAGAATTCCCTTCTTTCCTCCGTCTATTTCTTTTTTATCCTTCCTCCTAGCTTTCTCCAGGTCGAAATCTTGCTGTTACATGGTATAAATTGCTCTAAATCTCTAAAACCCTACCTTTCTTGCTCCTTATGCTTAGGGTTTGCTCATTTGATGAAGAAAGGTGCTAGATGGACGAATTCATAGCTTACTCTTAGATTTTCTACCCTACCTGCTCGAGATTTCTTCTGTGTGGGTTTTTTTTATTCTCATTAGAGGCAAGTTTTATAACTTGCTCCACATTTATTGCTTACCATAAGCTTTCTAGATCTTCTTACTTGAAAATGATGATCCATGCACTAAAAAGCTATGCTTGACTAGGATTTCGATTTTTATAATGTTTCCTATTTTGATTTCAGTTATATATGAACCTATGATCATGTGTATATTATTCCTAAGGTATTATATGACTTGGATTAGGTTGTTTTGACAACCTATAGTGCTAAGCACCTATCAAACAATGGTCAATTGTAGGGTTTAAAGCTGATTTCTTCTATAAACCATGACTCGATGATGGTATCATTACAACAACCCTATGGTGTTGTCTTCATAACAACTCATGGTCGTGATCAAGGGTGTCAAATGATGGTGACAACCTATGGTCACCCCCTTAGGTCAGGTTTTGGATAAATTAGAAGTATAATGATCAACCATTAAGTACCCTACTGATGTTATCAATCAATGATGACATTAGCTTAATATTTGATGTTGATTAATGAATATAGTGTTGATCTAACAACCTATAGTGATTTAATGATCACTAATGATGGTGTATCAGGTATATATAATCTATGGTGAGTTAATCATATAGTTTTAGCATCAATTAAGCCTTAGACCAATGGTTTCTTGGGTCACATGATGCAATGGTCGAACCTATACTGTAATTGATGGTTTTAATATATGAACTTAACCCAATGGCCAAGATCTAATGTTTATTCCTCCAATAAAGTAGAATGATGGATAATGTAATATGTTGGTCCTAATAATGGGATTTAGATGGTTTCCTTTATATGATCAACTTAAGGAGCTTACTTGTTGACAATGGATGGCTTGTATTAACTGAACAATCGATTATGGGGTTTACCCTACTCTTAATGGAACTTTTTGTGTTGTTAATCAAGGGATGTCTAGGGTTAGATGGTGACTCTTTCTAGAGGACAAATCAAGGACTTCATAGGTGGTTTATCTAAGGTGTTTACTTATGTAAACAACCAAAGGTCTTACCTTTTAAACATCCAATGGTTCTGGGTGACATTGTGGTATGGTGATATAGGTTGAATGATGGTAGAAAAAATGGAGGGTTACCCTTAATAAGGTAGTCTTACCTATTCACTCATATGAATAGAAGGGATGATAACCATATTGTGTTGATATGTAACCCTAATTAGGTATAGCTTGTTATACCTAGCTTTAATATAACTAAATGATGGTAATTGGGTATGAATAGTCCTTGAATGGCTAATGCAATCATGAAGTACTATGTTAATGTTGTTGAAACCATAGTATGCTATAACCCAATTGTTATACCTTGATTTATGTGTGGGTTCATACTTGATAATGGTATGGAATGTGATGGTGATGCTTCACCTTATGCATCCATGATCCAATGGGGATGTTGTCAGTTAGGGTTTGGGTATTAGTACTATTCAGTAACATTGATATAATTTATCATGTTGAACCTAACTCTAATGCAAATAGATAAAGATGAGTATTCATGTTTAACATTCTTATATGATGGAATGATGGTGGAATAACCTCCTTAACATGATCATAACCTTAGTATGTTAATTGGTGGTCACATGGTTGATACTTTCTTATGCTAAAGATGTGCATTATGAATATGATGAGAGTTAATCATATCTAGATTCATTGCATGTTGATGTAATAAAGGAATATTCTTAATGTTAATATAACCCTACTATGATTGTTTATGAATATAACCTAGTTCATTAATGCAATATTGTGCTGATCTGGTGTATTATATATAAGTGATGTTGTTGAGCCTTGTTATAAGGCATGCAAAGATAATGATGATCTTGCAGGGAATAATATGATGGTCTTAATGACCTTTGGGCATGGTTGAGCCCTGAATGAGGTGTAATCCTCTTGTTGATAAGGGTTAATACCCTGTGATATTGTGAAAAGGATTTATATCCTGTGATAGTATGATGGTCTTAATGCCCTTTGGGCATGGTTGAGCCCTGAATGAGGTGTAACCCTCTTATGTTGATAAGGGTTGATACCCTGTGATATTGTGAAAAGATTATTATCTTGTGATAGTATGATGACTAGTGTGATCTCATGAATGGAAAGTGAATAGTACCATGTGATGATGAGATGAGAAATTATGTTTCACACATTTTACATCTTTTCAAAGTTGTGATATTTATATGCTTGCTAGAAGTGAATTAGGGTTTGTATGTCCACTTATTTGATGCAACCTTAATTCGCACAATTGGCA
Organism: Alisma plantago-aquatica; assembly: GCA_963693085.1. Classification (NCBI taxonomy): domain Eukaryota; kingdom Viridiplantae; phylum Streptophyta; class Magnoliopsida; order Alismatales; family Alismataceae; genus Alisma; species Alisma plantago-aquatica. The sequence continues at coordinate 782,093,754 of OY856411.1, read as the reverse complement.
TAACTAATCAAGTGAAACTCTAATCATGTAGCGCCATGTGCCATAGATCCATCTGAGTGTCACAATTTTCCAGATGGTGAAACGAGTATTCCTAAGGGAAACTCGGAGCGCATACTGTTGAGTATGTGGGGGTGGCAAGTTGAGGATATATCCTTGTCATCCATAATGCAGATTGTGGAGGTTGGCTATGGTCATGCCTCATACATCTGATGTGATTGAGAATGACTGTGGTCGTGTCTCAGTGATTATATGTGTGACAAGATTGGAGGACAACTGCGGTTGTACCTCAGATGGTAGGGTGTGCGTACCCACCTCCTTTCACTAGTGTCATGACCTGTACCAAGGATGGACTAGAAAATTAGTAGCTTGACCTTATGTGTCACTGTGACGGATCCGTACTGACCGGGGGCGGAGAAGGTCTTAGGAGTCCGAATCTTCCTAGATCTTGTATGGCACTGATTTTGACTTAGTAGTGGTCATTTGGATTTTGAGTGGTATCGTCAAATTCCTCAAGGAATAATAAAAGATGTAATACAACCGTATAACACATCTGTTTAGGGTTATACATGACGCTTCACATTGGATGATAACCCTTGTTTGTTCTCTTTACATAAAGATGATGCTTAGTGCAATTAAGAGATAGTAGATATACTTATGTTGTGGATATGCTTAAGATTGTAGATGTGTACATACAGTAGCCATGATTATATTGATAACTATACTGCTACTGCTGACTATAATCATGATGCTAGCTATCTCACGTTGTTAGTTATGTTTAGCATGCTAGCCATGCCTTTGTAACTAGAGATGCATATACTGATGATCATTCTTATCTAGATAGTTGTGCTTATGGTGTTAGCTCTTTTTATGATGTTGATATGTTCAACCTATTAGACATGCTAATGTTGTTATCTATGCTTAAGTGGCTAGACCAATTCATAATGATAGAGATCCTATGTTACTAGACTTGCTCATGATGCTAGATATGCATATGCTATTGAATTGCTTATGTTATCAACAAGATAAAGGATGATAGTCTGGCTAATGATGATAGTTATTATCTGCTCCCTTGTGTATTTTGATAATCATCAGTACTTTTGAGCTTATTTGTTATATCTGATTAATTTGCTTAACTATTAATTACTTCAAAATGTTGTAATCAATACACATTGTTGGAGGTTATATCTCTTGCTGGGACTGGGTCTCACCTTTGTGGTTTGCCAATTTTTTTTAGGTAATCGGAAGTGATGAAAACAAACATGTGGCAGAAAAGAGGAGCTATAGTAATGAATCTTTGAGAAAGTTGATTAGACTTCTAGTGCGTCCTAGAGTCATCCATGTACTCACAGGTTCGGGTAGAAAAATTTTGTATATGGTGTTTCAAATGAATCGAGATTTTGTTAGCATGTTAATTCTTGTTTGTGTGACATATATGAATATTGTTCTCCTGTGTATATATGTTGTGGCTAAGGCGATAGATCAATTTGTATCAAATTCTTGGAATAGTATGGATATAAGAAAGGTTTTGGTATCTTATGCAAATGTTTATGAGCAGGTGCTGATGCTAAAATCAGTTTTAATTTACCCATATTTTTGGGTATGTGATTAATTAGTGATTCATTGTGTTTTATGTTTTGAGTAATCTCGTTTAATGTAACGGGTTCTCACATCCTTGATGTCTCTTCATTTGTATAAATCCATAATGCTACTTGCTAACATGAGTGGCTAAACTCATTGCTTGTGTTGGAAGTAGCCACTAAGGCTCTCCTAACATGTATATACTTACGTCCAATTGAATCTATATTCTTAGCAAGGATTATCTCCATCCTCTTGGTCTTAATGCTTCACTTGTATGATTAGCTACCATCTGGTGATGCTTGATTGTTACTGCCTCAAAAGAGTAACACTAGTCCTATCCAAGTGTTTAGGAGTTGTGTGAAATGGTTGAAATTCTTAAGCTAATGGTCATATGGTTGTAATCATGATTGCTTGTTTGTTATCTCAAGAGAGAGACAACCTTATAATCTAGATCTATCCTAAGCTCAAGAGAGGTGGGAATAGATGTAATAGATGATTGCTTGTAATCCTGCTAAGGGTATACAAAGGGTGTCAATATTGCATGTCTATGAAGATCTTAGTAGGTGAAACCTGACCCAAGTTCCCCTCCATATTTGTTACCAAGTGCTTTCTTGATTTTGTTCTCTTGTTTTTCTTTCTTAACCTTTCTTTTACTTTTGTTTTTGTTTGGAGTAACATCATTCTGTAAGGAACATCATCTTAATCAATCCCTTTCATTTGGTGTATCTGAGTCAAGGTTTTACGTTCTTAGTACTTACTCTTACTTGTACCTGTGGTTTGACCCCGACCTACTACTTTCGACCCTGTATAATAGTTGCGGGGGCCTGAGTGTCGGGTTATAAATTGAAGGGTCTGACTACTCTAGATCTGCTCCTTTTTGGATATGTGATTTAGACCAGTCAGCTTTTAGATCTTCATCACACTATACTCCGATATGGCTAGTCAAGTGAAGATGAGAGTTGGGAAAACATATATACATGGTGAGGGTTTTAGCTGAAGAGCTTGTCAAACCAAAAATGCCCTTTTATGACATCACAAAACACCCTTCTTTATGGTTTGACCCAAAATTAGGTTTGAATGTACACACAACAAACTAAAACAACCCAATGACTGATGGTCATAAATGTACATACCCATAGGAAGGAGGACAACACATTCACAATGTATGGGTTAGGAAAGACATACATGAAAATGAAAAAAATATTAAGAGGCCTCAATTCACATACATGTCATCAGTGAAGTGAAGCACACGATCAACCATCTTACACATCAATCATAGCATGACTCCTTCACTAGGAACTCAACCAACTTACACATCAATCATATGATGACATTGAGGATAGTCCACCTTACACGATTATGATAAAGCCATATAAAATCTATCTTTGGGTGTATGTATTGTCTTGGATGCCAAGACCAACCAAACCAAAATTAACCACTATATGGGAGAAAATCATATCAATATTAAATAACTTAAAGTTCTAGATGGTACCGTCAACAATATGATGAATATTGACAAGACATGCAACAATAATGCTATTTGTTTCAACAATAATAGTGTTAAAATCATAACTATTTAGATCTTCCATAAAACTTTTTAGCTTTCAAAAATAGTTAGGATTTCAAAAATTTTGCATGCAAAATATGAATTGATTTTGATATAGAATTTGAAGCATAAAAACACTCAAGGAAATATATAAACAGTTGGGATAGAAAATAGAGGGGAATATGACACTATACTTGGTGATTGGATTGCCTATGCATATAAACTCTCTTTCATTACTAGTAATCTACCATTAACCCTCTTCCCTTTTGATATCTCAATAATTCTTTTATCCAAGACTTCCTAGCTTTACTTGATATGACGTACATTGTTATATATGCTAATTATAGATTGGAATGTTTATGGTTTGGATTCGATCAAACACATTAAATATTCAAATACCACATAAAGTCATAGAGACCTACTATCATCACCATCCAAGACACTAAAATTACTTTGAGTACACAAAAACTCCATATTTTGGGTGGTGACATCACTAGTCAGTGGATTCAAAAGCCTACCATTTGGTAGAGTGGTGGAATCATGAAGGGATGGAATTATAATTAGTATAACCATCAACATCATCACATATAAAACTACCAAAGCATTGTCAAACTCACAAGTTATAATTATACTAAAATTGGGTTTTTACATGCGTCTATGAAAAACCTTCATTTAATAAAATAGCATTTCTTAGTGAAATACACAGTCTAGACAATAATTACAAACACCAACGATGGTTAATGTGGGAATAAATTAACTACAATAGGTATAATATGGAACATTCTCAAACTCCAAATTCAATACAACAACACCGAACTAACATGAATAAGCTTTATGAAGTCATCAACTATTTTGTCATATTTGACTATAAGGGTATTAACACTACAATACCTGGACCAAAGGTTCTTTATGGGAAACTCTTGACCATTTTGTAGGGAACAACGTCTCCGATGAGGACATCCAAGACTGGACCCATGATCATATATGATCATATTATTTGATCATATGCCATTCATTGTTGATAACAAATATATCCCTTGGGGACTGTGTAGATTTACAATTGAATCTTCTTGGATTAACCTTTGCAGATCAACTTTTGTAGATCCAAGGAAATAATATATAGTAAATGGAAGAAGGATCCTAATTCCAAAGGGACTAAGAATATTGTGAACAATCTCAAAAGAATTAGGAAAGAACTCAAAATTTAGAAAGTATCCTTGGTAAATGTTAATAGACATATCAAAACATTACAAGAGGCACAAGATGCTAAAGACAATACAGACGACCAATACAAACTAGTGACTGATGACCTTAAAAATAAAATAATCATTTACTCTTTGAACAAGGGATATAATAGAAGCAAAGATCCAAGTTTCAAAGGATTAGAGAAGGGGATTCTAACATAAAAATCTTTCATGATATTTACAATGGACATGAAATAATGGAGTGATATAGAAAATTGACTACATGAGAGATATTACTAACAATCGATACAATTTCATACCCCCTATTACTAATTACTTTAAGAATCTTTTCAAAAAAACTTGAGAGTTTTCTCCTAATAAAATCGGGAACAAATATGTAGAGAAAGTTATTTGACAACCCATTACTTTTAATCACCCCTTTCAGTCATGAAGAGATCAAGAGAGCTACCTTCTCATTGAACATTGAAAAAATTATGTCCCTAATGGTTTTGATATTTTGTTTTATATAAACAACTGGGATATAACTAGAAAGAACATATTTAATATATTCAAGGCACTCATAGTGGACAATGTGGACCTTAGTCAAATCAACAATGCATATATCACCTTTACTATAAGGATTGATAATTCCATGAACATAATCTAGTTCAAATAGATCAGTCTGATCAATAAATCTTATAAATACTAGCCCAGACACTATGTTCCAGACTCAAAAAGCACATGAACCATGTCATTGGAAAAGAACAAATTGCTTTATTGCTGGTAGACCAAAATTTAAATGCGTATATCTTGACCAATGAGATTATACATTATAGTCAAATCTATAAAGAGCCTCTATAGATTCTCAAGTTGGATTTTGAAAAAACCTTTGACAATATACATTGAGACATCCTCTTGATGTTTCTCACATGATACAACTTTCCACATAAATGGATGCAATGGATCAAAACATGTCTCCAATTTGGACACTCATCTTTCATGATCGACAGACCCTCCTTTGATATTTTGGCTATAAGAATGGATTTCAACTTGGAGATATACTATTACTTTATCTCTTTGTCATATAATAAAAATATTTTCTACTATGTTTAAATAATGGGTCTCCAACAACATCCTTACCCTGATAAAAAAAGGGAGAATCACTTTATACATTTTTCTAACAACAAACTTTTTTGTATACACCTCATGATGATGATGTTATAAATATGATAAGAACATGGCTATTTTTCAAAACATATTTGGCCCAAAAATAAATTTTAACTAACCTACTATGATGGCATTTTTCTAAGTAAAAGTTTGACACATATGTCATATATTCTAATTTAAGATAAAATCATTTATGTCTCTACTTTGACAAAACTCCCATCATCTGTTTGTCAACCAACTGAAGTGACTATGACTCAATAAAGCGGGTAGAATCACTATCCTTAATACCTCATTCTCGAATATCCCATTTGACTACCTTGGTTGTGCCTCCATACCAAGAACACGTAAGAAACCATTGAAATAATTAGGAGGAATTTGTAATGGTTTACTATAAAAGAAAAAAGGAAAATACATATAGTCAACTAGAAAATCCTCATAGAACCTAAGGTTCTTGGATTTTGAGATTCTTAATATACACCCATTCACAATGTAAGTTAAAAAATATTATTTCTAGCCTGACTAAAAACAAGAAAACACTTATTCTCAATGTATCTTCAACACATCCTATAAATGAATCCCCCTTGGTTAAGATATCAAACCAAAACAAAAAGAACAACATTTCATCCTTCTAGAAACATATTCAATATCAATCACCTCATTTGGGATATGATTCAAACTCTAAAATATGGTTGAGTTTAGGTGTCATTTTGTAAAGATCATTGGTCACCTTGGGAAGACTAGAACACTTCACAATCATCATAGAAATTTTGACAATGTGAAGAAAATGAAGTAGGAAAAAGGTATACACTTTAACATCCTCTAAAAGACATAAATCCTTCAAGTATATATTTATGAATAATAATTATCTTGAGTGGAACAACAATTCATCATTATTGAGTTTTACATATACCACATACTGAACCAAAACCCTTATGAGTTTGGGATTCTAAATTTAAATTTTAATATCTCATAACAAATTGTTTAGTGATCCCAGTCATAAAAATTACTATAAGAAATATTTTTGGAACATCAAATATTTACCTAAAGCATATATTCTACTTTGTCCCATAAAATGTAACATTTTTTTCAATTGTTGATGAATAAAAGATGAGAGGGTTCTATCAACAACACATGCAATTCTATGTGATGAATATGCCAAAGATACAAGCCATATATTTATCCATTGTCCATTCATAAAAAATACATGAAATTATGTTCTCCATATAAAAATGAATCAAATAATAATACAAGCATATATGTATTTACTCAATGACACTGATGGTTATCGAGACAATTATTTAATTCCATTTTGTCATGAACATACTATTTGCAAATTTGGAATATTTGGATAGAGTGAAACAACATAATTTTCAAATCACAACAAATACTCTATATTAGCTAATACATGTAGTACTCATCTATCCTGAAACTAGGCCTTTTCTTTGCACGATATGCACAGTTGGCCCCAAAAAGCCATAGACACTTCATGTGCTTTCAACTTCTAGGAAAAAGAGTCTTTGCTCCAACTAGGGTCATCCATTTTGGTGCTATAGATGAGATGCTTGCTTTTCTAAGATAACCATGCCATTAGTTCTCAACTGGTCATGTTATTGTCATATGCGCCATTAAGAACTTGATGTGCTACCATTCATGTCTCATCTATTTTAGAGCTTCTACACTATTTCTTGATGTTTCACCTACCCCATTTCCTTTTGACGGCTCGTTGATGTTATAACCCTGAGGCGTAAAACAAGTTAAAGCCTTTTGTTTTGTCTTATTCTATGCATATTTAATGGGAACCTTCTCCATAGTATATACCTTGAATCCCCAGGATACTGCCATGCCATGAATTCCCCACTGGTCATGTTTCTATCACACCCACCATTAAGACCCTAATGTACCATTGTTGGTGTTGACTCATCTATTTTACTACTAGCACATTGCTTCTTGATGTTCCACCTACCCCTTTTCCTATTGATGGCATATTCTTGTTAGAGCCCTTAGGCTTACAATAAGTTAAAAATTTTAATTTCTCTTATTATGTGTATACTTAAGGGGGACCTACTCCACATTACTTTACTTTTGAAAATGCTAAGTTAACACATTGCCCCCCTTCATGTGGGGTTAATGCACTCAGCTGGGTGATTTTCTCGTAGTGGGACTAAGGGCTGGGTGGTTTCCCTTATCAGCTGGGATGACACAGGGCTAGCACATTGAATGTATGGTATGAGAGAGAAGTAAAGAGAGAAAAGAGGAAAAAGAGGAGGAAATTTGTTTTGCATATAACTTTCAATCCATAATGTACATATTGATGAAATAAAAATGGTTACTTTTTTTTAATGAAAAATACAATTCTACAAATCAATTTAAACATATTTTGAAAGAAATAATAAGGTGCAAAAAATTGATGTGTGCATTATGATGATTATGATGATGACGACGACGATGATGATGAAAATGATGATGAGAAATAAGCATTACACTGACAAGTAGGCACATAACATTACTAATTGGACACATTCAAACCTAAAATGGGCACATTGCATAAAACTAATGTTATTGATGATGGTGATGATGATGCATTTCATTCCAAATTGGGTGCATATGTGAATCTCAACGTATTGTATAAAATTTGGGTGCATTGATATTACATGGAAGAAGAAGAAGAAGAACATGATGATGATGACGAAGATGATGATATGATGATGATTATGACGATGATGATAATGATGATGATGATGATAATGATGATGATGGTGGTGATGACAAATAGGCACTACACTGATACGTAAGTGCATAAAAAATTAATGATTGGGCACATTCAGATCCACACTGAGAACATTACATACAAAAAACATCCACGTGGTTAAATCTATATAGGCTCATTATACTTAAGAGTAGGAACATTACATTAGAAAGTGGGCACATTCCAGTACAAACTAGGCCTATTGCATTAAGAATATGTTCATGATGGTTAAAACAAAGATGAAGAGGCTCTTTCATAGGTGCATCACATGTGAATCTAGGTGCATTGTATAAAAAAGTGGATGCATTAGTATTATATGCAATAAGGAGGGGGAGGAGGACAAGAAGAAGTATAAGAAGAAAAAAATGATGATGGTGATGATTATAATGATGATGATAATAATTGTGACACACTGCCACTCTAAATGAGATTACTCAAAACAAAACATGTGATCAATATCTAATTAATCTCATATCCAGAAAAAGGTAAACTAAAACCAAATTAAACATCATCAACATGCTCAGGGATAATTACATATATAATTCCAACTACTTGTATAACAACACATACCATATCAAGTATTTACAAGTCTGTCCAGTTACTGAGGCCACAACATATATATAAAAGATGAGTTACACATGTACATTATGTATACAAACATCGACATACTGCGAAAAACTTGAGTTGATGTACATATCATCTACAAAACATCACATGTCTAGACTTGAGAGAACATGGAAAACTCTAGGACAAACTACAACTACTAGCCAACCTTCTGCTCATACTTCTCTCCAAGCTGCTCTTCCTCACCTCCACGAACCTAACCACGCCACTAACAATCACCTAAAAAGATGTGGTGACCCACGAGGTGAGACACATGTCCCAATAAGAGATATAACTCTCAACAATGATTAGTGATTACAATAGGTTATATAATAAACAAGTTAAATAGATTAAGTGGATAAAACCAATTAAGAAAATTAGATAAATCAAGAATGATTAACACAATATGTAGAGGAACATGTAAAGATATCACCTTCTATATAGTTGATTTCTCTTACCACATTATAGATCAACTAAACCTTATAAGAAACAAGCAAGGGTTATCAACCAATGTGAATCATGTTCAACCCTAAATAGATATACTACACGGCTAGATTACATCTTTTATTAAGCCATGGGGATTTTGAGGTATACTACTCCAACTCCAACTGACCATTGCTAAGTCAAAATCATTTCTGTATAAGATCTAGGAGAGCCGGAATCTTAAGATCTCATCTACCCTCATTAAGTAACAGTTAGCTGCAATGATACATAAGATCAAACTACAAACATATGAGTCCTCCTTTGGCATATAGGTCATGGCACCAATAAGTAGGGTATATAAAATCGTATCATCCGAGGTACAATCACAACTCTACATATATCCAAGATATGACCGTAGTTGTTCTCCTATGGAGGTATGACCGCAACCATCCTCAAAACCTTAGGATCAGGACGTTAAGGACACATAGTCTCTTGCACCCACATATACTCAATAGTATAAGACTCATGGCTTCCCTTCAGGAATACCCATTTCCCCATCTAGAAATCGTGACACTAGAATGGTTCTATGGTACATGGCACTACGATTAGGGTTTCACTTGGTTAGTTAATGACAATTGGGTATATTGTAACTGCATCAATCAAGTTACATACAAACCCTAAAAGAGTTCTACAAGAAAATGGCTATGCCACAACTCCAAAAGATGTAAAACATATGAAATATAATTCTTATCACACCGTTACAGGATACCAATCCCTATCACATCATTAAGAGGATTACACCTCTATTAGTGATCAAGACATGCCCAAAGCTCAATAACACCATTCTCATAAGTTCCTACAAGAACATCATTATCTTTTCACCTTATTAAAGGTTCAACATACCATCACCATGTTTGTAATACACATGTTCTACATAACATTACAGTTAAGACGTATGATGTCCACAAGGTAGTATAGAAGAATAACCATAATCATCATGAGATTATTCCTCACACACAATCATCATAAAAGGAAGTTTAATTATATCTAACCATCATCATCACTTAATCGCTTTAGACTAGGTTCAACAAAGCAAATTGAGCTAACATTACAAATTAGCACTCTAAAACAACCTTATATTTGTATTCATTTGAGGGCAAAGGAAAGACTACAAACTCATGGACTTCAAAACATCAATTCTAAATCATCAAATTCAAACCATCATATCGGTAGTAGAAAGAACGAACCATCAAATCATAGACTACACTAAAAACTATCACGCTCAAGGCAAACAATACCATTGAATCATATGCATTAACCACCACCATTGGATCATGAGAAACCATAGGATTGTACACCTAGAAAGACCATCATTTATGACTTCAAAAGCACCATTGGTTGTGGACTTTCATCAGACCATCGAGTAAGACACACCATAAAATGTGAACCAGAAGAACCATCAACCTTGGGTCCCGAAGAACCATCTACCTTGGACCCAGAAGAACCATCGAGCGTTATCACTAGGTGAATGAACAAGTCCAAAACATCAAGTAAACCATTGTTTGTTAGAAGGAGGAAAAACCATAAATTGAGACCACTTATAGTGAGCATTAATTCCATCAAAACTAGAGGACATAGCCATCGGCCCTAGGCACATGATGGTCCATCCAAAAAAGCACTAAGTCAGAAACAAGGAATCAAACCACCGAGTTATGGAAACAAAGAGAAATCTTCTCAAAGCACCAAAGAAAAGGCATCATTTAAGGAAATACCATGATTTCCACATGCACGCAAGGTCTAGAGCCTTCACTTTCAAGGTAGAAACATGAACAAGGTATTAGGGGTACATCTAGGGAGACTGTCTATTAAAAAACTACCATATAAGCTCAAACCCTAGGCAAAGATAACATCTTTCTACTTATAACTATATTTTAGAGCAAGATCTTGTACATACAAGATAGGAGTAAGTAATAAACATGGAGGAACTTATATGACTCACCTCAAAGATGACGAAGAAGGTCCAAATAGAAAGGTATTTCAAAGAAAGAGAGAAGAAATCCTAGCTTGAACCCTCCATGCATCCAAGCTAGCTCCTTATCTAAGAACAAACAAACCCTAGGTCAAGGAAGCAAGAAAGAAGGTGTTCTTCAATCTGTAGCACATGATCCATCATGAAACACCTTGGATCTGACCAAGAAGGAAGAGAGAGAAGGTAAGGAAGCAAGGAAAATAAAGGAAAGATGAAGGCCTTACTTGCTTAGGTAAAAAACAAGATAAGAAAGCTCCACAAGCTTGAAGAGATGGTAGATCTGAGCCCTAGGTGCACATACTAGCAAGATCGGCCAAGCTTCTTATACCTTAAGTTCCTTCTCCTCCACCAAGCTAGAGGGACAAGTTCCAAGCAGCAAGAAATACGAAGATGGTGAGGTAGGCCTGTAAAGAATTCATTTGCATGCCAGAAGGGAGGTATATAAAACTTAGGGTGAAATAGAAAGGAAGGTATAGGTGTCAAGCCATGCATGCCATGTATCTAAGGTCAAAATGTATCGTGCATGCAAAACCAGGTCAGCCATAGGTTTTGGTATGCAAAGGGGGCATTGAATGTCAACCCTAGAGAAGCCATCAACCTCTAACATTAGGTGGTCCATCAGTTGTTGCCTTCCCTTGGTCACCAAGAAAAAGCCAAGTGTCACCACCAGATGGTTCACTACACAAGAAAAACCATCGACCTAAGTTCGTCAAGAGGGAAAACCATTGACCTCCAAGCATCGAGAGAGCACCATAGGATCCCGCCACCTAGAGGTGGACCATCAGACCCTAGTATTCCATATTTTAATAGATTGTGTCTACTTCTACTAGTATTGAGCTAAATTTGAGTCAAATGTGTCCAATGTTACTAGAAATGTACCCACATTTGAGTGACCTACACCCACTTCTACTAGCAATGAACCCACATATCAATTGATGCCTTTCTAGTAGAAGTGGGTGCATTGCTAGTAGAAATTTGCACATTCCACTAAAATGTGGGTGCACTACTAATAGAAATGGGTGAATTCCATATTTTAGTGGAATGTGATTATTTTTAATGTTTTGAACTCATACTTGAGCAGAATGCATCCAATTCTACTAGCAATGCACCCACATTTGAGTAGAATGACCCACTTCTACTACAATGCACCTACATTTTAATTTCTTCTTATTACTTCCTCCTCTTCTGTCATTACTTCCTTCCTCTCCTTTTCCCCTCCTTACTACCCTCCTCATTTCAATATCTTCTTATTACTTCTCTCATCTCTCCTTTTCCTCTTCTTACTTCCATCCTATTTTACCTTTTCCTCCAAAAAAAGAGAGAAAAATAATACTAATTTTTATAATTTGTATTATATTATGTCGATATTAATTTTGTTGGAATGTATTTTTTGTGAGAATTCTAATAAATGTTTTTGGGTCAAAAAGATAACCGTGGATTGGAAATTATAAGTAAAATAATATATTCACATGTTACTTTCCTTTCCTTTTATTTTTTTCCTAAAAATAAGTAATTTGTTTTAAGAAACGGGACATGCGTTGGAAGGAGTGGTTTGGGAGCTCGCTAAATGAGCATCCTGTCCCCCACGTATTTTCAAATATAATCTCCTTTACTTTTAAACAAGTCTAAGGAGACCACATAAACACCCATCTTTGCTAATACGACTTGGGATATTCCGTTGTTCTCCATGTATAGGTATTATAGTCCGCACTTCCAACGAATAACCCAATGGATGAGGGGACCAAATTCTCTATGACGTGTTACTGTGCCAGCTGTGTGACCTATACATCTATATCTTACACTCACATATAATTAGGCACTACCTACCTCCATTTTCATATATGCACAGTGAGATCTTTTCGGAACACCATTGTCAGAACATGCAATTTGATCCTGATTGACGAGACATGTTCTCCTATTCTGTTCTATTTGAAGCTTGCAATTTTGATGTGTCAGTGGTGAAGCTAGGATTTCAATGTATGAGGCATATATATAGAAAATTTTTCTTTTCAAATTACAATAAAAGTATTATACAAAAGTTAATGATTCATAGACATGCAAAAATAATCAATGTATCTCGAAGTTTATCTAGAGTCCCACATCAAGAGTTCTGGAGATATCTCTTTTCACATTGCAAAAAATTCCTTTAGATTGTAGCCACACATACTATTTTTAGAAATAAATATAGATAAAATTGTTTTTTGAAAATGATCATATTATCTATAATATACTATGGAATGTTATAATGGAAAATTATTCTATTATATTGAATTATTATATAATAATTTGCGGTTCATTCGACAAATTCCTCTACCTCTATATCTATCTCTGAGATGTTTGGATTTTTCAAAACTCCATAGACTTGATGATGTATTATAACTTTATTAACTAACCCTCTTTACATGATGCATTTCTAACATTCTTAGTGAAAATGTCCAGATAAAAACTAGAAACGTCCCCTGGTCCTAGAAAAACTGGCCGAGTAGCCAGAATCATTCTAATGATACATGCTATCTACACAAATGATGCATCATGCAACAACATCCTTCCAAACATGTTTACAAGATATTGACAACTCGTTGACTTCTAAATGAACATGAGCTAAAACAAAGTAATACATGTTGAAATATTATCAACCTTATTGGAAAAAAAATTACAATCAACAAACATTGCGATTAAATATAAAAGATAGCATGGATGTCAAATGGTTAAATTGTGAAAATAAAAATGAAATAATAGTGGTGTTGCAAAAATGTATTATAGTGAGATATGACATGGGCAACCCAACACCCATTTTGTTTGGATGTACTTTCTTGCCTCTCATTGTTTTCACCACATCTAATTAGATTGTAGGTCTAGGATTGCACTAGATCCAACTTAGGGATTAGACTAGATTTTGGTCTACTTTCTGTGGATATGTATAATAATACAATTGTTTCAGGTTTTTGACAACGTAAATGGAAACCTAAGCCCAAAATATACTAATTGATTCTAAATACAACCAAGGTTTAGATCCTTTTTTGAACATCTTTTTATTTTGACATTGACGCAACATCAAAACTTTGATCAAAACTAGACTAGAAATGGACCCAGATCACATCTTATCTGGATCTTACTATGCATGTCCTAATCTCAAGGGCCCCATTCGACACAGAACATTTACTAGATTAGAACATGTCCTTTTCTACCATGTATATATAAATCAGGATAATGAAGTCCAATCACTATATAATGTTGATTGGATAATTCTAGACTAACAGAGTCTGTCAATCTATAATCTCAAAGCCCATGCCAACTCAGTCCAAGTCTCTACAAGATTTTGAAATTCTAATCCGACTTAACCCTTGTGTGACATGCTACTTTTTCTTATATGCAAGATTGTCAACCAGACCTCAATTAGACGGAATTGCCAAACATGTCAGACTAACACTAGTACAGAAATGGTATGTAGTGTCGGTTTTTTAAAGCCTGCAGCGTCACTTTTTAACCGACGCCTAGGTGGGCGTCGCTACAGAATTTGGTCTATAGCGTCGGATTATTTAACCAAATAAAACCGACCTTACAGATTAAAACACCGACGCAAGAGGTTGTTAAAATTCTGACCTAGGCGAGAAAAAAGGAGCCTGTAAGGTCGGTTATTTCATAAAAACCGACCCTGTAAATGTTCTCGGTCGAGAAAATTATCGACCGAGAATGTTTACAGGGTCGGTTTTTATGAAATAACCGACCCTAAAGATTGAATACCATTTCAGTGGTAACTCTCGGTCGAGAAAATTGTCGACCGAATATATTTCGGTCTCGACCGAAAACTCTCTATAAGGTCGGTTTTATGAGAAAACCGACCCTAAAAATTGAATAAAACATTTCAGTGTAAGACTCGGTCGACAAACTTCTCGACCGATAGTATTTCGGTTGAGAAGTTTGTCGACCGAGTCTTACACTGAAATGTTTTATTCAATCTTTAGGGTCGGTTTTTTCAAAAAACTGACCTTATAGAGGACATGTAGACTTGGTTTTTTAAAAAAACCGACGTTAGAAGTTCTATTTCGGTCGAAAATTTTTCGACCAAAGAGTGTACAATGAATTCAATCTATAGGGTCGGTTATTTAAAAAACCGACGCTAGAAGTTACGATTTTAAAAAAAAAAAATTCTGCAGAAATTGATATAGAACAGAAGAACAAGAAGATCCATATATTCTGGGAGAGGGGAGCATTGATGCTCAACCATCACCATTCAAAACCACACATTCATAACAAAAATGATAATAAAATATCATAATATGTCTGAGATGACATATTACAAAAGTAAAAATATGAAAGAGTACGTACTCAAACCACATACATAAATGGAGCCGACATATTTAAACCAATGCTATTTCGACTTCACTTATAAAACACTCTGACCACTCTTCTCGGAATTCATTCAAGTCCACATGTGTGTAAGGCTGAGTTGTAAAGATCTGTAACGGAAAATGCACATGCTAATATTTTATAAAAATGACAATCACTTGTAAATTTATGATGTTATTCTTTATTACCTGACTTATAGTCTGAATGTCATGTGATGCTTGTTTGACAATAGCTTGCATGTATTTCATTACATAGTAGCCACAAGCCCAGTCATTATTTTGCATAGGACACTACAAATAACGAATTATACTTAATGTTAGTAAACTACTATAAACAGAAGTTGAGATAAGACTATAAGAGTTGACATATTAGAATTGAAAAATTAATACATATAAGACTAAGCAGTTGTCAAAGTAGCTACCTTGACATTTTTCAAAGTCAATGTCTTTAATTTTGTGGGTATTTATCCTCCAGCTTCACGAAAAGCCTTTATACCCCTATCAATTAAACGATAGTTGGTAAAATAGAAATTCTAAATAAAATATCATGTTGAAGCAATTGATTAAATTTATGCTTACTCCATAGCTGACAATTTCAGTTTGTGACTCCTTGTTATTTTACCCATTGGGTCAAGATAATAAAGAGTCATCAATTTTGGGACAATCACCAGTAATTCCCAATGTCTACCTCTGAGTAAGAATAAAACAAACATTAAAATAAATAGTTTCATTCATTATTAAAATTATATTGAATAATAATACTTACTGGACGTTAAAAGGAATTAGGATAATTTCCTTCCCCTCACTAGCAAAATATTTGAATGCATCAGAGAAGTAGTCATTCACTTCCTCAATATTATTTGTCTCCACTTGACTAGTGACCGAAGGAACTAAGAATGCAATATTCTTTATATCAAAGTTGGTGACCTCGGTATATAAATGGCTGTTAAACATTTGTAATTATTTTCATATGTAGAAATAAGCTAAAAATTTGTATTGGAATTTTCTATATATTGATAGATCCTTACCTTATCCATACTTCTATTATCGAAGTGTTCAGCCAATCATACCGAAACAACTCTATAATATCATCAAGAAAAATAAAATTCTCAAAGTCCCTCCCAACTGCATCTTCTGTTAACTTGACCATCATATTTGATCTTGATCTTTGGTTAGCTAAGTATCGACACAAACATTTAGATTTGCTTCCCAATTCGTCGAATGTAGTTTCGGGAATGAAAGATGGCTTGGGCATAGGAGGACGACTAGCAGAAGTTTTACTTTTTGGTTTACAAACCTGTTAATTAAATTACATACTTATATTACATGAGTTCATATATGCAGTCAAATATGAAAAATATGGTAGAAATAAGGTATACCTTGTCATTGATAACCAAGTGTCTAGGCCAACCCACCATAGCACCCTCAGCTTCTTCAACTGTACTATATTCAGGATTAGGTATGGGTAGTGGTTTGTCCCCCATTCCGTCATACACAAGATGGATGGACACACGACATATGTCATCAGTAATTTGTTGGCAATGCAATGTATCACCAAGGTTGTACACTTTGCCCGCTGCCACAACATTATATTCTGGAACCTCCACTGCAAGTTTACAGTTCATACCAACCTAGATTGAAATAATATAAGTTATATAAGAAACAGTAGAACATATACATGTTACAACTATATATTATCATATATTTATCATACTAATAACACAACATATAGAACAAAAACTTACTGTAGATTGTTGTGGTGGTTCATCGGGAGTGCTCCCATGACCTTCTACAACTGTAGCATGGGCTTGTACCTCATCACTTGAGAGACGTGCAGTATGAATAGGTTGAGAAGGTTGAGTAGGCTGATATGAAGACATTATTTCTTTTACTTTCTACGCTACTATTGCTTCAACATCCTCTTGTGTAAGACCTCCCGCACGACCTCTTTTAGATTGCGAAGGGCCAAAATAAGATTTGAATCCTATGCCAGCTCCTAATCCCCTAACACAGCCAGGATGCTCCTTCGTACCAAGAGCAACTGCTAGTTCATCCATGTAGCCAGTTGGGATGAACTTTCCTTCCTTCCTTTGCTCGTGGAGATCAATCTATTCATAGTTAATAAAAATATTAAATCACAATATCAATTAGATATAAATAAATCTAAGTTTGTGGAAGTTACTCTTTACTTAGTTGGGATAAACCTACCATCTTTTGTGCCACCTCCTTAGTTGCAGGGTTGACAATTTCACTGGCTCGATTCTTTCTAGCATCAATCCATGTCATGTGTCGGGGTGGTCGCTCAACTTGAGTTGTACTAGATTCTTCTCTAGAAGATGATTGATTCTCTTGTAGTTGGCGGCAGAAGGCATAACCACCGGGCCCCAAGCGATGGTCATGCACATTTTTAGCCCGTCTTTCCTTTTGAGCCTGGTGAATAGCCTGATCATTTAAAATGAGGTATTGAAATTTAGACTTGGCAAACATGTATAAAAAGATTCACCTCCTTAATTGTATAAAATTAAATATTCATACAATACATCACAATCTTTATTACCTAAAACTCTTCCGATCTCCTAGCTGCAACAAATCTTTTCCACACCTCAGGATCAATAAAAATATATACATCTTTAGCTTTCCTCTTTTGTTTAGGATTATTTATAAATTCCCTTACAAGATATGTCTTAAAACCCCTCCATCGTACACCACAACGTTGTAGCACTCTTTTCTTGTGATCTTTTTCATTTAGATGAAAAACACCCTATACATACAAAAGAAGCAATTAATAATGTTGTTTTGAAAAGGAATTAATTCCAAGCAAACTAAATTAGAATCAATAGATAAAAAACATATCACTTCCACTCACAGATATATCTTTCCATATGAGGTCTTTTTTGGCATTAGGAACATCATGCTAATTTTCTATATCTATTGGCACCTTAGTGCGCGCGGTCGCCCCTACGTAATGCTTGAAAGCACTAGCATGTTCCCCAACAGGTGCTCCTGTCATATCAAACTGGACTGGCAATTTATCCCCTTTAGCCCTGAGCTCCTGCAGCCTACGCATCAATGTAGGACCTCTACAGTTCTTAGCATCACCACTACCATCCTCATGGTGCTCATGCTCAGAATGTTCATCTTCATTGTGCTCATGCTCAAAATGTTCATCTTCAGTCACCATTTTAGAACCTGCAAGTATACATGATAAAAAAATAAGTGATAATAAAAGCACAAGTGATAAGGTATACATGATAATTGTGGGCTCTGATCTCCAAACCATGACATAAACACGATTAAAACTTAGCGGAAGCGAATCGGTAATCAGCGGAAGACAAAAATCACGGGAAATTAAAACTTTTCGAGACAAGAGCTTGTATCCATAAAAACTCCTTTCATAAAGAGAGGTAACTGTTTACATCTCAGGATAATTACTTCTTGAGTAATTATATACATCAAGATACAAAATCTCAAGATCACATAACACAAGACTCCAAGACCTGAGAGTACAGAGGACACATATGAATGACTCTAACTACACCACATGGCAGGACAAATCTCCACCTAAGATTACTGCTGCCCCTAGTGCTGCTGCTGCTGAGACTGATCACCTGTAGGCTGGTTCCTTCGTCTCCGACGTCCACCTAAAAAGTTGAAGCCTACGGGGTGAGACAATTATACATAATTATCCCAGCGAGAGTTATAACTCTTCGCCAGAAGCTTTATTATAACATTAAAGATTATTTTAAACAGTAAAGCCTTCAAAGCATTCTATAACAGTTGCAGGTATAACAAGATCTCTACAATTTAGGAGATATGGAGAATATCAACATTATTGCAATGTAACATCAATTAACTAACTTGGAGTCATCTCTAACAAGTTATACTACATGGTTGATTATGTTTTACAAACAACATTATGCCCTATGGAGATGAGGCTTACCACTCATACTCCAACTGATCGCTGAGAAGCCGCATCAGTATCATACATAGGTCATTAAGAGAGCCGGATTCTCATGACCTTCACCTTCCTCAGTCAGTAAGAGGATCACTTGTAGGACATCTCGTGTCTCTACTACTATAGCTCACCAGGGTAAACTGGTCCTTCGCTATTCTAGAGTCACAGTGGCGTTCTGTACTCTCTTCGTCATCAGGAGGTTTCATATTTACCTACCACTGATACGGATATCTGTGCTGTCTTCGTCATCAGGAGGTTTCATGTTTACCTACCACTGATACGGTATGAAACTATAGTGAAGGATGGATGGATTACACATCTACATCACTTTCCTACACTAGGATGTAAGGTTCTACACATCCATGTACCCCACATACTCAAAAGTATGTGCTCCAGGAGTTCCCTGAGGAAAACCTGTTTCACCATCACTTAATTTCTGACAATGATGGATCTATGATCAGGGCTCTACATTATACTTGATTAGTTAGGTACATTTAGTATTCTTTAACAGCATACATTGTTCTGCAAACAATAACAATAGCATAGCAGCTATAAGAGAAGAATACTAAATGTAGCAGGCCTAACTCATATCAATCATCATTTCTCATTATCCTCATCACAAGTCATCTCTAAGGCATGACCTTGATGGTATTCATGGCTCTCATAGCCCATTATCATCATAGGATGCCACTGGCAAGGCATCAGGTTACTTTACTTATTCATAAGGCTAACAACATGCCTTTAATGAATATAACATCAACATTCATACCTGGATATGATTACCTTCATATCATAACCTGCATGGTTAATACATCTGATAAAGGTAATGCAACAATAAGGAATGTACTTCCTACTCTTGTCATAAGAGTTAAATATCTAATTCATATCAAATAGAGTTTAATACTCAAAAGCATGCCATTACCCTTGAATTAGGGTTTACTATTCACATTACATGTCATCACCCTTGAATTAGGGCTTACTATTCACATCGAGGTGAATTAAACTCATAACATCATCATGTATGAGTAACATCCTCATTGATGCTCTTAGATTGGTTAAAGGTTCATCATTTATCATAATTAGGGTTTCTATGACCTCACACAGGTGGATCATACCCTAATTATACTCACTCATGTGCATTGAAGATGCTTTAGTTGAGTTTGCACTTTAAAAAGGGTACTTTCTCTCTCTAGAAGTACTTTCTCTCTCTAGAAGTACTTTCTCTCTCTAGAAGTACTTTATCTCTCATCATAATGTTAGGTGATATCAACATCACTCTAAAACAGGTTGGATTGAGTCATCATAGGCTAACATAGCCAAAAGCATCACCATTATGTGATTAGAGTTACTTTCTCTCTCTAGGGTACTTTCTCTCTCTAGAGTACTCTCTCTTTCATCATACTAATGGTTGATGATAACATTAGACTAGATCAAGTTAGATAGAGTCATTATGACTAAAAGCATCATTCTCATGTAATTAGGGTTTGAATTGAGCAAGGTATAACCTAATTGACCCTTCAGGGGTATATTGGTAATTCACCCCATTGATCATCATCATGGTCAAAAACCTTAGTCAAATAACCCCTTACTATCCTAGATTATCATTAGGGTTTGATTTGGGTAACATTGAACCATTTACATCATCAAATGATTGAATGAGGTCAACCTTGAATCACATTGATTGATTTCAAACATTAATCATCAATTGAGTTGAGATCGGTTGAAGGTGTTGACCGTTTGCCCACTTTGACTTTCCAAGACCGCAAGCCTCCTTCTAACTCCAAGACCACGAGCCATGATGCATTCAAGACCGCGAGCCTCTTCAAGGGGTTCAAGACCGCGAAGCCTCCCATTGGTTCAAGTTAATGTTGAGACCGCGAAGACCAATTTGAGTTGAGACCGCGAGGGTCATGAAGACCGTTTGCCCTTCTTTGACCTCAGGACCACGAGGCCCTTCACGGTCTTGAGACCGCGAGCCTCCTCTCGGTCTTGAGACCGTGAGCCCCCTCACGGTCTTGAGACCGCGAGCCCTCTCACGGTCTTGAGACCGCGAGCCCTCTCACGGTCTTGAGACCGCGAGCCCTCTCACGGTCTTGAGACCGCGAGGCTCTCATGGTCTCAGCCGCTTGGTCCTTCAACAAGGCTCAAAGATGCAACCGATAATGTCAACCCATGTTGAAGCCCTCAAATGGTCAAATCTATGTTGACCACTTATGGATTTAGTCAATTAAGATTATGCTTGATCACTTGGTCATTCATTTGACCCATAATGGTTAACCAATTATGGTTGAAATCGATTCAATTAGGGTCTATCAATGTTCACCCATCAACACTCAACAGTGTGCATCAACACAAGGTTGAACCCTTCAATTGAGCTCCAATTGGGCCCAAACTTGGCCCAAACGGTCTTGAGGTCATGTGGGTGGACCCCACATAGTCTTAAGATCGTTTGCCCAAGATTTCATCAAAGTCTAAGGTGATTTGATAGGGGTTGAACCATGATTGAACCACAAAACAGAATTTTGATTAAATTAATAACTTAATTGCAATTGGGTCCTTAATTGGTCAAATTACTCAACCCTAGACCTTCAAACGGTCTTGGGTGATTGTCCTCTCGGTCTTGAGACCGTTTGGATGAGTTCCAAACGGTCTTGAGACCGTTTGCCCATCCAATTTTTGGATTCTAGTGCAGATTCATCAAGGTTGAACAAATTGAGTTGATGATTATATCAATATTTAATTGCAATGTAACTTGGTGTAATTGTACCTTCAATTGGTCAACAAATCTTGACCCCAGACCTCCAAACGGTCTTGGTTGATTGCCCTCGCGGTCTTGAGACCGTTTGGTGACCCTCAAACGGTCTTGAGACCATTTAGGTCAATCAACCCTAAAAACCCTAATTAGGTCACCATAATTTCAGTACTGATTTTATCTAGGGTTAGCCCTAGTATTCACCCTTCAACTCTTAGCCCGTTTGGAATTAGACCATCAAACTTGGTGAGTTGTTAATTAACATAATTTTGAACAGTAATATCATACGGTCAACGCTTAGTCAACGACCTTACACGGTCTTGAGACCGTTTGCCCAAAAAGGCAATTTCAGACCGTTTGAACATCAGCAATTAATTCATTTAAAGTTGTGACTTAAAAAGGTCATATCTCCCGATTCCTTTAAAGTTAGTCTCCCATATTTTTAGGGTAATTATCCTATATAATTAGGAACAGATTTCTTATACGGTCCACGCTCGGTCAACGGGGCCAAACGGTCTTGCGACCGTTTGCCCTGTCGCGGTCTCGAGACCGTTTGCTCACCTCGCGGTCTTGAGTCCGAGAGAGCAAACTGTTAGGACCGTTTAAGGAAAAGAAAAGCGGTGGGTTTTTCTTGGAAATCACGCCTTCATCTTCTAGCTCAAGAACAGTACAGATATCCCACGGGTTTTCTTGCAAAATAGCAGGGAAAAGTAGGGAAATACTAAGAGCTATCATTAAAACGCATATAAAGATGCACATAGTTAAGCATGGGTTTAGAGTTATAAAACCCGCCTAAAGCTTGCTTCTTGAGCTCCAAGCTTTCAAGCTCCAAGCTCTAATGGCGTCCTTGAGTTCCCACAGGTTGGCCAAGGTGAAAACTCCAAGGAAGGATGAAGAGAGATGGCTAGAAAGATAGGGTTTCGAGAATTAGCCATGAAGCTAACCTTGAATTCGAGTTCTAACCATGGAATTGGGCAAGAAGAGGGGTTTAGACCTACCTTGCACCCCTTGGTCGTCCTCCTTAGCTCCAAGGCAGTCCTTGGTCGTCTTTGGTGAAATGAAACAGTAAGGGAACGAAGGGTGAGTTCCCTTGCAACTAAGGGAAGGAGAGCTTATATACATGGGGTAGGATCTTCAACATTAGTTCATAAGTTTCCCTTAATTCCAACTAAGTCCTTCCTTTATTACTTGCTCGTCCCTTCCTCTTTATTCTAAGGACAAACCTTATCTTAAGTTATAGAAAAGGAGGCAAGGAAGAGCAGTCTAATAATAAAGTTCATACTTAAAGGGATATTGCACATATACCCTGATTATTCAATCACAAAGCCTATTTCTTAACTTGATAACTCAATTGAGGTGAATTCCTCATAATTTATTCTCTAACCGATGGCAAGAGTCTAAAAAGATACATTAGATGACATATTTCACAATTGCATCCCTTTATTTGGGTAAATTGCATTTTACCCCAATTTAAGGTTTCAAGCACTGGGATTGCTTCCACAGCTGCACCTTGGTGCCCTAGCTTGGGAAATCCCTCAAACTTTACCAAAAAGATTCTCATGATGTCTCAACATTAGAGGAACATCTCATCATGTGCAAATTGCAAACTAACCCTTTTAACTGGGTAAATTTCACATAGGTCCCTGTATATCAAAACAATGCTACAACTTTAAATAAAAAGGAGCAAATACTGAAATATATGTTTCTGAGAAACTTAATTACATGCTCAGAGTTAATCATAAAGATTTAATTACATATTTAGGCAAAACACCTAGGGTTAACTCATAACCCAGGTCAGGGATGTTACAATAATAAAATAAATAATTCAAAGAATACATGCCTTTAGTATTGGTTGAGTTGTTAGTCAAGGAAAATTCCTTCAGCATGGTCTTGACGTTTATAATATTCATCGGTGTTATCTTCAACATTTACACTTGGAAAACCAACTGAGAATGGACTGGAATCATCATACTTTTCGTAGTATTCTTCTTCATTTATAGGATCTACAGTAAACTGTCTTTTTCCATTACGAACGACAAACCAATTTTTATTTGCCGGGTCATCAATATAGAATACTTGTTTTGCTTGGTTTGCCATGATGAATGGCTCATCTTTGAAACCAATCTTTTCAAAATTCACCAATTTGAAACCCAACTCATCCACTAAAACTCCTTTATTGTTGTCAACCCAATTACACCTAAATATAGGAACTCGAAAATTTGTATAGTCCATTTCCCATATGTCCTCAATGACGCCGTAATATGACATCTCAGCTTTGCGTGGTCTTTTATCTTTGGCACTAGCAAAATACAATGAACAAGCTTTAACAGTGACCCCACTATTTTGAACTACACTACTTTCATCTTGACGCTTTGTGTAGTATGAAAATCCGTTAATGTCATAACCTTCATATGACATGACATCCATTTTTGGCTTAAAGGCGAGCCATTTTATGTTCTCAGCAACATTATTTGGTGATTCAGATAGTTGATTAAATACTTTCTCTTCAAACCACCTAATAAATGTTTGATTATGCTCTCTTGCAAGCCACATTGAACTGGATCGCGGATGATTTCTCTTGATAAGATCATTGTGTTCTGTGATGTAGCTACTAACTTCATTGATGTTGTGTAAAATATACAAATGCGCTTGTTCCCACAACTCACGACTGATTCCTTTCACTCGTCCTCCCAGAGTTCCTTTGCCACAATAAGATCCAGTGTGATGGGAATTTTTTTGATCGCTACAAGTTTCATTGCAATTCAAAAAATCATTACAAAAGTCCATCACCTCCCTAGCTACGTAACCCTCAACAATACTCCCTTCAGGACGATAACGATTCCGAACATCACCTTTAAAAACACTCATGTAGCGTTCAAATGGATACATCCAGTGTAAGAAAATTGGACCCAACATCTTCACCTCCCTTGTAATATGTACTACAAGATGAACCATGATATCAAAAAATGAAGGAGGAAAGTACATTTCAAGCTGACACATGGTAACAATTACATCTTTCTGTAATTTATCGAGAGTATCAGGATGTATCACTTTGTTGCATATTTCATTGAAGAAGAAACAGAGTCTTGTGATTGCAAACCTTACATGCTTCAGCAATATAGATCGAATAGCCACAGGTAAAATTTGTTGCATTAAGGTGTGACAATCGTGAGATTTGAGACCTATCAGTTTCAGATCCTTCACTGTTACCAATCTACGAATATTAGAAGAGTATCCTTGTGGAACCTTAATATTATACAAGCACTCACAGAAAGTCTTTTTCTCTTTCCTTGACAAAGTGTAACAAGCCGGTGGCAAATATGTGCGGCGACCCCTGATCTCCACTGATAATTCTTTTCTAATACCCATTAATTCTAAATCTTTTCTAGATTTGATGCCATCTTTAGTCTTTCCTGGTATGTTCAATAGCGTACCGATGATGCTATCACAAATATTTTTTTCAATATGCATGACGTCAATGCAGTGTCTAATTGCCAAAGATCTCCAATAAGGAAGATCCCAGAATATTGACCTCTTCTTGTATAGAGATTTGTCACATGCGAGTGTATGACTACTTGAACTCTTTCCAAATTCATTAACAATATGTTTCACCCTATCATATACAACATTTCCTGGTATAGGTTTAGGAGCACTTCGTTCCTCAACTGACCCACTAAAGGTTTTGCGTTGCCTTCGATAAGGATGCACTGGTGGGAGAAATCTCTGATGACCAAGATATACGAGTTTACCACCATGTTTCAGTCTGATTGAATCAGTATTTTCCTCACAAACAGGACATGCTTTGTATCCTTTTATTCTATATCCAGACAAATTTCCATAAGCTGGAAAGTCATTAATCGTGCAAAATAACATAGCACGCAAACTGAAGATCTCTTTACGTGAAGCATCATATGTCATAATACCTTCTTCCCATAGTTTCATTAGGTCATCAATTATAGGTTGAAGGTAAACATCAATATCATTTCCAGGTTGCTTGGGTCCTGATATCAATGTTGACAACATCACATACTTATTTTTCATACACAACCAAGGAGGAAGATTGTATATAACAATCATAACAAGCCACGTGCTATGTTGGCTGCTTAATGTACCATAGGGATTCATTCCATCTGTACAGAGTCCAAGTCTTAGGTTTCTTGTTTCTTTACCAAATTGAGGGTATAATAAATCAATTTTCTTCCATTGTGGTGAATCAGATGCATGTCGTAGGACACCATCATCATTGACCTTTAACTCCCCATGCCAAGACAAATTTTGCGCATCTTCTGTATTAGCAAATAAGCGTTGAAATCGTGGTATTATTGGTAGATACCACATCACCTTGGCAGGAGAGCCATTTTTAGCCTTAGCTGAATTTGTAGTCTTATACCTTGACGCACCACATTTTGGACAATTTATCAAATTACTATAGTCCTTCTGAAATAACACACAATCATTTGGACATGCATGAATCTTCTTAGCCTCCATTCCCATTGGGCACATTATTTTCTTTGCTTGATATGTTGAAATTGGAAGCTCGTTGCCTTCAGGAAGAATTTCCTTTAACAAAGACAACAGTGAAGTGAAACTCTTATCGCTCCACCGGTTTTGAGCTTGAAGAGTGTATAATCGCATCACAGCACTCAACCTCGTGAACTTAGTACAACCCTTATATAATGGTTTTTCAGCATCATGGACAATGTTTGCAAATAAAGAAGGTGGATCAATGACATTGTCCCGACAACTACATAGCATCTCATCAATCATATCATCCTGAATCTGGTCATCTTGAATCGGTTCATCATTAACATTATCATCATTATCTATATCTTCTATGCCACAACTATTAATATCAACATTTTCTGCTCCATAATTCAGTTTCTCTCCATGCCAATACCATTCATTATAACCTTGTATGATCCCATTGCATATGACATGATTCTTAATTTCCTCACCAGTATTAACTTTCAAATTGTTACAACAATTTCTACATGGACAATATAGCCTATCTGTAGGTAGTTTCCTATGTTCCTCAGCAAATCTGATAAATTCATCAAGACCTTTGGAAAACTCTGGACTGCAACGGTTCTTGATAGACATCCAACTTCGATCCATTTTCTATATCACATTAAAATTAATTATAAAACTAACAGTTTAATATTGATACTATAATAATTTGTAACTTTTTATTGATAACAAGTTAATTTTATATACTAAAGTGTACCACCTATCCCATTTTTGAATATTTAATCTCACTAGTAACTGTATAATGTATGTTTAGTTTTGAAGAAAATTTCAGTAGCATTTCCCCTAAGTTCTCCAAGTACACCGATGTAAATGGCAAATAACCACTCACATATGTACCCAGAGAACAAATGGAGAAATCCTACTGAAATAATCTACAAAACTAAACATACATTATACAGGTACATCCTAAGTGAGATTAAAATATCCAAAAATAGTGCCAAACCGGGGACTATCTAAAGTTTACTCCTAATGAGTAAATTTTGAACGGGTTTCTAAGTTAATATATAAATGCATTATTTTCATATTTATATATTAAGTTAAACATCATGCATCAACCCTAAAGTGTCAATCTAGGAGTACACATGTCTAATCTAGTATTAATTTCTAAAATTTATATTATGATTACATATGAAAAAACACATGCATGTTTTTATTATTGGGTTATCAAATCATATAAAATGGAAAATACTTGTACAAATTAGCAAAGTAAGGCCGTTTCCAACAGTCTAAAGATTGAAATCATTATAATATTCAGAACTATTTGTGAACATTACAGCAAATATGATTAAAATATTTAAAGCTCCAACATAAATAAGTTCCAGGTCCATCTCGGTCGACAATTAGTCGACCGAGAGCCGACCTGTGCGCAGCGAATTGTCGACCGAGAGTGGACCTGGACGCTGCGCGCAGGTGGGCTCTCGGTCGACTAATTGTCGACCGAGATGGACCTGGAAGCAGCAATGGCGGCGGGCGGGAATGAAGGGGAACAAGGAACGAAGGAAGCTCGAACTTACTTAGAAATGGCAGCGAGCTTCATGGAGGAAGAGAAGAACTTCACGGAGAGGCGGCGACCTTCGTGGAAGAGTGGAAGGCGGTGACGGCGAGCTTCACGACAACGAAAAGCTTCACGGCAAAGAAGAGCTTCACGGCAACGACGGGCTTTGTGGAGAAAGAGGGGAAGGCGGCGACGACGAGCTTCACGATCCTCTTCGCGACGACGAGAGGCGGCAACGGCTTCACGGAGAAGCGTTTGCGGCAACGGCGGAAAAGGGGTTTCGCGGCGCCGCGGGAGAGGGAGAGATTAGAAAAGAGAAAAGGGTTTCGCGGGAAGAAAGAAAGACTAAAATTTCGGCTTTTTACACGGAGCGAAAAACTGTAGCGTCGGTTAACAAACCAAACCCAACTCTATAGATAAACGGTGCCCATGTCGGGTTGTTTAATAACAATAAAATGCAAACTCGGTCGACAAATTTGTCGACCGAAAGGACCTCTAGGGTCGGTTAATAGGTAAAACCGACGCTACAAGTGCTAATACGAAGAAATCTGACTCGTTTCGGTCGACGATTTATCGACCGAGAAGGAGCAAGATTTCCTTCGAATTAGCACCTCTAGGGTCAGTTTTTTTGTATAACCGACCCTAGAGGTGCTTATACATGTGTGAATAACTAGATATTGTCGGTCGACGAATTTGTCGATTGAGACCCCCTATAGGGTCGGTTATTAGAAAAACCAACCCTAGAGGTGCTTCTAAGAAAGAATTCTGGCTTCATTCGATTGATAAATTCGTCGACCGAATATTTCGGTCGACAAATTTTTCGACCGAATGAAGCCAGAATTCTTTCTTAAAAGCACCTCTAGGGTCGTTTTTTCTAATAACCGACCCTATAGGGGGTCTCGATCGACAAATTCGTCGACCGAAGAGCTCTAAAGTGCTTCCACAACCCTAATAATTATGTTATGTGAAACTTTAATATATGGTGATGTCGTATGAAACCCTAATATGGGAGAATGTTATGTGAAACCCTTATATGGAATGATGTTTTGTGAAACCCTAATATGGAAATGTTATGTGAAACCTTAATATAGGGTGGTGTTGTGTAAAAACCCTAATATGGGATAATGTTATGTGAAATTTCAATATGGGATGATGATATGTGAACCCTAATTGATAAATATGGGAAACTCTAACCCTAATGAGGGAATAGAGATGTTATTTTTGTATTGCATGATGTTGATATGAAATTGATATGGTTGATATGAAATTGAGATGATTGTGTAACAAATATCCTAAATACCTTGGTCAGATGACCTGAAGGTAATAGTTACCTGATAAGTGATAACCATGTTTAGTGATGAACTAAGGGTTTGAATACCCAGAATCAACAAATGTGATGATGGTGGTATTGAGGGATGTGAATTCCCAACAATGAGACAAAAGATTGAGATCCCAATGCTTAATAATGTTTTGAAAAGTACTAAACTCTATTCAAAAATTCAGTCGGTCGACTATTTGTCGAACGAAAGAGCTCTAGGGTCGGTTATAAGGAAAAAACTGACCCTAAAGTCATCCTCGGTCGACAATATTGTCGACCGAATTTGTCTCGGTCCATAATATTTTCGACCGAGATTAACCCTGTTTCAATGTTTTAAATTAAGTACCATGTGTGTGTATGAGATTAACCAAGTGATGCTTTGTCAAATTTAGCCATAATTTATTTTTCAATCATTTGAAATAACAATATTCTTATATAACATGTATATGTCCAAATTAAGCCATGGAAAACACTTTTATTCATAACAATTTAATGCCCATACACTTTATAAGATGAAACATGACATACTTGCTTTATAAAAAGATATACATTACATCATTACAAAGATATCTCATAATCTCACTGGAAAGATCGAAGGATTACATCAATGTCTGGGTCTTTTCCAAGAAAGGGCTCAGCTCCATAATATTTGACCAATGTCTGCCATTCCAAGGCACCTGTCATGGTTAAGGCATAAGCCTCCAAGAAGGTGGGAACACGATCAAAGTGAAAGTTGGCAGCAATGTCTTGAAGTTGAATTGGGGAAAACTGAGTATGTGTGAGATCAGGAGATGGTGGAGGTGGAGTTTGATAGTAGTTGTAGGAAGGATTGTAGGGATTTATCATGCCAGGATTAAGGGAATAGGGATATTCATCAGGTTGGTTAGGAGAGAGAGTTTGCATCCTTTGGTTTAAATAAGTCATGGCATTGTGATTATAATCCAATTGCCTACTTAGGTGATATTGGGAGCCAGCAATGTATGTCAAGGTATTTGTAATAGGATCATGGGGTAGGTTGGTAGGAGGAGGTGGTGGAGGTATGTCTTGGGTGGATGTCTCCCCTTCAGTCCTAGCCCTTTTGTAGACAAAGTCAATTCCCATCTTTTCCACCGTATTTTTACTTATTTTTTGGGATTTTCTATCCCATGTGTAACCTAAGTCGTCCTCAATATTCTTCTTAAGAAAATGTTGAGTGATTTGGCATACAAAGTCAACATATGGTGGATTGCCAGAAAACTCAAACATATTCTTAATGATGATACGAATAAAATTTATGGGAATACTTTTGAGAATGGCATAAATAAGGTACATACGAAAGGTGGGTACTTCAGATTTGTTTGCTCTAGGATGGATATTGGTGGCAACAATGAGATTTATGATCCTAGCTTCAGGTTTTAAATTTATGGCATAATAGGTACCCCTATCTTCATGACAACTCGTATTTGATTGAAAGATGGCTCTTTTGACATCACTAAGGCTAATTGTAGTGTTATCTTGGGAGAGTCTGTTGAGTGGAGTTCCTCTAGTGAGATCAATAAAATTTTTATATTCTTCTATATCTATGTCAAGCATTTCAAGAATACCCTCCTCAGTAAAATGGAATCCATACCCACCAACCATAGAGGAGAAGGAATCATGTTCAGGATGTTCGGCTAAATTGACATAGAATTCATTAACTAGTTTGGAGGAGTAGGATTGGAAGGAGGGATTCAGAAAATCAGTCAAATGTTGCACCTCGAAAAGTTCCTCCAAATCGAAAATGCTTTGGAAGTCCATGACGTCGACTGGCCGTCGTGGAAGAGGAGTTCTTGAGGAGAGCCTGAGGTAGCGGTCGACTGCAGCTTGATCGATGAAAGGGACGTCGTTGATGACCGGCAACGGTGCAATGCCCGTCCTTCCTTTCCTACCTGCAACTTGCTTCTTTCCGCGCGAAGATGATGAAGCCATTTCGTTGCTTTGAAATGGAGAAATATCAAGCAAGAATTAGATGTAGAGAAGCTGAAGATTTTCACAAGAATACACTAGAGAGGAGCTAGAGAAGTGAGAATGTGAAGGTGTGAAGAAATGGATCGTTTTGGGTGCTATTTATAGCAAAACAGAGTCAATTTCGGTCGACAATTTGTCAACCGACCGCCGCAATGGTCGTCTATCGGTCGGCCAACAGTCGATCGAAAAAATAGCCGTTAGGAGGTCAACGGTCGTATTTATAGCCATTAACGGTTGAAATTCTAGCCGTTACGACGGTTGATTTTTTTAGCCGTTACGACGGTTGGTTTTTCTAGTCGTTCCTCGATCGACAAATTCATCGACCGATATGTTTCGGTCGACAATATTGTCGACCGAATGGACTTTTAAGGTCGGTTATTAAGAAAATACCGACCGAGAAATGCTCTAAGGTCGGTTATCGGTCGACAAATTTGTCGACCGAGAAATGCTCTAAGGTCGGTTATAAGTGCAAATCCGACGCTAGAGGTGCTTATACATGCGTGAACTATCTGGATCCAGAATATATATCGGTCGACGAATTTGTCGATCGAGAAAGAGCCAGATTTCCTTCACATAAGTACCTCTAGGGTCGGTTTTAATGAAAAAACCGACCTTAGAGGTACTTATCGGTCGACGAATTTGTCGACCGAATGAATCGGTCGAAATATTGGTCGACCGACGAAGGCTCTAAGGTCGGTTATAAGTGCCAATATGTGTGCTTATACATGCGTGAACTATTTGGATCCTGAATAGATATCGGTCGACGAATTTGTCGACCGAGGAGGACTTTAAGGTCGGTTTTGTAAGAATAACCGACCTTAGAGGTGCTAAACCGAAGAGGACAGTAAGGTCGGTTATAAAGAAAAAACCGACCCTATAGGTGCTTGTATACGTGAAATTCAGCTCTTATTCGGTCGACGAATTTGTCGACCGAGGAGCCCTGTAGGGTCGGTTATAATGTAGAACCGACCCTATTGATCGAGGCGGGAGGCCAAAACCAAGCAAATTTTTGCCGCCGGAAAAATTATCTATAAAGTCGCTTATTTTAGAAAAACCGACCCTATAGAGATGCACTACAAGGTCGGTTATTTTAAAAACAGCGACTCAAAAGGTCTTAAGTGGTGGCCGCATTTTTTATAGACATATAAGGTCGCTTATTTGGAAAACTGACCCTATAGAGATACACTACAAGGTCGGTTATTTTAAGAAAAGCGACCCAAGAGGTCTTAAGTGGTGCCCGCGTTTTTTATATACATATAAGGTCGGTTATTTTAAAAACTGACCCTATAGAGTTACACTACAAGGTCGGTTTATTTAAAAAAACCGACTTAAGAGGTCTTAAGTGGTGCCCGCGTTTTTTTTAGACATATAAAGTCGGTTATTTGGTAAAATTGACCCTACATGTAGTGACGTTATAACTCATTTCTGTACTAGTGTAAATTACCAAATAGGATCAGAGTGAAGCAAAATTGGACTATCAAGACTAATCCCCACTAACGATTCATAATTTTTAAATCCATTTAAATTCATGTTTCTTCCCAAACAAGGACAAGATCATCCCACTGTGAGTTTCATAATTCCAGTCACGACCAAACTTGATTGAGTGGAGAGCTACGAATGAAGGCAAAGTGGGCTTTCTATACCACATAAAAGTCTAAACCATTCTGCCCTACTTGATCTTATAATCCAGTTAAACTGCTATTAGAGCTGAACATGATATTGCCGCATTATGTCTGACCTGAGAGTGGCTCGACCACTGTGATGTGTTATGGCCGTTGCTTGTATTATATACATATCTACATTATATGCTTAACATTTTCCAGCTGAGCAATATAATTGGTGTTTAAAAAAGAAAAGAAAATAAAGGAGACGACCTCAACTGTCGCATCGGTGCCATCAGCGCTCAGCAAGTACACCAAAGCCGGCAAAGCAACGAGTATAAGAGATACGGAAATTAGTGTTTGACGCGCATAGGGACATCGCGCGTGTTTCAAGCGCGGTCTGGAGTAGTTCTTCCATGCAGTTTTCAGGCGGGGCCAGTAGGGGACGATTTTGCATGTCAGCTTCGATGAGGGCATGGCTAGTAGGGGACGGTTTTGGATACGGGCAGAGGGCCACCATGGGACGGTTTTGCATGTCAACTGGGATGAGACAGTTGGCACATTAAATGGGAGGGAAGTAAGGAAAAGAAAAAAGAAAAAAGATGAGAGAGAAATTTGTTTCAAATATAATTTTCAAACTGTAATATATTTTTTGATGAAATAAAAATCATTAGATTCGTTATGAAAGATACAATATAATAAGACTAGTGTCGATATATTTTAAGAAAAATAATATGGTGCATAAAATTAATGTACATGTTATGATAATGTTGATGATATATGCCAATGATGATGTTGATAATGAAGAAGATGCTCATTAACTATGAACTATGCACACTACATTACATACTAGACACATTCTATCACAAATTGGGTGCAATAGATATAAAAAGGGGTGCATTGTAAAAAATAGGTGCATTGATACAACATTAACTGGGCTCAATCACATCTGAATAGGACACATTCAAGTCCAAATTAGGCGCAATCAAGTCCAAAACTGGGCTCAAGGCCGAACTAGACACATTCAAGTTGAAATCGGGTGCATTGGATTGGTTGTGGGCACGACAAGTGTCACATTGAATGCAACACATGTGAAACTACGTGCAATGAAGAAGAAGAAGAAAATGATGACGATGATGATGATGATGATGAAGAAGACGATGATGATCATGATGAAGAAGAAGAAGAAGAAGAAGATGATGATGATGATGATGATGATGATGATGATGATGATAACAATGCATCAATAAATATGCACACTACAATACTAACCGGTTGCAATCAAGTTTGAGATGGGCACATTCAAGTCCAAATTGGGCGCAGTTAAATTTGAAAAGGACTCAAGGGAAAGTGGGTGCAGTCAAGAAGAAAAATTGGGCACATTAAACTGGTAACTAGGCACCATCAAGTTCAAACTAGGCGCAATAAAGTCCAAACTAGGCACATTCAAGTCTGAACATGCCTTCCAAGTTCAAAATGGATGCAATCAAGTCCAAATTGTTTGCATTCAAACTTGAACTGTGCACATTTAAGTCCAAATTATGCACATTTGATAGATTGTGGACACTTTACATGTCAAATTGGGTACAATACATGTGCAACTGGGTGCAATCAAGAAGAAGAAGATGATGATGATGATGCAGTGACAAGTAGGCAGACTACAAGACTAACTATGTGCAATCATGTCCTAATTGGGCGCATTAAGGTCTGAACTGTGTGTGTTCAAGTCCAAATTGAGCATATTAGATTGACTGTGGGCGTGATACATATGTCATACATGCACTTCCCTCCTTCATTGTCTTCACTCCTCAATCATTTTGTTCTAATTTTACTTCCATCCTCTCTCCTTTTATACTCCTTTTATTTTCCTCTATTTTTTTTCAAAATATGTTAGTATTGGTCTTGTTAGAAAGTACTTTTTATAAGGATTTTTATTTCATGAAAAAACTCATTACATATAAAAAATTATAAAGAAAACAAAAAAAAATCTAATAAAATAAAAAATAATTGTTTAAGAAGGAAAAAGAATAAGTGGAGGAGAGAGAGGGGGGGCACTGCTGGCAGGAGGCCGATTTTTCACGCGCGTATGCCCCACCTCATGTGCGCGGGAAATATAGTCTCTAAACACCTCTGTCAACCCTCCATTCCTACTGCTCTTCATCTCCTGAACAAGCTGCTAGCTATCCAGGGTGGGCAAAAGTGCATTTACTTCCCTTGTCTATCTTCCACCTACGGATGAAAGTGGGTGGAATGGACGACATTTATGTGTTACTTACTAATAAATCAAACTCCACTTACTATGCACAATACTCTTTGTCGTTTTACAGCCAAACGAAATGAAAACGAATGAATGTTGTGAACCGTGTACATAAGTGGCGAAGCCACGTTTAGGCACGGTAGGGCAAGTGCCCGATCGGTTGACAAGGATACCTCATCTCCGTGAAAATAGGCAAAAACAGGTATGCTAATGTGGTATGTGCCCTACCCCATTACTCGCGAATGTGTTTCATTAACTAACTAAATTAAATCTCTATTTTTGAATGAATCAGTCAAAAGACGGTTGCTCACGTTATCATTATTAGATTTCCATTTCAGCAACTTTAACCTGTGACTTAGTGAAACCTACTTCTGTCTATTTTTCTATAATAATATTTTTCTTATTTGTTTTCTTTATACAATCCAGAATGCATACAGTTCATACCGATCCCTCTATACAAGTCCTTTGTAATTGGTTTTCATCTAATGTATCGGTGCTCTTTCTTAATCAATGTCAATTTTTTATTGACCTTATCCAATCACGAGAGCCATTTCTTTTTCACATAAAATCAGTTCCACACTATTATAAATGAAGTGTCTATGTGATTGTTTGTTTCTCTAGTGTGAAGATTATATCCCGTAATTATGTATAACTTGTTTTAGTTGAAGTAATTGTGATGTGTTTGTCTTTCCCCAATGTATATCATCCCACAAATCATCTTCAAGTATTAGACCAGTGAGAATGGAGCTTGGAGAGTGGATACATACTCATTTATATAGGTAACTCAAATTTTTTTTGAAAAAAATAATACTATATTATATGAAATGACTATTGTCACATCTATCTAGATATATTGTATGGTTTGAAATACATAAAAATTTCATGAAAACATTATATTTCTGTTTTAAAAAATATTATACAGTGGGCTATTAATAAAGAACGGTTTTAAGAATGATATTCTAGTTGTAAACAATATGTTGATTCTAACAATAGGAGATTGCTATATATTTCAACCTGTATTGTTCTGAGTTGCATCTAAATAGAGACCATTGAAGTTATCGTTGTATGATTGAGTGGTGCAAAAAGATTTTCTTTGTATAATGTTAAACTTCAAAGTTTTTATCTTAATACTTAAACTTAGTCTAAACTAGTAGTTGTTCATATAGTCGCATGGTAAAGAAATTGCATATAGCTAAGAAAAATTCAATCAAAAAATTAAAGAACATGATATTAATTTTTAGTTAGATGACAATTTCTTTTAATAAATGTGTTTATATTATTTAAATTATTCACAATATGATTTAATGTCCTTGAGTTAAAGTATTTCATATTACAATCTTTCCTTTGCTCTAACATGGAAAGACTTTGTAAGAGAAAATGTCCACATGAACAATAGCCAATTGAGAATTGTAATAATAGTCACGAGCTACAAGCATCAATTCAGTCAAAGACTCAATGAGTAGACTTGATTCTACATTCCAGATTGAGGCCAAATATGTTATCTTTTGAGGTTCATATTTACTATATTATTCATAGAGCTTATTTACTTAAGGGTACTTATCAACTTGATGCTCATAAACATCTCATTTACTCAATGTGGAAAAAAAATCATTTAGTTTAACCTATCATGATTTTCATGATTATCCTAGTTGGTTGGGTATAATATAGATAAATTTGGAGTATTTTGCTTTTACTACAATCTTAATCCACCAATTTATAAATATATCTATTATCACTTGAAATATTTTTTTAATATTTTAAAAATATAATATTTTTCTCAGTCTATATGACTTCTCTTCTGAATTTTATTAATTATGATACTTCAATATATAAAAGTTTTTGTGCCTCAACTATCACTTTGTATAGTGCCCACTCCAATCAAAATTCCTAACTTTGCCACTGGTGTACATGCTAAATCAACGGGAACATCAACCACTTCTTCCACTGAAAGCGCTGCCCCTCGCCGTTGGTTAATTCTCTGCTTGGTTCCTTGTTTCTTTCTGAAGACTAGCTTTTCTTTGGATGGCAGATGTCGTAGTCCACAGATGGCGTTATACCACCCGTGATGTTTTCGTCATGAGTTGCCAATCAATTCCTTCATCCTCAGTTCATGTCGGCATTGCTGTCACACATACACAGGTACCGCCATTGGCACCACAAGAACACGGTTTGCTCCCTGCCTCACAGGGTTCCATTGCGACAGGTCTCTATCGATTGGGTAACACGATATCGTATGATATGTTGCTGCACCCGTCCAGTCGAGCTATCACTTTCCGCGATGGTCATCTTCCTTCATCGGCTATGAGCCAGAAGCGGATTCTGCGTGAGCCGAGCTAACCAGCAACGACATCAGACGGGAAAGTGTTAGGGTATCATGAAACCGATTCTGCGTCAATCAATGACTGGATTTATATATCAATTACTTTCACTTGGATTCATAAACTAAATCAACAAATAACGTGCTTCTGAAAAGGACAACCCTGGGCCAAAAGTTGCATTTCTTATATATCATAAATTTAATTTTTCAATACAAATTCAGACACGATAATGATGCATGATTATCAAAACATTCAACGACATTGTTTGACGTGAATTTTTTTTTAGATAATACATGAATCATTGAAACTGCATGCCATGCTTTGATGAATATACAGATCTTACGGATTATCTAAATTCACCAACAAACAGACTTAGATAGAACAACATCATCAACTTTACAAACCGGATCAGATTTGAAAAATGTAAAACAAAATGGCATCTCTTGTGTTGTGTTGGGTTTACGAGTTTTGACATGATATTCACACACTTAGAAAAGATCGGGGTAAAAGATGGATCTTAGAAATGCGCAGAATCATTTTAAGAAAAATTCTTGGCAGTCCCAGGAACACGCCCGGCTGTCCACTCAGAGCGCACTAACGATGTGCAGGGATGTTCTTTTTTAATATTTATTAGGAAAGAAGTAAGAAAAAAGAAGAGTTAAAAATTATTTTATTCATAACTTTTATTTTATAAGGTATTTTTTGACGAAACGAACACCATTAGATTCCTTACGAAAAATATTTTTTAACATGACCGATGTTAACATATTTTGGAGAAAAAAATATATGAGAGAAATGTATTACTTGTGTCTTGGGGAAACAATACCACATATGTTTCAGGTACTATACATTTAATTTGGGATATAATACATGAGTAAGTACAATATTTGTACTATTTACCAAAACTAAAATAATATAATCAAAATATGAGTAAAGTACAACTATTATTTATCTACTTGACTATTATTTAGATTTCTTATAAAAAATATTGTCTAACAAGATCAATGTTGATATATTTTGAAAAAAGAATAATTTGAGAAAAATATTCTACTCATGTTTTGGGTACAATGTCCCGCTTTGGGGCACAATACCCGTGCTTCGAGGTACAATACGTCAGCAAGTAAAATTTTGTACAATACCTCTAAAATAGAAGTAATACATCTCAATACATATAATATCCCGTTTTGGAGTACAATACCCGTATTTTGAGGTACAATATGTCAGCAAGTAAACTTTTGTACAGTACCTCCAAAATAGAAGTAATACATCTCAATACATACAACATCCCATTTTGGGGTACAATACCCATTTGTTGAGGCACAATACGTAAGTAAGTAAACTTTCCTACAGTACCTGCAAAATAAAAGTAATACATCTCAATACATACAATATCCTATTTTAGGATACTGTACCTGTGTTTCGAGGTGTAGTACGTCAGCAAGTACGCTTTTGTACAGTACATGTAAAATGGAAGTAATACATCTTAATACATACAACATCCCGGTACCCGTGTTTTGAGGTACCACACATTAGCAAGTAAACTTTCGTATTGTACCTTCAAAATGGAAGTAATACATCTCAATACATATAATATCCCGTTTCGGTGTACAATACCCGTGTTTTGAGGTAGCATATGTCAGCAAGTAAACTTCCGTACAATACCTTCAAAATGGAAGTAATACATCTCAATACCTAAAGTATCCCAAAATGGGAGTAATGTATCTGAAAGTAAACATAATGTATCCTAAAATATAGAAATACTAGTATTTTATTGTACGATACCCTTGTTTTAGAGTATTGTACTTTTGATACTTCTCTTCTCTATTTTTTGTAGTTCTCTCATATTAATTTTTCTCCAAAGTATGTCAACATTGTTCTTGTTAGAAAGTACTTTTTGTGACAAATCTATTGCTTTTTATTTCGATCAAAAATACATTATAGATCAAAAGTTATGGACAAAACTCTTTTCTCTCTTCATTTTTTCTCTTCCTGCTTTTCCTGCCACATCATCGATTAATATTTCCCAAGAATCAGGTGGGAGAACGGGGGTGGGAGTGGGTGCTTATAGCGTAACTCCATTTTAATGCCCTATGTTACCATGTACAACTTTGGTGGTACAACAAACACACCACCCAAGCTGGAGTCAGTAGTTAATTCCAAATCTTTTGAATCCATAATGCCCCCACCCCCTCTCTTCATGATGTAGCTTTTACATGCCACTGGTCAGTGAAAAACACTCTACCCCTATGACCCAGTTGGGCCCATAACAGTGCAATATTTCCTAAGTAACACTACTAGGACGGCACTTATTATAAGAAAATACAAAAAAGAACAGAAAAAGAAGCTTATGATATACATGAACTAATTAATTATAATGATTTTTAATGCAACATTCATCCATTGAAATAAATGTGCAAGATCATTTTCAAACCAAACAGTCATTGTTGGTAACAAAAATGCATCCAAGAGGGTATTAGACGAAATTCTCATCTACAGGGGGGGAGTCTAACTCAAAAAAAGTGAATGAAAATAAACAAAATCACGGGAGCATAAATGATCACCCCAAAAGGTAGGTACAACCACATGTTCATCAACCAGGGGTTGCATTCCCCTTAATCATTCCATGAAAAGAAGATAGAAGTAGCATATAGGAAACACCAATGTCTATCATCATACAAATCTTATCACAACTCCTTCAACCATCTCAACAATCGTTAGACATGGAATGTTATTCAGAGTGAAACAAGATGAGATAAAGCCTCATTTGTCAGAAGCATCATGTTGAGGCTAAAGGAGAGGACTCCTTTGGTGGAAAAGCCTTTGTCACCCTCCATGACAGTAAATGCCTTGGACAAACCCTTATGCTCGAGCACCTAGTATAGTTTATTGATCCATTATGAAATTCATTTGTATATAGAGGTAAACACAAAGTGTAGAAAGTAATCATCCTAAAATCTTCTATTTTGTTCATACCAAATGGACCTAGAAATATTAGAAGTAGCAATTGATCAATCTAACACCCATATAGGATTATGACAATACATCAAATCAAAATTAAACTATAAATCCATATACTATGAGTACTGTGGAGATCATAGACGACAATAAAATATGTTCTATAATATTCTGGTGAAGTCACATGTGAAAAACACATGAAATATCCTTAGTGGTAGTGAGCCAAAGAAGACATCTATGTGGGTGCAACAACAATGAATCTTATTGGTTAGTAATCTAGGTTTAAGTAATCCTAATATCATTTTACCAACATACTTCATTTAAATGCTCATTTTTGGTGCAATTTTCATACATGCACATTTTGCTCAGTACTGCAAGGGTTCAGAGAAAAATCATAATGTCCACTTCTTATACACACATAAATCCTAATCAAAGTCTAGGGTTCAACACTTCGAATTTTTTTTTGAGAAATTTATCAAGAAACCAACAACTGGCATTCACATAAACAAAAAAACCTAAATTTCAACTAAGGAGTGATAGTGAAGAATAATTCATAATCTAATGTGTGTATGATACTCTGAAACATATGCACAAGTTTGGTTTGGGTTGGTTTGCATTTAATGTTAAATTCATGTTTTTGGAACTGTTGATCTAGGGTTCTATTGAAATCAATTGACTTTGACTGTAAGGAACC
This sequence comes from Alisma plantago-aquatica, assembly GCA_963693085.1. NCBI lineage: Eukaryota > Viridiplantae > Streptophyta > Magnoliopsida > Alismatales > Alismataceae > Alisma > Alisma plantago-aquatica. The sequence continues at coordinate 782,052,271 of OY856411.1, read as the reverse complement.
CTAGAGTTTGATATGCATTTTTTCTCTTTTTTTTGCAGGATTCATAGACAACAAATAACTTAAACAATAGTAGATAAACGTGGAACCCAACTAGTACCAAAACTAGACCAAATTTGGTATTGGCATACGTAGTAGTTGGCCCCACAACTCAAGACAACTTACTTACAAGTCAAATCAAACGGTTGGATCAAGGTTAAATTCGTATTTGACACTTCCATTGATATGTTTAATAGCTCAAATTTGAAATCCAACTTCACTTTCACCTATTATTTGAAACCAAATCCTAGGTTTTCCTTCGCTATAGATTTTTGAAAGGATTTTGGGATAAGTTTCTAGAAGGGGGAAGAATGGTCCATGTTCTTCATTTTAGAGACTAAAAGAGGTTTAAATCAATTGTAAACTCAGTTTCCTTTTTGGATCTCTAATTTATATTTGGAACGATTATAATTTTCATTTCTCTCATTCTTCCCATATATTTTTAGGTTGGATCTAAGAATAGTTTAATCCACATCTTAACATTTGTGGCCATGTTCTTGATGATTTGATCCAACTAGTGGTATGTATGCTCAGAGAGCCAATCATATGATGATTGTAATGTGGCATTAGATACCTGATTTGATAATGATGAGGTAATTCTGTCTATTATGTTTGTTTCAATCATGAAATGATGACACTTATATAATAGATGTCTAAAGAATGATGTTGCTTGATAGCATGTCTTCAAATTGAGGACCTAAATAATGAGATCATATATATGATAAGAGAACATACATTCTTGTTATGTCCCTTGTTGGACATTATTGTGGAAGCAAAATAGACAACAATAATACATAAGAGTAGAGTGTGTGTTGGTTGATGAAAGAATCTCATTAGTCATGATATGAGATATCAAACCAAGCACATAGGTAAATGTTAGAGAACAATATACCATACAGTCCCACCTTGAGAGTGATACATAGATACCATGGAATGGTAGTCATAATCATCTCTCATAGTGATAGTGGTTCTTATACATGAAGCCACTACAATCATCACATGTCGTTTGATGTACTTAGACACCATCCACGTGACCTTGAATAAGGGTAGCCATGAAAGTGATGATTGGGTAGCTTTTACACATGGGGATTGAGTGTGAGTGATGTAGATGGGATTTTTCCCTCCTATAGGAGTTTGATAACCAAGGCCTCTTGATAAGCGTGACTGAGAAATGTACGACTACATTGATGTGGTTCAATATGTGATATGTGAACTCATATGCATCTCAGACAGTCTTCTCTAGTTCAAGGAACATGGACTGAACGTTGAGAGGATGACAATTCCATGCCTCGAATTCAACCCAAATATCAAAGACAAAGGAACTATACGATCACAGTAACACTAATCACAATTTGTAGGTTGAGTTGTTCTCCAACTTTTAGAACTACTTGGGTAGAAATGATGTGTTGCTTGATAACACTCATTGCTAGTGATGCATAAGTTAGTTATGGACAATCATTAGCCAACGTAACTTGGGACCTATAGGGTCACACATATAGGATGCACTTGAAATATAAATTTATTCATGATGATGTTAAATTTGATTACTAAAGTGTTTAGGTATTTAATTTAAACAATTATGGTTGGAAATTGAATGATTGGACTATAAACCAACCGATTCAAGTGTTGAATTGATTGATTCAAGTGTGAGGTCAATTAGAGACAACATTGGCTGAACAATGATTGAACTAGGGCATGAACCAACCGATTTAAGGTCTAAGATGACTAGTTCAAGTATTAAACTGCCCAGTTCAATGATCAATTTGATTGGATCAAGGATTGATGTTGACATCATGCTTTTTATTAATCAAATATTGAATTAAAATGTGGTTCAAAATAGAAAAGGTACTATATCGACCTGTTGAATACATGAACCGAAAGGTTCACCTCTGAACTAACTGATTGAACATTGAACCGATCGGTTCACCCTTCGTAGCTTCTAGAAAATTCATGAAATTCCATCTATTTGACTCCCAGATAGTCTGGAAACCCTAATCCTCCTATAAATAGAGGGTTACTAGGGGCTTCCCAGACACAATAATAATCTCTGACAATTTTTGTCCTCTCTGGTTGTGGTAACCAAGATAGTCCGAGCAAGTTCTACCCATAAAAGGGAGGGGTATGAAGTGAGATACAATTGGGAGAGTGAATCAACCCTAGAAGGTTGACGTTTGAAGGGACAACTCCTTCTCATTGGCTCTGGTAGTGCAACATGGAGCTCCCAGTGGTCCGCCTAGAATACTCTAGAGGCAAGGAGGTTGTTGCCTACTGATTGGAGGAAGAAGTCAATTTGCCATTTTTGGTGATCAACCAGGAGGCCATTGCTGATTTGTCCAGGTGAAACTTGAAGAGAGGTGCACAATACTACAACAAGAGTCATCGCTGGACTTGCTCTAGGACCAGGTATAACTCTTATTATCGTTTTTCCTATATACATTGTTGTTGATGTGATCTGCTAGTCTGGGAACTAGACACTGAGTTTTTGTTTCTGTTGCCTTATCTGTCGTCATGATTTCCCAATAGTGGTATCAGAGTCACATCAATTTACATTTTATCTAGTTTAAATCGATATGATCAGATTTATTTTTATTGCATACGATGTGAATATTAAAATGATTAATGTGCATATCCAATTAAATAACACATTTAAACCCAACTAATATATATATATATATATATATATATATATATATAGGGTAACAGTCCAGTGAGAAACATCCTACAGTGAGAGCATGAGAGGCATTAGAACAACTAAAAATTTGTAGTTGTTTCTTAGAATCCAACCTTATAGATGTGAAACTCATTAATTCAGTTACCTTTCCACAAAAAATCATGGCACTCAGATATCATATACTTGTGCATATGTACAATATACACCTTTTCATTCAACGACCAACCTGAAATTCAATATAGAGCATTGAAAGTTTTCTCTTGTTGTGAATGTTATACACGTCGGATGATGATGCAATTCTATAGGAAGGCACATATTAAGGTATACTTTTAATCTATATGGTTGGATTATGAAAAATTTGTCTCTGTGGATAGTTATTTAAATGCCTCTCATGTTCTCATCAAGATATGTTTCTCATTGGATCATTGTCTTATATATATTATATTTATACATATATTTATGAAATATAATATATATATATATAATATTAATAAAAATGACTGAGGTGTACGGTGCCTTTGGTACACTCGAGTGTTATATAATATATATATATATATAACAGATGCTTTCCATAAGCAATACACATGAAAAGCTTGATTGATTATGTATGAGCACGCCAATCTTGGTGCACTGTTCATCTCGTGGAAGTGTGATGGTAGTTATATGGGTCTGCCAAGCTGGGTGCATCACTATCATGTCATCTTTTGGATCAAATTAAACTAGGTGTTGTTAATGAGTTAAGTACCTAGAAGCATGCAGATGACTATGGCAAAAAGTTGTACATACCATCTATCCAAGAATTTCTTGAGAAGCAATTGGAAAAAGTTATCTACCTTAATAATTGGTTATGTACGTTGGCATTGGTCGGGTAATTACCCACTTTTTTTGGTTCTTGGATCACTAAAAGGTTGTACAATGCAATCTTCTGAAATGATAAGTGAGGGTTATCAATTTGAACAAAATAGTGGGAGATATAATTAATTACATGCCTAATTAATATGTCTTTGCTATCAAATCAAATTAATCAAAAGTGTTTTGGTAAATTACAAATTTATTTTGTAGAAAAAATGTCAAACAAATCATCATTGAGATCAGTTCTTAAGAAGAATAGACTAAATAAGACAAACTTTCAAGATGGGTTCTAGACTTCGTGAAGGGTTCTCAATGATGAGCATAAGCTTTATGTCCGGGATACACCAGTGCTAGAGGAACTTGTTCCTGATGTTCCTAGGGATGAGGTGGATTCTTATTAGAAGCAAGGCCACATTAAGCACCTTATGCTATGCTGTATGAACTATGAGTTGCATGAGAAACATGAAGACATAGGGATTCTTGAGATAGTCACACATATTAATAATACGAACCAAAATCATGTAAATCAAGAAAGTTTCAATGTCTCAAAGGTTCTCTTTGAGTGCATGATGACAGAAGGATATCCAGTAGAGCCCCATGTGCTCAATATGATTGGGTATGCGGAACATCTAGAAAGATTGAAATTCCCTGAGTCAAGAGTTGGCCACGAGATGATTATATAATTGTTGCCTGAATCATATATCCAGTTTAACAAGTGCTACTACTTGAGTAACTTGGCTAAACCACTGTAAGAATTATTTGACATGTTGATAAATGCTGAATTAAGAATGAAGAAGGACAAACCTATGATGATGATCATCAAAGTGATGTCCATAGACAAAAGAAAAGCTAAGAAGTGTTCTAAAGCTAAGCTAAAGTCCAAGTCTTCATCACTCAAAATGAGGAGAAAGGTAAGTGCAAAAGGAACCTGTCCTCTACACTTAAAGGAACTCACATGGTAGAAGAAAGAGATGGAGATCTCTATTTCATGACCTGAGATGAAATAAGCTAGAAATATATGGAACAAGGGTTTCTGCCACTATAGTTGACATCTATCATTCATATGTCATAGAATTAGTGAATTGATATTATGTAGCTTCCATCAATGAAAAAAAATCATGTATCTTGTATGGACAAGAATATTGTGAATATATTTGATGTTTTCCTTTCAAAGATATGATCTTTTATGGAAATGCCCTATGTTTCTTAATCTATATTTTATAGTTGTAGAGACAAATGTGTGGGACACATATACTGAATGACTCAAACAATGAATGCCTATAGCATTGTCATCTAGATCGTGTACATGAGAAATGCATTTCTAGAATCCAGAATGATAGTTATGTAGACTCTTTTGGTTATTGAACCAATAGAGACATGCAAGTCTTATTTTTTTAATTATCAAGAGAACTTCCCTGTAGAAGTGCCACTTTTGTGACCCCCCCAGACAACGTAAGACTATCGGGCACCAGGCACCCCACACACTTGGGGAATCAGTTAAAGTGCATAGTTGGCTAGCCTACATGACAAGTACCATTTCGGAGGTGGCCGTTGGGTTTCGAACCCGAGCCCTTCATGAGGGGTCACTGTGCTAAACCACTTGAACCACTCCCCAACCATGCAAGTCTTATTGGGCAATATGACAAAAGCATATTCACCAGATGTAGTGGGAGAGCGGCTATTCTATTAGAGCTCATACATACTTATGTATATAGACCTTTTAGAATAAATGATAGAGGTGGTTAATAGTACATCATTATATTTACTGATGATCTCAGAAGATATGGTAGTTTGTATTAACGAAATACAAGTATGATCTCTTGAAGTGTTTAAGGAGATCATGTTTGAAGTACATAACCAGCTTGGTAGAAGTATTCAAATAGCTCGATATGATTGATGTGAAAAAATTCTTTGAACTAAGAGTTTGATGACCTTGTAGGAGACTATGATAATGTATCATGATGAACTCCAACTGAAACACAATGATAGTGTATCATGGTAGTATATCAAATAGAAGGAATCACACCCTGTTAAGTCATGGTGTGATTATAAAAAAATCTAGCTAATCTTCCAATTTCCTTTTGGGAACATGCTTTACACTAAAATAAATGTACCGTCTAAAATGATTCAAAAGATGCCATATGAGAGATGGTATGGAAAATGTCCTGATAACTCTTTATAAAGATTAGAAATGGAAGCTTATATAATAAAATAGTTTCTTGAAAATATTTTTCCAAAAATCACATAAATGCCATTTTGTTGAATACTACTTTTATATTCCAATCCGACAAAAAAATTGTTTATTGCTAGGATAGCTGTATTCCTAAAGGGAATTTCATCAGTGGGAGAAAAGTAGAACCATAAAAAGTTTGAGACCAATAAGAAAACATTGAACCTAAGAGGTACGTTGGGAATAATGAGAACTACAAATTTTTGTGGAATCTCAAGTTCCTTATGTAACACAATACCTCATAGTTCTAGTATAACATGCCTTGTGTTTGGAATATTATGATATCTTATAACTCAAAAAGGTAGTGAGTTGGTCATAGATGATGAGTCAATGACCTACCTAGAACCTATTGAGAGACCAGAGTCTGACAAATGGCTTGAGGCATGGGATCAACGATGGGATCCATGTACACCAACAAGGTATGACCTTGATGGATCCACCTAAAGGGGTAAAATCCATAGGGTGCATTTAGGGTTTTTGAGAAAAGACCAACATGGATGGTAGTATACAAAACTATAAGAGCAGATTGGTTGCCAAGAGTTTCAAACAAGTTCAAGGTGTTGAACGTGATGAAATCTTTTCATTAGTTTCCATGATTAACTCCATCATGATCATGCTTGCTATTGCAACTTGTTATGACCATGATATTTGGCATATGGATGTTAAAACCACATTCCTTAATGGGAACATTTACAAGTACGTGTGGGTAACACAACCTAAAGGTTTTATCAATCAAATAATGCAAATAAAGTTTTTAACTTACAAAGTTCAATCTATGGATTGAAGCAAACATCTCATATCTGAAATCTTCAATTTGATAGGATAGTCAAAGATTTTGACTTTGGTCAAAATGAAGATGAAATCTGTGCTTGCAAAAGATTTAGTGGGAGCATATTTATATTATACATGACGATGGGGAATAATATCCTTATACTACAAATGTTAAAACTTGGAAAGGAAAGTACCTTCTCTATGAAGTGTTTATGTGAAGCATCCTATGTGATATCAATTGACATCTATAGAGATAGATCTAGAAAGCTTCTTCACCTAAGAAAGAGAACATACATTGGCAAGATGCGGTAGGTGTACAACATGCAAGACACAATGATAGAAAGCTTGAAGTTAGTCTCTCAGGAACATAGTGTCCCAATTCTTGTGAATAACAGGAACACATGGATAGATACCATATGCATTTACAATTGGATCTATCATATATGCAATGTTACATACTCATCCTGTTATCTCATATGTATTGGACATGCCAAGAGGATATGTACTCATCTAGTTAAATTGTATCCATTGGACATGACGAGTGGATATCAATCAGATTCTAATGAAGGACATTAGACTACCATTAAGAACATCCTCAAGTAAAGTACTAAAAGAATTAGTTCCTTAGTTATGGTAATAAGAAGAGTTGGGTGTAAAGTGTTACACTGATGCAAGCTTCCAAAAAACAAAGAAGATTGCAATCTAAATTTGTGTTTGACCTTGAAATAGAACTGTAAGATGGGAAAGTTCTGAGCAAGAGACAATTGCTAATTCTATAATAGAAACCAAATATCTTAGTGTTTTGAAAACAAAAAAAGATACTACTTAGATCTAGATGTTCATATAGATGAACTTATGGGTGGTTCCAACCATATATGGAATTGCAGAAATACTATGACAACAATGGAGCTACTAGTTAGGTAAAGGAACTCAGATAGCATACTACGACAATTCCATCTCATATGAGAAGTCATGAAGTGAAGAGATGTGAAACTTGCAAAGTACCAACTTGAAGAAAATGCTGCTCACCTGACATCAACATGCAGGATATGTTAAGATCACTTGGAATAAGATTCTTGGGGATTGGCTTTAAGTGCAAGTGGAAGTATATTGGTAAGTATGTCTAGAGAGACAATTATATGATGATTGTAATATGGCATTAGATACTTGATTTGATAATGATAAGGCCATTCCATCTATTATGTTTGTCCCAACCATGAAATGATGACACATATGTAATAGATGTCTAAAGAATGATGTTACTCATGAAATATGTCCTCAGCTTGAAGACCTTATTAATGATATCATATGTATGACAAGAGTACATACATCCTTGTTATGTCCCTAGTCTGATATTATTGTGGAAGAAAAATAGACAACAATAATACATCAGACTAGAGTGTGTCTTGGTTGATGAAATAATCTCATTAGTCATGATATGTGATATCAAACCAAGCACACATGTACATTTTAGTGAACAACGTATCAAACAGATCCACTTTGAGAGTGATACATGGATACCATGGAATTGTAGTTAGAATAAACTCTAATTGTGATAGTGGTGATTGTGGTTCTTATACCTAAAGTTACTACACTCATCACATGTAGTTTTATGTACTTAGACACCATCCAACATGACCTTGTATATGGGTTTCCAATAAAGGAGATGCTCGGGTACACTAAGACACATGGGGATTGAGTGTTTGTGATGTAGATGGGATTTGTCCCTCCTACCAGAGATTAATATCTAGGGCACTTCAAAAGCGAGATTGAGAAATGTATGGGCATAATCATGTGACTCAATATATGATATGTGAACAGACATGCATCTCAGACAGTGTGCTCTAGTTCAAGGAACATGGATTGAACATTCAGTTGATGATTCCATGCCTCAAGTTCAATATGAATATCTAAGACAAAGGAACTATACGATCATGATAACACTAATCACAGATTGTAGGTTGAAGTTGTACTCCAACTTTCTGAATTAATTTGGTGGAAATGATGTGTTTCTACATACTGCTTGTTGCTTGTGATGTCATAAGTTAGTTACAAACATTCACTACCAGTGTAACTTGGGACCTATAGGGTCACACACATAGGATGTACTTGAAATAGGAGTTTATTCATGAATGATGTTTAATTTGATTACTAAAGTGTTTAGGTCTTCAATTCAAACAACTATGGTTGGAAATTGACTGACTGGATTGTAAATTGATTGGTTCAAGTGTTGAACTGGTCAATTCAAGTGTTAGGTCTATGGGAAACAACATTGGTTGAACAATGATCAAACCCAGACATGAATCGATAGGTTCACTAAGTGAATCGACCAGTTCAAGGTCTAAGATGACTAGTTCAAGTGTTAAACCATCCAATTCAATGATCAATTTGATTGGATCAAGCATTTATGTTGACATCGTGTGTTGCATTAATTGAGTATTGAATGCCAATGTGATTCAAAATAGGAAAGCTACTGAACCAACCAGTTCAATACATGAACTGATTGGTTCACCTCTAAACTAATCAACTGAATAGTGAACCGACTAGTTCATCTTTCGTAGCTTTGAGAAAATTCATGAAATCTCATCTCTTCGATTCCCAAACCAACTGGAAACCCTGACCCTAACCCTCCTATAAATAGAGGGGTACTGGGGTCTTCCTAGACACAATAATATGCTTTGAAAATTGTTGTCCTCGTTGGTTGTGGTAACCAAGAGAGCATGAGAAAGTGCTACCTATAAAAGGGTGGGATATCAAGGGAAAGACAACTGGGAGAGTGAATCAACCCTAGCAAGTTGGGGTGCAAAGGGACAACTCCTCATTGGATCTGATAGCGCAACGTCGAGTTCCTAGTGTTCTGCATGGACTACTCTAGAGGTGAGGAGGTTGCTGCCTGCCACTTGGAAGACGAAGTCAAACTTCTGTCTATGATGATAAAACAGGAGGTCGTTGATAGCATTATCCCAGTTCAACTTGAAGAAACTCCCATGTTACTATAACAAGATTTGTCACTGGACTTGCTCCAAGACCATGTATAATACTTGTTACCCTCTTTTCTAGATACATTGTTGTTGACGCGATCTGCTAGTTTGGGAATTGGCATTAAATTTTTGTTTTTTTGCCTTATCTGTTGCCCTAATTTACCAACACCAATTGGGGATCAAATGTATACACCTTGAAAATAATTAGTATATAAGGGATTTAGATTAGTGGTAATTCAACTATATTGTTAAATAAATTCAAATAATTAAATACTTCTGTTTATTTACAAATTATTATGTATGATTTTGACTTCTAAGATTAATGTCTTATATGTGTAATCACAAGAAATTAAGGAATCTCACGGAATATAAATTAATGGTGATCAAATCACCATGTAAACACAAGAATGGATATATACTACTCAAAAAGGAATTTAGAAATTTATATGGTACGGATATCTTAAAATCTAGGGTTTTTGGGACCCGAGGTTGGTGGAAACATGAAAAAAATATGACTTTCTTTGTGCATCTGTTGTCTGACTTGTATAATTCTTTTAGTTAATTTGACATTTCCTTGGATAAGGGTTTCTGACTTGTACACTTGTATTTTTTGAAAGCCAGGATATAAAAATGGAAATCCACCATATCCTTTTTCTATAAGTACAATTGTCTTATTTAAGAAGGTAATAGCTCATTATGGTGAACCTTTTGATAGTTAAGGTTTTTTCGTAGAATATATATGCAAGAAATACTAAATTTAGATACATGGTTTGAAAACCCTAGATGAAATGTATTTAGAGAAATGCTTGAGATATTCACTTATTGAATGTAGAAAATATTAAATATTTAGATAAATGCTTAAGATATTAATTCATTAGAATTTTTGAATATATATATATATATATATATATATATATATATATAATGAGCATAAGAGAGTCATAATAGTGAATGTAGTAGTAATAGATGCCATGAACATCATAGAACTCTTCATAGTAGATATGTACTAGAAAGAGTCAACATGATGTCGAACTGGAGGGTCAAGCCAAAAGAATTTCAGCTAGACAAGTTAATGGTTTGCAGACTAGGTTACAACGATGTCACTTGTATATGATGTATACTAGGCGATTGACATGAATATTAGGAAAAGAGTGAATCACCTAGATTGTTAACTTAATATACAAAGATGAAAAGTGAAATTAATGATTGTTTAATCAGTCAGCATATGGAAATAATTATTGTTTGTGAGGATACTTATCCTAGAGGAATCTCACATTTGTACATAACAAAAGGTAAGAGGAAACCTCACTACATATATTGATTAATTTAATTAGTATTCCTAAAGTTCCATGCTAATCTTGATCCTTTTATGATAAGTCATGGTGGTTGGCTTTTCTTGGGTGGAAAGATCCAAGTCATGTTAAGGGCAAGTAAAAGAAAAATTAGTTTAGTTTGTTCAACCAAGATAAATGATTCAATCAACTAGATCATTTTGTTTGATAATTTAGAAAGAAAAATTAGAAAGAGAATACGTGACTTGTGATTACAAATCTTGCTTATCAATTAGTAATATATTTTAGAATTACTTGTATATATCTAATTTTCAACCTTTTTTAGTTACATTATTGGTCTACTCTTTTATTCTAATACTCCATAAGATTTGAATACATAGTTTTATGACTTAATATTTATCTGAATGAATAGTTCACTAAGTGGGCAACTCACCCATATAATCATAAAATATTTATGAAGAGCAGTTTTAATGGAGATTTAGATGCATTGCATGAACCTTGCCACAAAGTCATGTGTTGGAATAGTTTAGAATTCTCAATCTATGTGGCTGCTTATGCCCTGATGATGATCCTATAGGAAGAGAGGGGCATGGACACAACCCAAATTATGGGTCTTGCAAAAGATTTGAAAGTCGCATAAGTGGAGCAGAAGGTGGGTCGAATGGCACCCAAACCCTTCCTTCTCCCAAACCAAACGAATGCCAATTCTGACATGGGTCGAATAAGTGAGCGTACATGAAAATATGCAACTACTTGAATGACAATTTTTAATTAAAAAAACTATTGTTTATATGATACTCCCAACTCCCGCCCCCACATTGAATCCTCTCTGATACTTTCATGTCTCACCCAAACCCTTCTTTCTCCCAAACCCTTTCCTTCTCTGCTATTGAGCAGTAATGTGACAACTGCTCTCTGTTAGACCTATTCTCTTCTTCGAAGATGAGGGGTTTTCTTCCCTTCTCCAACAAGGCATCTTCTTCGCTTCTATGCTATGGATGGCTCTTGGTGTCGATGTCCAATGGTCTTCTCCCTTTCTCCTCTACAAGAGAAACCGCTACATTCTTCTCTATGGGAAGAAAGCCACAACCTACAAGGAAGGTAAGGGTTAATTTATTTGTTACTTGTTCCTTCTTCAGTTCCTCCAATTTCTTCTTCTCCTTACCTGATTTCTCTTCTTCGGATATGAGGGGTTTTCTTCCCTTCTCCAACAAGGCATCTTCTTCCATTCTATGCCATGGATGGCTCTTGGCGGTGATGTCCAATGGTCTTCTCCCTTTCTCCTCTACAAGAGCAACTACTACATTCTTCTCTATGGGCAGAAAGCCACAACCTACAAGGAAGGTAAGGGTTGATTTATTTGTTACTTACTTGCTCCTTCTTCAGTTCCTCCAATTTCTTCTTCTCCTTACCTGATTTCTTATCCCTTGTTTTTTCTTTGCCTTTTATCCTCCACTATTTCCCAATTCATAGGTTCCCACTCCACCTTTTCTTCATCTTCCTCCCTACACTTACTTATGACTTGACTGTTGTTCTCCTATCCTCTTCTTCTAATTTTCTTCCTCTAGAGCATCTCCACACATATTCTCTCAATTTAATATTCCCCCTTCCAATTTTAGGATTCTCTCAATCCTTCCTCTTACTTGTCTTCTCCTTTTTTATCTTTCTTCTCCCTTTTTTTCTTTCCTCCTTACCCTCCACCACTATTATAATACCTCCTCCTCTTTTCTTTTCCAACCTTCTTCTTATTCTTCTTCTTCCACTTCCTTCTCTATTTTCCTTCCAACATGCTTCCATTTCCTTCTTTTTCTATTATCACCTCTGCTCCTCCTATTTCCTCTTCTTCCCCACTTCATGTTTTCTCAAAGCACATATACCTACAGTTTTGCAGCAATCCAAATTCCTAATCCTATTTTTCATTTCTATGTTTACTTTCCTCCTCATCTATGTTAAGTGTTAGTTACTAACCTATTTGAATTTCTACATTTAACTACCTCATCATCAATTTCATTAATTTAGGCACTATTTGTTAATGATTTATGTGCTCCTTATTACCGATTTAGTTTGCAATAGCATATTTATATATATTAGAGTCATGGTTGATAGCATATAGTATTCTTGTATGGTAAGGTTGTTACTTTTATCCCTTATATGCTGATATGTGTATATGCTATGCCTTGTTCATTTTATTATCTCCAATGTTCATTCATGTTTTCATCTATTTTATATGTTTGTAAACGTGCATAGAGCATACCACCTTTTAAAACACTACACTGATCTCATGCTAAGTTGTAAATGTGTGATGTGGGTGTAATTGAGGTCCAAACCATCCTCTAATATTCCAACTAGTACCAATAAGTAATTTATTATGTGACTTGTGTCATGTATGTAGTGTCACTTATGAGGGACAATTAATAGGGATAATGTTTTGCTCAAAATAAACATCAATATCGGGGAATTAAAGGTGATGATTGACCTTAGCAGCCAATAAAAATCACCACAAGTCCATACATTTTATGATGTTTGTTTGGTTAGTAAAAAGTTTACTAGAGCTTGTGACCCCTTATGCTGAGTAATTGAGTGATGCAAGAGTATGTTCGCAAACTCAAAGCCTTGGTGATATAGAGATACTTAGTTGAACTACAAACATAGAAGGATAGTTTCATATTCCAAATGAAATCTAGAGGTGATGAAGGATCCATTCAAAACTTATGATTATGGAACAAACTTGGAGGAGTGTGAATGAAACAATTTTTGGTGTAAATTGAGTTACTTGTAAATGTATGAAATACAAGACTAATACAAAGATAGGAGTTTTCCTCCCTCATCTAGCATAAACAATAAGAAGTTCTAGGAAACATTTTGAATGCCTACACTACATGAGTGCTATAGACTTCTTGGTAACTTTTAACCCAATATCGTGGAAACATGGTTGACAGAATTGGAGAAAACATTCCATATTTCAGAGATAGAATAGAAAGAGAAGATAAGACATACAATTAGTCATATTTAGAGAAGTGAGTTGATGGACCATGAAGGAGTCAAAAAGACATAGAAAGTAGATAACTTGAAATGATTTCAACAGATAATTTGAGAATCATTACTTTCCTCAATCTTATCTAAGAAATAAGATTACGTAGTTTGAGAAATAAAAAAAAATCATAGTAAATGAGTGTGAAGTGTAATGTGTGAATCTTTTATACACTATCCACAACTGGGGGGCAACATAAGATGACGAGATCATATGTTTTTAATGTAAGACACAAGGCAAAAATTTTGCACTAGGCACAAGTAATAGACTTAATGGTGAAAATTTTCTCATTTTCAGAAGTAGTCAGATAAATTGAGAAAATAGTTAATGTGAAGCATTTAAGTCTCACAAGTGGTTAGGAATAGAATACAACTATCAGATATGTACTTAAAGTAGGAAGAGTATATATCCATAATTAGTGAAACAACAAAACTATAGTTGGGACACTATGACCAGCCTAAAGGTTTGAGAACTCTCTAAGATTTTTCTCTCATTCAACCTCTAGTGTACCCATATTTCCTCTTAAACTGAGGCCCTAGACTTTGTCAATAGTGTACATTCATAAAAATGTATCTAAGTAAATGGAAACCCTAATATGCATTCATAAAATGTATCTAGGATGAGTCTAGATTGATGGAAATTTATCAAAGTAAATGGAAAATATAATATGGCAAAGTCAATGCTTTTAAGTAATTACAATGTATGACATATAATTTTATTGTATGGATAATTGGTTGTTTGAATTAAGATAGTTTATAAATCTTGATTGAAAAAAAATATGGTTGATGAAATATATGTATGATGTGTTAATATGGAAATATTAATATAGATGGTACACAAAACACACTCAAAATTTGTTAAAAATGAAAAAAATGATAAATTGGAGTTTTTTCTAAGAATATATGCTTAAGGAATCAAAATATGGTTTAGCATGCAAAAAATGGAGTTAGAAATACTTATAATTAAGTTTGTAGAATTTGGGTAGGTAGTTGTATGACCATTAGAAAGGTTGGAATGATCTTTTGGCCACATAAGTCCCATCAATCAAAGTGGACAAGTCAAATTGAACAAGATGACTAACTTGCCTAGAAGTTAGAACCTAAGGTTGGACCAACTTCTTGACAAGACAGACTGGCTTGTCATGATTTGAAACCAATTTTTTTTTGCTTTGACCTTGGGTAGAGGGACACAACCCCATTGACATAGATACTCATCTTGGTTACCTAAATGGTTGTTCGACTATTAGTTCTCAGAGAATAAAAATTACCACTTTTCTTCTAAATTTTTGTCATTGGACTATATTTGAAAATTTTAAATTGATCCTATCACACCCCATAATGTATGAAATGCTCTTCTTCACATATAGAAATCTTGATGAATGTATATTCATCCTAGTTTTTGACACAATTCTTATTTAGTTTAGCACTCGATGATACTACTTTCTTCTTTTTTGTGTTAGTTAGGTTTTCCACTATTTAGGAACTAATACAAATTTTGATTAGATTTCATGTTTTAATAATTGTAGGAAATGAGAAAGTAGAAGATGGAGATAACCGATCTAAAAGGATACACCCAGTTAACAACCCCTATGTGGTTATGTCTCAATTTTTGTGCTCACATTTGTAATATTGATGATATCATTCAATGTCCTCAACTACATAATCTTTAGAATTGGTTAGCTAACTGGCTAGCATTGATAACCAACCAGTTTCCTAGCCACATTGAGTAGGAAGAAAGCCACTGATCATTTCAATTAGCTAATTGATCGACTATGAAGAATCAAAAAAATCATGGAAAGTTAAAATTACATCTGATTTACTGTCACATTTAGTTGACCTACCAACAAGATTTCATAACTCTTCATCAACCCTAAATTTACCTGGTTAACATATCTAGATGGGTGTCAATAAATTCAAAGGTGATGACTAACCTTCAAGAATTCGATCAACTAAAATAAGGTTCATTGAGCCAAGCACTTAGCATAACTGACTGTTTGTCTCTGTTGGTAACTGATTGCTCACATGATAGTAAAGTTTGATCCCAGGCGAGCCAACTACTTACCAACATCAAATGAATGAATACACCAATAACCAAGTGGCCATTATGCATTGTAACCAGCCTACAAGTTCCCTAGACAATCAATTAATTAGCCATATAAGCAAAACAATAATAGGCATTGTCAAATAGTTATCCAAATGGATGGTGGATTCAATAACCATCATATTAAAGGGAATACATGCAATATGACTAGGAGATTGCCTCAAAACCTGTCAAAGCTACTTTTTTGCTGAAGAAAACAATGAAGAAAGGGGGAGTTCATGAAATGGTATATACAATGTGTACTGCTATGTTGAAGCTATTCACTACCATATTATGAGATTTGCTATTGCAGACCAAGGCTACCCCTCTTCATCATTTCCTAACAATGATATTTCCTCTCTATGTTTCCTATCATATAGTTCATGATATATCTAGCAAGTAGCCTTCTTACTGGGGTACGAGGAGCTATGAGCCCTCTGCCCCACGCATCAAAACTGCTCACGTGGTTCACCGGTTCCTCCGGCCGAACATAGAGTGATTCAATCGATACAGAGGTGCGCTTGGAGTGGGGGGTGTGCTGCCCCTATTGGGCTGGGCCCTTCCCCATAAGGCCCCATCGTCGGGTCATAAGCGCCCTCTTGCTAACCATATGCAAGGTGTCGTCTTAGCCCTATAACCCCTTGTTCTTCTTTTTCAACACAACTATGACTGCATGAATGATTTAATTTATATATTTTGATTTTTTTTCTTGGATTCTTGATTGTCCAACAATTGGACTTCTTATCAAATTTCAAAATAATGTGAGTTGCATGAATACAATTATAGAGATCAATTTTTAATGATGAATCCCTGATGAGAACTTCATACATGTGGTCTTTGAGGTGATTAATAAATGACCTTCAGAATAGCATGCTAGTATGACTAGAGAAATATCGACATGTGCATAATTCGTTATTCAAAATCTTTACAACTGCACATCGACCTCAATCTTTAGTTTCCCATGCAAAGTGAACATGGTGAACAAGAGAAAGAGAGAGTGATTAAGGAAGCATAGGAGAAACCCTTTACCTTGGTTCCTTTGTTTGTCTTAATTTTAATACTTGTTCTTTCACTAAATTTTTCAATAGTCGTACTCAAAGCAGTCAACCTTTCATGATAATTACTAGTTCTATAATAATTAAGTAACTAATAAATTATTGATTATTGTCCCTTAAGAATTGGTCCAAACTTTACTATGATTTATTCCATCCACTTACTGGTGATCTTTCATATCATTAGACTAGGTATCTAGGGGTCACCTTGTACTAGTGAATTTAAGATATGTGTAATTTCATAGTAGCTCTCTCTCATTTTTCTCTCCAAATGAGGTTTGTGAATAAATATAAAGTGATTTAGGTATATTCTGAATCAAGATGTTCGACTCAGTTATTAATGGAAAACCATGGTTAGTAACATGTTCTTTCTCATCTCCTTCTTTTGCTAGTTCACCCCCCCAATCAAGGTTTATATTACTCATGTATTCCATCTTTCTTCCCCAATTCCATATCTTTTAGGTAGAAGGGATGCTTAAGAGACTATCTTTCCTTCAAAATCAAGGATTTTGGTTGGATATGGAGATTTGGAAGAAGCAACAACTTTTTTCTCCTATTTATATTGTACATAGGTGAGTATATATCTACATAATGAATGAAATGCTCATGAATTCACCTTCTTGACCGAATTCATACATATAAGAAATCCTTAACATTTATTTGATAGAAATGGGAGTTTTTACATACATGTCTAGATCTAAAATTGTACTATGAATGATTTCTCATGTTGTAGATGAAAAAAGATTAATAAAATTCATTTGTGTTTATTTCCCTTGCATGTTTATGATGAAAATTTCCCTAAACGATGGTCAACATTGGAGCTGGCATTGACTAATAAATGCTAATGAGAACTTCATCCAAATATGATAATGTATGAGATTCTATTGGGAAATTTATAAATGTTAGATTGTAATGGATGCTTAAAGTATTTCCTTTGGGGTTGTATATAAGAAGTTTCTTAATTATTTTGGTTATCATTATGGAAACCCTAGATATGTTATATATAGTGATCCAATTAGATCACATTGTAAATTATATGACAAAATAACCTTAAGATGAGTAAATAACCAATGATAATAAAAGAAAATCCAATTTAATCAAGTTATGTGGAATCAACACAGTGGACCTTCCCCAATGTCTGTGTTGTGAATGGTAAATAGATCTATCCTCTAATGGATTACTTCCTTGAAGATATTGACTGGTATGATTATACATCATGTGGATTAATCTTTAGAGCATTACATAAGATCACATAGGTGTAGGAGAGGCCCCAAATATCTTATTGGGACTAAGTAAGAGAGTATTAGAAGATAAAGACCCGAATTTAAGTTTTGACAAAATTCTATGAAATGATATATATGGTATGTGATAACACATGTGATTAGGTACGACTAAACCTTGTACCAAGGTATGGGAATGAGTATGTGTAGATGTTGTGAGTCCTAACTAGCCCTATTGCATAGGGATAGTAGTCATAAGATGGCTAACTAAACCCTATGGGACATTCGTTGTGCACATGAGAACACCATGACAACTTCTACTTGTCTAGGTACATGTCAAGTAGCTTTCAGGCAAATAAACAAGTTTCTAAATCCGATTGTTTATAAAGTGCACATTCATCTTATTCTTTCCATTATATGTCATGTTTCCCTTTCCCAAATATAAATGTTAAAATTATATGGTTTGCATTCCTAAAGTCTCTATAGAATCATACCTACTATAGTTAAAGATAAATGAGATTAGATTTTGTTACTTGTTTATTATGTTTTATCTTCCCAGTTAATCATTGACGAATCAATATGTGAACTATTATAGAGATCCTAAAGTTGGGTCATCCACCTCTTAGTCTGGTTGTATAGTTGACTGACTTCACAACTAGGTGAAGTCCAAATGTTTAGTTATTGTATAGTTTATCCTCTATTAAGGGTTTTGGGACATTGAGGGCATGTTTTGTAATGAAATATATGAATATGTATTTTAATTACCAATTATGTATATTTCCAAAAAAAATAAAGCATCTTTTAATGAAAAGGTAGAAAATGACTATGCTATATTTCCAAGAATATGAAATGTGAATGTTTGTTGATCTTAATCACTTCTACCTTTAATTTTTTCTTTTATTGTCTATTTGTTTAATCATTGAGAAGAGGTATGTGGTTATAGATTTTCTAAATTTAAGACTGCCTCTAATAACCAGGTTTATGTTGGTTATTTGGATCACACCAATGCTGAGTATCAAAGATTAAGTTTATGTCTCTATAAGAATTTGATACATATCGATACTTGTTCTTTTTTTTCCATAACCCATATTATATACATCTTTTCTACATAAATGTTAAGAAGGACATCCTAAGAACTAGTACCCCAACCATCGTGGAGCATAACGGGTGCACTCCCGCCAATGGTGTTACACACTACTCAATTGGTGTTTTGAATAGATGCAACCCCATAGATAGAAGCACATGGGTGGATTCACTTTCAATATTTATAAAACCTAACTTAACACCTACTACTAAAATAGCTACACCTGCAAGCGCATAGGGTCGTGTCGTAGTATAGGAAGGTGGCACATGTAGGATCGATCCACAGGGAAAAGAGGGGGCACTAGAGCTAGGTTTAGTTTGGCTAGGTTCCTACTGTGGAGACTAGGGTTAAGGGTTTGAAGGTTGATTTGATTGTTAAACTACTATGAACAAATGAGAAATAAAAGACAAGAATGAAATCTACGTTAACCCTAGACTAGATTAAGGTCAAACAGGCAAGAAAGGATTAAGCTAGGTATGAAAGGGAAAATTACACTAAGACAAGCAAGAGAGAAACAAAAGAGCAATTAAAGAGGTAAGCTAGCATGAACAAGGTAAGAGCAAGGAAAGAAGCTAACTAAGAAAGAAAAGAACTAATTAAGCTAAGTAAGCACAAAACTAGGGTTTTAAGCAGTAAAGAGAGGTATGGGTTGTTTAGGGGTATGAACTTATCACTTAAGTTGGGGGTGACATATGACATTATGATTCCATTTAGATTATCCAAACCAAACAACGAGTTAGAGTCTAATGAATTAACGTAAGCTACTAACTGGCCATGGATATGCTAGGTTGTGTGCGGGGAACTAGTCCCTAACACCCCCTGCTACCCTTACGAGGCTCAATTGGGTTAGGGATTAGGTTCAATTCAAGTAGAGTCCAATCAAGTCTAGGTTTCTAGATTAGACATTCCTAGGGAAATTAGGGGCCGAGGGTAGTAATGGGGAGGTGAAATTAGGATTTTGGACCCCAATTCCCCCACATTCTAGCCTTGAGAAGGCTCCATGCTAATTGCACTAGAATTATCTAATCCAACTACTTAGATCTCTCACTTAGGTTTAGGGAGATTGATTAGGATGTATGAAGATGGGAGGCAACCTAGGGATCCAAGAATTGGACCTAGGGGAAAATCCCAAAATTCACACATATAAGCAATTTGCCTAAATTCCTAGGTGATTTCACACACAAACAAACAAGCAATCCATGGAGAATGAGATAGAAATAGAATATAATCATTAACAAATGGAATTAAAATGTTTACATGTCATTAATAAATGGAGGCTAGAATGGTTGTAGGGTAGCTAACCTCGTGCCCCAACTGCCACCTAGGTATATATAGGTGTGGGGAAGCACTAGGGTAAGTAGGGGTAGGATAGGAAAAATAGTGTAAAAATATGGTAGGGTTGGTTGGTCACCACGGCCGTGTTGATGTGTCACAGTCGGTAAGTAGCACCACAGACGTGTTTTGGTAACACAACCATTTTGGAGTAGGAGGACGTGGTCGTGGAGCAGCAACACGGGCAAGTTGAACTTCATAGGCCACGGTTGTGGCAACTTGGGGGAAATTCCCTATTGGTTTTGTTGATTCTTCATCATAAATGACACGACCGTGGGGCATGCCCATGATCGTATTTCACTCTGTTGGCCAAGACCGTGCGGATGACCACGACCGTGGTGTCTTCAATGGGCCATGGCTGTGCTAATGGCCACGACTGTGGGAATCCAGGTGTAAATTCCTTGTTGGCTCTGTTGATCTTTCACAATAAATGGTACAACCATGGGGGTGTTCCCACGACCATGTTGGGGTCTACAAAATGCAAATTAACTTAAAATTTCATCATTCATGGATTTCTTTGCTTGAGGTTGATCCTTGGCCATTGAAGGTGGTTTGAGGGAGCTTTTGGGGCCTTCGTTGGCCCCCTCCATGAGTAGAGGAACCCCAGGACTCCTTCCTTCTCTCTCATTCACCCTAATCATGGTCCAAGTACCTGAAAATGATGCAAAGAACATCCATAAGCACATTTGGCAATGATAAACATATTAGGGGAAAAAGCTTGTAATCTAACATGTTTATATGTGATTTAAGTAAAGAATGGCACAAGATGGAGCCCTAGAATAGGGCTACATCACCACCCCAAACTTAAAACATACTTGTCCTCAAGTATGTTCCAACTCAATCTCTTTTCAATTTTTCCACAAACAAGAAATGACAAATGCAATGTAAAAGATAATTATTGTTGAATGGGATCAAAGATGACTGAATACATGCATTTCACCTCTCTCCTCTCCTACTTTCACAATCCAATCATTTAAAAAAAATCACAAAACATATCAACTTCAAATATAGTGCATAGAATACACAAGTTATCCATATTTCTTCCATAAAGTTCTCGATAAACCGATTCATGATGATGTTAATCAAGGACAACTAGGAGTATTGTTTCACATTCATGCATTTAATCTTTTGTTTCAAATCACACCAAATGACCCACGTGGTTGTGGAAAGGGGAAAAATGAGCTAGGTTTGATATTTTCTATCTCAATGGGTATGAAAAAGGAAGAAAGGATTGTGGTAAGATTATGGAGTTCTTTTTCACACTCATCTTTTCTTTATTTGAATGCTCTTAAAAAGGAGCATCCTTTTATTTTATTTTTGCTTTTCTTTTTTATTTTCTTTTTCTTTTCCCTTGGTGTAGATAGGGCATATTGTGGATAGAGTGAAGTAGGGAGGTTGAAATGTGGTCACCCCCAACTTTTGGGGGTGGCCACGGCTGCTATGTGCACTTTGGCATCTTTTCATGACGCGGAGAGGTATGAAGGTGGCGAGTGAAAAGTCAGGTCAAAGAAGGGTCATAGGTATGATTCTCCACATAAGACATCCTGCATAAAAATTAATCCAATACTTCATCCTAGATATCACACCACATGAATGAACAAGATGAAATTGATATATCAATCAAGTGATTCCACAAACACTAAGTGTTCAAAGCTTGCTCAACTTCACAATTCAACCAAATCAATCACAATCATAAGTGAGGTGATGAACATGTAAAAAGTCAAACATTAATAACACTTAGCAACAAACAATGATAATTCACTTGCATTTGTCAAAGGTTGTCATTTTTATTCAAAATAGTAGAGATTGGGTCAAAACACACTTTTTAGATAAGAAATCTCAAATTTGGGCGAAATTGGCCAAAACGGTGCCAAGTTGCCTCCAATCACATCTAATCCTATATTATTAAACTTAAAGCGGCAAACACACAAATCCTAGCTAAAACATGCAAAAATTACCAAAAATCTACATGATATGCAATGCATAGCAAAAGAGCAAATTTTTTTGAAAATTACAAAAAAATGGCAAGAAAGCGAAGCAAACTACATGGCATGCAGGTATGCAAAGAAGTATACTCTAAACTAGAAATCAAGACAAGAAAATAGGAGAAAAATAACAAACAAAAAGTAAACAATAGGTGAGATGCAAAAAGAGTGAAAATGAAAACAAGGGCATACCGCCCTACCACGCCAAACTTTTGAATCATGTTGTCCTCAACATGACACTAAAGTTTAGGATGATAGGGTAGACGATCACTGTGGTGGTGGTGGGGGTGCTCCTCCCTATCTATAGTAGGCACCCCAGTAGTCTGACTATGGAGGCGGATAGCTGTCCTGAAAAGCTGATAAAGAACTCCACTAGTCTTCACACCGCTGTGGGTTCCTCTGAGCCTGGGCATTCTGAAATTGGTAAAGATGGTTGACCTGGTAATGCATATGCTAATGGTCCAACCACATGACATCCTGCGTCTACTGCAAGCCCTCTTATGCCCGTAGTATTTTGTCCTGCGTCGCATGAATGCCCTCTAGTTGTGCATGAATGGTGGCCATGTCATATGCATTCACTAAGGGTTGTTGTGGCTCTGACGCCCCTATCCTCTCTTCTCTTTTCCTCACTCGTCATGCCACTCTTTCCTCCACCGCCCATCTCAACTTAGATACTTGTGAAGGCTCTCCTAGACCCCCTGCAAAAACCACCTCAGGGATGCTATCTCCTCTGGGATTCTCCTCCTCATATTTCCTCAATTTTTCTAGAAAATCTTGAGTGGGTCCATATTGTGCCATGAGGGGTGCAGTATGGTAAGGCAGCTCCAAGGTGACTCATGGGTAAGGTGGATTGACTTGGAAGATGATCTTCTGATCCACAACTGTAATCATGGAAGAGCGAGCTAAGTAGTGCAAGTCAACCAACTTTCCTCCATCTGCCTTTGTGTAACCTGTCATGTCATGTCCTAAGGCAGTGTAAATCAACATCACTATCCCTCCCATTACAAAAGGATTTGTGCTCTTGGATGGGATTGTCCTCATATGCTCAATAAGTATCGCCCCAAGGTTCACATGCCTCTCCTTAGTCATCGAACCAAGTACAAAAATATCTTTCTTTGTGCAGCTGCCTTGGTTATCGTACCTGCCAAAGATGGTGTTTACTAACACCTTCTGAACATAGCGAAGGACTGAACTATGGATGGAACTTGTCTTGGATTTCCCCGCTACAAAGGTACTTTGGCCGGTGAAGTATTTCCACATTGCTGGATATGTGGAACTAGAATCATTTTTTGTCTTTCCTTCATCCAAGAGGGCTGCCATCTCTTCACTTGGGGAAAAAATCCGATTTAGTAGCTTTGAGGTTATCTTCCACCTCTTGCCCCCAATAATTATTTTAATGGCGTTCTCGCCATCATCAGTTGCTTTCTCTAGCGTAGCAAAAAAATGTTGAGTCAGCTCTATGTAAGACTCTTATTGCAGCGTAAGGATCTCAAACAATCCCATCTTCTCCATCAGGCCCTGGAAATAGGTGTAGAAGTCCATAGCCTCCATTGTTGCTTGGCATGCATAGCGAGTCACTAATACTTTGCATGTCAAGCACTCCGGGTGCTTAGGCTCCTTTTCCCTATCAGTAGTGACCTCGGGCTGTGGCTGGGGGCGTTGCTATGGTATCACTTGCTACTCAACATCTGGCATATCCGCATCTTCTTCATCATTTAGCACGAGCCGCCGATGTGGTCATGGCTGCGGCTGTGCTGTCGAAGAAACGGTCGGCCGTGCAGCTGAAGATGAAGGTCTCTCAGATGAGACGGAGGGCATGGAAGTAGATGTTGTGGCTGTACGAAGACCTCTTCTGTGATAGGATCCACTATGTCATCCAATTCGGCCTCCGTCAACCGGGGGTGGCTGTTCCTTGATTTCCTTTGGTAGGGGATGACACCCCTAGTCTTCTCCACTACTTTCCTTGCAAACTTCTTCATTCTTGCTCGAAAATGGAGGTGAAATTAACAAAATTCATATTTCTCTGAAGAACGAGGCTGTTGGGGCGGAATGGTGAGAAAATGGTGATTTTATGGATGGAAATCGGTGGAATCTAGAGATTAAGGTAGTGGAAATGGTAGGGGAATGATCGGGAATGATTTGGGAGTGATTTAGTGAAGATTTGAGGGTTGTAGAGGGTGGGAAGAATGTTGCATGGGCGCTAGGATGTGAAGCACGACTGTTCTGTTCTTCGGAGAAATGAACAAGTGAATAGAAAATTTGCAAAATTTGACTTAAAGTTGCTGGAATCAGGCTGCGGCACGACCGTGCTACTCGGCATGGCCGTGGTGTCTTCAGGTACCACAACCATGCTCCATTGCACGGCCATGCTTCCCTAGTTCTATATTTAGTTGATTTTCCCAATTTCTGACGATTTCTCTGTTGAAAGCGAGTGCACCACCACGGCCGTGGTGGGCAGTATAACTGTAGTATGACACTCAAATTTTGTTCAAACATCATAACTTTGATCTCAAGTTGATAGTCTATTGATTCTTTGTCAAAATTTCATCTATTCTTCTTCATTTCACTCTATTCTCACCTGCACATCTCAAAACTGCACAAAAACTATCAAATACAAGTGTGTATGTGTGTTTTTTCTTGGAAATTTTTAAAAACAAAGAAGAAGTATAAAAAATGTAAGGTTGGGTCAAAATTACAAAACCTAGGTGGGTTGCCTCCCACAAGCGCTGAGTTTCTTGCCTTTAGCTAGGCTTCTTGGTGATTCTTCATTCATTCATCCATTTGGAATTCTCATGTGTCCATTCTTGCAAAACATGCATCCCTCATTTGCACTCAATCTATTTTCCTCATCCCTTTCATCACAATGATCATCACCAATTTCTTCACCTTGGTGTCCTCTCAAATGCCCATTTGAACTTGTGAAGTGATCATGTCCAATATCCCTATCTCAGACTCACCGGGTTGGGGTCTTGTACATGTTGATGTTGATCTTCATGTCCATGAATGAGACTGTCATAGTGCCACTGCGTACATGAATTTCAACATCAGCTGTACATAAGAACGACCTTCCCAAGATGATGGGAATCTTCCTATCTTTTGGCTCCATATCAAGTATAATGAAATCCGCTGGGAACATCGTGCTTTTTTCTCTATCTATCATCACCAAAACATCATCCAGTCTACCCTTAGGCACTTTTATGGATCTATCCGCCAACTGTAGAGTGCAATGTGCTGGCTTCAACTTGCCTAAGCCTAGCTCAACATAGACATTGTATGACATCAAATTCACACTAGATCCCAAATCAAGTAAGGACATGTCTATGCGATGTCCCCCTATGTAACTAGGTATAAGTGGGGCTCCTAGGTATTTTCTCTTCACACGAAGGGAATGTTGTATGATGGAGCTCACTTGTTCAGTCAATCTCACCTTCTTTGGAATCCTCCCCGTTGACCTTATTTTTGTAGTGCATAGGTCTTTGAGACATTGGGCATATGATGGAATTTGTTTGATTGCATCCAAGAGAAGAATGTTGACCTTTACTTGTCGAAAGACCTCAAGAATGTCCATATTGTGCTTTTGTCTTCTATTCATAGCTGGGGCTCATCTAGTGCTTTAGGAAATGGTGGCTCACTAGCTATTGGCCCACTTGACTCAGCTTGATCTTCTTGTGGTGTAGCATGAGGTGGAGCACTAGGCCTCCCAATATCAACATGGGGTGGAAAATGATCATCTTCAGCAATCTCAATCACAACATCACCACTCGACTGCTTTTGCTTTGCTTTGTCACTCTTTCTTTGACTTGCGGGCTGCTCAAGAGTTTTCCCACTCCTTAGAACTGTCACAACACTACCTTGCTCATGGTGGAGAGGGGGAGCATGTTGTGGCTGTGGAGGAGGTGGAGGTGACACTTGGGGTTGAAATTGAGGTGGAGAAGAGAATTGAGGAGGAGGAGAGAATTGGGGTTGGAAAGTGAAGTTTTGGGAAATTTGAGGTGAGGGAGGTGGTGGAGTGTAAGGCTTGTAATGGCTTTGGAAGGAGTGAATGGGATGTACTTGCATGGGGGGTGGACTATAGAAGACGTGAGAAGAAGGCATAGGACCACTTGCTTCATGGTGGCTCATGATGGGTTTTGAAGACAATTTTTCTTCTTGGAGAGCAATTATGGAAGATAGTTGCTCTATTCTCTCTTATAACCTTGCAACATCTTTTTGAACATCATCAAATACTTTCAATCTAGAGAGAACCTCTTCCACAAACCTTGAGCTATATGTGGGACTTTGTGGTTCCTGGTAGCTATAGGAGTGAGGTGTCTTCTTTTCTTCCCTATAGAACTCAGTAGCATTAACAGAATGACAAGGAGGTTTGGCTACTTGGTTTCTCATGAAGCACACAATTTCACCAAACATTTTCATCAATTGTGGGCTTGAATCATCGTGAGTTGGAGATGTCACACCAAAAGATAGGTCACTGCCACTGACCAAACTAGAAGCTTTTATCCTTGAACTTTCTGCCAAACTCTCAAACAATGGCCATGTCTCTTCAAGTGGTTTAGCCATAAAAACTCCCCCACAAGAAGAATCCACTATAGCTTGACTTGAATGAGATAGACTAGAGTAGAAGGACTGAACTAGCTGCCACAAAGGGATCTCATGATGTGGACATTCTCTCAACATCTTTTGAAATCTCTCCCAAGCCTCGTGGAATCGTTCATTATCTATTTGACTGAAACTTGCTATGGCACGCCACATTTGTGTTAGCTTTGCTATAGAGTAGAATTTCCTCAAGAAAAAAATTTTCATCTCTCCCCAACTCATGATGTCCTTTCTTGAATCATACCACTCTTTGGCTTTGTCTTTGAGGGAGAAGGAGAACAAAGTCAGTCTGATTGTATCATCACTTGCTGTCGGTGTCCTAAAGGTGGAGCATAATTCAAGAAAGGAGTCTAGATGCTTGTAGGGGTTCTCACTCTCTGAGCCGTAGAAGATGGGCAAGAGCCCAAGAAGACTTGGAGGGATGGAGAATTTCTCCCCTAGCATCTGATCAACCCTGCTAGCAATTGACGATTTGTAGTTGCTAGGCATGAAGTCGTCTTGAAGTGGCCTGTGAAGTGCATTTTGGCCTTCCATCTTGTCTTCCCCTGAATGGCTTGTCCATGTACAAAGCACAACCAAAAAAAAGAGAACAAGTTAGTAAACCAATATACACAAAGAATGCAAAGAGTAATGAATAAAGAATAGCAATGATGACAGCAGTAGGAAAAGTCAAAGCAAAACTAACTAGCTAGGCCGAGGGCCTATAATTCTCAGCAATGATGCCAAAAAGCTTGGTGTGCTCCGGCTAATAGTGTTACACACTACTCAATTGGAGTTTTGAATAGATGCAACCCCGAGGACAGAAGCACATGAGTGGATTCACTTTCTATATTTATAAAACCAAACTTAACACCTACTACTAAACCAACTACACCCGCAAGTGCACGGGGTCGTGTCGTAGTATAGGAAGGTTTCAAGTATATGGCCGATCCACAGGGAAAAGAGGGGGCACTAGAGCTAGGTTTAGTTTGGCTAGGTTCCTACTGCGAAGACTAGGGTTAAGGGTTTGAAGGTTGATTTGATTGTTAAACTACTATGAACAAACGAGGAATTAAAGGCTAGAATGAAATCTACATTAACCCTAGACTAGATTAAGGCTAAACCAGCAAGAAATGATTAAGCTAGGTATGAAAGGGCAAATTACACTAAGGCAAGCAAGAGAGAAGCAAAAGAGCAATTAAAGAGCTAAGCTAGCATGAACAAGGCAAGAGCAAGGAAAGAAGCTAACTAATCAAGAAAAGAACTAATTAAGCTAAGCAAGAACAAAACTAGGATTTTAAGCAGTAAAGAGAGGTATGGGCTATTTAGGGGTATGAACTTATCACTTAAGTTGGGGGTGATATATGAACATTATGATTCCATTTAGATTATCCAAACCAAACAACGAGTTAGAGTCTAATGAATTAACCTAAGCTACTAACTGACCATGGATATGCTAGGTTGTGTGTAGGGGAACTAGTCCCTAACACCCCCTACTACCCTTACGATGCTCAATTGAGTTAGGGATTAGGTTCAATTCAAGTAGAGTCCAATCAAGTCTAGGTTTATAGATTAGAGATTCCTAAAGCAATTAGGGGCCGAGGGTAGTAATGGGGAGGTGAAATTAGGGTTTTGGACCCCAATTCCCCCACATTCTAGCCTTGAGAAGGCACCATGCTAATTGCACTAGAATTATATAATCCAACTACTTAGATCTATCACTTAGGTTTAGGGAGATTGATTAGGATGTAGGAATATGGGAGGCAACCTAGGGATCCAAGAATTGGACCTAGGGGCAAATCCCAAAATTCACACATACAAGAAATTTGCCTAAATTCCTAGGTGATTTCACACACAAACCAACAAGCAATCCATGGAGAATGAGATAGAAATAGAATATAATCATTAACAAATGGAATTACAATGTTTACATGTCATTTCCCCCCAACATGGTATCAAAGTAACATAATTTCCCGCAAACATCCCACCCAAGGGGCCTAGCTACTCATAACAAAGCAAAATACAAAAAGAGAGGGGAAAGAATGAGTAGAGGAGTGAAAAGCCATGATGAGCTCGGTGAAGACTCCTCCTTCTCCACCTCCTAGAAGTTGTAGCTCGAGCTCCCTCCTCCAAGGTAGGTGAATGGCATGGATGTATGGTGGAAATGGGTGAAAACAATGGAAAACTAGGGTTTTGGTGGTGGAAATGGTGAAATGGAGGTGGAATGAGGTGGGAATGGATGGAGGAAAAAATGGGGAGGCTAGAGTGGATGTAGGGTAGCTAACCTCATGCCCCAGCCTCCACCTAGGTATATATAGGTATGCGGAAGCACTAGGGTAAGTAGGGGTAGGATAGGGAAAATAGTGTACAAAAATGGTAGGGTTGATTGGTCACCACGACCATGTTGATGTGCCACGACCGTGGTGATGGTGGTATTGGACAGTCATGCAGTAGGGACACATGCGTGGTATGGAAAAGGCGTTGAAGAGGCTAAGTAGATAGGTGTCCACGGCTGTGGCGGAGTGCCACAGTCGTGGTGGGTGAGTAGCACCACGACCATGTTTTGGTAACACAACCGTTTTAGAGTAGGAGGACATGGTCGTGGAGGAGCAACACATGCGAGTTGAACTTCATAGGCCACGGTCGTGGCGACTTGGGGGAAATTCCCTGTTGGTTTTGTTGATTCTTCGTCATAATTGACACGACCGTGGGGCATGCCCACGACCATCTGTCACTCTGCTGGCCACGACCGTGTGGATGACCACGGCTATGGTGTCTTCAATGGGCCACAGTTGTGCTGATGGCCACGGCCGTGGGAATCTTGGTGCAAATTCCTTATTGACTCTATTGATATTTCACAATAAACAGTACGAACGTGGGGGTATTCCCACGGCCGTGTTGGGGTCTACAAAATGCAAATTAACTTCAAACTTCATCATTCATGGATTTCTTTGCTTGAGGTTGATCCTTGGCCATTGAAGGTGGTTTGAGGGAGATCTTGGGGCCTTGTTTGGACCCCTCCATGAGTGGAGGAACCCCAAGACACCTTCTTTCTCTCTCATTCACCCTAATTATGGTCCAAGTACCTGAAAATGATGCAAAGAACATCCATAAGCACATTTGGCAATGATAAACATATTAGGGGAAAAAGCTTGTAATCTAACATGTTTAGATGTGATTTAAGTACAAAATGGCACAAGATG
Source organism: Alisma plantago-aquatica (assembly GCA_963693085.1). NCBI lineage: Eukaryota > Viridiplantae > Streptophyta > Magnoliopsida > Alismatales > Alismataceae > Alisma > Alisma plantago-aquatica. The sequence goes on along the minus strand of OY856411.1, from coordinate 782,021,880 downwards.
GAGCCCTAGAATAGGGCTACATCAATAACCAAAGAGGAACAAGTTGAAACACCTCCACCCAGCCACATGTACTAGTAGTCTCGTTGAGTCATGATATCCAAACAATGGCTCAACGTATGATGTATTCTCTTTCCCATATGGAAGGAAACTTTAGATCGCATGGACCTCATACATACCCAGTGAGGGATCACAGAAGATCCTATGAGAATGTATGAAGATAGGAGCATTTGAATAAATGGGCAGTTTAATACCTAATAAAACTATTGCATAGTTGTTGAAGATAGACATGATGTTTAAGTTGGATCATGTTCCTAAGGAGAATGAGGTTGAGAATGCAATATATCATTTAAATGATAGTGCTTATCATTGGTGGGATGTGATTAGATGCAAATAAAAGGGAAACCATTGTCTTGTTTAAAATTAATAGGTGTTTTGAGTCATGTTATATTCTTGATACATACATATGTTGCAAACTAAGACAATTCAAGATGTTGGAATAGAGATCCATGTTTGTTACTAAGTTTGGATTTCTATTATAAGATCTTGTGAGGTTCTTTGCACAACTCAGTTTGATATTTTGATAAGATAAGGAGGTTTGGAGAAGGTTTGAAACTCCAATTTCTAAGAGAAGGTAGCTATTAAAGAGTTCTAGTCAAACTTCCATGAGATTGTTGATGTACTAGAAGATTTGAACAAGAAAATGTATCAAGGAAGAATGTTGAGTCATAAAAAAGGCATAGAGTGGACATATCAAGGTCCAATCCTAGTAATCTCTTGGGGATAGGTAGACCACCTACATAATTAGCCATGAGGAAACCCATCTATGCTTAGTGCAAAGTCTAGACCATAAAAGATTGAGGTAGATGAAGAAGTAGGAGAGGGGGAAATGGTAGAGGCTACCAAATCCAGTGAGCATCCAATGCTAATTTTTCAATGGTGACCAATCCATAGATATTTGCAACACCTTGCTACACATAAACACCTCTATAGTGCACAAAGTGTGGAACTTATTAAATATGAAAATTTTGGGGTCATAATCCAACCACATGTTATATCATTTGATGTCCATGACACTACTCCACATATTGTTCACATAAAGTAAAACATCACTAGGGTAGAGGTTGAGGTGAAAGTTCCAACAAGTACATCAGTGAAAACAATGAAGTAGAAAAGAACTTGCTTTGTAGGAAGGGTTGAAGTGTTTAGGGATCTTGGTTAGAGACTAGTACATGCATAGAAAGAGGGAAAGCATCAACTACAAACTAAGTATATGCTATGAATCAATAGGAGGGATTCATATTGCCATGAGTAGTGATGGTTATGAAAGTAACTATAAATGCTACTACTCATGTTAAAGTTTTTATAGATTGTGGAACTACACATTTCTTCTTGACTTAAGATGTCATAGGAAACATAATCACTTGTTAACTATACCCTTGTTATACAATTGTTTTTGGAGATTCATGTAGTAGAACATGTTATCATAGGAGATTCATTATGTAGGTATGCATTATATAATAAGAACCATATTATTCCAATAGATTTCCCCCCACTCGAAATACACATATTTAATGTAATCACAAGCTTATATTATTTGAAATACTACAATATAAGATTGAATTGGTTCACCAAGGAAGCAAAATTGTTTCACCAAGGAAGTTGAATATGAAGATGGGTGGTAAGACTTGGATCTTGATAGTAGGTAGGACGGTTTTTCCTATATGCTAATATATTTAACAACATATGATAAGATGTTAAGGAAGGGATGTCCAGGGTGTCTGGAACAAGGTGAATGATAATACAGAAAAGAAACGTAGTTTATATGAGGTATATGTAGTTCATGAGTTCATTCATGTCTTTCCTAAAGAATTACATGGTTTCTGCCATCAAAAGAGGTTTGATTTTAGATAAACCAAAACACCAAGGACTCTGTATTTATGTCTACAATGTAACTAAATGTCTCTAACATAACACATGCTATTGAAGAAGCAAATATAGGAGTTGTTAGATAATAGTTTATCGAGACTTGTACCTCATACTAGGGAGCACCTATTTTGTTAGTCAATAAGAAAGATGGGACAAGGGCAATTATGTAATAAATTCATGCAACTCAACAAAGTCACACTCAATAATAGGTTTCATTTGCCTAAGATTGATGATTTGTTGGATTAGCAAAGTGAGATACAGTTAATTTTCAGATTAATATGTCGTCAGGGTAGAACATTTAAGGATTAGGCCCTTAGATGTGTGAAAGATAGCTTTCTAGAAATATTTTGGCCTTTATGAGTGTATGTCTATTCCATTCACATTGGACAATGATACTAGGTTCTTTATGGATATGATGAATAGAGGATTGTTATAGTTTTTGTGTCAATTTCTAGTAGTATTTATCCTTGACTTCCATGAGCATCTCGTATGACGAGCATTATAGATATTATTCCAGTACTGCTGATATACTAAGTTCGGTAAGTATGAGTTCCTGGTATTGCAAGTTTGTTTATGAGACATATTAAATTAGGTCCATCCTTCTGAACATGGAAAGGAGATGCTATGACCAACTGTCAGTCGACAACTTAATATTTTCAAGGCACATCTGGTATTCCCTGTGACAATTATTTTTGTTTATATGCCTATGTAATTTTTTGGATAAGAACACTTATTTGATTCAACAAGATGGTTTAGGAGTTTCTTGTTAAAAAGCACATTAGATATCGTACATTTCACATAAGAAAATTTACTATGTTAACCTAAGATCAGTTAGTTGAAGGATTTGACTTTATGATTGAGCATAGATGTTTAACTATTAAGTCATGTCCTTTATAATATTAAACTTATTTTTTTAAAATAGGGTAATATTATAATTGAAGATATATAATTTAAAAGAAATAAAGAAAACACATATGTTATGTATGGTATTTTATTGGATACAATAAAAAAATCCATAATATAAGTTGTTGGATTTCTTAAATCATGGTGTTTTAAGTTTTGGATTTCAAGCATCAAGATTATTTGTAATCTAGTAAGGCCTATATAAAATATACCAGTTTTCCCCTTCAATGATATCCAACAAAATTATGTCGGGTGTATTTTCATTTTTATCTTGTATTTTGGGATAAAATAAGATAATGTGTCCTGAATTCATAAAAAGTAGAGGTGAAAAATAGATTTTTTGCTTTAACACCTCTACTCTCTTTTATAATTCCATTAACCCTGTTACAATTATCCAAAATCCTTAAAACCCATACAATTTCCCTCATATTCAAAACAGATGTTGGGAAACATTAGGTACTTCGATGTTATCCTAATTTTTAACTTACACTAGCATTTTTTTTTGTCGGTAAAAAAACTCTGTTACTATGATGTTGCCCAAAAACTTTGGGTACAAATGAAGCACCCCTATTTACAATCTCGGGTGACAAGTCATTAATAGAAGGAAACTAAAAACCAGAACATAGAAAATGCTACGACACACAAAGGAGCCACCTATCTGAACAAAAGGAAGGAAGGAAACAAGATCTAGCTAGCCATACAACTCCCAGAAGGACTAAAAAGATACAATCCTAATCTAAATAAGACTACACTAGAATGAAAATCATCCACTGAAATTGTGATGCCTTGGATAGAAGGATAATAGCTCTAGTTGTCCTAGATTCTATGCAACCTGTAGATTTGATTCCAAACCATCAGTTGTCCAGATCATAGAACTTTCGGTCAGTTAAGTGCCTAACCCCCAGATCTTCAGATGCTGAATCAGAAGACCATGCCAAGGCCAGTAAAATGACCATTCAGGCACTGGAAATAACCCCATCCTCTGAAAGTGTACCGAGTAATCATCTGCAGAACCTTCACATAAATCCACTAAGCCAAACCTTAGTACCTGAAGACAAGACAAAATGCAGACAAGAAACCAAATAGCTAGGATCCATCTGATAGGAAAGGAATTAGAACTAACCCCCTCCCATTTCTTCCTGGCTGCTTTCTTTTTCCTTTTGGACCTTGACTCCTCATACTGTAGTGATTCATCTCACAAATGATCTGAATCAACTTCAGAGTTAGAGTCTCCAATGGAACCGTCAACATCCTTGAGAAGATTCTTGCTCTGTTGGTAATCAACTGAAAAGCCACACCTTTCCCAAATCTTCTTAACCTTCCAAGACTCAAACTTGCTTCTATTGAAATCCAATTCCCAGTCCAGGTTGAGACAACCCACATTACAGACTGGGGAGGACTTGAATATATCGGGTTCTGCTTGGGGAACATGGGGTTCATTGGACTGAGATGGAGAACCAGAGACATTTCTATTGAGTACTACTTCTTCAATCTGCTTCTCAATGGCCTTAAGAAGGCTTTCATCCTCAAAGACAGTAGTATCAGTAGATTCCTCATTCATCTTCTGTCCAGAATCAACTAGGACATTCCTATGAACACCTGCATTCTTGCCAAACTTCACCTGCAGGTTGTTACTTGGGGGAGGCTTTTGAGACTTCTGAGGACATGACAATTGTCTATGGCCAAATCTCTTGCAGCACGAGCAAACAAATGGTTTTGAGATGACATCCACCTTTATCTACTTGACAACTGAATTGACATGTTTTTTCGTTGACTTGGGCAGAGTCGAGTCACTACTGACCTCAACGCAAGTGACGGCAGATCCAAGGCATCCCACAGTGATTGAGTTATCATCGAAATCCACTGGCTTCCCGATGGTGTTGGCAACCCTTGCAATATGATCGCGTCACCATGGGATACCAACATTCTCTATCTTGACCCAAATTGGGACCTATGAGAATGAGAGCGGCCGAAGGGGTGTCCCAGGCTTCCATGACTGAGCGACAATCAAGGAGCTGTAACGACCCCGCGTCCCGGTAACCCCCAATTATGGGAGATCAGGAGGTTAGAGCCATTACCTCAATTAACATGATCAAAGGTTTGACAAATAATCAATAACAACTATTAATTTTACCAACTAAACTAAAAACTGGTATAAAGTAAAACTTTGCATACCTTTTCCAAAAATTGGGATATCTATCCACATCAGGAGTCTATTCTAACTAATCCTCCTTTGTACTTTAATTCATATTTAATTCCACATATGCCACTTTACTGTTTGTCCTTTTCAATCTTGTACCTAAAACGCCGACAAAGAAAATGTCGGTCAGCATATCAGAATATGCTGGTATGTGGGGACAACCAAAATTTTGAAAATATGGATAAGAATCTAATTATTACAATCAAGTTAATTAACAAGACAATTTACGCTTTTCAGTACGACATTCTCCATCGCTTTTTCCCTAACCTTGGCATACCCCCTTTCGGGTTTCACTTTTGCCATTGACTTAAGGCCACCTTCTCAATCCCGAGCTTGGTTCCTGGGGTCACCACTCATGGTGCCCTCTAGTCATGAAATATCATAGGCCACCTTCTCAATCCCGAGCTTGGTGCCTGGGGTCACCACTCATGGTGCCCATGGGTCTTCCCTCCTGGGCTTGACCTCTTTGCATCATTCATCAGGGTGGTGTGTAGGTGCGAGAATACATACTTATAATATACTTGTGATAATCGTAGTGACCTTATAATTTGCAAGTATGAACATCCAACTGATAATTTGCATTCAATGCGGTGAATCAATCGGGAAACTCTTTGGGAAACTAATTTGATTAACCATAATTAACCACATACATGTCCAGTCGAATCAACAAGCTAATAGTAATCCAAGCAAGAAAGTATCCAGGCAAGCAGTTCAATCCGCATACGCAAGCAAGAACCCTGAAAAGTACATGTAATCTAATTACCATTCACTTTCTTATATTCTATTCATTTGAACTCGCTTCCTAGGGTTTCCTACTTCCTTTTAGGGTTTCATTAGGGTTCATCTTAATTATTGACACCATAAACCCTAAACCCTAACTAAGATGGGTTTCCTACTTCCTTTTAGGGTTTCCTTCCTAATAGATATAGTTTGACTCACAATAACATTATTCCTATGAATCTCAAATTAATCACGTTAATCACCCTTTTTACCCTGGATTAGGGCTTCTATATGCATTATCATTAATTTATGGGTAAAACCCTAAAACAAGCAATTCATTATCTAATATTGGGTTCAAATCTTACTTTGCCTCTTAACAAATTATTATAACCCAAAATAACCTAAATAAGACATTAAATCCGATTTCCAATCATAATTAGGGTTTATCATGATTTAATGCATAAACATGGGTAACTTAATAGACTTTTAGCATTATGATTAGATTTAGACTATAAAACTATTTTTACTAGATTCCTCTCATTCTCCTGATCAATTTTCATATACTATTTTTACCACTTATCTTTTACGATTTTTACAAAATTATTACCTTTGGGCCAAAGGCAGTGCGCCACATGTCCTTTTCTCTCTTTTCTTTACGATCCATTCTTTTTCTCACGGATCCCGTCTAGGGTCCATCTACCCAAGGACCCAGATCCGACTCCCTGTCATCTTCTTCACATGACTCACGACGGACTCCCGCCCCTATTTTATCGGAAGAACATGGCTCTTGCGCGGCAGCCCTCTGCTCCTTCCTGGAGCCTTGCAGGTCGCAACGGACCGGGATGGGAGTTCGCCTCCCTCCCTCCAGCCACCTTCAATGGAACCTGGTACCCCCCATCTACTCATCTTCATAACGGCTCCTCCCACTGTGGAACTCTATTTTCACAGGGTGAGAAGAGCACTCACAACCAGCGAGGCTCCCACACGATCCACACAGGTTGAGCACCCTAACTTGCTCCCGATGTGAGTCCCCGGCTCGTCGTCCTCTCCTTCCCGATGAGGTGTCGCCATAGACCAAGATCAATAGTGATTGGGAGTCCACTGCCACTGCTCCATGGTCTAGAACAGAACAACAAAAAATGAGGAATGGGAGACTAGAAGATGTGAAGTGACCACAAAACCAGCCTATCGTGTCTTCCTCTACACACACGGTCACTTTGCACCTCTCCATCCATCGTGAGGGGGGGGGTTATAGGTATTGCCCACAGTCCATAGTCATGGAGTCTGACTCCATCGGTACTTTGGGGAAACCTCGGATCGCTCTCCAAAAGTATCCAAATCCAGGCTCATTCCACTCGGAAAGGGATCCTATTCACAATGGAAAAGGTCCCATTAGTGCTTGATTATTGATTAGCAAGGAATCTAGTCCTAAAATTATGTGAGTCTTTTCCTCCTTCCCTTATTTTAGGCGAAGTGCAGCCACTATTAGATCCAGATCCAACGGCTATCGGGCCCTCAGTAAGAATAGAAAACAAATCAGATTGTGACATTTAATACAATCCTTTTCACTTTAGGAAAATTTATAAAAATCATATCTCCCAAACCACATGTCCAATTAATCCCAAAATTTGAGGAAAACTTAATGAAGACTTAATCTACCTTGTGCCAAATTTTGGCTCATTATATAAAGAAACTGGGTCCTTTTCTTTAGTTTCAAGTTATCACTTAATTATATATATATATATTCCTCACATATTTTCTCTTTCCCTTTCCATTAAATTATCATCTCAGATTCCTTGGACCTCAAGGAACCTTAAAGGCACGAAATCCCATCTTGGGCGAATGTTTATTTCTCTTATTTCTTTATCCCTTCCTTACTTATTCCTTTTATTAGATAAATTCCTTTTTCTTTTATTTTTCTTTTTCTTGTAATTGGCTCAATAGCCAATAAAGCTCACAATCAACCAAAAAGGCTATGGTACACAAAATTTATTCTATTGTGACCATTAATGCCACTTTCTAGATATTTTCAAGTATTTCTAAAAAATACTTTGCTTATTATCCAATATCTTTTATTTTTTCCATTATTTGGGATTTTCTTCTTTTCTTCTCTTTTATATCCATTATTGGAATAATCTCTTAATAGGAACCAAGAAATTCCTACTGTAAGGGAGATTTGCAAAGAAATCCCTTCTTTGAAACAAAGCATACAACTTTTTCAATTAATTCCAAATTCACAAAATCATTGTATTTCAATTATGAAAACAGATACAAAATTGAGGTTGTAACATCCTTCCCCTCTTATAGGAATTTTGCCCTCAAAATTCCACTAAGCACACAAAAAAACTGGATAAGCCTTTCATATGTCCATCATGGCTCCCATATGGCATCACCCTTTCCATGGTGCTTCCCAAGAACCTTCATCATCTCATATTCTTACATCTGAGTTCTTTCTTACCTTGGTATATCATACCCTCATAGGTGACTCAGGACTTTTCAGCCTATCAAAAAGCTGAATAGGTTTAGGCTCAACACATGGCTTGGGTACCTCACATAGTGCTCTAGATCAGACTCATGGAACACATTATACATCATGTTATCTTGAGGGTAAGGCTAAACACAACCATCTCCACCAATCCATCTCAAATGGACCCATATATTGGGGACTCAACTTTCTCAGTTGTAGCTTAGAGGGGTCGGATTTTCACATCACATACTTTCCCACAGTGAACTGCATGCCATTCTGCTCTACATCTATTCACGACTCATGTCGCCCCTGGGCTTTCTCACAACCATTGCACAATCAAAGTGATTCCATCTGCACACACTGTGGTCCTTTTTCTGACATTTGCAAGGCCCCTTCACCAACATCATCTTAATGAAGTGGTGACCGACACAACCTCCCTTACATAGATTCTTTACATCCCGATATTGTCTATGGTGGTTATCATCACATCTTACAGAGAATAAGAACTGTCTCCATGTATCACCTTGAGTAAGCACACATGCTCTCATCAGACCCTCTAGTCTAGATCATACTAACCATTAATTAGGGGTGATAAACTGTACTAATATCGAGTTCTTCATGTACCTACTTCCACCGTATGGAGATGAATCTTTAGGTTATACTCAAGAACTTTTAAACTCGCATCATGGTGTAGTTGAACCATCTCTCCCTCATATGTAGTTCAACCGGATCCGTCCCTAGACAATACTCTTTCTTTCTCTTGTTATCTAGGTAAGGCGATCTACCATAACCCATATTGCATCTTGACCTTCCTTGGGCTAGGGGAGACTTACCAAAACATCCATAATGATGAACTCCCATTCCCTCTCGGGGACTCTTTATCCTCTATATCAACTCATTGGGTTATTGGTGTTCGTCCTTCACCTCCTGTCATGCATGACAACATGCCACATTCAACATTATCTTAGGCATCCAAAGTACTACTATCACTTACTATCTTCGTAGTACCATGGTGTATGGTGATCATGATCACTTGTATGTCATGATTCCTCAAGATTTTATTCCTCGAAAACCCTAAACCACTCTAGTCGGGGTATCATCATTTCTAGAGAAGTGCATCAGAGGTTCTACAACCATCCTTTTATTGCATCAAGGCCTAGGCTGGCTAACCCAATAACCACTAACTTGATCAACAGACTCGTTACATCAGAGTGTTAGTCCAAACATATTTCACAAACTTAGGGTTAACCTAACAACCTCTTCTAGCCTCCAGCTAAACTAGGAAGCTACATCTCAACCAAAGCATCCATTACCACTTCACATCCTTAGGTGTAAGGTAATGTTGGAGACATACACCTCCATGTATTCCACTTATCATTTCATCTCGGACTTTAGGTCTATCTTGAATAAGAAACTTAGAGCTAATTTTCTTGGTTATCAAACTCAACCTTGTAAAACTCACAAATTCCACATAGCTCATGATAAAAACATCCTCATAAGATGACTAATTTAGTTCTCTTGGTGTTTGTAAACCATCCATGTATCGTTCACTCCACCAGGTATGTTATCATCTCTGTCCTCATACTCATGGAAACATTCCAACTCACATTACCTTTTATCCTTGGTGTATGGCATGCGTATTGTCCTATCTCTCACTCCCATAACAAGAGGAAATAAGCATTTGGTTGTAGTCCAAATACAGAGTTCTTCCTATTCCAAGAGTAGAGATGGTACATCCCACCTTCCCAGTACACCTTTAAATCTAAGTTGAAATGTGCCACCTATGTCTCTATATCACAAACATCTCGATATCAAAGTTACTTCCATGGAAAACTGGTCTCGAACCCTCTTGGGTCACCACACAATCCTTGGTCATCTCCTCTAGGTCTATAGGGTGCCGACACTTTTGGGGTCATCCCTCTTCCCTTATGCATCTAGAGAGTTCCCTACTCATCCGCCCTTTGGGTCCCATGAGTTCATGAAGGTGATCAATCTCCTAACCCATGGCCCTCAGACAATGATAGTTGTTACCTCCCGACCCTATGGTCATGTGCAACTAGGGAATTAGGCAACTCCTACTTCCATCAGTCTTATCCCAACCTGACTCTAGGATAGACTTAGGATTCTAACATAGTACATGTCCAACTTAGAACCTTACCCAAGCCTTCATCATCTCTCTCTCTACATTCATGGGATGAATTTCATCCTTTCATAGGGGTCATGGCAACCTACCTACCTTGGTCAGGCCCCATGCCGGTTACCTCCATGGTAACACATCCACATGCACTTAGGGACGGTTATCTATGGGTCTACAGGTTCATCCTCATACCATGTACTTTTCACTTAGCTTCTCAAGATCCTATGAGTCCTCTTTAGGTTTCCTCAAAACCCAAAAAACTAGTATACACCCCACCAGAGGGTCCCTCTCCCAAGATGGGAGGAGACTACAACTCTTGACAACAAAGTCACAAACATACTTAGGTCTAGGGTTTACATCCACACGAGCATGCTTAACCCTAACAAGCCACTAAGGCACAAGAAGACCACCTGCTAAACCATGCTAGGTCACACTTGTTCTCATCCTCAACATTGGATCAAGATCATAGCTGCCTATGTCACTAACTTAGATGTGAGGGGTTCATCAAACATACCTTCAACTTAAGGGGTTTCCCTATCCTCTAAATAGGAGTGTCATGCTCAATCTATGGAAACTCAAATCTTGTCATGAGCATCAGGTATACCACTTCCCCTCTTAGGCCTAGGAACCCTAGGTTCACTTTTTGGATGTCCAACTGTATGCTCAACCTTTTAACCACGAACCAAGCATGTACAAGGTATGATATGCACTTCCCATGATCATTCTACTTGAACAACACTTCAGAGTGGAGTCCTCCTCAAGGGCAAACAACAAGGTATAAGACTTCACAACCTATTACTAAGCCTCTTCAGGGTCTAAGGATCTCTTCTTCCTAACTCAGAAGGTAAACACTTATACCATAGGCACATAGGTACCAGCAACCTCATCCTCTCTCTAGGGTTTGGTTCCTCTAAAGGCAACCAAGATATCATCAACCTCCAGGGATCATGCATGAGGCAACCACAACCATCCACTTAGGTCACATCATCCTCAACTCCCCACTGTTCCTCATATCTCGGAGTCTAAGCTTCCAACCTTCTTGCTTGGATCCTTCTCTCTCTCTCTCTCTAGAGCTAACCCTACAAACAGCCTTACTACCAGAGGTCCTCTCTCCATGAAGGTGGATCAAGCTCACAAGCATACCCCTACATGGGTGAAGCCTATGCTCGCTCAAGATTATCCATAGCTCTTTATGCTTATCTCATAAGCTATCCAACATACTCTCCTGGCCAGGGTTTCAACCTACTGCCCGCACTACTGATGTACTCTAGGTGCGTGTTATTCCCTACTCACATAAGCCCATAGGGTTCTATAGATTCTTCACTAACCTCATCATTGAAGGAGCTATCCTTCACTCTAACATGCATGACCCTTCCCAGGGTTGGGTCGCCAAAGGCACTAGGTCATCCACTCTTACATGGATCATATCGTCATGGGTATCAAACTATCCTCATGATCTATCATGACTTCTAGCTCATCGTGTCATCTCTCCCTCTAACTAACACTTAGGGTTAAGATTGGCATCATCCTCAAAGGATGTGCCATGTCTCTAATTTTAATGGAGGTCTCTACCTCCAAGACTATCTCTCTTTACTTATCCTCCTGAAAAGAAGGTCTAGCCTCATGTCTCTCCTGAGGGCATGACAACTTATGTCATACGACCTAAGCATGTATCTATTCTTTAGTTTACGCTTAACCTATTAATCTTATGTCCATGATATCTTATTTACATGCTTTTCATTAATTTGGTGGAGGATTCCTTAATCCTTATCAACCTTACCCATACCTCGAGAGGGTGAGGAAAAGAGAGAAAACCCTAATCCTTAAAATCCTTAACAACATTTGAGTTGAGAAGGGATGAACAAGATGAGAGAGTCCTAAAGGTATCTTATTTCGAGTCAAATCCTAAGACATTGGCCAGGAAGTCACACTAATCCAAGAGTCCTCGTAATCCAACTAGTGGTGCAAAGGAAAATCTTGCCAGCCCCCGGACGTGATCCTTTTCTAGACACCTCTGTCTTTCAGAAAATCCTCAAATAACTCCCTTGGGTTCTATGGAGTTTGTAAAATTTAATAATTATTAAAGATTAAATGAGGAATCTATGCTCTGTTACCAATTGTAATGATCCCGCCTCCTGGTAACCCCCAATTAAGGGAGATCAGGAGGTCAGAGCCATTACCTCAATTAACAGGATCAAAGGTTCGACAAATAATCAATAACAACTATCAATTTTACCAACTAAACTGAAAATTGGTATAAAATAAAACTTTGCATACCTTTTCCAAAAACTGGGATATCTATCCGCATCAGGAGTCTATTCTAACTAATCCTCGTTTGTACTTTAATTCTTATTTAATTCCACATATGCCACTTTACTGTTTTTCCTTTTCAATCTTGTACCTAAAACGCCGACAAACAAAATGTCGGCCAGCATATCGGAATATGCTGGTATGTGGGGACAACCTAAATTTTGCAAAAATGGATAAGAATCTAATTATCACAATCAAGTTAATTAACAAGCCAATTTACGCTTTTCAGTATGACATTCTCCACCACTTTTGCCCTAACCCTGGCATACCCCCTTTCGGGTTTCACTTTTGCCATTAACTTAAGGCCACCTTCTCAATCCCGAGTTTGGTGCCTGGGGTCACAACTCATGGTGCCCTCTACTCATGCAATATCATAGGCCACATTCTCAATCCCGAGCTTGGTGCCTGGGGTCACCACTCATGGTGCCCATGGGTCTTCCCTCCTGGGCTTGACCTCTTTGCATCATCCATCAGGGTGGCATGTAGGTGCGAGAATACATACTTATAATATACTTGTGATAATCGTAGTGACCTTATAATTTGCAAGTATGAACATCCAACTGATAATTTGCATTCAATGAGGTGAATCATTTGGGAAACTAATGCGATTAACCATAATTAACCACATACATGTCCAGTCGAATCAACAAGCTAATAGTAATCCAAGCAAGAAAGTATCCAGACAAGCAGTTGAATCCACATATGCAAGCAAGAACCCTGAAAAGTACATGTAATCTAATTACCATTCACTTTCTTAGATTCTATTCATTTGAACTCACTTCCTAGGGTTTCCTACTTCCTTTTAGGGTTTCATTAGGGTTCATCTTCATTATTTTCACCATAAACCCTAAAACAACAAATCTAATCTCAAACCCTAACTAGCTTATTAATTCCTTCCTAACAGGTATAGTTTGACTCACAATAACATTATGCCTATGAATCTCGAATTAATCACGTTAATCACCCTTTTTACCCTAGATTAGGGCTTCTATATGCATTATCATTAATTTATGGGTAAAACCCTAAAACAAGCAATTCATTATCTAATATTGGGTTCAAATCTTACTTTGCCTCTTAATAGATTATTATAACCCAAAATAACCTAAATAAGACATTAAATCCGATTTTCAATCATAATTAGGGTTTTATCATGATTTAATGCATAAACATGGGTAACTTAATAGAATTTTAGAATTATGATCAGATTTAGACTATAAAACTATTTTTACTGGATTCCTCTCATTCTCTTGATCAATTTTCATATACAATTTACTTTAATCCAAGCTACCAATTATCTTCTACGATTTTACAAAATTATTACCTTTGGGCCAAAGGCAGCGCACCACGTGTCCTTTTCTCTCTTTTCTTTGTGATCCATCCTTTTTCTCACGGATCCTGTCCAGGGTACATCTACCCAAGGACCCAGATCCGACTCCCTATCATCTCCTTCACGCGACTCGTGATGGACTCCCGCCCCTATTTTATCGGAAGAATAGGGCTCTTGCGCGGCAGCAATCTACTCCTTCCCGGAGCCTTGTAGGTCGCAACGGACTGGGATGGGAGTTCACCTCCCTCCCTCCAGCCACCATCAGTGGATCCTGGTACCCCACATTTTCTCATCTTCATAATGGCTCCTCCCAATTTGGAGCTCTATTTTCACAGGGTGAGAAGAGCACTCACAACCGGCGAGGCTCCCACACGATCTAGACAAGCTGAGCACCCTAACTTGCTCCCGACGCGAGTCCTTGGCTCATCATCCTCTCCTTCCCGATGAGGTGTCGCCATAGACCAAGATCTCTAGTGATTGGGGGTCCACTGCCATTCCTCCATGGTCTAGAACAGAACAACAAAAAATGAGGAACATGAGACTAGATGATGTGAAGTGACCACAAAACCAGCCTATCGTGTCTTCCTCTACACACACGGTCACTTTGCACCTCTCCATCCATCGCGAGGGGGGGGAAGAGCCCCTTTTATAGGTATTTCCCATAGTCCACAGTCATGGAGTCTGACCCCATCAGGACTTTGGGGAAACCTCAGATCGCTCTCTAAAAGTATCCAAATCTAGGATCATTCCACTCGGAAAGGGATCCTATTCACAATGGGAAAGGTCCCATTGGTGCTCGATTATTGATTAGCAAGGAATGTAGTCCCAAAATTATGTGAGTCTTTTCCTCCTTTCCATATTTTAGGCAAAGTGCAGCCACTGTTAAATCTAGATCCAACGACTATCGGGCCCTCAGTAAGAACAGAAAACAAACCGGATTGTGGCATTTAATACAATCCTTCTCACTTTAGGAAAATTTATAAAAATCATATATCCTAAACCACATGTCCAATTAATACCAATTTTTGAGGGAAACTTAATGAAGACTTAATATACCTCTGTGCCAAATTTTGGCTCATTATATAAAGAAACTGGGTCCTTTTCTTTAGTTTAAGTTATCACTTAATTATATATATATATATATTCCTCACATATTTTCTCTTTCCCTTGTCATTAAATTATCATCTTGGATTCCTTGGACCTCAAGGACCCTTAAAGGCACGAAATCCCATCTTGGGGAAATGTTTATTTCTCTTATTTCTATATTCCTTCATTACTTATTCCTTTTATTAGATAAATTTATTTTTCTTTTATTTTTCTTTTTCTTGTAATTTGCTCAATAGCCAATAAAGCTCACAAGAAACCAAAAAGTCTATGGTACACAAAATGTATTCTATTGTGTCCATTAATGCCACTTTCTAGATATTTCCAAGTATTTCTAAAAAATACTTTGCTTATTATCCAATATCTTTTATTTTTTCCCATTATTTGGGATTTTCTTCTTTTCTTCTATTTTATATCCATTATTGGATTAATCTCTTAATAGGAACCATGAAATTCCTACTATAAGGGAAATTTGCAAAGAAATACCTTCTTTGAAGCAAAGCATACAACCTTTTCAATTAAGTCCAAATTCACAAAATCATTGTATTTCAATTATGAAAACACATACAAAATTGAGGTTGTAACAGGAGCCATCCATGAACCATGGAGCTTCATCCAGAACTCTTTCCCATTAGCTAGGAGAAGGAAACTTGATGATATATCCTTCCCTTTCCTCTGAAAGCACCTCAATGGGACCACTAGGTCTCCATTGCCTGCGAATCCATCCAGCAAGCTGCTCCTAAAAGGGCTTTCTACCAACAAATTGGACCAAGATGAATTCTCCCCAATCTGGGACAGAGATGTCCTAGCTGGAGATAGATGCATATCTCGATCCATCAATGAGAATTGGCTCTATGTAGTCAATCGTGGCGTTTCCATCTACTTTGTGGTCTTGTCTACTGGACATCCACCGGTTAGTGACCAACGATGAAGGAGAAGCGCCATCAGACTGACTATTTGGGGAGGATTTTGAAGGGATGTTGGGGGAATCCTCGGTCAACACCGCCACCTCCTTGTGTTGCTCCTCCCTAGCAGGATTAGAAGGATGATCGTGCTTTCCTCCATCTCCAGTCCCTACTACCTGGTGAACTGGAGGAGTCGAGGATGACTTCGCAATAGCTTTCTCCTTCCCCCCTCACCCACTAGGGTTTCATCCACGCCCTCTCCCCCGTCCTCTCCCTCGAGCCATTCCTTTCCACTTTTTTGAAACTTGGTCATCGTTGTTGTTATTACATTAGATTTATGAGTATTTGTGCACAATTTGTATTTTTATGTTAAAATAAATATATGCTAAAGTCGAGTTATGCTTTTAGTAATCTTTTATGCAAACAATGGTTCCATTTTTAATTTCTTTCATGTATAGATTCTACCATATATTATTATATTATACTTTTAAAATATAAGTTTTCATTATCTATCAAATAATAGTTGAATAACATGTCTATAGATCATGCAAAACTCAACCCGACCAAGAATCCCAACTTTCTTAGACCTGAACCTGATTGAGCATGGTGCTTCCTTGAAACATGATAAGACCCAAACATGCGAGGGAAATTTTACTTAAGGAGATATATCTATCATTATAATGGAAAACATCATTACTATACTAGACATCACTCAATGTTAAGATCACTCAATTTTATCCCATCCCAATACTAACTCAACTATATATTAGCTTAATTGCATCCTAATATGATATTATATTATTATATACAATTAAAGTAATGTTTATAGTTGACGTCTATAATATCGACATAGGTAATTATGGATGTTACTTCAATATATGTATATTTTCTAGATGTTTATATACACATGGAAAAATATAGTTACTATAAAATATTTGGGTATATACATACACATTTACAAACAAGAAAACATTATTGACTCAACTACAATGACTCACTCATCAAATATTATCATTGGAAAGAAATTCTATGTTATTTAGACACCAAATTGTGATGATGACACGATGAACTAATTTCTTATACAACCACCATAATGGAGAGGATTAGTTCAGTTCAATCATGGTTTAACTCTCAAGTAATTATAACATCATATAAAAGAGAAAACAAACCCATCACCTAGTAACAATAATAAACACAATTCGACCCAATAAAATAACCTAAAACACATTGTTCATCATAATCTCAACACAATAACAACTCAAGCTGATAAGGTTACCTCAAATGGAGTCACATGAAACTAACTAGACTCAATCCTAAATTGTCTAGATAGTATCAAAAGCTCTAAATTATTTCTAAACCAATCCGAACCAGTCTTTACCCTTGAGAAATAGTAAATGTTCACTAACACAAACTCAAAAGACCAAACCTACCCATTCTCTATCTTAATTATACATAATCTTGTAAATTTGAACTAAAAGGTTGTATAATATGTAGTCATTTATATACTAACAACTATACTAATAAATTGTTATGTTAATCATAACCAATAGTGTTAGTGTGAGTCAACAATAAAGGGATAAAATACAACATTTACTTCCTATCAGTTGTGAATAAGAGGAAACAATTATGGTGGTAAGGTGATGAATGCATATTCATCCTTGTTTTAGTTACATTTTCAGCTTAGTTTTGCATTCATTGTCATAATTTTACTTTATAACTAGATTAGAATCAAGTTTCTTAAATTTATATTAATTTGTAATATTTTGATCTAAATCCCTAGTTTTCATGGAAGGTTTGAACTTCATGTCTCATGCACAAGAAACATTTAAAAAAATGGACCATATTTTTAATGATTCTTTCCTTTCACGGTTGATGGTTCCATCAGTTGATGCTTCATAGGCACTGGCCCACGACACATGCTAATAGTGCCCCTGTAGGGGGGTGTTTCACTCTTGCATTCCATAAGTTTACAAGCTATGGAGGTCATTTTGTTAGTTTGCATATTTCCCCTCTTCCATCAATTTGCATCACTCTACCAACCCATTATTTGACAAATGATGGAAGTCCATCATCTGTCTACTTGTGGTCACCTTTTGATAGATGTCCATCACCACATGTTGGCTGCCTTGTAATGGTTTTCCATCTATCGATGGCTGACCTACAGTCATCACCACTGGTCACCTTCTAATTGAAGCATAGCATCCATTTTCCGATGCATGCCTAGCATGCACCTTCCAGTGGCGTTACTACTCTTACCTTCTAATATAAGCTCTGACTTCTCCTTCTGATGAATCTCTAATGTAGCAAGCTTATGGTGGAAGCTCTGTGTTTGATGTTCTGATAGAACCCCAAGCTTCGTCTATCAATGGGAGTTCAAATATAACAATTTATGGTCATCTAGATTCTTTGCTTACCAATGGTTGTCCTGACCATTCACCTAAAAACACAAATACCACAGTCATGAGATCCATCACCTTCCTCGAGCCAATGTTGTCTCTCCATCTCAATGGAAGCTAAGTCTTAACTTCAAGGAATCTGCGAAGGGTTCCAAACTATAAGCTTTTCCTATATATATAAAGCCATAAACACCAAGAAAAGGGATCACCATTGACACCATGAACCTGTCGCTTTCATTCTTGAGCATATGATGCATCCCTATTTTAGGGCTTCATCTTGTGTCTTTCTACATTTCAATCACATATAGAAATGTTAGATTACAAGTTGTTTCCCATAATAAATGGTTTTTTTATCAAATGCACTTATGGACACTTTGTGCATGTTTTTTAGATACTTAGACTAGGCCTTGGATGAATGAGAGAGAAGGAAGGTGTTTTAGAGGAGGGGTCCAAATAAGGCCCTAAAGCTCCCCTAGTTGACCCTAGTGGCCAAGGGCCGATCTAAAGCAAAGGTGTCCATGGATCTCAAAGAACAAATTGCAAATTACAGTTGAAGACCCTAGTATAGTTGTGGTGCCAAGGAAAAATCATGCTAGCCGATAAAAATTCATAGATAGATGACAAAGTTCAGCCTTGAAGAGAAACCTTGACAACATGACCACTGGATAGTACCACCTTGCCAAGAAGACCCCAACACGGTCATGCCAACCAAAATGGTTGTGCTGGTTAGAGGCAGATCATGCATGCTCCAGGGAATGACCAAGCCCCCAACTCACCCACCATGGTCGTTCTGGGCCTAGACCCCACCACAACCATGTGCCAAATATGGCCGTGCTACCAGCCTCCATTTCCCCACTTTTAACCTGTTATTTTCCACTTCCTCAGAACGGTCGTGCTACACCCTATCCACCATGACTGTGTTGTCGAACACAACCGTTCTTCTACCCAAAACCCAACATTTTCTACACTATTCTACCCATTTTCCCCCAACGTAACCTAATGCTTCGCTACCACCTCTATATACAAGGGTGGCAGTAGTAGCACATGGTTAGCCACCCTTAGTGACCTCTTGGCCATTCCTTTCTCCTTTTCACTCACTCCTTGAGCTCCCACCTCATTTCCACCTTCCTCTACCTCAAAACACTAGTTTTCTAGGGTTTTCCCACTTCCACCATCCATTCCATGCTCTCTTGCCATGTAGGATGGAAGCATTCATGCTCTTGCTGTTGGAGGTGAAGGAGAAGGAGAAGGAAGCTTCCATGAGATTCATGGCTACTTTCTCTTCTTCTACCCCTTATTTTGTTCCTTTTTTGTACTATGAGTATCTAAGCCCTTTGTGGTGGGCTGTTTGGGGTAAAATTTTTACTTGAATACCATGTTGGGGAATATAACTTGTAAACTCTATATTTTCATTCTATGATGATTTCCTTCTACTTCTATCTTATTTCCCATGTTTCTTGTTTTGGTTTGTGCTTAAAAACATAAATTGCTTGATGTTTTATGCTTGAACCATTTAGGTCTAGGAGAAGATGGCATATGTGAGACTATTTTGGGATTTTCTCCTAAGTCCAAGTAGTGGATACCTAGCTAGTACCCTATCTTCCCACATATATATCCCTTCTCTTACTCCTAGGTGTAAGATCTAAGTAGATAGTATAGGAGTGTTTAGTGTAATTGCCTAGGAAGTTTTCTAAAATCTAGATGGCGAGTAGTGTGAGGTGAAACACCCTCACCTATACTCCCCATTTATTCCTTTTTCTCCCAATAACACTTAGGATTCCCACCCTAGAAACCTGGGTCAGTCAAATCCTATTGGGGTCTCACCTAAACCTTAGTTCAATTGAGTCTCATAAGGCTAGATAGGGTGTGCAAGGGTGTTGTTTCCCTTCAAACATCCTATACTATCCAGAGCTGACTAATAGTTTAGGCCAATTCCATTTCATTTGGATATTTGTTTAGTTTTTCAATATAGAATGAATGGTTAGGTTTGCATGTTGCACCCTCACCCAACTAGAACCCTGGTAACATACCCAAACAACCCACCTCCCCATAACTTGCTATAAACCTCAATTGTTCTCTTAGTTAGTTCATTCTAGTTTAGTTGGTTGCTTTAATTGCTTTGTTAGTCATTTGCCTTGTTTTGGATACTTTAGTCTTGGTAAGGTAGTTAGGGCTCCTTTAAGCTTGATAGTGTAGTTCTAGTTAATGATAATCTAGGTTCTTTATTACATTAGTGTCTAAATTTCTTTGATAGTCTAGTCTTAGTGTTTGCTTCTATCTGGTTGACTCTAGTCTAATTATTCCTCATTCATTTAGTTTGCTTCCTTTCTCATTAGAATTCACTTGTCTTTGGTTAAAATAGGGTCTTGCTTGTTTTGCTTCCTTTCTTGCTTTCTTGCATGAAACTTAATGTAATAAAACCAAAACCAACCTCAAACCCTAAAAATTGGAACCTCCACTTTAGGAACCTTGCTTAATCTAACTTAACTCTACTTCCCCCTCTATAACTATAGAACAACCCCTCACTTGCTTCTTCCCTATACTATAATACGATCTCGTGCACTTGTGGGTGATATATTATAGTCTATGTGGATGTGTTAGTATAGGGCCCTTTATAATTAAAAAGATCACAATTGTGTCTCAAGTGCCTAGGGTTGCATCTAGTCATAGTTAAATTGATGAGTGTGTATCCCTAGGTAGAGAGACGCATCAAGCTAGGTGTCATTTTTGGAGGTGCAAGGCACTCAACCTAGCTAGTTAGTATACCCTTGCTTTTCCTAATGTCCTCATCATATCTATTCTTTATTTACTTTTGCATACTTGTATTCTAGCTTAGCTCTTGTTGCTTGTTGTGCCTTCTGTAAGTGAAAGTTGTGCATGCTTGGGTGACACTCGATTTCTACTAACTTGGTTCCAATTGATCCTGAGATATGTAGAAGGAACGTCAATACTAACACAAACAACACCAAGAATTTGAAATGGAAGACATGGATGATCAACACCATGATGAAGGGGGAGCAGATCCTCCACCACCAACCAAGCCACTCCACTACTACTTCATGCATGGAAACTACAAATCTCCCATTTCCACCCGCATTGACCAAATTCCAGGTCAATAATTCTCCATTCCACCATCTCTCCTTGGACTCCTAACTAACTTGTATGGGTTGGATACTAAGAAACCATATCACCACATCGACACCTTATTTGAGAAGTGGTCCACCTTCAATACCCCACTGCATCTGATGACTCTATCAGGGGGACATTGTTCCCCTTCTCACTCAAGGAAAAGGATAAAGAGTGGTACTTGTCAAAGCCGAAGTTGGTCACTTGGGAATCCATCAAGAATGAGTTTCTGAAAAAGTATTACCAAGTTAGTAGAAATGAGGATATATATCAATTCTTCTAGCCAAAAGGAGAATGAGCCATTCCATGAGACGTGGGAGACCAAAAGCTGCTTAGAGATTGCCCTCACCATGAAGTACCTATTTAGCAACCGGTACAATCCTTCTACATCGGGCTATCTGAGATGGGTTAGATAGTTTTTTATTCTTCTTGTGGTGGAACCTTCACAGGCAACGCTCCAAAGGAGCCATGGCCCCTCTTTGACCATCTATCTGAAAAATCATATCATTGGGCTTCTAGCATGGGTGTACATTGTGACAGGAACTAGAATTCTCCTCCTTTCGCTCTAGCTAGAGATTATACAAAACCCCAAATGATGAAGATTTTGGCTGATATGATGAATTTGATGAAGAATCAAGTTGGAAGCTTTTCAAGCTAATCTTCTCTGTCCATTGATTTCATTGATGAAGAGGTGAAATCTCTACATGCTTTTAGCAACCACAATCACCAAGCATCCATGTCCAAAACCTACACTCCAGAATATAGGAACCACCCAAACTTCTCTTGGGAGCAAGGGGAAGAGGGATAGGGACAATAAAGGCAACACAAAGGACAAAGAAATAGTTTGACATTCGAAGAAGAAGTCTTTAGGAGACTGTAGAATCTAGATGAAGTAAAGAGGGATGTGCCCTCCCATGGGCAAACAATTAGTTTCCTTGAGTAAAGGCTAAATCAGATTTCAGTTCACTTTCCTTCCATGAGGATGGAAGACTCCCTTCCTAAACCATCGCCAACCCAAATAGTGATCCTGATTTCATGAGTGCTCCTCAAGGCACCTATGCTCCACCTAATGGCAAGTAACAACTTTGCAACAATATCAGGGCCTTCTAACCCATATGTTGTAATAACCTGTATTTTTGAAAAGGCTTAATTAGGAAGATCAAAATTTGAATTGATCAAAATTATGAATATTAAAGTTAATATTAATTTTTGTTTAAAAAATGATTCACAAGTTATTCATTTTATATGAAATATATGTGACAAAAGTAAATGAAACCATATTATATAGATCAAGAAGTTCATATGGGTGAACTTATGTGAGGTTCCAAACCATTGATGACACTGTAGAAATATTGATGATAACAATGGACCTACTAGTTAGACTGGGAATCTCAGATAGCATACTACGACACTTCCATCTCTTACACATAGTTGTACAGTGAAGAGATGAGAAAATTGTAAAATATCAACTTAAAGCAAACGTTGCTAAACCCTCTATAAAAGCACTTACGCAACAGAAGCATGATGGTCATGCTAGGTCACTCAGGATGAGATTCGTGGGTGATCGACTCTAAGTGCAAGTGGGAGTATGTTGGTATGTATGCCCAGAGAACCAATCATATGATGATTGGGATATGGCATTAGATACCTGATTTGATAATAATAAAGGTAAGCTTCCTATTTATTTTGTATATTCAATTATGAGTTAATGAATTACATAATAAATATCTAGAGAATGAAATTACTCAATGATGTATGTCTTCAAGTGCGTGGCTTGGAGGAATGAGATCATACAGATGTTAAGAGTATGTACATTCTCATTATGTCCCTGATCAATTGTTATTGCGGAAGGTAGATAGACAACAATAACACATAAGATCAAAGTGTGAGTTGGTTGAGGACTAAATCTCATTAGTCATGATATGATAATATCAAACCAAGCACACAGATACATGTTAGGGAACAACGTATCGGGCAGACCCACCATGAGACTAACACATGGAAGCCATCATCATGGAAGTCATAGTCAGGTCTCACAGTGATGGTGATTGTTGTGGTTCTTTGACCTGAAATCACTGCACTCATCACATGTCGTGGGGTACACTTTGACATCATTAAACATAGTTCTAAAACATGGGTTGTTATATGGTGATGATTGGGTGACTTTGACACATGGGGATTGACTGCTAGTGATAGATATGTGATTTGTCCCTCCAATAGGAGTATGATATCCAAGGCCTCTTGATTATCGAGACTAAGAAAAGTATGGCCATACGCATGTGAGTCAATATGTGATATTGATCTTACATATATCTCATGCAGTCTACTTTGGTTCAAGGAACAAGATTGAATAATAATAAGGGTCATTGTTCCATGCCTCTAGTTCAATCTGGATATCATTGATAAAGGAACTATACAAACACTATAACACCGTACACAGATTGTAGGTTGAAGTTGCTCCCCAACTTTCCATTCACTTGGGTAGCAATGACATGCAACTAGGCACCACACTTTGCTTGTGATGTCATAAGCTAGTTATGGACATTCACTACCAATGTGATATGAGACCTATAGGGTCACAAACATAGGAACTCATCTAGATGAGGAGTTTGATATTGAATGATAATTTAATTAAGTACTAAAGTGTTTAGGTACTCAATCAACACAACAGATCGATAGATTGGCTGACTGAACTGCCAAACGACCATTTCACTGGGTTAGATAGTCATTTGGGCATCCAGATGGGTGTCTTAAGTGTTAAGATGGCAGTTTTGGGTTGTCAGGCAGATCAAAAATTGAATTGGCTTAGTTCTACTCTATGAATCGACCGGTTCAAGCTGTTAAACCAATTGGCTCGACTCAAACTCAGACATCTGGGTGAGTGAGATGGGTGTCTCTCTTGTGTGAGACGACTTGATTGGGATGAATGAAGGTTCTTGAGTTTTCTTGCACTCATTTCATTTGCACATACTTGGGTTGCAAGTAAATTAATGTATGACATTCATTAGGAAACAATTTGCAATTCATATCTGACTGGGAAAGCATGAAATGACAATCTCTCTTATGAGACAACTGTCTCACATCCTAGACAACCATTATGCTTAGCTAAACAACCCTCTCACTTGGTGAGATGACCGTTTCATCACACGTAGGTTAAGAAACTTCCAGAAAAGTTGCAAAAATTCAAGATCTACTTGTCCTTTACACTCCCGCTTTAGTCCCACATTGGATGGGGACTGGGAACCCTGACCCTAACCCTCCTATATATAGAGGGGTAATGAGAGATTCCCAAAGCACAACTACTACACAGACAATTGAGAATCATTTGCTCTAACAAGTGTTGCCCTCTTTGGTTATGGTAGCCACGATAGCCCAGGCAAGTCCTACCCGACTAGGGAGGGATAGCCATGAAAGAGCAACAATTGAGGATCATTGTTGTGGGAGAGCATGTTGGTGACTAGTATACCAACGGGAGGGACAACTCCTTCCTATCCATTCCTAGAGGATGAAATGAGTTCTAGTTGCTCCGTGTGGACTACTATAGAGGTAGGAATCTATTGGTTGCTTCTATGAGGGAAAATCAACTTGCAGTCCATGGCGAGATCTAAGGAGTTGATGCAGTAGTTGTCTGAGTCTGATGTCTGTGAAGGAGCAGTCATACGAGTTCGAGTGCAACTAGGAGATTCATAGACACCATCCAAGATAGAGTGTGCATCTACATCGACGAGGATTGTTGTTGGATTTGCTCCAGCACCAGGTATATCTTCAAGAAACCACCCTTCCCATTGCATAGTTATCGGCATGGTCTGCTGGTTAATGGGAAATATGTCAGTAATTTTTTGTTTTTGCTGCCTATCCGATGCCATATTTCTCTACACATTCATGATCACCTTCTTGTAATGGAGTGTTAAGGTTGCACTGGTACATTTTCATACTATAATGTTGTTTATTACAGCTAGGTTTCCAATGCAAAATTGACATTATAACCTGTAGAGTTATTTTTTATATAGAAAATCAATGTCGGATGTCGTTGATTTTATGAAGGGAAAAAACTCAAGTATCACTTTACAAATAGTGTTAGTTTTTGGTACATAAATGAACGCTTGAAATAACCCACAAAAATATTTTCCCCACCAAATATTTGAGTCACAACTTCTAACATTGACTGTAGCACAAAGTGACACTATTAACGTCCAACTAACAACCCACAATATACATTTTTTTAAAGAATGAATTAGCAATAGATTTAGCTAGATTCCATCTTGAAACTGACACTATATGTTGATAGATTAAAATGTAGGTATTTGTTAGTGTTTTTCCAGTTTGTGTTTTGAACTGACACTATAACACAAATAGTGGCATCAGTTCGTGTAAATAATAACAATACATTTCCATTCATACCCTCAATTTTAGTATTCTCCGCAATTTCACCTGCAACACTCTAATGTAATATTGTTCTTCTGTAGTACTCCAACAAAACCCCTCTCTCCTACCGAGACCACCCTAGATCGTCCATGCTATAGCCACTTCCTCCCTAGATCTTATTTGTTGTTGTTTTGTCTCCTTCCACTGCCATTACTTCCTTTTTTATCCAACATGGTGCCTCCATTCCTTCATGCACCTACCATTAGGTTTAACCTCCTTCTATTATCATTGCTTCCTCCTTGCTTTTTTGTGCCGTTCCACTTTCTACATCCCCCATTTCTCTACCGTTGCTGTTTTTGTTATTGTCATCATTCCTGCTTCGACCGTTGTTGCTTCTGCCTAGCTTCTATGCCCCTTTGTTCCTTCGAAAACCTCCATTTTCTACCATTGTCATTTTCCTTATTGTCATCATTCATCTCTGTGTCATTGTTTTCTTTGTATTTTTACCTAGATTCCTCTATATATAGATTCATTAGGCATGCTTTAGGTAAATTATGGATGGATCTAATTTATACCAGTTTTTGTTTGGATAAGTTTTGTAATATGTGGGAGACTAAGTCTAAGTAGGATAAGTTTTATCCAATATAATTTTTTACATATATTTATATCTACTTGATATAAAATAGGATGCATATGTTTGCTACATTTTGGTCATTCCAACAAATCATTGAAGTTCTCAGATGAAATCTTCATTCCAACAATGATTTTAACTCAAAAGAAGAATTATAAAAAAATGTGTAGAAAGAGAAAATTATGGTGATTAAGAGAAGATATTTGACGTGTATGTCAGATACTTTGATTTTAATCACCATCATCATTTTGTTCTTCTTCACATTTTTGTTTTTACTTCTTTCTACTTATTCTAATTATTGGTAGGATGGTTCTATCCTAGAACTTTCATATCTTCTTGGAGTATCCAGTGTGTACCTACCATGTGCATCCTCCTATCTATCATGTAGTTAGCAAAATATGTTTGTTGGTTATCTTGGATATTGTACTATATGAAAATTTGAAGTCCATCTCATCTTTATTTAGTATGTTGCTTGTTTGATTTGTTGATAAAACATTCATGTTCTGCTCATTCTTATCTGACACCTTGTTCGTCTAAACCTTAGATAATTATATTTATTGACTAGAATGTCATTAATAGCATGATTTGTTTAATTTAATAGTTATTCTACCTCGGCACCACAACCACCACCAACATAGATATTTTATCTATCACCACATCCTAAATCCAATTTTGGTTAATCTCACCTTCCCACTTCACCAATTGTCATTGTAGTGATTTATGCATCAATGTCCTCTTTTATTCTTTGATGAGTACTCATGATTTATTTATTTCTATTTCAAAACTTTGCAACATGTACACTCTCACAATGATGGAGAAATAACTAACTTTTGACTCATTCCTAGGCGTTTATTACTCAACAAAGTATGTGCTTTGTGTTTCTCAAATATAATTCATCCTAATTGAAGATATTTTACCCTTGCTTCCCCTCCTATTGTCCTATAAAGCTTGCATCACTCCTTTTTGTTCAACAAGAACAACCTGAGCACCATCATCATCCAATGATACATGAGGGTGCATCTAATTGCTACATATTGGACACTTTGGCAACTCATGAGAATTCTTGTATGAAATCTTCATGCCATCCATGATTCTAGCTAGAATGAAATGGTAGTGAAGGTTCTATTACTACTTCTTTCAAGTTAAAATCATACTTGGTGATATAATAAGAACTTCTAAAGTTTGTGGGAAGTATCTAATTTGTACTGAGTGAATGCCCCCTCTTGTATATCAGTAATTGAAATTACTATATGGGTCATCCTTGTTGAAGAAAAAGGAAACATGAGGGTGTAGGTAGGGTTGTAGGAGCAGAAGAAATGGTAGGACCTCTCTAGTTAGGACAAAGCCTTGGGGAAACACTAATAGTGTAACTTGTTTAAATGTAAGCACAAAGGAAAAAGTTAATAATTAGTTATTTCTTAATGGGCATGAGAGTGTACATGCCTCATGGTTTGAAATAGAAAAAATGACAATGCAATGACTCATTTGAAAGGGAAAATGACATGATTGAGAAAATAGTTCTAACAACATATATCGTATGTGTGTAGGTAGTATAAACTGACTATGGTTGTGAATGTGGTGACCGATAAACTACAACTGGTGGTTGTAAAAGGCATTATCAGGATAGCATTAGAGGAAATTAAAACATAAAACATGTAATAAGTATATAACTTAAACTATTTTGGCACTCAGTTTTTACTATAGATGTGCATTAATGATATGTGACTTGGTGTACTATTTCATGAATAGGTCATGTTGGTCCAAATGACTTTGTATGATCATGAATGGATAATATGAATGCAAAACTACTAAAAAAAAGGCTAACTATAGAGTTTCCTTATTCCCTTGTACAATAGGATGTGACTATTGTAATAGATCATGTGATCTTAAGGGGGGCTCCTTTATATAATAAGTGTTGTGTGTTTATAATACATTGTTTTTATTACAACAACTAATTCATGTTGTAGTTGCCTAGGAACACCCATAATGATAGGGGTTCTTTAAATAACATGTGTTGTATGTTGTAATATATGGATTGATACAACAATATATGCATGTTGTAGTTGCCTAGGAACACATGATGTGACAGGGTACTTTAGTTACACTACTACAAATATGACATATTGTGTTGGTTGTTTTTTTTAAGAGAAACTACTGGTGTACTCTTTAGCGTTAATACATTAAAGATAATGCCACGATTGACCAACTGAGAACTAGGTGATAAAACACGGGTTATGTTTTTTTTTCTATAGTCTGTTGCTTCTCAAAGCAACCAACACGATATATTGCCTACGAAAATAGAATTTAGAGCAAAATTTTTGCGAGACATTTCATTTCCATCCAAAAACCTATTTCATCGGTCTGGTATTAAAATACTTACAGGATACATGACAACAAGCCAAACTTCTATTGGATCCTAGATGGGTGATTGGATGCTCTAGGGGGGTGAATAAAGCTGAATACACTTAAACAAAATTCATTAGACCTTCAAGATATATCACAAGATAAGGTTGCCAAATGGGAAATTTGAGTGCAACTAAAACATGCATCATTCGGGAGAGAGAGATTGAACATACACCAATTGACAAGAAATGTAGAGTGGTTTCAAACTTCAAACTAGAAGTGAGTCAGTCCACTACCTAGAGAAGTCAACCTCTAGGATTTCTTAACCATTATACTCTTATATTCATTCATAAGACTTACAATACATGACCACCAAAGGACTTACCCATCCAAGAACCAAGTGTATTTTACCTTACTAAGGACTTACCCACTTTTCCAAGAGTCTTCATCCTTCTCCAAGGTCTTACTCACTCTAGCACAAGTCTTCTGCATTCAAGGACTTTTCTACTCTTCTTGGATCTTCAACCTTTGCCTTCACCTTCACTCAAAGAAGATTCCACCAAGGACTTACCCACTTGAGCAAGGAGTCTTCTGCCTTCACCAAGGGCTTACCCATTCTTGCTCTAAGTCTTTATCCTTGATCTTCACCAAGGGACTCCTTCCCTTGTTCTTCTTCACCTCTCTTAGCTAAGAGAGAGAAATTTCATCTTCATGGTTGAAATGAGAGATAGGGAGGTGGTGGAAGTGAGAGCCTTATAAGATATACATGTAGGACTAGCTCTCTTACATATTTCCTACTCACTCTAACGAATGTAGCAAGTGATTCAACTTAGAGAGAAAGAGAGGAGGCTGTAGGAAGCACTCAACTATAGAATAGGAAACTCACATAGAGTTTTGCATTGAATGCTCAACCTTGGAATGAAGCCCATGGGGTCCTATTTATAGATGGGGATGCCTATTAGCCTTTGGGAACACTTATGAATGAAAACTAGCCATTTTGTGACTTGCAATGAATGTATTTTCACTTGTCGCAACTCCACAATGACTAGAAACACTTTTTAGCATTTTTGCGTATAGTGCAATCATTCAAGTTTCTATAAAGATAACTCGACGGATCCCACTAAGAGACAAGACTAATTTAGGCCATTGGTCGAGTTTGTCTTGTGGTAACTCGACCGATTCACTTAAATTAATTTTGGTTTGTAGAGGGATCGGTCGAGTTCTGTGAAATGTAAACTCAACCGATCAAAAGTCATTTTCAAGATCCAATCCGGATCGATCGAGTTTGTAACTCGACCAATGAACAACCTGATGTGAATTTTGGAAAATGGCTTTTGAGTGTTTAAATATTCGATCTAAGTGCTCCTTATTTTTTCTAAGCTTAATTACAAGTTATACAATCATTACAAGTAATTTACAACATGATTCTAATGGATTTACATCATATTCCAAAAATGTGCACTTGTATTGACTTTGACTTGTCTTTTCTCCAATTTGAGATGAACAAGTTAGGGCATTTGGAGTGTGTCTATATCTAATCTAAAATCACTCAAGTAGAGACATTAGACACAAATAATTGTAATGGTTTAGTCATCATCAAAACAAGGGTTTAGTCAATTTAGACCTTGAGTCAACATTCTCCCCCTTTTAGAAGATGACAAACCATTCCATAAATGTATTGAAAGCATTTAATAAAGTCATACCTTTGGAGAAACCTAGGGGTTTCAATAGAATTCACTTCATAAACTCCCCCTCAATTGATGCTAGTGGATTTCTCATACTCCCCCTCAATTGGTGCTATTTCTCCTGCATTGGTTAGCTTTCATAAAATTTATAGAATACTATGTCTTCTACTCATATATGTTCTACACATATATGTCTTCTCCCCTTTACCTTCTCCCCATTACATGAACATGCTTCTCCTCTTCATGTAAGACATGCCTTCTCCCTCTTTTGCCAAAAGAAGACATACCTTTCTCCCCCTTTGACATTTCAAAAAGTGGGGGTACGAAGAAATAAGAAACACCACTTGTTAAGAGAAAGGAGATAACAAATGTTATAAAAAGAGAGTAGAAGAGCACAAATAGGGTCTTGTCCAAGCATAGAAATAAAAGCAAGTTAAATAAAGCACTTGAACATCCCCAAAAGCAAGATAAAGTGCTATAGAAAAACAATAAATCACAATTTTGACCCTCAAGATAACCAAATTTTCCCAAAAAGTGTCAGGGGTCATGGAAAAGTGATGAGCCTTGCTCAGAAGGTTGTTTCTGCATAAAAAAACACTAGTCTTGCACCAAAAACTAAAACTAGAGTAAAATCTGCATGGAATCCAAGAATCTCCAATTTCTACATACAATGTAGCTCTATGTATCCTACATCACAAGGTTATACAAGAAACTCAAGATAGTAGATATGCAATTCAAGGAACAAGCTTGAGCATGTACGAGATAAGATACAAGCATAGCATACAGTTAAATATCACTTGATAAACAAGGCTAGAACTACATGTATATGAACTACTAGTAGATGATGTCACAAGTTAGGACTACTAGTAAGATCTATATCATATAGCAAAAGATGCACAAGTTAAAGAGAAAGCTATGAGTAGATGTAGAGATATATCCAAGCAAAGAGATATGCAATTTTAGAAGCATGAAAGGATATACATCACTAACAAATATGCAACATTGCCAAAGGATGATTACCACTAAGAACCTCAAGGTTGTATCCAAACAAGATATACCACTAGATAGATGTGTCAAGTTAGAGTCCAACGGAAACAATTTAAGACACAACCAAGTGATCCAAAGAGATCATCATCAAAACCTGCAAAGCAACTCAAATCAAGTAATTGCAAGATATAGATATACCAATTTAGATCAATTAGGGAGATAGAGTTGTATGCAAGATAGGCAATGTAGAACATGGAAATATGCATATATAAAGGTACCGGATGAGAGTGCCAAAGAATAAGGCTATTGGTTGAGAAAATCTAGTTGAGAGGGAAATTCTCATTCAATAAGCCATGTATATTTTGTGCATAGTGTTGTCGATTGAATTCTATGTATTGACAACTCGATTGATGACAGTTGTTGGCAACACCTATTAGTGCAGGTCGGTCGAGTTTCTAACAGGACAAACTCAACCGAAAAAGTTGTTGTCAAAAAGCATATATATTTCATAAAAACATATTTAGAGGCATACTCAATGTATCTGTCATATCCAAACATGTGTAAGCAAGTTAGTAATGCACTATGAAACCATTAGAAACAATTTTTGAGTAAGAGTGCGATTAGAATCACAAAATACCACTTTTGACTCAAAAACCACATGCATAGTGCACACTTACTTGGGAAAACACACTATGATTGGATATGAGCAAGAAAAACATTACCCGGTGCATACCGTTTCTTTTCCACTTATTGTCACCCTCTACACATCTCTCCTTTCTTCTTTCATGTAGATTGAGAAGTCAATTTGCAATTCAATATCTCAAGTCAACCCATTTGCAAGTACCTACAAGAAGAAAGACGAAATGGTCCCCAATCATGTTTTTGGGTCCAAAGGGGTTAGCTTAGCAACCCAAGTCCTATTGCTCTTGGGTTCTTTCCTAAAAGGACAACAAGTAGAATAATGACCAATTTCAATGCAATAGTTGCATGTGCTCATAGCCTTAGAACTAGAGGATTCTTCATGAAAGATTGGAGGTCCTTTGCCTTTGTTGTTCCTTTGGCTACCATCATACCCCAAACTATGTCTCCCAATTTGTTTAGTAGTATGGTGTAGGATGTCATTAAGATTCCTTTTACCAACTAAGAATCTTTGCAAAGAAGCTCTCAAACTATCATTATCATGCATAAGAGAGGAAATAGTAGAAGACAAATGATTGATATTATCTCTAGTATGCAAAAGATCATTTTCTAAGCAAAGAGCTTTAGTTACATAAGAATCTCTATCAATATGAAGAGTAGAAACATTATTCACTCTACTAGTAGAACTAGAACAAGATTCAAGAATACTAATTTTAGCAAACAAGGAAGCATTTTCATTTTCAAAGCAAAGCAAGCTTAGAAAGATAAACACCATTTTGGATTCTAATCCTTGCAAAACAAAATCTTTGTCCTTGTTTTCAGATTTAAGAACATCAATATCATGAATGAGAGAATCCACAATGTTACTATGCTCTATATTAGCACTACTCATAAGAGGTTGAGCTTCTAGAAATCTAATCTTATCAAGCAAGCTAGCATTTAAAATTTTAAGAGAGTCTACTTGACTAAGACAAGCATTTTTTATCATAAAGCAAGCAAGTATTAGCATGTTCAAGATCATCTAATTCTACATGCATATTATCAAAAATTCTATCAAGATTTTTCCTTTTCCTTTTAGAAGACTTAAGAGAGGCACGAGTAGCATTAATAATAGAAATTAAGGGTTCTTTATCTAAAGAGTTGATATTTACCTCATTTGAGTCTTTTATTGTATAAGCCATAAGAGCAAAATGACATTCTCCTTTACTAGAGCTTGAGCTAGATACTCCACTTGATTCTTCACTTGAGCTTGATTTGGAGGAGTCACTTGAGCTTGAGTGCCATTTATTCTTCTTCTTGTACTTCTCTTCTCTTTCCTTGTGATGATGGGTCTTCTTGCCTTGAATACAATCTATCTTGAAGTGACCCTTCTTTCCACACTTGAGGCACCAGATGGAGGAGGAATTCTTGCCTTTGTAGAATATACCCTTGGAGTACATGACATCTTTTTCCACATGAGAGGATGGAGAGGCTTGTCCCATAATAGCTTCAATTTGACCCTTGATTTCATCCTCCTTCATTTTTTTTAGCTCTTTCTCATCTTGTCTTTCAACTTCTTCTCTCTTGTCAAGTGTGACTTCTTGGGCTTGTAGATTTCCAATGAGCTCTTCAATGGGGATATCATCAAGAGACCTTACTTCTTCAATGAAAATCACCTTGGGTTCTCATCTCTTGGGGAGAGTTCTAAGGATCTTAGAGTTGATCTCTCCTCTACTCATAGGATGTCCTAGAACAGTAAGACCATTCACAATGGTGTTGAACCTAGAGTACATGTTGGATATCTTCTCTTACTTTCCCATCTTGAAGTTCTCAAGCAACCCTTTGAGCATGTAGACTTTGCTTTCCTTCACTTGAGTTGTCCCCTCATAAGTGATGCTTAGCTTTCTCCATACCTCATAGGCTGTATCACAAGAAGAAATCCAGTTGAACTCATTGGAGGTCATGGTGGCATAGAGGATGTTGATTTCTCTTACATTCAAGGTGTATTTCTTCATGGTAGCTTCATCCCATTCTTCTATCTTTGTCACTGACAGCTTGTATGGATGGTCCACCATTTGCCATAGCTCAAGACTTGATCCGTGGATGTAGAATTGTAGCCTTCTATTCTAATAGAGGAAGCTACTCCCATCAAAGATCGGAAGGTTAATGAAGTATCTCCCACCTTGGTAGTCACCCATCTTCTCCTACTTGTTGAACTATGCTTGGAGAAACCCACTCTGATACCAATTGTTGGAACCTAGATGGGTGATTAGATGCTCTAGAGGGGGGTGAATAGAAATGAATATACTTAAACAAAATTCATTAGAACTTCAAGATATATCACAAGATAAGGTTGTTAAATGGGAAATTTGAGTACAACTAAAACATGCATAGCAAGGGAGAGAGAGATTGAACATACTCCAATTGACAAGCTATGTAGAGTAGTTCCACACTTCAAACTAGAAGTGAGTCAGTCCAATACCTGGAGAGGTAAACCTCTAGGGTTTATTAACCATTGCACTCTTATATTCATTCATAAGACTTACAATACAGGACCACCAATGGACTTACCCATCCAAGTACAAAGAGTATTCCACCTTACCAAGGACTTACCCACTTTTCCAAGAGTCTTCATCCTTGTCCAAGGTATTACCCACTGTAGCACATGTCTTTCACCTTCAAGGACTTTTCTACTCTTCTTGGATCTTCAACCTTTGACTTCACCTTCACTCAGAGAAGCTTCCACCAAGGACTTACCCACTTGAGTAAGGAGTCTTCTGCCTTCACCAAGGGCTTACCCACTCTTACTCCAAGTCTTCAACCTTGATCTTCACTAAGGGACTCCTTCCCTTGTTCTACTTCACCTCTCTTAGCCAAGAGAGAGAAACTTCATCTTCATGGTTAAAATTAGAGATAGGGAGGTGGTAGAAATGAGAGCCTCACAAGATATACATGTAGGACTAGCTCTCTTATAGATTTCCTACTCACTCTAACGAATGTAGCAAGTGATTAAGCTTAGAGAGAGAGGAGGTTGTAGGAAGCACTCAACTATAGAATAGGAACCTCACATAGAGTTTTACATTGAATGCTCAACCTTGGAATGAATCCCAAGGGGTCCTATTTATAGATGGGGATGCCTTTGAGCCTTTAGGAACACTTAAGAACAAAAAGTAGCAATTTTGTGGCTTGCAACAGATATATTTTCACTTGTTGCAAGTCTACAATGCCTAGAAGCACTTTTCTACACTTTTTTGTACATTGCAATCGGTCGAGTTTCTATAAAGATAACTCGACCGATCCCACTATGAGACAAGACCAATTTAGGCCATCGTTCGAGTTTGTCCTGGGGTAACTCGACCGATTCACTTAAATTAGTTTTGGTATGCATAGGGATTGGTCGATTTCTGTGAAATATAAACTCGACTGATCAAAAGTCATTTTCAAGATCCAATCAAGACCGGTCGAGTTTGCAACTCGACCGATGAACAACCTGATGTGAATTTTGGAAAATGGCTTTTGAGTGTTTAAATATTTGATCTAAGTGCTCCTGATTTTTTCTAAGCTTAATTACAAGTCATGCAATCATTACAAGTGATTTACAACATGATTCTAATGGATTTACATCATATTCCAAAAATGTGCACTTGTATTGACTTTGACTTGTCTTTTCTCTAATTGGAGATGCATAAGTTAGGGCATTTGGAGTGTGTATATACCTAATCTAAAATCACTCAAGTAGAGACATTAGACACAAATAATTGGAATGGTTTAGTCATCATCAAAACAAGGGTTTAGTCAATTTAGACCTTGAGTCAACAACTTCTCCTTATAATTATGATGTGTGAATGTCATTGGTTGCATCTACAGAGACCGACAAAAAAGTGATACACATCATGTATCCAGTTAAAATTCTCCCCAATTGGTTTTTCTCATCCGATATCTTCATCACAACCTATTATGTAGGTATTTTTGGGTTGCATATAGGAGACAGAGTTAGTCAAAGATTGCCTCTAGCCATCTAACAACAAAGTTAAAGTTTTGCCGGTAGTGTTTTGGTTGCAATCGGCAAAAATCATTGTACATTGTCGGTTTTGAGAATAACTGATGAGCAGTGTACCTATTAATTAACCTTGTGAGAATCCTTTTCCCCTCTTTCTCCTACCCATGTTTCTCTAGAATTACAATTCCAATGGTTTTTGCTTCTCCACCGCTGACTTCCACATCTCCTCCGCCAACCAACCACTCACCACTAGATACCATAGCTGCCTCCATTGATGCCACAACTACTCACCGCCAGCTAGCCATAGTCCTCCAGTCACCATACTTACCACCAGAGCTTCCTCTGCCATCCACAGTTGCTCACCGTTAGATCTTATGCCACCAACACTGACACTGATGTCGGTCCTCCTCCTCCAGTTAATGTTTCTCTGACACCACTGCTACTTCCTCCTCCTCCTCTAGTTGGTGATGCTCTGACACCCTTGCTACTTCCTCCATACCTCTGTTGATGTTGCTGCTCCTCCTAGCCGCTTCTTCCTCCATTTGACCCACTACCAACGATCCCTCTAGCTAGAAGTAGAGGTATGTGTGCTTCAAAATGCCTACTTTTATGTCTAATCTTGTGCATCATTTTATTTCTCAGAATATTGATGTTGTTATGTGTTTAAATGTGGTTGAGGTCATAGATCCAATTATCTATGATATGTGATATAATGATTTAGGTCTTTTACACCCTAGTGATATGTGTAATGACCTGATTTAAGCATTGGTGCTCTAATTGTCATGTATATATGTGTAATTGATATGAATTGCTCTAATTGTCATGTATATATGTGTAATTGATACGAACTGCTCTAGTTTTCATCTATATTAAATGTTAGTATGGGTAAATGATCACATTTAGGAATTAATACACTAAAATTGATATGGATTTTTCTAAATTTACTTGATTTACATTGAAGTTGATATAAATTTACCTTATTAACCCTAAACGCTAAAGTTCTAAAAAGTAAACTCCAATTTGTAAACCTTAACCCCCATACTCTCTAGGCCTAGAAACTTGTCCATGATTTTCTCATTAGGAGTAAACCATGGATACACCTTGATTTGGGATTGTTCTTGAGCACTTCATCTGACTTAGGATGTAGGCGTATAATGTGTGTTTGATTTTAATAAATTTTGATAGCATTTCCCCTTTTGTTCTCTGGGTACATATGTAGTTTTGTATTTGCCCATCTACATTAGTTTACTTGGAAAAGTATGGGGAAATGCTGCCAAAATTTATGGAAATCAAACGCACATTATACACTTACTAGTGAGATGAAGTGCTCAAGAATGGGATAGGTGGCACACATTCATCAATGTGAATGCTAATAGATGAATTAGGGCTCAATTCAAACATATTTTTTCTAAAACTACTTATTAGCTAAAACCTGACGAGCTATTTGTCTCTCGTCCGATCATAGAATGGATCGATCATGGATATATAATCCAAATCACTGCACACTTATGTTTATTAATAGTCTCAATGAGTTTTTATGATTTGCAAAGAAGACTAGCAAACAACCTGGAGATAGGTTCTATTGCTCCTGTAGTAATTGTAGTAACAACTTGAAAGTTGACACTAGTGACATGATCAAAGATCATGTCATATGCAATGGGATTGTATAGGGCTATATAGAATGGCATTGGCATGGGGAGATTCCTAGTATGAGATCAGTAGATGTCGGTAGTGGTAATTGTGTCAAATAAGAAATGTTTGATGATGTTGATGAGAACAAACCAATTACAACATACATGGTTGATGCAATGTTGTATAGTTGCAGGGTAAATGTTAGAGACTCACCTCCCTTATTTAGAAACTTTATGCATGATGCTGAGAAATTATTATACTTAGGTTGTACTATGTTTATGAATTTGAGCGTAGTGTAGATATTGTATGCTCTAAAGGATAATAATAGATGAAGTGAGAAAAGCTTCACTTCTATGTTGTCTTTGTTGGAAGAAATTCTCCATGAAGGTAATGAGTGGTGCGTCAAGCCAGAGGTGCACACACAAACCAATGGGGTTGGATTAGATGCACCCCGTGAGACTAGGAACACACTGGGTATCTTTCAAATTTTATAAATATCCCTAAGAGGCTGCTCACATACACTAACACACTTACCAGCAATCACATAAGGTCATGTCATAGTATAGGAGGGCGACGAGTTCGGGGGTCAAACCCAAGAGAGAAAGTGGACACTAGATCTAGGTTAGTTTTTGTCTAGGATCCTACGGTGGAGTCTCGGGTTGAAGGGTTTGAAGGTTGATTTTGTGGATCATACTAAGATTTAAACAAATAAGCAAATAAAAAAGACAACAATCAAAACCTAAATCACCCTAGACAATTAGTTCTAATGAGCAAGAAATGGAGCTAGGCAAGGAATAGAACAAGATAAACTAAGGCAAGCAAGAAAAAGATCTACACTACACTAAGCTAGTAAACTAAGAAAAAGAGAAATTAAAGATCTAAACTAGAAAGAGCAAGGCAAGAACAAGGCAAGAAGCTAACTAAGCAAGTACAAAGCTAACTAAACTAACACTAGCTAAGCAAGAAGGCAATTAGGGTTCTAATGCAAATATGTGAAGTGTGGGATGTTTGGGAAATGCACTTCTCAATTAGGTTGTGGGTGATAACATGTAAAAATTACTCTTTCATTCAGATTATCAAACTAAACAACAAGTTAGATGCTAATGAGTTGTTCTAAACTACTAATTGTCCATGGATAGGGTAAGTTTGAATAGGGAACTAGTCCCTAACACCTCCTACCCACCCCTACGAGGCTCACTTGGATTAGGTTTTAGGTGTAATTCAATTAGGATATAATCAAGTCTAGGGTTCTAGTTTATAGGATCTTAGGGTGATTAGGGACTAGGGTAGTAATGGAAGTGTAAGTGAGGTTTTAGGCCTCACATCACCCACATTCTAGCCTTGAGAAATCTCCAAGCTAATCACACTAAATTCATCTAAACTAGCTACTTATATCTCTCAACAAGGGTTAGGAGAATTGATTAGTATGTAGGAAGATGGGTAGCTATCTAGGTATCCATGAATTAGACGTAGGAGCAAATCCCAAATTTCACACATAAAATCAAATTGCTAAGTTCCTCAGTGATTTTAAGCACAAATAGGAAAGCAATTCATGAAGAATGAGATAGAAATAGAACATAATTATTAGTAAACCAAATTACAATGTTTACATATCATTCCCCCCCCCAACATGGTATCAAAGTAACATTTTTTGCCCGAAACAACCCACCTAAGGGACTTAGCTACTCATAGAACTGAAAAATACAAAAAGAAAGGAAGAAAAATGAGTAGAGGAGGGGAAAACCATGATGAGATCAACGAAGACTCCTCCTTCTCCACCTCCTAATAACAACAACTTGTGCACCTCCCTCCAAAGTGGATATATGGCATGGATGATGGTAAGAAAGGGTCAAAACACTAGAAAACTAGGGTTTTAGTGGCGGAAATAGTGAAATGGAGTGGAATGGAGATGGAAATGGATGGGGGATGAAATGAGGAGGCTAGAGTGGTTGTAGGGTAGCTAACCTCATACCCCAGCCGCCACCTATGTATATATAGGTGGTGGGGAAGCACTAGGTTAAGTGAGGGTAAAGTGGGTAATGCAATGGATAATTTGTATGTAGAACAACCATGGTAAGTAGGGGTGAGAACGGTCGTTGGGGAGTGGAACATGTGAGGTGAGAATCAGTGAAAAATCACATTAGTGCAGATATGGGAAGAGGAGAATCCCCAAGATATGGGAAGAGGAGAATCCCCAAGATATGGTCCCCTCCATGAGCAAGAACACGTTCATTATAGGAAGAATTCTGATGTCCATTGTTATTTCCCTAGGTTATGATGTTATTGAGTATACCAAGGAAGTGGGGGGAGCTAATAGACCTAAAATATCTCATCCGCTCTTCTATTATAGCAGTTGTTGATTATAAGATCATACATCAGGTCAACTCCCCATATGCATGCATATCACTAGAGCTCCCCATACTGCACCTCTCCTAGGTGAGTATGGCCCTACTCCATAGTTCTTAGATTTAGTGCAGATATGGGAAGAGGAGAATCCCCAAGATACATTCCACAAACTAGAGATATTACATGAGGAATTAGGAAAGTCACAGTCAGGGGCTGAGAGGATGAGGACAATAAAGGAGAGAGAGGCATGTAGGGTGAGAGGAAGGGAGATAGAGCAACCACATCAACCATAGTTGACCTCAGTGAACACATATTACATGTCGAATATACATGCACAACTAGAGGGTATTTAGAGAACATAGGATAGAATCTTGAGGGAACATGAGGGATTTTAGTGTACACATAATGTATTTTGGTTGGATCATCACTAGATGCACCATAAGATCAACCACATGTATTAGTTCCAGTATGCCCAAGCCCAGAGGAACCCCCAATTGGAGGAAGATTGGTGGGGTGCACTATCCACGTATCAAGATGCCTACCCGACCCCACAGGTGGACTATTGGGGAAACAACTACCAACACCCTCCACCATAGGCAGGAGAACCACCACATCCACCACAAGAGCCATAATCCTCTATCCTATCACTCCAATACTTTAGTGTCATGCTGAGGACAACATGATTCAAAGTTTGGGGTGGTCGGGAAATATTCCATTTTTCTCACTTCACTCTTTTTGCATTTCATCTTCCATTTACTTTTGTTTTCTTGCTCCTGCTATCTAGATTAAATTTTACTTTCTTTGCATAGTTGCATGCCATGTTGTTTAGTTTCATTGTTTTTTTTGCATAATTTTAAAAAAATTTGCCATGCATTCCATACCCTATAATGTTTCTTAATTTTTGCATGTTTTAGATTGAATTTTCTTATTTCTTGCTTTCTACTTCGTAAGAATGGATTAGATGTGATTGAAGGCAACTTGGCACCTTTTTGGCCAATTTTGCCCAAATTTTGAAAGTGTGTTTTGACCCAATCTAATACTTATTGGATTGAAAATGATGACCTTTGACAAATGCAAGTGAATTATCATGGTTTATTGATAAATGGCCTCAATCTTGACTTTGTACATGTGAACGACCTCTATCATTCTAATGAACTGTTCAGTTGAATTGTGATTGAAGCAATCCACAAATGCTTAGAGTTTTGTAGAATTTTATGATAGAAGTGTGGTTTCAATATTGCTCATTCATGTGGTGTGTCATTGCTTGATGAAATTGTGGGAGTAACTTTAGTGCAGGAGATCTCATGTTGAAATCCATACTAGTAGCCCCTCTTTGACTCACTTTTATTCTACCATCTTCTTACCTCCCCATCTCATTAAAGGATGCCAATGTGCACATATTCAGCCTTGGCCACCGCCAAAAAATTTGGGGTGGCCATATCTATACCCCTGCTTCATTCTCACCACCATGTTCCCTATCCACACCAAGGGCAAAGAAAAAAGGAAAAAAATGCAAAAAGAAAAGAAAAGATTCTCATGTTTAAGAGTACCTAAATTATGAAAAGATGGGTGTGTAAAAGCACAACAAACTCTTACCACAACCCTTTTTTCCTTTTGCATGCCCATGGAGCTAGGAAACATCCAACCTAGATCATTTTGGCCTTTTTTTGCATCCATGTGTGTTACTTATTGTAGATGGACATACGAGATTGAATGCATGAATACAGAATACAAAAATTAGTCATTTTTGACCTTCTCCACCATGTAATGGTTTACCCAAAGTGATAGGACAACCATATGGATTGATTATGTTTTCTATGCTCAATATTTGAAGTTTGAATGCTCAATGCTTTAATCATGATTGGTTTGTGAAGAGGAGAGGAGAAAGGTGGAGTACATGTACCTAGTAATTATTGAGCCCAATTAGTCAATATTCATCTATTGCATTGCATTTGTCACTTCTTGATTGTGGAAAAATGTAGAGAGATTGAGTCAGATCATACTTGAACAAGTATGTTTTAAGTTTGGAGTGGTGATGCAACCCTATTTTAGGACTTCATCTTGTGTTATATTGCACTTCAATCACATCTATAGCTGTTAGATTACATGTTATTCCCTCCAATATGCATATTTGTGTAAAATTCACTTATGGACGTTATTTCCATGTTTTTCAGGTACTTGGACCATTCTTTGATGGAAGAGAGAGAGAGAAAGAGTGATCCAAGGGTTTGTATACCCTTAGAGAGTCCTAAAGTGAAGTATGAAGCTCCATAAACATATCCCTAGTGGCCAAGACACATTTGGAGTAAAGATATCCAAGGAAACACAATGATTCAACTCAAAGTGTTGATTCAGAGACCAACACAGCCGTGGTACACCAGAATGGCAGTTCTAGCTCACTCAAAATCAACAATCAAAGCATTGAAGAACCCAAAGGGTAGCATGGCTATGCAACACAAAATGGTCGTGCCACCATGTCCCAGAATGGTCGTGCAACATTGCACGACCATGTGGTAGCTCAATAAAAAAGGCCATTCCTGAGAGAATGGGTAGCCAACTCTAGAACCATCACGGCTGTGGTGGCCACCACGCAAGACGTGGTGACCACCAAGTCCGTGCCACCATTAGTTCAAAACCCCTATTGTTAATGTGATTTTTCACTGATTCTCACCTCACATGTTCCACTCAATAGTTCTTGGTGTAGGGTAGCTAACCTCATACCCCAGCCGCCACCTATGTATATATAGGTGGTGGGGAAGCACTAGGTTAAGTGAGGGTAAAGTGGGTAATGCAATGGATAATTTGTATGTAGAACAACCATGGTAAGTAGGGGTGAGAACGGTCGTTGGGGAGTGGAACAATATGGGGAGCTCTAGTGATATGCATGCATATGGGGGGTTGACATGATGTATGATCTTCTAATCAACAACTGCTATAATAGAAGAACGAATGAGATATTTTAGGTCTATCAACTCCCCCCCCACTTCCTTGGTATACTCAATAACATCATAACCTAGGGAAATAACAATGGACATCAGAATTCCTCCTATAATGAATGTGTTCTTGCTCATGGAGGGGACCATCCTCAAATTATCAATAATCAATGCTTCTAAGTTCACATGCTTACCCTTTTTCATCCATCCCAAGACACATAAATCCTTCTTTGTACAACTTCCTTGATTTTCATATCGGCCAAAAATAGTGTTTGCCAAAACTTTCTAAACATAGAGGAGGAAAGGATTGTGAAGAAAACTTGTCTTTGACTTCCTCATTATAAAATCATTGTGTCTGGTGAATGCCTTCCACATGGTAGTGTAACTAGAACTGGCATTTTTCTCTATCTTGCCATTATCAAAGAGGGTTGCCATTTCTTCACTTGGAGAAAAAAAATGGTTAATATGGCTGAGGTGATGACCCAACATTTATCTCCAATCATAACTCTAATGTTGTTTTTGCCATCATCAGACACCTTCTCGAATGTGGCAAAGAATTGATGTGTGAGCTTGACATTGGTCTCCTGCACTATAGTCAATATCTCAAACAATCCCATTGCTTCCATCACACCCTTGTAATACTCAAAAAAACCTAGGGCATGTAGTGTCGTCTGGCATGCGTAGCAGGTGGCTATCACCCTATGCGTAAAACACTTTGGGTGCTTTGGTTTCTTTGCCTTGCTGCTCCTCACCTTGGGTGTTTCCTCATGTTGCTCATTGGGTGCATTCTCATGTTTTTCCTCCTACACAACCTCATCCACACGATCTACAAGTATTTGTCTTTGTGTTCACAGCTAAGGTTGTGGTTGCAGTGTTGTGGAGGTTGAAGGGTGGGCCGATGTTAATGGCCGAGCCGGTGAAGGAAACAATGCTGCCCTAGAGGAAATAGACTATCGCAATGTTATCCCACCTCCTCTAGGTAATCTAGAGGATTCCACCATCATGGGATCCACTGAAACCTCCATATGGGGTGATTATCCATGTGAACTGGAGGCTTTCGATGGAAGAGGAGGGCTAGAGACGTCACAATGGCTGAAAAAAAGTTATTCTTCAGCCGGCAGCCATAGGAGATCACATCCTTGGTATTTGACGCCACTTTCTTAGTGAGTTTCTTCATCTTGGACGGATTTTGGTGGAAAATTTAGGAGAAATTAGGTTTTCTCCGAAGAACAGACTATTGGGGTAGAATGGAGAAGAAAGGTGGATTTGGTGGATGAAAGTGGGTGAAATCTAGAGGTTAAGGTAGTGGAAATGGGGAGAATGATTGCAGATGGATTGGGGGTGATTTGGTGGAGAATCAGAGGTTGGGGAAGGGTGGGAAGCATTGCACAAAATTAGTTCACAGAGAATGCCTATTCTGGTCATGGGGAGTCAAAATGAACAAGTGAAGAAAAAATTGGAAATCAGTGACTTAAGTCATGGATCAGGCCACATCACAGTTATGTAGTATTGCTAGACACACATCCGTTCCACCTTACATGACCTATTCTTCTTTGGAGTCACACGGTTGTGCTGCCTTACACGGCCGTTCTAGGTCTATTCTTGTTTTCTCAAATTTATTTCACCTTCCCTATTGATTTGAGTGTATCACCGTGGACATTCCATGATACCACAATCATGGTGAGTATGGTAGCAGGTGTTCCACACTTGAACTTCATTAAAACACCAAATCTTTGATCCAAAGTGATTTTTTTGTGAATTCTTTGTCT
This sequence comes from Alisma plantago-aquatica, assembly GCA_963693085.1. Taxonomy (NCBI): domain Eukaryota; kingdom Viridiplantae; phylum Streptophyta; class Magnoliopsida; order Alismatales; family Alismataceae; genus Alisma; species Alisma plantago-aquatica. The sequence continues at coordinate 781,977,050 of OY856411.1, read as the reverse complement.
AAATTTCATCTAATTTTCTTCACTTCACCTTGTTTTCACATGCACATCTTAAAACTAAAAAAGACTATTAAATATAAGTGTGCATGTGTATTTTCTCGCAAAAGTGTAAAAATGAACAAAAAGTATCAAAAATTAAAGTTTGGGTGAAAATTTCCCAAACCTAGGTGGGTTGCCTCCCACAAGCGTCGAGTTGCATGACTTTAGCTGGGCATCTTGGTAATTCTTCAACTGCTCAACCATTTGGCATCATCATGTGTTCATTCTTGCAATAAATGCATCTCTCCTTTGCATTCAGCCTATGTTCTACATCTCTTTGATCACTAAAGCTATCACAAGTCTTTCATCTAGATCTCCTTCTCCCAAATGACCAGTCAGACTCTTGAAGTGACCATGCCCAATATCCTCATCTTGAACTTACCGAAACGAGGTCTTGTACATGTTGATCTTTATCTTCAATTCCATGAAAGATACTACCATTATGCCACTGCACACATGTATCTCGGCATTAGTTGGAGAAATGAATGGTCTTCCCAAGATAATGGGAATCATCCTATCCTCTAGGTCCATATCAAAAACAATGAAATCAGCCAGGAACATTCTGCCTCTTTCCTTGTCTATCATCACTGAAATATCATCTACTCTTCCTCTAGGCACTTTGATGGAACGGTCCACCAATTGGGGAGTGCAATGTGTAGGTTTCAACTTGCCTAAGCCTAGATCAACATAGACACTATAAGGGATCAAATTCACACTAGATCCTGAATCAAGTAGGGATTTGTCTATGTGATGTCCCCTTATGTAGCTAGGTATGAGTGGGGCTCGTGGGTCTTTCCTCTTCACGTGAAGTGAGTGTTGGAGGATAGATCTTAGTTTTTTAGTCAACTTGACTCTCTTTGGTATTCTCCCCGTTGACCTTCTGTTCACAGTACATAGGTTCTTAACAAACTTAGCATAAGATGGAATCTGGTTGATAGCATCCAACAATGGAATGTTCACCTTCACTAGCCTAAACACATCTAGAAAGTCAACATTGTGCTTCTTCCTCATTTTTACTTCCGGTGGCAGATCCAAAACTTCTTGGAAAGGTGGCTCACTTTATTTGGCCTTACTTGCATCAACATGAGGTGGAACACTAGGTATAGTAGAACCTATAGAAGGAGTGTGAGGTGGATCACATGATATCATAAAATCAAAATGAGGTGCCATGGTATCATCTTCACAAATTTCAATCATAATATCTTTCTTTATCAACCTTTCTTTGACTTGTGCACAGCTCAAGATATTGCCCACTCCTTAGAACTATCACAACAGTACCTTGCTCATGGTGGAGAGATAGAGCATGTTGTGTCTTTAGAGGAGGCAGAGGTGGCACTTGGTATTGAAATTGAGGTGGAAGGGAGAATTGAGGTTGGACGGTGAATGGTGGAAAGTTGTGGTGATGGAGGGGGAGGAGGTGTATAAGGCTTGGGATGGCCTTGGAAATTCTAAATGGAATGCACTTTCATGGGAAGTGGACTATAGAGAAATTGAGTGGAATGCATAGGTCCACTCGCTTCACTAAAACTCATTATTGATTTTGAAGACAATTTCTCTTCTTAGAGAGAAAGTATGGAAAAAGTTTCTCCATACTTTCCTCAAGCCTCATAACAATCTTTTGGAAATCATCAAAACTTTTCAAACTAGAGAGAATTTCTTCCTCAAAATGTGAGATATATCTTGGACTTTGTGGTTCCTGGTAGCTATAGGAGTGAGGTGTCTTCATTTGTTCAACAAAGAACTCAATAGAATTGACTAAGTGACAAGGAACACTTCTCACTTGGTTCTTCATGCAACCCGTGATATCTCTAAGAATCTTCATCACTATGAACTGGAGATGTCGCACCAAAGGGGCAGTCACCATCATTCATCATGCTAGAAGCTTGGATTCTTGAACCTTTTTCCAGTTGCTCAAACAATGGCCATGTCTCCTCAAGTGTCCTATCCATAAAAACTCCTCCACAAAAAGAATCTACTATATCTTGACCCATTGGAGATAGACCGGAGTAAAAGGACTAAACTAGCTTCCACAAAGTGATCTCGTGGTGCAGGCACTCTCTCAACATCTTTTGAAATCTTTCCCAAGCATCATGGAACCGCTCATTACCCAATTGACTGAAAGTCACTATGGCACACCACATTTGTGTCAACCTAGAAATGGAGTAAAATTTCCTTAATAAGGCATTCTTCATCTCTTCCCAAGTCATGATGTCCCTCCTTGAATCATAGCAATATTTGGCTTTGTCTTTAAGGGGGAAAGAGAATAAGGTCAACTTGATTATGTCATCACTAGTTGTCGACATCCTAAAGGTGGATCATATGTCTAGAAAGGAGTCCAAGTACTTGTAGGGGTTCTCACTCTCCAAGAATTAGAAGGTGGACATGAGCCAAAGAAGGCATGGAGGAATAGATAATTGCTCCCATGGAATTTGATCAACTCTACTAGCTATTGGCAATTTGTAGTTTCTAGGCATGAAGTAATCTTGAAGTGTCTTGTGAGGTGCATTTTGGCCTTCCATCTAGTCTTCCCGAGTGGCTTGTCACATGCACAAGGCACAACCAAACAGAAGAAAACAAGTTGGCAAACCAATATGCACAAAGAATACAAATAATAAAGAATAAAAATACCAATGATGACGACAGTAGGAAAAGATAAAAGTAAAACTAACTAGCTAGGCCGAGTGCCTTTCTCCCCGACAATGACGCCAAAGATCTTGGTGCTTCAAGCCATAGGTGCACACACTAACCAATAGGGTTTGCTTAGATGTGCTCCATGGGACTCGGAACACACTGGGTATCTTTTGAATTTTATAAAGACCCCTAAGTGGTTTCTCACATACACTAATACACTTAGACGCAAGTGTATAGGGTCGTGTCGTAGTATAGGAGGGCAGCAAGTTAGGGGTAGAACCGAAGAGAGAAATGGGCCCTAGAGCTAGGTTAGTACTTGGCTAGGTTCCTACTACAGAGTCTAGGGTTGAAGGGTTTGCATGTTGATTTTGTTGATTATACTAAGATTTGAACAAACAAGCAACTAAAGGAAGATAACAAACAAAACCTGAATTAACCCTAGACAATTAGTTATAATGAACAAGAAATGGAGCTAGGCAAGGAAGAGAACAAGTCACACTAAGGCAAGCAAGACAAAGATCTACACTACACTAATCTAGCAAACTAAGCAAAAGAGAAATTAAAGATCTAAACTATCAAGAGCATGGAAAGAAGCTAACTAAACTAACACTAGCTAAGAAATAAGGCAATTAGGGTTTTAATGCAAATATGAGAAGTGTGGGTTGTTTGGGAAATGCACTTATCAATTAGGTTGGGGTGATAACATGTAAAGATTACTCTTTCATTTAGATTATCAAACTAAACAACAAGTTAGATTCTAATGAATTTTCCTAAACTACTAATTGCCCATGGATAGGGTAAGTGTGATTAGAGGAAATAGTCCATAACACCTCCTACCCACCCTTATAAGGCTCACTTGGATTAGGGTTTAGGTGTAATTCAATTAGGATCTAATAAAGCCTAGGGTTCTAGGTTAGAGGATCTTAGGGTGATTGGGGACTGAGGGTAGTAATGGGAGTGGAACTGAGGTTTTAGGCCTCACATCACCCACATTCTAGCCTTGAGAAAGCTCCAATCTAATCACACTAAATTCATCTAAACTAGAAACTTAGATCTCTCAACTAGGGTTAGGAGAATTGATTGGTATGTAGGAAGATGGGTAGCTAGATAGGGATCCATGAATTGAACCTAGGAGAAAATTCCAAAATTCACACATATAATCAATTTGCTACGTTCCTAGGTGATTTCAAGCACAAACCACAAATCAATTCATGAAGAATGAGATAGAAATAGAACATAATCCTTAGCAAATAAAATTACAATGTTTACATATCATTTTACCCCAACATGGTATCAAAGTAACATTTTTGGCCTGAAATGACCCACCAAAGGAGCCTAGTGTGATGACTGCTATCAAACTGACAACGTTATCGCTCAAAACTATGCAAAAATAACCATTAACATTGGATTACCAAAAATCACTAAAAATTACAACATTTATACGAAGAGATCCATTACCTGGAAACTCTTTATAGAAAGAACCAAAACCATATATACATCATGGTTCTCTTCATACATACATTGTTTCATCATATCTCAAGGACATGAGATGCCATTTGCTTTACCTAAACACATAAAAAATCAACATTATACATGGATGTGTCCAAGCCAAAATCTCAAATCACTCATAAAACTATTTACACACTATCTCCCAAGGACTTGAGACTACATGGACGACACATAGGACTCTATATCTATAAGACACATAACAACACACTCAACCTGAGCTATTACTACTTTCCTTATTGCTATTGCCCACCCTATGTTGTATGATCTCTACCTCCTCGTGCATGTCCACCTAAAAAGTGTGGAAACCCATAGGGTGAGTTCCATATCTCAGTGGGATATATAGCCCTCTGTCAACAATATTATCATCACAAATAAATCTTATTAAAAATATTAGAAGAAACCTTTATTGAATTAAATAGGTATAACTACTTGTTATATGCAGAGTAGAGCAATCTTATCATTTAAGTGGTTCAGATATCTATAACTGAGCAATAGATCATCTAATCGCTTTTTGAAGGAATATGAAGAAAATGTATAACATATATCAATTATGACATACATAATCAATTGCAACCTCATTCAATGATTTTGTATTCAATCCATAAGCAAATATGCTACACGACTAATTACATCTTTTAGCAATCAATCTTATGCCCTGAGGAGATGAGGTATACCGCTCATGCTCCAACCAACCTAAATTAGGAAGCATCCATGCCATACAAGGTCCATGGAAGAGCCGAACTCCATGACCTCACCCCCTTGATTAGTATGAGTGAACCTACAGTGACATCACGACTCAAACTGCTATTTATCTAGTCTAGGTATATAGTCTCAATGCTAGAGAGATACAACTCGTAGCTATTCCCTTATCAAGGTACGACTCGTAGTCAATCCTGATTCTTATCAGGGTACGATCTGTAACCAATCCTAATTACATATTGAGTCACGGCCTACAACCACACTCTCTTCAGGGTATGGCCTGCAGCTAATCCTATCAGTTAAGGATAGAAGGAGATACCTCAACATGCACCCCACATATTCAACAATATGCAATCTGAGTTTCCCATAGGAATTGCTCGTTTCACCATTCAGCAAGTTCTGATGCTGAATGGATCTATGGCCAAGGCAAACTACATTTTTAGTTACACTTGATAAGTTAAGTGAATTACAACATCTATTAGCATCAATCAAGTTACAAGCATGAATTATAGATAAATGCTATAAAGAAAGGTGTAATACATTTTCCAAGGAATCTTGTATTAATTGAAACACATCTTGATATACCCATCATGTGATCTCAATCCCTTGATCTCATTATTGGGAATTTCATCCCTTCAACATTTTCATTTACATGATCATATGTTTTGGGTATCAAACCCTCAGTTCATCATTGAACAATGTCACCTTTTACCAGGAAACAATCATCTCCAGGTCATCAGACCCATATATACATCGTGCTTGTTGTTCAAGCATATCACATGGATGACAAGGCCTATTTAAAATATATCATGCTAAATCATCATAGCTCATACCTGGCTATGCTCATCATCTCATAATATCTACATGGTTAGGATTTCATGGTAAAAGAAATATCAAGTAAATATCATCACCATGCCATAAAGAGAATCATTCAAACTAAAACCCCCACATAGTTAGGGTTAGGGTTTCCCCTTGTAGCCGATTAGGGTTTTCAAGTTCATATTTAACCATCAAACCCTAATTCACATCATAAGATTATTTTATTGCCATAAGTATTCAAGTGTACTTAATTACTCTTCATCAATTATCATCAATTGATTATCATCATGAGGTATTATCCTTCTCATATGAGCAGTATAAGTTTCTCTCTCATCCTTACTAGGATATTGATTACAACATACTTATTACATTGGCTTGACCCTCTTTAGAGTTCATTAGCCTACACTTATCAAAGTGTAATCATCTCATTACTTCATAGTGTGTCAATTGATTATATTCATCATGTATCGTCCTACACTCATCAAGGTGTATCGGCCTACACACTATGCCTTGTGTCAGCGTAGACACATCCACTTATGTCGACCTAGACACTATTGATTGTGTTATCCATGGCACATCAAAATGAAATCAGTTTAGAGGTGCTTAGGGTGACGTTGGTTTTGCGGTGCTTCAAGTAATATCGGCCATGAATCACATCTTGGTGTATCACCTTCACCATACCTTGGTGCATCATCTTCTTCACACTTAAGAATAACATTTTCACCTCACTTAAGCATAAAATCTTGACCTCACCTTAGGGTATCGGCCATCCTATCACTTTATGTGATGGCCACCCTATCACTTTGTGTATTTGCCACCCTATCATTTTGTGTGTCGACCACCCTATCACTTTGGGTGTCGGCCACAGTATACTCTTGGGTATCGGCCTTACTATCATCTAGTGTATTGGTCTAGTAATCACCAAGTGATATCACCCTCTAGGGTTTTGATACATATCGGGTTCTAGGATTTTGATTTTATCGGTTAGCCATCATCAACACCCTTATATTCTTTCATCTATCAAGGTTTCAGTCTCACCGCTACTTTGTGTGTCATCCATGACTTCAAGGAGTGTATTTCCCACACCTTCACATGGTGTGTCATCCTAGGTGTGTCTCCCATCATACTTATATCGGGCTAGAGGTGTTTCAGGTTTCTAGGGTTAAGGTATATCAGTTAACTACATATCTTTAGTCAACTTCAAGATATCAGACTACCCCCACCTTTAGCCTTAGGTGACAGGCTAAACAACTGTAACAATGATGGTCCTTTTTATGTAACAAACCAATAAGGAGTTTGGACCCCATGTGTATCGGTATCCCTTCATATAACCTTGTATCAGGTTAGGGTTTTCTCAAACCAATATCAGTTTGTACATGGGGTATTCCATCATATTCAAGCTTCAACCCTTCTATCATGGAACCATTCTTACCCCAATCCCAATCCCACTACCTAGATAGTGGTAAAAGGATTGAAGCGGACATCCCTAAGTGGCCCGATAAGATCTCACATACTGGCGTATACAGTAAGAAATAATAACTCAAAATAGGAGATTTAAAGAACAAACTAACCCAATTATGAGATTTTGCATATCAATCTTTGTCATAAGAGTATATCAAGTGCTGAAGCAATCTTAGTTAGTGTTCCATTTGTTTTGCCTAAAATCAAGGAAATTGAGACACAATCATGCAATTGTACGGTACACTATCAAAAACAAGTAAAATGGTTTATAGAAAAAGATCATACTTGGTAAGACTTATATTCAAAAAGTATAACAAGCGATTTTCCAAAATCCAAAATTTATTCGACAAGTTGCTTATTTCAAACAATATGATTTTATTACGAGTTCCCATTATGTTGTAATCGAGAAGCATGCTTATATATTTTGTGTGGCTCTATCACCCCAACGCGATGGGTGAGGTCACCAGGCTCCTTCTCTCCATATGAGGTAGGAGGCCAAAATACAAGTTCCACCTCCGAATGAGGGTTTGTTTGCACTTATTATCAACATTATCAACACTATCAACATCATCATCATCATCTGTATATGGGCAGTCATAATGGGCATTATTATTTATGTTCTCATGTTTTTCTCAAAATATAATACAGTAAAAATGGAAGACTAATCAATAGGGAACAATATCTCAAACAAGTATATATCCAAGTATACAATCAAGAGATACATAAAAAGTATTTTCAAAACAACCAAGGAGAAGGTATAATAGTATACCTTTCCTTAAAGATTTTGACTACAGTTCAACAACTAATAGGTTGGCCCTTCGAGTTAGATCCTAAAACACAATGTTTGGATCCAGGGTCAAGATCAAGATATTTGAAGACCATGTTTCAAAGTTTGAGATTAGGGTTACACTTTTCCTATGTCAAACTTAGGGTTAGGTCATTCACTTATAATCAATCAATATTTCATTATGTCCAACATTATTTCAAGTGTCAAGCATTTTCAAGTGTGAATGACTTACCTAGGTTTTCTAGGATCATATGTGTTAACCCTAATTTTGTTAATATTATCCAAGTCATCATCACATTTCTAGATCATCATCATGATACTTAGCATCATTGGTGTTCAAGATTAGATCAAGTACTGATTAGTATAATGAGTAAAGTTAGGGATCAAGTATTAGATCAATAGATCAACATATGCCACAAGATTTCGATCAATCATATTATAAGGTGTCATCATCAAGATTATCTTCTAGGTACATGTTTCATATTTAAAAGTAGCTAAGACAACAAGATTAGGTATTCTAACGACCCCACCCCTCAAAAGCCCCCTTTTAAGGAAGGCTAAGAAGTTGGTGTCGGTATCCCAAAATAGGATCAATGGTTTTGTAAGTAATAAAAAATAATTAATAAATTTTACCAAAGTCTAAGCTTAAAGCAGGATCAAAATTTACTTTTTACATACCTTTCAAAAAAATGATTGGAAATTTACCCAATGTAGAGTTCTATCAAACTAAATCTTCCTTTCTTTAATTAGCTCTATTCTTCATATATCTCTTTACTATTTTCCCTCTTTCAATTATTCCTAAAATTTTGACAAGAAAAATGTTTGTCTCTATAAAGAAGATACTGGTATGTGGTGACAACCAATAGCATGCACATATTTCATAACAACCTAATTACATCAAATAGTTGTTAACAATCCAATATTACATATTCAGTATAACTTCCCTACTACTTTTACTCATCCTCTAGGATACCCTTTCTTAGGGTTTATTCCTTGCAAGGGACTTTAGGCTACCTTCTCCATCCCGAGCTTGGTAACTTATGGGTCACCTCTCTAGGTGCCCTTTGGTCTTCCCTCTGGGGCTTGACCACCTCTCACCTTCCCTCCACGGTTTGGTCTTCTCAAATCTTACATCCATATATGATATGTAGGTTCAGGCAAGTCATATGCATACTTAAATTGTAATAATCATATTCACTTTAAATATTGTAGAAATAAAGTCATCCAAATAGTTATTTCCATGCAATCGATGAAACATCAGAAAACAATGGGAAACTAAAGTGAGTAATCATAAATAACCACATACCTAATTTGTAGTCTTAAATATAAACAAGATATCCAATTCAAATCAAGATGTCCAACCAAGCAAGTTAAGCAACCAATCAAGCAGATCCTAAAAACATGTACAAAGCCTAATTATTACCATCATATCCCCAAACAACTTCTTATTGACTTGGGACACCTTTCTAAGGTTTCTACGTCTCATTAGGATGCATTAGGATTTCTTAGATTAGTTTCTCATCTTGTACCTTTTTAGGTCAACAAACCCTAAAATGGATTCTACATCATAAAACCTTAATTACATACATATTCACATTAAGAGTCTTTATTCTCAAGTTGACTTTAGAACATCATGTCTCTATCTTATTCATGGATTATCACAATTAAAATAATTAAAAGTCATAATCACCTAGATTAGGGTTTCTAAGCCCATTAATGCACATCATATACATGAAACTCTAAATGAGGCCAATTAAGTACAAAGATCACCCTTTTTAGATCTTAATCTCTCTTTTATTAAAAATAGGTTAATATCATCTTAAATCATTCAGAGAACTTCACTAAATCTCTTTAACATCAAAATTAGGGTTTTCCATTCATAAATTCATTAAAGGTAACAACTTTATGTACTTTTTGAATTATGAATAGATTTAGGCTTCAATACTATTTTTATTCCAATCTACATATTTTTCTGATCAACTTTCATACATAATTCATCTTCATCCGATGTTTTGATAAATAGTTACGATTTTTTCTAATAAATATCTTATTGGCCAATGGGAGCCTGCCACCTAGGTAGAGCATCCCGGGTCCCACCCACGACACCTAGGCAGAGCATCTCGGGTCCCACCCATGGCACCTCGGCTGAGCTGGCCAATCGAGCCTTGCCATCTCAACACTGCTTTCCCACATGGACACGAGTTCATATAAATGAAAATAGAGAGAAAGGTCTGATATGCCATTACCTGTACTGAAGGAGAGTCGGGGCAGTTTGGTAAACTCTCTATGAGTCTTCTTCAACCTTCGCTCACCTCTTCACATGAGTAGGTGGTCAACCCACCAGTTGACTCTGCTCTCTGTCACACCTGCATGGAAACTAAGATCGTCGATGGCTTTGTCCCGCTCGTCCGTACTCAACTGCCCGTCTGCTACCCTCCACTGTCAGGACGGAGTTGCTCTTCTCCAGCAAGAAGATGCTACTGGACCAAGGCGAAGATCACATTCTTCGCAGCAATTGGATGCACCAATGAGTCTATCTATTTCGTCTGGTCTCGCAAAGATAGTTTTTGGTTTGCTAGTATTGTATATCACCCCCTTATATAGGGAAGGGTCTCAGGGTTCTCCTGATTTGGGGAAATCCTATTCCCTCCAAGAAAGCTCACCAATCCCAGCATGGATGGGATCCTTAGAACCTCCCGAAGATGTTGGGACCAATCCCAACTTCTTTCGTTCTCTCTATCATGAACAAACCGAATTGGAAAATAGCCTGGACTATTCTCTGATCTGCTTCTCCAAATAAGACGGGGATCATACCAGTTTTGTTGGATCTTACATCACCCGTCTTCTAACAAAAGGAAAATCTAATCCAATTAATATTGTGAAATTTAATACAATTAATTGGTTATCCTTTCACTTTAGGAAAACTTGCAAAAACCATAACTCTATCCTCATTTATCCTTTTTCATCCAATTTTTAGGGGAAACCTTGTATTAGCATAATCTATTCGTGTACCAAGTTTGATTCCAAACTCTAAAGGATAAAGGTCTTTTCTTCACATGCAATTTATCACTCATTAAAGCATAGTTTATTCATAATTTTCTCTCTGTTTCACTTTTGTTTCTTTATTTGGATTCCTTTTATCACAAGAAGCCATGTGGATCTGAAATCCACTCTATTATGAACAAACACTTAGCCTTCTAGATTTTTTTTTTGTTTTTTTAGAGCAAATCGTTCAATATCATTACTTATAAGCCATATGACATCTACAAGGAGTTCTGTAAGAACATACAACCATCAAGATAATTATTAGATTTCTTTTATTATTAGATTTCTTAGCCTTCTAGATAATTCCACATTATTCTCACATTATCTCAATTTCTTTTATTATTAGATTTCTTTTCATTATTTCTCTCTTTTAAACATATTGGGCTTATTACTCGATAAGGCCCACGAACCATTCATGCAAGAGGATTATAAGCAAAGAAATCCACACAAAGTACTTAAATCATACAATTTTCATAATCATACGCTTTATTGGAGAAATTGCATTTCAATCAATCTAAACCCAAAAATTGGGGTTATAACATCCTTCCCCTCTTATAGGAATTTTCCCCTCAAAATTCCACCAAACATACAAAAAAATCAGGATAAGACTTTTCCATGTCCATAATAAGATCCCATGTGGTTTCATCCTCTCCATGGTGCTTCCAAAGAACCTTTATCATCTCTATTCTTTACTCCTAAACTATTCTCACCTTGGTATCTCATACCCTTATAGGTGACTCAGGGTAAATCAGCCTCCCTCGGAGTTCATTAAGTTTAGTGCTTAGCACATGGCTTGGGTACTTCACATAGTGCTTTTGATCGAATGCATGGAACACATCATACATCATATTATTTTGAGGGGTAAGGCTAAACAAAAGTAGCTCCACCAATCCGTTCCAAAATCTCAAACAGACCCATGTATCAGGGACTCAACTTTCCTCTATTCTTAGAGGTAGCTCAGAGTAGTTAGATTTTCAAAACACATGTTCACCCACAGTTAAGTGCAAGCCAGTCTGCTTCACATTAGGACACGACTCCTATCGATCCTGGGCTTTCTCAGCCATTTCCTGAATGAAGCAACTTTATCAGCATACAACTGTGGTATCTCTGACCTCTACAAGGTCCTCTCACTGACATCATCCTAGTAAAGAAGTGACCGATGCAGCCTCCCATAAAGAGCTTCATACATCTTGATACTGGCTCTGGTAGCTGCTATAACAAACAAACTCAATTAGGGCTTATACTAACCCCACGATTCACCCCGAATGAGCACATATGCACTCATTAGACCTTCTACGTCTAGATCATACTCTTTTGACTATCCATCAGTCAGGGGTGATACAATGTACTTAAACTTCAATCTAGTATTAAGCTCTTCATGTACTTGCTTCCACAACATGGAATCAAACTTAAGGCCATGCTCAAGAATATTTGAACTCGGGTCATTGTGTAGTTGCACTATCTCTCTCATATATATATGGTTCAACCAGATTTGTCACACTAGTAGTGCTCTCTTATGCAAGGGATGTGTTGACTTGGTAAGGCGATCTACCATAACCCATATTGCATCATGACCTCTCTTGGTCCAGGGGAGACCCACCACAATGTCCATGGTGATCTACTCCCATTCCCTCTTGGGGACTCCTCATTCTCTATACCAATCCACTGGGTTATTGGTGTTTTGCCTTCACCCTCTAGCATGTATGGCAACTAGTCACATACACCTCTATATCCTTGTTCATTCCAGGCCTTCAAGGTACCACTGCATACCTTAACCATCTTGGCAATACCATAGGTACTTAAATCATGAGATTCTTGGTGATTCTTCAAAGGATGTTCTCCTTATGCTTTCAAATCACCTATCCAATCTATTATCCAAATGGTGTGGTACTTCCTTTAATCCTCCTTTACCATATAGAGGTTTCAACTCAAGTATTAACCTCTCATATCATTATTATCCTTTGTATGGCATACATGTTGTCTTGTTTCTCACCCCCATAACAAGATGAAATAAGCATTTAACTACATTCCAAATACATAGTTCATCATGTTCCAAGAGTAGAGATGGTGCATCACACATCACCATTACACTTTCCAATCTAAGTTGAAACATAATTCTCATGACTCCACACCATGAACATCTTGATTCTATGTTTACATCCATGGAAAGACTTTTCCCAACACTTTTGGGTTTAAACATCTCTCTTATGTACAACACCTAGTCATTTCCTCAAGGTCTCTAGGGTGTCGATACTTTTAGGGCGATCTTACCCTTATGTATCTTGGGAGTTCCCTCTCACATTTACCCCTTAGGCCCCATGAACTCATGAATGTGGCCAACGTCCTAACCCATGGTCCTCGGGCAAAGGTAGTTGTTACCTCCTGACCCTATGGACTTGTGCATCCAGGGAACAAACAACTCCTGCTCCCATCAGTCTTATCCCTCCTTCACCTTGGTATTGACTTAGGATTTTATCATAGCACATCTCAATCTTGAATCCTTACCCAAATCTCCATCCTCTCTCTAGACACTCATGGTTAACCTTGCATCCCTTCATAGGAATCATGGCAGCCTACCTATCTTGGTCTAGCCCCATACATGTTACCTCCATGACAACATATCCTCATGCCCCTTAGAAATGGCCAGACTTGGGTCTATAGATTCATGTTCATATAATGTGCTATTACACTTAGATCATCAAGCTCTTATAAGTGACCTCCTAAGGTTACCTCAAACCTAAACAAGAGTTGGTGCTCACCCCAACAAGAAGGGTCCCTTCCCAGGATGTGAGAAAACTATCTCTTAATAGTAACAAATGTCACAAAACGTTCTTATCTCTAAGGTTTACATCAACATGTATATGCTTAGCCCTATCATGCTACTTATGATCATGTCTAGCAAGAAGAAAACTTATTTAAACCATTCTAAGTTCCTTGTGACATCATACTTGTTCATCATTCCTCAAGGTTGGCCAATCTCATACAAGCATATGTCACCAACATGTTTCAGGGGTTCATCAAATGTATACCTTAGTTCAAGTGGGGTTTCCTTTTGCTCTAATACATGGGGGGTGCCATACTTGAATCCTATGAACTCAATCATCCTCATGAGCATCATGTGCACTGGGTACTACTACTTCCCCTCTTTAGTCTAGGACCCCAAGTTCACCTCTTACACATCATCTGTCTAACTGCATGTTCCACTATTTAAACCTATACAAGATATGGCATATACTTCCTCTTCCACATGAACAACCCTTAGAGTCCTACACTAGGACAACCAACTAGGTGTGAGGGCTCACAACTTGTTATCATATTGTGCCTCTTTAGGGTTTTGGAACCCTCTTTCCTACACCTAAAAGGTAGGCACTTCATATCATTTGCACATTGGTGTAAGAAGCCTCTTTCTCTTTTATGGGGTTTGGTTCCTCTAAAGGCATCCGAGGTACGACCAGCCTCTAAGGATCATAAATTAGGCAACCACATAAATCTACTCATGGTCATCTATTCCAGGCCACATCATACCAAAACTTCTTGTAATTCCTCATGTCTCAGAGTCTAGGTCTCCAACCTTCTTCATCGAGTCTCACTCTCTCACTAGAGCTAACCCTACAACTAGTCCTACCACTGTAGGTTCTCTCTCTCAGAAGATGGGTCAAGCTCTTAAGGATACATGTTTATCCCTACACGGGTGACTCGTACTATTAAAATGTGTATCTAGCCATGATCATCCAAAGCTCTACATGCCTATCTTATAAACTATCAGGCATAACCCTTCTAGCTTAGGTCTAAAACTTGCTTCCAGCCTTGTTTCCACTCACTTCTACGTATATGCATGCTCCTTTTCTTCTCATATATGCCCATCAGGGTTCCCATATGGTCACCACTAACCTTATCAATGAGGGATCTATCCCTCACCCTTAATAGGAACGACCCACCCAAGGTTGGGTCACCAAAAGGCACTAGGGGGTCAAACCACCACACATAGTCTATGTATCTCACACGTACTCAAAACCTCCATTATAAAGCATTCATGTCTAAACCACGTACATACATGCATGGTCAACTATGATATCCAACTCATCATGTCTTCTCTTTCTCTATCCACCACTTAAGATTTTTGGGTTGAGTATCGTCCTCAAAGGATGCGTCAGGTATCTTCCTCTTCCTGGAGGCTTCTTCCTCCAAGGCTATCACTCTCCTCCTCATCCCACGAGATGGTCTAACCTCAGCATTCTCCTGAGGGCATGACAAGTCTGGCCATTCAACCTAAGCATGTAATTAAACTCAGTCTGAGTTTATAATTATCAAAACTTATGTCAATGACATCTTTCTTACATGCTTTTTATTATTTGGTGGAGGATTCCTTTATCCTTATTACTCTTAACCCCAAAAATTAGGAGGGTGCAGGAGAGAGAGAAACCCTAATCTCTTAAAGTTTATTGAATGAATAGGGGCAGAGAAGGGACGAAGATAGATGAGAGAAGACCTAGAGGTATCTTATTTTGAGTCAAATCCTCCAATTTTAGCCAGGCAGTCACACAGAATCTGGGAGTCCTCGTAGACTGACTAGCAGGGCAGAGGAAAATCTTGCCATCCCCCAGATTGTGATCCTTTTCTAGACACCTCCATCATTGGAAAATCCTCTAATAACTCCTTTGGGTTTTAAAGAGTTTGTAAAATTTAATAATTATTAGAGATTAAATGGAAAACCATGCTCTGAAACCAATTGTAACTACCCACCCCTCAACAACCCCCATTTAAGGAAGGCTAAGAAGTTGGTGTCGTTATCCCAAAATGGGATCAATGGTCTTGCAAATAATAAAAAATAATTAATAAATTTTACCAAAGTCTAAACTTAAAGTAGGATAAAAATTTACTTTTCATATAACTTTCAAAAATAGGATTGGAACTTTACCCAATGTAGAGTTCTATCTAACTAAATCCTCCTTTCTTTAATTAGCACTATTCTTAAAATATCACTTTACTATTTGTCCTCTTTCAATTATTCCTAAAACTCTGACAAACAAAACGTTAGTCAGTATAAAGAATATACGGGCATGTGGTGACAACCAATAACATGCACATATTTCATAACAACCTAATTACATGAAATAGTTGTTAACAATCCAAGATTACATTTTCAATATAACTTCCCAACTACTTTTACTCATCCTCTGGGATACCCTCTCTTAGGTTTTAGTCCTTGCAAGGGATTTTATGCTACCTTGTCCATCCTAATCTTGGTACCTTATGGGTCACCTCTCTGGGTGCTCTGTGGTCTCCCCTCTAGGGCTTGACCACCTCTGACCTTCCCTCCAGTGCTTAGTCTTCTCAAATCTTACATCCAGAGATGGTATGTAGGTTCAGGAAAGCATATGTATACTTAAATTGTGATAATTATATTTACTTTAAAGATTGCAGAAATAAAGTCATCCAAACAATTATTTCCATGCAGTAGATAACATCAAAAAATGTCGAGAAACTAAAGTGAGTAATCAGAAATAACCACATACCTAATTTGCAGTCTCAAATATAAACAAGATATCCAATCAAATCAAGATGTCCAACCAAGCAAGTTAAGCAACCAATCAAGCAGATCCTAAAAACATGTACAAAGCCTAACTGTTACCATCATATCCACAAACACCTTCTTATTGACTTGGGACACCTTTCTAAGGTTTCTATGTCTCATTAGGATGCATTAGGGTTTCTTAGATTAGTTTCTCATCATTTACCTTTTTAGGTCAACAAACCCTAAAATGGATTCTACATCATAATACCCTAATTACATACTTATCCACATTAAGAGTCTTTATTCTCAAATTGACTTTAGAACATCATATCTCTGTCTTATTCATGGATTTTCACAATTAAAACCATTAATAGTCATAATCACCTAGATTAGGGTTTCTAAGCTCATTAATGCACATCATGTACATGAAACTCTAAATCATGCCAATTAAGTACAATGATCACCCCTTTTAGATCTTAATCTCTCTTTTATAAACAATAGGTTAATATCATCTTAAATCATTCAGAGAACTTCACTAAATCTCATTAACATCAAAAATAGGGTTTTCCATTAAAAAATTAATTAAAGGTAACAACTTTATGAAAATTTTGAATTATGAATAGATTTAGGCTTCAATACTATTTTTATTGCAATCTACATATTTTTCTAATAAACTTTCATATATAATTCATCTTCATCCGATTTACCTCTAATTACTTATGATTTTTGCTGATTTCTCTCTTATTGGCCAATGGGAGCCTGCCACCTAGGCAGAGCATCCTGGGTCCCACCCACACCACCTTGGTTGAGCCAGCCAATCGAGCCTTGCCATCTCAGCATGGCTTGCCCGCATGGACGCATGCTCATATAAATGAAAATAGAGAGAAAGGTCTGATATGCCCTTACCTGTACTGAAGGAGAGTCGGGGAAGTTTGGTAAACTCTCCATGAGTCTTCTTCAACCTCAGTTCACCTCTTCACGTGAGCAAGTGATCAACCCATCGGTTGACTCTACTCTCTGTCGCACATATGTGCAAACCAAGATAGTCGATGGCTTCATCTCACTTGTCCAGACTCTGGGCAACTCAACTGCCCATCTTCTACCCTCCACCGTCGAGATAGAGTTTCTCTTCTCCGGTGAGAATATTCTACTGGACCAAGGCAAAGATCACGTTTTTCATAGCAATTGGATGTACCAACACGTCTGCCCATTTCGTCTAGTCTTGTGAAGAAAGTTCGTGGGTTTGCTGGTGATGTATATCACCCCCTTATATAGGGCAAGCTCATGGGGTTCTCCTAATTTGGCGAAATCATATTCCTTTCATGAAAGGTAACCAATCCCGACATGGATAGGATCCTTAGAACCTCCCGAAGATGTTGGGACCAATACCAACTTCTTTCATTCTCACTATCACAGACAAACAGAATCAGAAAATAGCCTGGACTGTTATCTACTCCGCGTCTCCAAATAAGATGGGGATTAGACCAGTGTCGTTGGATCTTAGATTTTTCTGATTAAAAAGAACTACTTGTTCATAATTTTTGGATCTAGGAATCAAAAGATGTGATTTTTTCAAGATCAAGCAATTAATCTTAAAATTGAGTAGAGAGGGAGGTAATTACCAATAAAAAGGTAGTCGAGAAAAGATGTCGGTCGTTGGATCACACGATCAGACGGTTGAGCTTTTGCCACAAAGGAATGCAACTTGCTTGCTTAGCGGTCCAGTTCAACTTTGGTTCGGGGGGGGCTCATCCCTCAATCAATAGGCTCAATTGATGGTTCACTGGACCAACTCTAATGTCTCCTGGAGCGGAGGTTTGGGGACTTTGTTTCTTGTCTACATGGAGCCTCGCACGAGCCCAAGAATAGGGTGGTGGGACTCATCGACATGGATGGGCTCTCAGAGCAGGAGAGGGTGAGGGAGGCCATGAGCAAGTCGTCCCAGTCTGCCACCACCTCGTGGACTCGATGGGGGTCAAAGAAAGGGGGGATAAGGTGTGGAGCAAGAATGCCCAAAAGGGCTAGGCGGTAGTGCTACTTGGAGCAGCAGGAGATCAGGGAGGAAGGAGGGGGTGCTCAAGGCTAAGGAAGAGAAAAAAAAATGAGAATGTTAGCAAGGCACGATGTATGCAATCCTTGGGGGGCCTTTTTATACCACTAGGCTAGAGTCAGGACTAGATTGGGTCCTTGCTTCTAGCCATGGCATCCAAAAAGAGAAAGGGAGGTGAGGGCCAAGTTTTGTTAGAGGATTAGTGCCTTAATGTTGGTCAAAGTTGGGGTCATTCAGTGTGAAATCATGAGGAGATGGTTTTGGCTCGATTAGATTTCTGAATCAGGGTCGCAGTCGGGAGATCTCACTCTCTGGTCCTCATTTACACCTCCCCACTGATTGCAGAGGTAGAAGATGATCTGGCAGTCACTGGATCAGGCCTGGATCTTTGAGAGGTTGATATAAGGGCCAAAAATTGCCCCTGATCCTTTGCCCCAGATCGTTGACGTGGAAAGGCTAATAAAAGTGCAAATAAAAGGCAAATAAATGGGTTTTCAATACATAAACTTCAATAATTCATACAAATTGTAGGAATGTCCAAATGACATGATATTTGGAACATAGCTTCAAAAACATGTGGATAATATTTAGAAAAAGTTTGAGAATCAAACTATGAAGTTTGATGGACCAATTTACTTCATTGGACAAAGTGACAAATAAATCCAATATGTGGTGTCATAAAGTGTATAAAATTCACATTGATCACCATATTTTGGATTTGAGTATCAACATTGTTTTAGGGGCCAAGAAGATTAGATTGGGTTCTAGAGTGAACATAATGAGGGTAAAATTGTAATAAAATCATACTTATGCTAAAATTCATTTTGTCACATCCTTCCCTCCTTAAAAAGGAATTTTGTCCCCACAATTCAAAAAATCATCAAAATTGGGACTATCAAAATTCATATCATATCCTAAAATACTAGATCATTCTCAACAATATAATAAAAATCATGTCCTCAAAATTCAAATAGTCCAGTAATCAAAATTGGGATTCCATGTCTCATATCATAACCAACTTGGCACTGATACCATTTCATCATCGAGCAATTGAGTATCAAGGTCAATTCATATATTGTTCAAAGTCATCATATGAGTCACAATTATGGAAAGCATCCTATTGATCACAAATTTAGATAGATCATATTTTAGGTCAAACAAATAGAGTTCTTGAATCATGTGTACATGATGACTTTCAATTCCAATATCTCAAGGTCCTAGCTTCTACATTGGCCAAGGTGGGGTTATACACCCATGATTTGAGATTTCATATTTCAACAATTTTGAGACAACATCATACTTTCAATATGATTTCAAGATCAAAATCAATGGGAGGTCTCACTATAGTCCTAATGAGAGCTAAACCCTAATTCATAAATCGGGAGAGACAAAATAGTCATCATTTCAAAAAAAAAATCAAAATTTGGGATTATGAAAGTAACTATTCATACCATGGGTGATCTCAAGATCAATATCATGTTTCAAGATTTTGTACATCAATATCAATAGTTGAAGCTTAGACATCAAGATCATATGTATAAATATTCCAAAGCTAAGGTTTAGATTCCTATGTAGACCTTAGTGGAGATCACTCATCTATGTTCAATTTCCATCAAACATATTCAAGCAATATCTGAGCAACATATCAAGATTTCATTATCATGGTATCCAAGGTTGATGAATGATCTAGACCTGGGTCTATCTAGGAAGTCAACCACAAGATATAATCAACATTGTCATATATCAAGGTCATTATTAAATCGAGATTAAAGATTGAGTATCGACCATGGGTTTAACCTATTAGGCTTTGTTCAACAAATCCAAATTGGGTGAAAGGAAATACCTTTCCAAACTCTAAATGATCAACAAGATGTCAATTTAGAGGTAGTCATAATAGAGATGTGGCTTAGGTTAGGGGAGTCATGAATCAACTACCACCCTAATCTAGCACATTTCCTACATTAGTCATGATCCATTGAGCTTATTCAAATAGGGAGAGTATCAATGATCAAATCACATTCTACAAGGTCATAAGATAAAAATTCAAGATCGTAATAGGGAAATAATGCCAAAATTTTACAAAGTCGAGGTAATAGTTGCATTCCTTTCCTTTCATGATCAAGGTAGTGATATAATTTGGAAATTGGTGCATGATTTAAGTCCATGCTCATCATATCAAAATTGAGTTTGCAAAAGGCATCAATAGTCAATACAAAAACTACTTTTTGCATCGCAGTCTTACATCAAGATTTTGTGAGTCTTAGGCTTAGTCACTTGATGGCATAGTCATGATGTGTATCAAAATAAGGTATGAGATTGCTTAACTATGTATGAGGTTTAATAAAAAATATGGCAACATTGACATTAATAAAATAGAGACCTCATCAACAATGAGGTATAAGGTCTAAGTCCTTCTTATTTCACCAAATCAAAATCATTAATATTTACCTCAAACATGTAGTCAAGTTTTGGCTAAATTGTGTTTGCATGATATTTGGAGTCATACATGAGTATTCAAGATTCATTGATCAAAATTGAGTTTTCAAATTAAGGTTAGATCATGGCATCATTATATTATTAGTTTTTCACCATTTTCTAGTAGTTTTTATTTTTCCCATACATAAGTTACCCATAATCGAGACATCATGTAGAAAATGGTCACAAGAGAAGGACCACATGAGGAAATGAGAAGACTACCTAATGATCATCAACTTGGGTGGTTTAGGGTAGTCCTTAAAGAAGAGATGAGATGCTAGAAGACTCTCTAGGGATTCACAAGAGAAACTTTGAGTCCAGTTTTGGATCAATTAAGGCAAGGTAGAGCAGGGGATTCAACCACCATGAAGAAGGATGGGAGAAATTATGCCAGTACCCCGAGCTTAGACACCTCAACTTTTACCATTATGGATTTTAGGGTTTCTTGGGTTTAAGAGACTCCAGAAATTATTTACTTAAAGCATATGAGAGTGTGTATGCTCTGATACAAACTATCAAGAAACCATTCTTACCCCAATCCCAATCCCATTGCCTAGACAGTAGTAAATGGATTGAAGCACCCACACCTGAGTGGCCCGATAGGATCTCATACACTGGCATATACAATAAGAAATAATAAATCAAAAATAAGATTTTGCAGATCAATTTTTGTCATCAGAGTATATTAAGTACGGAAGCAATCTTAGTAAGTGTTACATTTGTTTTTCCTAAAATCAAGGAAATTGAGACACAATCATGCAATTGCACAATATGCTATAAAAAAACAAGTAAAATAGTTTATAGCAAAGGAGTATACTTAACATGACTTATATTCAAAAAAAATAAAAAGTGATTTTCCAAAATCAAAATTTATTTTTCAAGTTGTTTACTTCAAACAATTCTATTTTTATTATGAGTTCCCATTGTGCTGTAATCGAGAAGCATGCTTATATATTTTGTGTGACTCTATCGCCCCAATGTGATGGTGGGGTGGGGTCACCAGGCTCCTTCTCTCCATATGAGGTAGAATGCCAATGTACAAGTTCCACCTCTGAATGAGGGGGTTGTTTGCACTCATTATCAACATTATAAACCTTATCAACATCATCATCATCATTATATGGGCAATCATAATGGGCATTATCATTTATGTTCTCATGTTTTTCTCAAAATATAATATAGGAAAAATAGAAGACTGATCAATAGGGAACAGTAGCTCAAACAAGTATATAACCAAGTATACAATCAAGAGATACATAAAAAGTATCTCCAATATAATGAAGGAGAAGGTATAATAGAGTACCTTCCACCAAATATTTTGAGTACAGATCAACTAGTAATAGGTCAACCCTTAGAGTTAGATCCAAAAACACAATGTTTGGATCAAGGGTCAAGATCATGATATTTGAAGATCATGTTTTAAAGTTCGAGATTAGGGTTACACTTTTCCTATGTCAACCTTAGGGTTAGGTCATTAACTTATAATCTATAATCAATATTTCAATATGTCCAACATTATTTCAAGTGTCAAGCATTTTCAAGTGTGAATGACTTAACTAGGTTTTCTTGGATCATATGTGTTAAACCTTATTTTATTAACATTATCCAAGTCATCATCACATTTCTAGATCACCATCACGATACTTAGCATCATTGGTGTTCAAGATTAGATCAAGTTTTGATTAGTATAATGAGTAAATTCAGGTATCAAGTATTAGATCAATAGATCAAAATAAGCCACAAGATTTAGATCAATCATATTATAAGGTGTCATAATCAAGATTATCTTCAAGGAACATGTTTCATATTCAAAAGTAGCTAAGACAACAACATTAGGTATAGTCTAGTCAAGTCTGATTTCAGTGTCTCAAGATAATTTTCAGAGTCAAGTAGTAGGGTTTCTAAAATCTAATCATGCTTATGGAGTCATTTGACAAATTAAATAAGCAAGAGATCAAGATTTAGGAATATTAGTGAAAAACATTTAGAATTAGTCTTCAAGAGTATTTTAATGGGTTCATTGGATTTTTCTGATAAAAAAGGACTACTTGTTCATAATTTTTGCATCTAGAAATCGAAAGATGTGATTTTTGCAAGATCAAGAAATTAATTTGAAAATTGAGTAGAGAGGGAGGTAATTACCAATTTAAAGGTAGCTGAGAAAAGATGCCGGATGTTGGATCACATGATCAGACGGTTGAAATTTTATCACACATGGACATGACTTGCTTCCTTAGAGGTCTGGTTCAACTTTGGTTCCAGGGGGGGATCCCTCAATCAATAGGTTCAATTGTTGGTTCACTGGACTGGCTCTAATGTCTCCTAGACCGGTAATTCGGGGACTTTGTTTCCCATCCGCACAGAGCCTAACATGAGCCCAACAACATGGCAGCAAGACTCATCGGTGTGGATGTGCTCTGGGAGGATGAGAGGGTGAGGGAGGCCGTGAGCAGGCCATCCCAGTCCACCGCCATATCGCAGACTCGGTCGGGACCAAAGAAAGGGGGGAGGAGGTGCGGAGCATGAATGCCCAAAAGGGCTAGGTGGTAACATTGCTTGGAGTAGTAGGAGATCAGGGAGGTAGGAGGGGGTGGTTGAGGCCAAGGAAGGGCATGAAAAAGAGAATGTTAGTAAGGCACAGTGTATGTGATCCTTGGGGGGGGGCTTTTTATAGCACTAGGCTAGGGTTAGGATTAGATTGGGTCCTTACTTCCAGCCATGGCCGCCGAAAAGAGAAATGGAGATGATGGGCAAGTTTTTCTGGTAGATTCGTTCCTTAATGGTGGTCAAAGTTGGGGTCATTGAGTGTGAAATCACGAGGAGATCGTTTTGGCTTGATTAGATTTTTGAAATAGGGTCGCAGGTGGGAGATCTCACTCTCAGGTCCTCATTTACACCTCCCTACTGATTGCGGAGGTGAAAGATGATCTTGTGGCTGCTGGATCAGGCCTGGATCTATGAGAGGCAGATCTAAGGGACAAATATCACCCATGATCCTTTGAACCAGATCGTTGATGTGGCAAGGCCAATAAAAGGGCATATAAAGGCAAATAAATGGGTTTTCAATACATAAACTTCAATAATTCATACAAAATTGTAGGAATGTCCAAATGACATGAAATTTGGACCATAGCTTCAAAAACATGTGGAGAGTATTTAGAAAAATCTTGAGAATCAAAAGATGAAGTATGATGGACCAATTTACTTCATTGGACAAAGTGACAAATAAATCAAATATGTGGTGTCACAAAGTGTATAACATTCACATTTATCACCATATTTTGGATTTGGGTGTCAATATTAATTTAGAGGCCAAGGAAAATATATTGGGGTCCAGAGTGAACATAATGAGGGCAAAATTGTAATTAAATCATACTAATGCTAAAATTTATTTTGTCATACCTTCGTCCATCAACACTCTAGTTCATGGACAATGACCCCATATATCTATTAAATCTCATATAATCATCATTCAATCAAGGAAAGTTGAAATTTTAAAGAATCATCAAGTATTGCAAAATCTCGTTCAAGAGAGACAAATGGAGAGGAGCCTTCCCCTGTCGTCGCTCAGTGTGCTGCACCTGTGCCACTCCCCCCGAGTAACGACCTGGTTACCCAAGTTCACGACACCGTCTTTCGCATCTGGTCCTGCTCTGGCATCCTAGGTAGAGAAAGGCTCTTTGACGGGCGTCCAGACTCGATCCTGCATCGTGTTGGCCACAGGGCCTGGGGCCGAGCCTTGTTTGGTCATTGTTGGGCTTTTACTGTCTGGAAGACATTGCTCCCATGCTTGGCGGCACCCTGCTGCTATGCTTTGGCGGCGCCCTGCTGCTGTGCTTCGACGGCATATTCTTATCCTGGGAATCATGCTTCCGATAAACAGAAGGAGAACTATTTCAAATAGGTCGACGGAGTCCCCTGGAGCTTCGGCGACCATGGCGAAAGGAGTCAGTCATGCCTCCTCCAGCTATTGGTGGCTTGACTCTGTTTCTTCTCTTCAGGGCGAAAGGGGGTAGATCGTCATCTCCCTCTTCTCTTGCTGGCTTTGCTACTGTGGCGGGATGGAACACCCTTAAGGTGTTCGACAAGGTTGGGTGTTTCCTGCTTCTGTCAGCATCGGTGTTCTTCCTCGACAGTCAGCTGCTGCAGGGTGCCAGATCACCATGATGGCCTCTAGGTGTTCGACAAAATGTGTCTGAGTATTCAGAAGCTTTCAAGCATCCAGAGCTTGCTCTCAGTGGTGTCTTGTTATATGCCGGTGGTGTGATACCTGGCTTTGGAACACCCTTCAGGTGTTTGTGGGTTTGCGTATGTGCAAACAGGGGTCCTCTAGTCTCCCAGGACTGGTGCTACAGTTGATCCAGGTGCATGGGCTGAAGTTGGTCGACCTTGTTCTTCTGATCCCCCAAGTTTTGGTTTTGCTTTAGTGTTGGGTCATGTTGGGCGGCTTAGAGGAAAGATGGTTGACACCCATTCTTTCCTTCTTTCCTGGTTCCTGGTTCCTGGTTTGAGTGACAAGTGGTGTTGAGTTATCTTCTTCTGCTGTCCGATGGCTGGGAGCTATTTTTGGGGTTTTCCTCCACTATCTTTTTGAGTGTGGATAATGCATGTGTGAAGGGAGTTCCTAGATTCTACTCTTGGTGATCGGTACAGTTGACTCAGATATCAAGCTCTCTTGTTGAACTGACAGGAATACAGGTTGGGGCTACCAACGATTAAGTTGAGGTAACTGATGAAGTTAGATTGGACTTTGCCTCTGAACTCCATTATAGGCTCAAGTACAGGCTTTGGTTGATATTCTTCAGCCTATGATGATGAGTCTGCACTCTTTGTGGGTGGGCGTATTGTTAGTGGAGCTCCTCATCAGAGTAGGATTTAGTTATATTTGCTTTTTCTTGTATGAACGCTCTTGATGTTTGTTCTTTGGTTGGGTCCTCCACTATCTGTTGCGGTCTTCTGCGTAAGACCTTTAGTATCTTTTGATGTTTTTTGGTAATCCTCTCAGAGGATTAGGGGGTGCGATTTCTTGTACCTAAAGTTTTGGTATATCACAATAGTAACATGATTTTCGCTGACAAAAAAAAGAAGGTGAATAATAATAAAGTTGAGTTGAAGTTATATAACTCGCCTCAAGATCAACACAAGAGATTCAAGATTCAAAGATCCACATTCCCAATGTTGAAGATGACTTATCAAAAGTCCAAGACTTGATCACAACACTTTGATATGAAAGAAGATTCCATAGTTAGGATGTTGATCAAGAAGAAAAGAAAGAAAGGATCATGATTCGAGAACCGTAGTCCACCTAAGGTTGAAGATGACCATGGCTTCACCTTAGGCTTGATGCTCGAAATCCTTCCTGTTCCTCAAGCTTCTATGGTCTTCCACCAAGAGAAGAATGATACGAGGGTCGAAGGTTTTGCTAGTAGGTGAAAAGAGAGGCTTATATAGTTGAGGTTCAAGAGAGAGTATATGTGAAGTGTCATCACCATATATACTTAGGTGACACGTGTCCATGCATGGTGGCACCATGCAACCATAATTATATCGTCATGAAAAACTCTTGAGGATAATCCAAAGATTAGATATTGGACATTGGGTATCTTGCTTGATAAGATATCACAACCCAATATCACTTTATATGCAAACTAATACAGATTTTGTAAGGATCATGTAAATCGATATGCTTCACCTACTTGAGGTGCTTAGCCCATTATGAATACTTCCAAAGGTTATAAAACCAATATGGGACCTCCTTTGTGGCCTCCAAGCCGATAAGCACTCCCACATACACTTCATAACTCGACACAACCCCATCTAGGGTTCAAGACACTCATCACTTCTTTGGTTCTTTCACCACCAAGAGTGTTATTACTTAGCCATGACTCAAACAAGGTGCCCCCTTATTTCTCTCTCCTATAGATGATGATAAGATAGAGAAGGAACACTCTAGAGGTGATAATTTGCACATCAACCCCTCTTTTGGGTAAATTGCAATTTGCACCAAAACTATCATATAAAGCACAAACAAATTGCAAACAACCTCAAACTTGAGAACTAAACTCTCCTTAAGTCATAATTACTTTTCAAAAGATTAAGAAAAGGTTCTAAGCAACTTACTTAGGTAAAGCTTCTAAGGTTATCCCAAAACCCAGGTCAGGGGTGTTACACCTAGCTACTCATGCAACATGAAAATACAAAAAGAAAGGAATAAGAATGAGTAGAGCCATGATGAGCTCAATGAAGACTTCTCCTTATACACCTCCTAGTAGTAGAAGCTCGTGCACCTCCCTACAAAGTGGATAGATGGAATGGATGATGGTGGGAAGGGTCAAAACACTAGAAAACTAGGGTTTTGGTGGTGGAAATTGCAACATACCAAAATCTATAAACTTATCCTATTCCAAGGTTAAGAGGTTAGAGACCTTAGTTCCTTGGGCTTAGCCAAACAAGGTTGAGGATATACCTAATGGTAGTTAATGGTAACCATAATATGTAATGCGTGAATAAATCACCATAACATATATGCATGAAAACAAATATGACAGAATGCCCACATATTAATCATAAGACCAATAATGGATATATACAATATGTCACATGAGATAAATGATAAATATAATATATAATCCTTTTGGTTGTAATGTGTAGATATGGGACACAATTGGAAGAATTATAATAATAATGATAAAATAATATTGATCTAGAATTTCCTATGGTTTTTTTGGAAAAAGAAATGAGAAAAATAAATGAATCATAACTCCCTAAACAAGATAATCTGACACTCAATTATTTACTATGATAAATAGTGGTAATAATGAATAATGGGATAAAATTGATAAAAGGAAGACTAATTGGATAAGAATAACTTCCAATTTGTTTTTTATGGATATGATATGGCTTGGAGGCCAAGTTTCATAAATATAGGATAATAATAGTTATATCAATTTTATTTAGAAAAGAAAAGGTGATTTTACTTCAAAATATGAGATCAATCATTTCATGACTCAAAAAGTGGAAAATAATCTTAGATTT
The DNA here is from genome assembly GCA_963693085.1 of Alisma plantago-aquatica. NCBI lineage: Eukaryota > Viridiplantae > Streptophyta > Magnoliopsida > Alismatales > Alismataceae > Alisma > Alisma plantago-aquatica. The sequence goes on along the minus strand of OY856411.1, from coordinate 781,948,988 downwards.
GTAATATACACATTTAAAATAGCCTTTACATGAATTTTTATGTAATTTGGATAATCTTCAATATACATGTGTAGATTAGGAGAGAGAAAGTATGTAAAAGTCCAAAATATTAAATATGTATTAAATAATACCAAGATATAAAATTAATGAACAATTCATGTCTCATATGTTTTAGTTTGCTTGAGGGTGAAGTTTCACATTATTTGCATAATAATAACTATTTTACTTTAACTGGGAAAGAAAATAAGAATTAGAGTCAAATATATCACATAAATTATAAATGACTCCAAAAGAGTAAATAAATCTCAAATTCTAAATTTACATATCGGAATTATGCTATAGGTAAAGTTTCAACTAATTTGGACAATCTTAAATATTTTAGTTAATTTAGGAGAGAGAATATAATTTAAAGAACAAAAATATTAAATAATATGTTGAAAAAAATTAGTCTATGTAAAATCATGTTTCTCACATTTAGTATTGCTTATAGGCCAAGTTTCAAATTTTTAGAAAGTTTCTAGATGCCTTTAAGTCATCAAAGGGATAAAATAAGTGATAATATTTAAAAATATTGAATGAAATATTAGAAATCTTCAAAAATATAGAATAATACCAAAATAGGATTTCTCATCCAAAATTAGCTAATCTACCAAATTTGGGTTTAGTTGGACTTCATTTTCACCCTCAAATAATTATAGAAAGTTTTATACATTAAATGCATTAAAGGAACAAAGTTGGGAAGTTGTATTAAATGACATTCATCGGAGGTCACATGAACAGTAACCGCGGACCAAGGTCTGGTATTTTGGGCATAAATTTCTCATTTCTCGATGAAAATTCATGAAAAGAGTTGCATTGGATTGAAAATTCTATTTTGCATCCATCCCCTACTCGAGACCTATAATGAAGAATTATAGAAATACCTAAAATTATTCCTCAACAATTTCAAAACAGCTTCTCGTACATTGCTTGAAACTCAAATTCAAATAAATAGGACCCTACCCTCATATGAAATGCACACCCAAAGACTCTATTCTGGTTTCAATTTTTCCTTGAATCGTCATTTCATCCACCACCAAACATGGTTCTTGGTTCACGTTTGCAGAACCTCTCCCTGATGTCTTGCTTCTTTAGAGCATAATTGGACATCAGGTAAACAACTTTGGCACTTGTTCATCATGATCGGTTAGTTAGTTTTTAGGAGCGAGTGACAAATGAAGTTCTCCCCAAACTCTTGGACAAGTTTCTCCTTACCCAGCCGACCATGGCGTGTGTAGCAGGGAAGGGGATGATCCCTTGTGTTTTCTCCTTTTTGCCCCTTGATTCTCTTTTATTTTCTTTTCCTCATTATGGTATTCTTATAAATTTCCACATTTTAATTCAATTCTTGTCGCTTGTCTCTTGTCACACTGGCATAAATAATACAATTATACCCTTTCACAACGTAAAATTTTGAGTTTTGATTCAAGGGTAAATTGGTTTCTTACAATTTAATTTCACAAATAAATTAGTAAATAAAGTGAATCTTGTAAAAACCATATCTTTTTATTGGAAGCTCCAAAATTATAAATACATATGTTTTGTAATTGAAAAAATGAGCTCTATCTAATAAAAATGGTTCCGGTGTCTGATTTCCATGTTTTTTAAAGGATGATTTTTGGGAAATGAAATATATGCATACAATTTATAAAAATTGAAACTTAGTCATATAAACTCCAAAATTAACATAAACATATATTTTCTTGATCAAGAAAACCTGATAAGTCGATTGGTGAGATTCTCAAAGTAAAAATCCAAGGTTTTCCAAAAAGTCCTAGATTTAGGGTTTCTTTACACATTATAAAACCCTAATACATATGAATAATTTGTAATGAGGTAAAAGTGATCTTGGAAGCAACTAGTTGGTGAAGAGTGTTTCTAGGAATCTGGTTTAAGGTATGATTGCACCTCATATTATTCTATATTGAGAAACTAACCTAATTTTATCCTCTCTTGTAGTATGTTTGCATCCCCTATTATTCCTTTTGAGCAATTCACCTATTTTCTTCTTTATCTTGGTCCTATGGACAATCAACCTACACAATATTCCTTTTTCTTTTTAGAACATATTTCTTGTGGAATACCTTATTAGTTTATGATCTTGTGATCAAATTATTGTTATGGACATTCTTTTGAACTCAATTCTATATATTATTTCATGGTGGAACTTTACTTGGTCATACATGCTCTTTTTGGCCACTTATGTGGTGGTTGTTTATATTGTCCATCAGTATGATGGAAATCTTGCTATTCTAACTATACTTTATACTTAACTCTACATTAATCTTATTATGTAACTCAGTAGACCCAAAGTAGTGTAATACATTGGTTTTTGAATTATATGCCCTTATTATGTTTTTGGGATGAAGGTGGTGGTGCCCCATACCCGGATTTTAAGTTTGTGAGGTTTGGCCCACCTTTAAATATATTGGAAGTCTGGCAGTACGTCATTCTCTATCGATTTTAAATTTTTGAGCATAAACTCCTACATTGTCTTTATATTGTTCTAGTGCTATGTTTATCTCACATGCATGTAGGTTGTCATTATGATGGGTTTTGTGCTCGAGAATTTACAAGTGCTTGTATAGCACAACTTTATTGTTTTATTAATGGCAAGTACTTACTTTGTTATCTCTTGTTGAAAATCATTTTTATTTCAGTTGGGTAGTCCTTATCTTTTCTATGGGAAGCATTCTTCATTTGAAGTCATGTAATTCCATATATTTCTCAATCCTATTTTAGTATGCACATACCAACTTTTTATCAATGTCATCTATTTTTCTCCTCTTGTTGGGGTATGCTTCCAACCCCAGATGTAGGACATGGAGGACTTGGCATTGACATGGACCTAGCTTAAGGAGTTGATGCTTGGAGATGAACTTGTTGTGGTTTAGATTTCTCTCTACTAGATCTGTATGAAGTAATATCTATGTAAAGCCTATATGGCAGATGATGATGTATTTTTGTAAAAATTGATTAGTCGCATTTTATATTCTATTGCTACACTTTGGTCGTTTGTATACCATTAATTAAGATTTGAAAATTGTATGTCTGTTCCAGCATACCCTTTGAGTATGTTTGGAATGGATGTTTTATTCTTCATATTTTTAGTAGGGAGTTGAACCCCTCTGGGTCCCACTCCTTACAGAAATGATAAAATGGAGTGGAATGGAGATGGAAATAGATGGAGGATGAAATGGGGAGGCTAGAGTGATTGTAGGGTAGCTAGCCTCATGCCCCAACCACCATCTATGTATATATAGGTGGTGGGGAAGCACTAGGTCAAGTGAGGGTGAAGTGGGAAATGTAGTGGATAAGTTTGTATGTAGCAGGACCATGCTAGGTAGCATGGCCATGGTGGGTAGGGGTGAGAATGGACATGGCATTGGGGAATGGGCACAATGAGAATCAGTGAAAAATCATAGTAACAATTGGGGTTTTGAATTGATGGTGGCACATCTGTGGTTGTCACCACGGTCGTGGTGAGGCATGGGTAGAGGCATGGGTAGAACGACCTTGGTGATCACCACGACCGTGATGGATCTTGAGTCATTTGCACATTCTCTTAGTAATGGCCATCTTGGTTCAACTACAACACGGTCGTGCAATGCTACAAGGTCATTTTGGGACATGGTGGCACGACCGTTTTGTGCTACACGACTGTGGGACCCTTAACTTTGATTCAAGTGTTGAACATGTTTAATTACCATAATTTAGTGCTTTAAACTTAATATAACCTTGTTATATGTTTCGATATCATGTGACAAGATTAATTTTCAAATTTGGTCCAACTTGGACACTATTTGTGCAAGTTATGCAATTTTATACACATTTTGGACTTTTATACAATTTACCCAAATCTAAGGTTTACTTGCAATTTTTCACATTCGTTATAATCCTTAGATGTGTCCTTATCATTATTGAACTTTTTGGGTCATGCGGCGCCTAGTTGAACCTTGGTTTGGAGGTGTTTTCTTCAAGGGTATTTTAAGGTTTACCTCTTTATGGATGAGCTACCTTTAGGAGCTACCAACCAATGGTTTATTTATTGGCTTGGAAATCCAACAAACGGTGTCTAAGAAGGCATCCATGAATGGTGGGGCAGATGCTTGTGTGGCTGCTTGTATATCCATAATAGTTTAAGGCCATGGACACATGGAGAGTTATTAGGACGCCTCAAGCTTTTCTCTTTCTTTATCCATAAGCCTTATATACTTATCCTTTAGCTCAAAAATGAAACCTTTAGACTCTTATAATTTCCTCCTCTCTAGAACTTCGTCTTTCACCTACTTGTGGGCAAATATAGTGCCCAAGTTAGAAGATGATAGCCAACTTTCTTGTTAGATCATCTGGGATTTAAATCTACCCTTATCTAGGGTTTGCAAAGCTTCCTTTTTGTGATCTTGACCCAAAATAGTAAGTATCTCTTTCTCTCATTTGTTTCTTTTGTTGTTCCTCTTCCTCCTACCTTCTTCCGGGATGGAACCTTGCTATAAATCTCAAGGAACTTATTTTTCTTGCTTCTTCTATCTAGAGTTTGCTTCTTTTGTGGAGAAAGGTGATACTTGGTCGAATTGAGACCTAAATCTAGGGTTCTTCACCTTCTTTGCTCAAATTTTCTTGTTTCTTGTACTATGATATTCTCCCTAGATGTGAGTTTTATAACCATCTTCACTTTTTTTGCTTACTACAAGCTTGATTACTCATGTTCTTGCTCTAAAATGAAGATCTATGCATATAAAGCTATTCTTTCTTAGGATTTCGAATTTTATGGTGTTACTTGATTAGTTTATAGTTCTATATGAACCTGAGATCATGTGCACAACCTTCCTGAGGTAGAGAAAGACTTTATCCTTTCTTACATACCATCCAATGGTTCTAAGTACCTATCAAATGATGGCATATACTTAGTGTTTTAGGCTGATAATCAATTTTATACATTAACCGGTGCATGACCTTATATAAGAACCGATGACCCATGGTGATAGATTATAACATTGTTCACACCTTATTTTAGTTTTAGACTCTTTTGGAAGCTCAATGATTGATGGTTTAGTGTCCTAAAGATGATATGATCCAAGTATTAGCCTCATCAATTGATGGTGGCATAATGTGTCGCAACTAATGGTGGTTCAAGTTACCACACAATGGTTTAACTAGGCATCATGAGTTGCTTCAATTAAGCCTTATACCCATGGTTTCTTTGGTTATATGATCCAAGGGTTAAACCTACATATCAATCGATAGTTTTGAAATGTTAAACCTGATCTAATGGTTGTGAATGGATGCTTCAACATCCAATGGATTAGAATGAATCCTATAGTATTATATGTGATTTCTATTAATATGAATTTAATGGTTTTCCACAAGTGATCAATTTAAGGAGTCGTTTGTTGACCATTGATGGTTTGCTTTAAACATGCAACTGGTGGCGAGTTTTACCCTCACATTCACTGATGGGTTTTATCCCTACAATTAATGGTACCCTTTATGTTATCAATTAAGGGAGGTCTAGGGTTAGATGATGACTCTTTCTAGCCACAACTCAATGACTTTGTAGGTGGTTTGTTTTAGGTGTTTACTTAATTAAGAAACCAATGGTTTTACATTCAACAATCCAATGATTCTAAGTTGGTGCTTGTGGTATGTTGGTATGGTTTCATAATGTTGGAACTGATGGAGGTTTGCCTTTAATAAGGTAGTATGACCTTTGCCCTCATGTGAATATAGTGGATAATGACCATATTGTGTTGATATGTAACCCTAATGGAATATAGCTTGTTACATTTAATCCTAATGTAACCAAGTGATAATGACTGATTATGATCCGACTTCCTTAGTGGAACAATAGAACAATGGAGTACTCTCTTATTGTTGTGGAACACTAGTATACTATAATCTAAGTGATAAATATAATGATGGAATATCCTTCCTAATGATTGATTGAAACTCCTATGTGTTAACTGGTGGTCATTATGGCTTCATGATCTATGCTTACTTATGCTAAACTTGTACATTATAAGTGTGATGCGGACAATTATACCTAGCTTCCTTATATGTTGATATAATAAAGGAATGCTCTTAATGGCTAAGATAATCTTGCAATATTATCATGTGATCGTCTTTTAGTCCTTTAATGCAAATTATGTTAGGCCTGTGAATTACATGTGCGGTGATGTTTGTTTAGCCTTGTTATAAGGCATAGAAAAATAATGATGAACTTCTAGGGAAATATATGATGGTCTTAATGACCTTTGGTCATGGTTGATACCTGAATGAGGTGTAATCCTCTTATGTTGCCAAGGGTTGACACCATGTGATATTGTGATAAGGATTTATATCATGTGATAGTGTGATGACAAGTGTAGTATGATGAATGGCACTGAATAGTACCATATGATGATGATGTGATGACAAGTATAGTCTCTTGTTTGGTGAGTTAATAGTTCCATGTGATGTCAAGATGAGAAATTATGTCTCATACATTTTATATCATCTAAAATTATTATATAACAATGTTTTCTAGAGATGAATTAGGGTTTGTATGCCCACTTGGTTGATGCAGCCTTAATTCACCTAATTGGAAATAACTAATCAAGTGAAACCCTAATCATGTAGTGCCCTATGACATAGAACCATCTTCAGTGTTAGAACTTGTATAATAGTGAAATGAGTATTCCTAAGGGAAACATGGAGCACATACTATTGAGTATGTGGGGTGCTTGTCATCCTGACACCAAGTGTTTCAAGAGGATGGTTGTGGTCATACCTAGCCTGGTTTTTTAGAATGAGTACGGTCAGATCTCAATGATTATAATATGATGTGATTGGAGGACGATTGCAGTTGTACCTCAGTGATTGGGTTTGAATACCATGGATGCTAGCATTGAGACTTGTACCAAGGTGGGCTAGTTACAGGACTATATGCCATTGTTTTGTAGTTTGATTGATATGTCACTACGGTGGAGACTCATACTAATTGAGTAGGGAGAAGATCTTGGAGTCTGGCTCTTCCTAGATCTTCTATGGAACTGATTTCGACTTAGCAATGGTCAGTTAGATTTGGCTGGTACAACTCAAATCCTTAGGGCAGTAATAAAATATGTAATACAACTATGTAGCATATTTGTTTAGGGTTATACATGATGCTTAATATTTGATGATAACCCTTGTTTGCGATCTTTACATAAAGATGATGATTAGTGCATTAAGAGATAATAGATATGCTTATGCTATAGAAATACTCATGATGTAGATGTGTACATATAGTAGTTATGCTATGATAATAGATATACTACTACTGTTGATAATGCTAATGATGATAGTTATCACATGTTGTTAGTTATGCTTATATTGCTAGCCATGTCTTTATTTTTAGATATGCTTAAACTGCTAATCATGCTTATGTAGATAACTGTTCTTTGAAGTTAGTTCTACTTATGATGTAGATATGTTCAACTTGATAGACATGGTAACAATGTTAGTTATACTTATGTTGTTAGACATATTCATGATGTTAGAGATACTTATGCTACTAGATTTCTTATACTGTTAGAAAATCTTAAGATGATAGTTAGACTAGTAATGATCTTTGTTATTTGATGCAATCTTATAAAATCCAAGATGATAGTCTACATTTGCTCTGATAATTATATTTTTGCTAAGCTTATTTGCTTAACTTGTTCAATATGATTGAACTATTTAATCTGCTCAATTTTCTATTAAAACTCCAGCTGCTTAGTCTACTTATTATTAAACAATTTGTTGTAATAAATATCTATTGGAGAGAGTTATGTTCCCATTGGGACTGGGTCTCACCCGTGGGTCAGCATATCTTTTTAGGTGATCAACAACAGTGATAGTATAACTATGTCAACGAGGAAGAAATATGGTGATAGACCATATAGAAGGTTATTTAGTTGCCTACTGTGTCCTAGAGTTGTCCATGTACTCTCAAGTTTGGGTGAAAAGTTTGTATATGATGTTTTGATTGAATCGATCTTTCAATAGCATGTTGATGCTTGTATAAGTGGAATGTGTAGATAGTGTTCCTTTGTAAAGTTTAAGTTGTATCTGAGGCTAAAGAGCAGTTGTAAAGGATATCGAGTATTATATGGAATGAAGCAAGTTGTTGTGATTTTATGTAAATGTTTTTGAGCATTTGAGAAATGTTGAAATCAGTTTTAATTTACCATGTTTTCTAGATTTGTGTTTAATTAATGAGTAATCGTGATTTGTATTTTGAGTAATCTCATTTAGTGTAATGGGTTCTCACAACTGTCATGCTACTCTCTGGGTTCTTCAATGCTTTGATTGTTGATTTTGAGTGAGCCAGAACAACCAATCTGGTGTACCACAACTATGTTGGTCTCTATACCTGCACTTTGAATTGAATCTTTGTGTTTATTTGGACTTCTTTGCGTCATTTGAGTCTTGGCCACTAGGGGTAGCTTGAGGGAGCTACAAACTTCACTTTAAGCATCTCTAAGGATAGGGAAACCCTTGGATCACTCTTTCACTCTCTCTTCCATCCAAGTGTGGTCCAAGTACCTAAAAACATGCAAATAATGTCTATAAGTGAATTTTACACAAATATGCATATCATAGGGAATAACATGTAATCTAACAAGTATAGATGTGATTTAAGTGCAATATGACACAAGATGAAGCCCTAAATTAGGACTGCAACAACAAGCTTCGAATTTCAACATACAAAATGGAAAAAATGTTGTACCCAATGGGAATGGAGGCTAAGAAGATACATGCATGTTCGAATGACTGTGTGTAGTTTCAAAAAGAATATATCATTTTGAAAGAATGTCCAAAATGTGGGGTTTCTAGGTATAAAAGGATGACATAGGGAAAGACCATGATCGAGTCTCCTGCCAATGTGATGTGGTATTTGCCTATAATACCACAGTTTCAATGCTTGTTTGCTAGTACCGTAGATACATAAAGTTTATCTTCGCATGTAGAGGTAAAGAAAAGGAATGATGGTATGCTATGACATGAGTTTGATTTCCCACAATGAAAGAAGATTGATTTATTGTACCCTAAATTTGGAAAAGAAGCCAAGAATTCAAGACTTGGACTTTGTACCGATTGGATGAATCCATATGGAACATTAAGTAGGAAACATAACACTTGGCCTGTCATGAGTGTTATATACAACCTTCTTCCATGGTTGTGTATGAAGAATAAATATGTCATGTTGTCCTTGCTTGTTTCGGGCCCCAAATAACCTAGTAATGTTAATGATATTTACCTTGAACCTCTAATTGATGACCTAAAGAAACTCTTAGGAGAAGATGTCATGACTTATGATGCTTTGCACAAAGAGATGTTTAATTTACGTTCTATGTTGTTTGCACTATTAATGACTTTCCAATGTATGGGAACTTTTCTAGATATAGTATCAAAGGAACCAAGGCATGTCATGTATGTGAGGAAAATATTGATCCAATCTAATTAAAAAAATGGTGGTAAGCCTGTATATCTTGGTCATCGAAGGTTTCTGTCAAAGGTGCATCCTTACCGAAAGTTGCACAAAACATTCAATGGCTCAACTGAGGAATGGAGTGCCCCTAAACCTATGTCAGGGGAGGATGTTTATGCAAGAGTAAAAAACATTGTAAATCATATGTGATCTGACTTTTTTCATATGTTTACTTTTGATTTTATAGATGGAATCTGACCAGGAGCATAGTTATCCCAAGCATCAAGATCCTAAACATGAGGATCCTACAGAGCATCCTGACTAGGGTAATGACGGTGCTAATAAATCAAAATGTAAGAGAGGTATAAGTTTGATGAAAATTTCCAAAAATAGCACTATTATAGAAATGGCTTATAACGTCACATTTACATGTGTCAGTTGTATACAAGAAACTGACACCTAAGAGAGAAATTTCATTTGCACGCTATGTTGTTTTGCATTGTGAATGACTTTCCAGCATATGGGAATTTGTATGGATATAGTCTCAAAGGATCTAAAGTGTGTCCTATATGTGAAGAGAACACTCATTCAATATGACTAAAACACGGTGGCAAGACAATATATCTTGGTCATGGAAGGTTCCTTCCAAAATTCCATCTGTATTGTAGGTTGCGTAAATCATTCAATGGACGGAATGAGGAACAGAGTGCACCTAAACCTATACCAGGGGAGGATGTTTATGAAAGAGTAAAAGACTTTTCCAATGAATTTGGTAAGAGATCACAATGTACCATGACCACACGGAGTGACAAATCTTTATTCAAGAAGAAGTCAATATTTTAGAATCTTCCTTATTGGAGTTCTTTGACAGTCATGTATTGTATTGATGTCATGCACGTTGAGAAAAATGTTTGTGATAACATCATCGGTACTATGTTGAATATACCAAGTAAGACTAAAGATGGGATAAAATCTAGAATGGACCTACGTGAAATGGGAATAACGACAGAATTAACAAAAGTAGTTAGTAGTGATCGGAGAACATACTTACCTCCTGCTGGTTACACATTGTCGAGAAAAGAGAAGAAAGCTTTTTGTGAATACTTGGTAAATGTCAAGGCACCATAGGGTTACTCATCCAACATCCGTACATTGGTATCAATAAAAGATTTGAAGTTGATAGGTCTTAAATCTCATGATTGTCACACTCTAATGCAACAAATATTGCCCGTGGCAATTTGATCTATATTGCCGAAGTATGTAAGGTTTGCAATCACCAGACTTTGTTTCTTTTTCAACAGTCTGTGCAACAAAGTTATTGACCTTGATACTCTCGATAAATTGCAAAGAAAGTGGTTGTTACCCTATGTCAGCTTGAGATGTATTTTCCTCCTTCGTTCTTTGATATCATGGTACATCTTGTTGTCCACTTGACTAGGGAAGTGAAAATGTTGGGACCAGTTTTCTTACATTAGATGTATCCCTTTGAACGATACATGAGCATTTTTAAAGGTGATGTTCGAAACCGTTATTGGCCTGAAGGGAGTATTATTGAGGGTTATGTGGTGAGAGAGGTTATGGACTTTTGCAATGACTTTCTAAGTGCTAATGATGCTCCTGTTAATGACAAGAATATTGAGGAGCATTTTGGCAAAGGAATTTTGGGATCATGGATGAAGGTAATCATCAGTGAGAAGTTGAAACAAGGTCACTTGTAAATTTTACACAACATCAACAAAGTAAGTGCTTATATCGAGGAATATACCGCTTTTCATCAAGAGACAATATCCTTGAGCCAATTCAATGTGGCTTGCAAGAGAGCATAACAAGACATTTATTAAGTGGTTTGAAGATAAAGTCTTACATCAACTATCTCAAACACCAGATAATCATATTGAAACTATCAAATGCCTCGCCTTTAAACCAAAATTGAATGTTATGTCTTATGAAGGGTTTGACATAAATGGATTCTCATATTACACAAAGCATCAAGATGATAAGAGTGTCGTCCAAAATAGTGGGGTCACCCTTCAAGCATATTCATTGGTTTTTGCAAGTGCAAAGGATAAGAGTCCATGTGAAGCTAAAATGTCATATTACGGTGTCATTGAAGACATATGGGAGTTTGACTACGTAGATTCTAGAATTCCACTCTTTAAATGTAATTGGGTTGATAACACCAAAGGAGTTATAGTGGATGAATTGGGTTTCACCTTAGTGAACTTTGAAAATATTGGAGAGAAGGGTGAACCATTCATATTGGCATCACATGCGAAACAAGTATTTTATATAGATGATCCTGCAAATGATAAATGGTCGGTTGTTCTTCATGGTAAAAGATAGTTCATTGAAGATCCTATAGATGAAGAAGAGTACTATGATAAGTATGATGACTCCAGTCCATTCTCAGTTGGGTTGCTAACACCACCAAATATTGAAGCTAATGATGACTTGTATGTACACAGAGATCACAATGTAGGATTGTTAATTGATAAAAGATCGCAAAATTAGAGGCATGCATGTTTATATTTTTTTATATGTTTTATTTTTCTGAATGTGAACTTTACAATGTGAATGTGAACTTTACAATGTGAATTACTTTACAATCTGAATGTGAACTTCACAATGTGAAGTTTATAACTTTACAATGTGAACTTTACAATGTGAATGTGAACTCTTATATGGATGAGCATTCTCCTGATGATTGTGCTGATGATTACCGTGAGGGAGAGGATTTCAATCCACTACCTCATAATGTAAGTTTTAAAAATATATTCCAGAGGTTTCTATCTATATGTTCATTTATAGTTATATCATGTAAGTGTGTTTTTTTGTCAAATTTTAGGTTGGTGATGTACCCCCTGAAGAAATTGGGGCACTTGATGAGCAGAAAAAAAATTGAGAAAGTGAGGGGCATCACAATGATGAACAAGTTACTACAGCAAAGGAGCAATGGACCCAAACTGGCTATTGATTTCAATCATTTAGGAAATCCAGTTGGAGTGAACAACAACTCATTTATTTCATATCTTGGGGTTCTTACTCGTAGCCATTGTAGTCCTATTTTTGAATCCTGGCATAAAGTTCCTAAGGGGAAGAAAGACTTAGTGTGGAAGGAACTATGCGTGAGTTATTATTATTTGCAATTCTATTTTTGTAGATTACTAATTTTTAGGATACTAGTTAATATCAATTCTATTTTACAGAGTATATTTGATCTGGATGAAAAGTGGCATCGTAAATGCTTGATGCAACATTGTGGGAAGGTCCTAAGGAACAATGGGACAAATCTCACCCAAGATTACATATGTGATGCTAAGAAGAGGTTCTTGATTGATTTCCAATTCTAGACATTGATCACTTTTTGACTAACACTACACTAATAGTTTTTGTCTGTATTCTCTTTAAAAAATAAATTTAAGCAGAAGGTAGCCACTGAGAAATGGAACTACCTGGACACCAAAGACTGGGAGGAGTTTGTTACCCAAAGAAAAATGGATGAATTCAGGGTATTATGCGCCACTCCCAATTTTATTAATATACATTCTTATGTATTCACCTATTCAAGATTAACCTTTAGTCTTACTAACAAATTCAATGTGCTTACTAACAAGGCTATCAATGATGCTCAAAGAGTAAGGCGTGCACTGAATGTGCATGACCACACAATGGGTCCAAGAGGCTTTGCAGGTGTTCGCCAAAGACTACAGACTGAGTCTACTGCTCAGTCTGCTGCTACTCAGGAGTCCTCTACTATTGGTCCTGCACCTCTGCCTCACCATGCTATGTGGATAGTTGGGAGGCAAAACAAGAAGGGAGATATAACAAAGCCCGCAACTGCTGAGGCGGCTGAAAAAATGGTAAAATTCAACTCTTAGAGCAATCGATCAATATTGATTATTGTTATGTTTACTTACCAATTTCTATTGATGTCAATTAGCGGGAGTTGTGCGACCAGAGGAAGGAAGGCAAGTTCATCCCTGAGGGCACAAGGGATGAAATGACAGTTGCTCTGGGTAACCCATAGCATCCTGGACGTGTTAGGGGTGCAGGCACTGGTGTGGGCATCAAAGCGTTCTTTGGGCCATCACAATGCAAACCAGTCCCATGAGTGGGACTTTCACAAGCTGAGGTAACTTATTCTTTTTTTAGAATGTTATTACGAAAGAGAATTCAATAATCAGAAGCTAGCATTTCTTTTGTCCATGTATAGGTAGATCAGTTAATTGAAAGGAGAGTCGATGAAGCACTTGATAAGAGAGTCAATGAAGCAATTAGCAAGTGGCAGGCGTCTCAGACTGCCACTCAGACAATACCTATGGCGGCCCACTCTTCTCCTACTACAAAGGTTGGGAGTAATCCTATAGACCCACCGCCTAGCACATCCGCTGTAAGTAATTTTATGACATATATAGTAGCTATTCTTTTTAAGATGATATGTTTATGTATATATGTATATAACATTCTTTACGTAAGTTTGTAGGGGTTGAAGTCATGTCATCTAAAAAGTCAAGAATATATCGTTGCAGAGGCATAGGCTTACCCAGCCCTTCCAGAGGAGATGTTTCATGGGACTCCAGTACTAGTTGGTGCGGTTCATGTGAGCCTGATACATATACTCCCCGATTAGAGGGATCTTCTACTACCACATGCCCACCCAGATTTTGAAACACTTGGTGAGGCAGAAGGCGGAGTGATAATGTGGCCCAAAGTGGATGTCGTCTATACTAATATTGTATGGTAAATTTACATTATGTTAATGTTTTAATGTGTATATACGAGTCAATTGATCTAAAATTATACATACAGGTCAAAAGAAAGACATATGCTACATCTCGGCCTCCACCTCCACCTCCTAAAGTACCAAGTTGGCTTCCAAGGGACCTACATGCCTCGTTAGATCCTAATTGTAGGGTTATGGCAGTATGGATAGGCGAACATGATTCAAATCTTCCTATAAATGTTACTATTCCGGAGGATGCTGCAGGTCAATCATACGATAACAATCTATTTATACAAGTTTTTCATGCATATTAATGCATACGTAATATAATTTTTGCATACGAATTCATGCATACGTATTAATGCAGATCAATCATACGATAAAAAGCTATTTATTCAAGATATTTTGGAGTTGTTTCGTTATGATTGGCTGAACACATCTATGATAGAACTGTGGATATGGTGAGATCATGTTTATACATTCATATACCTTATTTTATATACAGTGATCTGGTTTCTTATATATTAATGCATACATAATACATGTTTTGCAGCCATTTACACATGATATGTACAAATTTTGCATTTTCCCATGTGGAATTTTTGGTTCCATCTTTGATTAGTCTTGTAGATGGAGACCCTTCTTCAGTTACTTCATATTGTTGTGTTGCTTTTGAATATTTTGGTAAAAATGAGAAGACGATGATAATAGCTCCATTCAATGTCGAGTAAGTTTACTTTGCTTATAATTTGGACTTAAGAAAATTACATTTTTATTATGGATTTTGAGTTGTTAATTTTTAACTTTCTTACCTGTAGTGGTAGGCATTTGGAGTTACTAGTTATTGTCCCCAAGACGTTCACTCTCTATTATCTAGATCCTACGGGGAACGAATTGAATACATTATATGGTCACACAATGAAAAGGCCATTATTCCCATGAGAAATATTTCATATTTTTATATTCGTTAACATTTGTTATTACATTACTATTTAATTATGCAATTTAATGTGTTACATTAACATGTAGGGCTTTATAAGAGTTCAAAAAATCTAGAGGAAAGGTCCCCAGGAAAAAGAATCAACCACTAATTTGGGAGAATGTGAAAGTAATTTCCCGACTCCAATGTATAGATTATTTATGTGAACTGTGCTTATTTGTATTTTTTAATATTTTGTATGTGCAATGTAATTTCCCGACTATTTAATTATGTTTCAATTTATAGTGTGCTACACAAGACAATGGTTGGGCATGTGCCTACTATGTGATGTGATTTATGGACCTAATCATCAAATATGCCGCAATGGAAATCGATACTATACATAAGGTATTATATATAGTCTCATTAGATAATATGAAATATATCAATCTTATTATATATTATTAATTATATATATATGTCATTCTCTTTGCAGGTGTTTAATACTAACTTCGGTACAGGTGGAAATTTATTAGATATACATACTCCCTATACGAGGGAGGAATTAGATGTTTTAAGAGAAGAATGGGTAAAAGCCCTACAAGTAGTGGGAATTTTTAAATATAATTGGGTATCTGATGACAATGATGACGATGATGAATAAAGAATGATATTTCTAAACTTTTTTCTCATAATTATTTTTGTGTGAATGTGAATGACTTTTTCTGAATTGTCATATGTGTGAATGTGAATGTCTTTTTTTGATCAATACATGAATGTCTGAATGTGAAAAGAGATGAAATGAATGGAACTGAATGTGAATGTAAATGACTTTGGAAGTTTCTACATGTATCTGATCAATACATGTGTCTAAATGTGAATGACTTTGTAGGTTTTTGGCATGTTGTTGGCTGATATCAATGGATATTGTAAACCTACAGTTCAGAACTGAACTGCAGGTTCTGCATCCTGCTAACTAGCCATATAGTAGGCCTACAAACTGATAAGAAAAAAAATCAGAACATATGTGTCAGTTATTTGTATAAAATTGACAACAAAGACATACAACGTCAGTTATTAGTAAAAAACAGGCATCTCTTCCATGGCTGGCATCGGTTATCTATAAGAACTGACGCCTATTGTGGCGAGGTACAACAGTCGTGCTGCGGGAATATGGTGTCGGTTATTGTTTAATAACTGACATTTTTAACCATGATAAAGTGTCAGTTTTCTTTACTAACTGACACTTATAGTCCCTTGCTGGTGCTTTTTCAGTGGCATGAAGGGTTATGGCATCGGTGTTTGTTTAATAACTGACATCTTTGATCATGATATAGTGTCAGTTTTCATTAAGAATCGACGCCTATAGTTCCCTTGTTGGCGTGTTTTCGGTGGCGGGAAGGGTTATGGCGTCAGTTAGAAACCGACACTGAAGGTGTCGACCTTTAGCGGCACCCACTTGGGTGTCACTTGGAAATCGATGCTAACGACTCTAAATAACTGACGTCAAAGGCCTTTTCTATAGTAGTGTAGGGAAGGGAAGAAGGGCGCATCTAATTTAATGAAGTAGGCATGCTAATTAGTAAAGCGTTTTTCAGGTATTGTGGGGCCTTTGCTCAAAGCAAAGTGCCCCTCTGTGTTGAGGATTGGAGACAAGTGAGTACATCCAATAAAGACCTCATTTAGAGGGAGTTAGACATGAAATAAATGCATTTACATTTTATATTCTTTTCCTATTCTTTATTTTAACATTTCTAAATGGTGGTGAATGGTGAACCTTTTTAGGTCTGGTATGAGCTTAATGAAAAGCTACATCATTGTTATACAACTTGTGGGGAGAAGACATAGAGATTGGCGGATAATCCTCACAAGAGACTACATCTTTGGAGATAGATAGGATAAGGACCCCACTCTAAAATGGAACTATATTGATAAATATATTGGCTAGAGTTTGTTGAGTAGAGAAAAATAGATATGTTCAAGTTATTGAATTAATAATATTTTTATTATTTCTTATGGTTATTTAATAATATTTTCTTATTGAAAAAGGTCATTCACGATGCTCAAAAGTATAGGCATGATAAGAATGTGCACAACCACTAGTTGGGTTTAAGTGGTTAACGTGACAAGTTGAGAGAGCAAGAGCAAGGGCCTCCTACTTATACTCCTTCCACTACTGAGTCTTCTAGTGCTTCTGGATGGTTAACTCACTATATTGAGTGGATAGATGTAAGGAAAAACAAAGTTAGACAAATCACCATCCAAGTAACTTAGAGGTGGCTTCAAAAATGGTAAATTTCTTGGTCTCACAATGTGTCATGTTTTTTTTCACTGGATTGTATGTTTTACTGATTTGTTAGTTTTGCATATATTTAGTTGGAGCTGGGTGAGCAAACAATGTAGGGTGAGTTTGTTGGGTTTTATGTCGTTAGAGTAGGCAAACAAAAATTTAACTTGACCATAAACCCATAATCAGCAGATCACATCAACATCTATATAATGGGGAGGATGTTTTTAGAGAGATATACCTGGTCCTGATGCTTGCTCAATGACTATACCTCGTAGAAAGTGCGGTATTCAACCACATGTCTTCAACGACGTCTGTACAACTCCTGGTCTTGAGTCGAACTATGGTTGACTATCGTCCGCCTGAGCGGCAAAAGTCTCCCACCTCTATAGATAGTCCACACTGACTACCGGGAACTCTAGTCATCCTAAAGAACGGTCTAGAAGGAGTTGTTCCCTTCTGTTGGCGTACTAGTCACCAACACACTCTCCCACAACTAGTTGTTATTCTACAGTTGTCTTTCCCTCATTGTTCCTCCCTGGACAGGTAGAACTTGCTTGGGCTCTCTAAGTTACAACAACTAGAGAGGACAACAACTTTGTAGAGTAATTGATGTTCTGAGTTGTGTGTCTGGAGAATCCCCATGTACCCCTCTATTTATAGTAGAGGGTAGGTTCGGGGTTCCTAGTCTGTGTGGGAGTAGAAGAGTTCAAAATTTCCAATAACAATTTGCACTGCGGCAGGCGAACCGGTCGTTTCATAACTGAAACGATCATTTGGCAAGGTGAGCTGATTGGCTCACTAATGAACTGGTCAGTTGGGAGTGTGAGTCGATCAGTTCACCCAGTGAACCGATCATTTCAGTTGCCAAACCTGCCTACAATTGATGTTCCTTATTCGTTTCTAATTAATGCAAAGATTAATTCTTGTCCCAATTGAAATGAACAGGTGAAATAAAAAACTTCTCTCACAAACTGGGACAACTCAACACTACTCGTTTGGACCTGTTGAACTGATAAGTTCACCAGAGTGAATAGGTCATCTCATTGACATGAGCCAATCGGTTCTCCTCGTGAACCAATTGGTTGGTGGTCCAGATTGTGCAAAACACAGTCAATTCAGTTCTCAATCAATATGACACTCTAATCAGTTAGTTCAACACTTGAACTTGATGATTCTGAGTCAAGTCTATTGATTGAATGTTTGATTGAGTACCTAAACACTTTAGTAATCAATCCAAACATCATTCATGGATAAACTCGTCTTCTAGGTTAATCCTTTGTGGGTGACCCTATAGGTCCCATTTCACGTTGGTAGTGAATGTTCATAACTAGCCTATGACATCACAAGCAAAGAGCAATACCTAGTCGCACATCGGTGCTACCCAAGTGAAAAGGAACGTTGGAGAACAACTTTCAATCCTATAGTCCGTGATTGGTGTTTCAGTGAATGTATAATTCCTTTGTCTCTGATATCCAATATGAACACAAGGCATGGAGTTGTCATCCTTCCAACATTAATTCATGTTTCTTGAACTAGAGCAGACTGTCTGAGATATGTGTGACATCAATATCATATATTGATTCCCATGTGCAGGCGCTTGCCTTTCTCAGTCTTGCTTATCAAGTGGCATGGACATCATACTCCCTTAGGAGGTACAAATCCCATATCTATCACTCACAGTCTATCTCATGCGTCAAAGACACCCAATCATCACTGTTATAACAATCCATGTTTCAGGACTGCGTTTGATGATGTCAAAGTGTACCTAATCACATTCAACAAGTGTAGTGATTTTAGGTCTAAGAATCACAATCACCACCATCGCTATGAGAGATGACTCTAACTACCATGTCATGGTTTCATGTATCACTCTCATGGTGGGTCTGTCTGATACACTATTCTCCAACATGTATTTGTGTGCTTGGTTTGATATAATATATCATGACTAATGAGACATTGTCATCAATCAACACACACTCTAGTCTTGATGTGTCATTGTTGTCTATCAACCTTCCACAATGACATCCGACTAGGGACATAACAAGAATGTACATACTCTTAGCATTCATATGATCTCATTGTTCAGGTCCTCAACTTGAAGACATACGTCATTGAGTATTTTCATTCTTTAGACATTCATTCTGCTCCATCATTTATCTCATAATCGATTGAGCTAGAATAAATTGGAAGCTTGCATTTGATATTTATCAAAATAATCAAAACATATGCCAATCAAATCATCATATGATTGGCTCTCTGGGCATACATACCAACATACTACCATTTGTACTTAGAGCCAATCACCTTCGAATCATATTTTTAGTGATCTCTAAACATGTCCCACATGTTTCTATTGCGCTAGTGATAATCCAATGAGTTAGCAACATGTTGCTTTAGTCGGTATATTGCATGTTTCACATGTCCTTGTTGTATGATGTTTCATATGAGATGGAGTTGCCATAATATGCTATCTAATATTCTTTGCCTAACTATCTCCATTGTTTGACTTAGTATTTCTACTTTGTCAATAATGGTTGGAATATCTATAAGTTCATCTGTATGAACTTCTAGATCCATATAGTATCCTCTGGTGTTCACAACACAAGGATACTCGACATTCCCTTTTTAGAATTAATTTTCCTTTTAATTTTACTCAAAATATTTCCATTTAACAACTCTTGTTCACTTTACAATTGAATATAAATTTTATATTTTTCATTTTGTGATCATTTAATCTGACATTTCGGAAGCTTGCATCAGTGTAACTAATTTACACTCAACTCTTCCATTTATTACCATAGAACTAATCCTTTAATACTTCACAAGTACTTAAATAAGTTCTTCATGGTATTCCAGTGACTCTCACTGTAAGTAGATATACATCCACTCATCATGTCCATTACATACGAGATAACTGGATGAACATACCATATTGTCATGTTTAATACATACAAGATGATGAATGTTTATATATTTTCTTGTCATGTCTGACACATAAAAGATAATCGGATGATTACATACATGATATATCCAATTGTGAATGCATAAGACATCTATCTATGTGTTCCTATTCTTGTCAAGAATTTGGGATACTAAGCATCTGAGAGACTAACTCCATGTAATATGGACAAGTTTTCTCCCACTGAATCTCTACATACTGAACCCTTCAGTATAGACTGTCAATGTATGCTCTCTCTTTATCAGGTCAAGAGACTTTCGAGAACTATCTCTATAGGTCTCTATTCCTATCACATATGAAACTTCTCTTTATTCCCTTAAAGAAGGTATTTCCACACTAGTTTCATTTTATTCCTCATCATCATGTGGAATATGAATACACTCCCACTAAATCTTTATAATCACAAATCCCTTCTTTATTTTGATATATCAGTCAAACCTTTTGACTATGTAATCAAAGTAAAGACTCAAGTTCTGAGGTGCTTGTATTTAATCAATCATATTGATTAATCTCTTGTAACTTATAGACTACATTTGCATTAATGGAATTATAAAACCCTTCAGGTTGTGTTACATACACAACCTCATGTTATTCCTACTAGGAATGCAGTTTTAATATCCATATGCCAAATTTCATGGTATTTAAGTTCCAATAGCAAGAATGATCATGTATGGCCTATAGCCACTACAATTGGATAAATAAATCATCAAGTTCAACACCTTGAACTTACTTGAATTTATCTCAACCAATCAAAAATTCAAATGTCATCCATGTCAGTCTAAACTCTTAAGACCCGATTACACTTTATGGGTTTTATCCCTATAAGTGATACCATTAAGGTCATACCTTATTTGGTTCACATGGAAGTAATTTTGGATCTTATGGCTTCAAGCCATAACTCAAAATTTGGTTCCTAAACACCATCTACATAGATTATTGGCTCATCATCATATGACCAATTCATCACCTTTGAGTTTGTAGGATATCAATATCCATCAAGCTCAATGTGTTTTCTACTAGATATATGAGGTGTATCTGTTACATAAGGAATTTGAGATTCCACAACACTTGTGATTCTTAATCTCCTTTTGTACATTTTTAGTGTAAAGCATGTTCTTTAGAAGAATTATAGAAGATTAGTTATTTGTTTGATGTTCATACCCTTACTATTTAAAGTATGATTCCTTCTTTGATTTAGACATAATTATGCCTTAATCATGAGTTATCTATGATACACTATCATATTTACTCACAAGGTCCTCAAACATTAGGTTTAAGTATCTCGTTCATTGATCATATCAAAAAATTAATACTTTTACCAAGTTTGTTCTTCATTTATGATATTCTTGAACATTTCAAGATATTCATATAATTAGCATTTCATTAAATACCGTATCTAAAATATTAGCATTTACTCCAATAGGTATGTATATACATCAATATGTATTATACCTAATATAATAGTCATTCTCCCACTACATCTAGCGAAGATTGACTTGTCATCACGCCCAATACATAAGACATTCATATCTCTTAATGGTTGATTAACCAAGACAGTGTAGTTTATCCATCAATACGGAACCTAGAGATGAATTTCTCATTCATTTGTTTAGATGATAATGCTAATTTATTGTTTGAGTCAACAACAACTATTAGGTATAATTGTTTTCTCTCATGCATATCAAGTACCACAAGATAAATTAGGCATTTCCATAAAAGATCATACATTTGAAATTGAAACATGCACTTTATTGATAGACATCCTTGTCATTACATATAGTGTAAAAATGAAATAGCAGTTCATAACTCTATTACATACCCTTTGGGCTGAAATAAACTAAAAGGTACTTCTATCTATGACAGAAACACTTGCTCCAATGTTGATGAGTGTTCCTTCTTAGTCCTTTCATATAGGCCATCACTTCTTTTCAGATCTTGCACATCATATATGTCAGATCTATATCTTGGTATCATATACCTAAGATAAATAAGTATTTTAAGTCTATTTCACGATACCTGAGGTGCAGACATCCATCCCTTCATTCTTCTTCTTTAATTGATCTATGTAGAGAGGGAAATGTTTCTTCCAATGTACTGGCTCTTGACAATGGTGACATTTGCCTTCCTGGTTCACCCCTCCCTTGGCTTTGAGAGTTGAAGATGACTTGGTCTGCTAGCTAGCATCAAAACCTTTCTTTGTTTTTCCCTTGCCCTTATCTTTAGACTTTCCCTTATTTCTGCTGATCATCATCACAGATTTTGGTTTGTCTTTCTTCATCTATGCCTCGGATGTCTTCAACATATCCAACAACTCGGTCAGTGGCCTGTCAAAGTTGTTCATGTTGTAGTTCATCACAAACTGACTGTAGGATTCTGGCAATGATTGCAGTATCACATCAGTAGCCAACGCTTATCTCAGAGGGAATCCCAATCGAGTTAGGTTCTCCACATAACCAATCATCTTGAGTGTGTGAGGGCCTACTAGATCTCCTTTTGTCTTGACGCACTTGAATAATGCCTTGGAGACATCATATCTCTCTTGTTGCACTTGGGCTTGATACATTTTCTTGAGATCTTGAACCATCTCAATGACGTCCATGTTCTCATGTTGTCTCTGCAACTCATAGTGCATTGAGCAAAACATCAAGCACTTCACATCAATGGCATCCTCACTATGCTTCTTGTAAGCATCCCTTTCAGCCTTTGGCGCATTGGGAGCGGGTTGTTCTCGCTCTAGTGTATCTAGGACATAGATATTTCTCTTTGAGTGAGAACAATTCTCAACATCCTAAACCAATTGTGGAAGTTTTTCCCATTTAGCTTGTCCTTCTCAAGGACCGATCGCAACAAAAAGTGATTGTTGTTGGTACCATTTATTCTACAAAAGGAAATTTGCAATTTTAGTTCAAAACTCTTTTTGATTTGATTTGAAAATTGACGATATTAATTAGGTCTTTAATTAATTATCACTCCCACTATTTTGATCAAACTGATAGCCCTCACCATCAATTTAGAAGATTGCAACATACAACCTTCTAGTGAGCCAAGATCCAAAATAATTGAGTTATTATCCAGTCAATGTCAGCATCCATAATCAATTATTAAGGTAGGTAACATTTACCAATTGCATCATATGCAATTCTTGGATAGATGATATGCACAACTCTTTGCCATAGTCATATGCATGCCTCTAAGTGCTTAATCTCATTAATACCACTTAGTTAAGCTTGACCCAGAAGCCAACACGATAGGAGTGCACCCCACTTGGTGGGCTCACACAACTACCATCATTTCCATGGGATAGACAGAGCACCACCCTTGGGATGCTCACACTTGTCAATCAAGATTTTCATGTGTTCTACTTATGGAAAGCATCTAAGACTTAATATTATTTGAGGGGTTTGAAATATGCTTATATATGCATATATGTATCCAATCACCACATATATATTATGTATCATATACATGCTATATCCCACAAATGAAAACATGCAATAATGATAAAGCAATGATTATGGCCATCCTATTGTAGTTCCTTGGAGCCATAAGGAACTACGGTCATCTAACTTCTACACCACATGCAACTTGTTATTGATGAAGATCTGTGCTTGCCAATCTGGGTTGATGGATTCAACCTTTGAACTGGTCAACACGCCTCTTGGTCAGTCGGTTGGTCTCCTCCAGTCGGTCGTCTGGCTCCTCTAGATGATCGGCTCGTTCAGTCGTCTGGGCTTCTCATTGGCCCACCAACTGCTCCTCGGTCGGTCATCTCGATCCCTCAAGCGGTCATCTTCAGTCTTCGTCATAATAAGAAATAAAGCTAATCCTATTTTACATAATCTTTGTGAAACCTCGAGTTACATTCGAGGGGAGAAAAGGTAGAAGAGAATATTGAGTTATCTCGAGTTACATTCAAAATAGATGAAGAGGGATCGGTGCGGAGACAGAGATGCAAACAACCATAACCAACCATACAGATGCACATAGGGTTTATAGGCCATAACCATGCTACACATCCACCATCAAAACCATCTTAGGGTGACGTGTATCGATTGCATATATACCATATCATATATGTATATATTATTTTGGGATCATGTGGTATTAATGAGATATTCACATTAGTCATTTAAATATTTGCATCGTATGCAATAAATAAAAGACGAAAAAAACCAAAATATGATAATATCAATTATTCCAAAGCATAGAGTATTGATGTGTCTCTGATACCACTGCTGGGTTTTACGTGGTCAGAGTAGGCAGCAGGAAAAAAAAATTAACTTGACCATAGACCCATAACCAGCAGATCGCATAAACATCTATGTAATGGGAAGGATGGTTTTAGCTAGATATACATGGTCCTGAGGCTTGCTAAGTGGCTATACCTCACAATAAGTGTGGTCTTCAACCACCTATCTTTGACGACATCTGTGCAGCTCCTGGTCTTGACCCAGATTGTGGTTGACTGTCGTCCTCCTGAGTGGAAGAAGTCTCCTGCCTCTATAGATAGTCCACACGGACTACCGGAAACTCTAGTCATCTTGAAGACCATACAAAGAAGGAGTTGTCCCCTTCTATTAGTATACTAGTCACCAACACACTCTACCACAACCAGTTGCTATTCTACATTTGTCTTTCCTTTATTATTCCTCCCTAGACGGGAAGAACTTATTTGGACTCTATCGGTTACCACAACCAGAGAGGACAAAAACTTTGTAGAGCAACTGATATTTTGAGTTGTATATCTGTAGAAGCCCCTTGTACCCCTCTATTTTTAGTAGAGGGCATGGTCAGGGTTCCCAGTCCGTGCAGGAGTAGAAGGGTCCAGAATTTCCAAGAACAATTTGCACTGTGGTAGGCGAACTGGTTATTTCATAACTCAAACGGTCATTTGACAAGGTGAGTCGATCGGTTCACTAGTGAACTGGTCGGTTGGGAGTGTGAGCTGATCGGTTCACCCAGTGAACTGGTCATTTCACTTCCCAGACCTGTCCATAATTGACTTTCCTTATTCGTTTCTAATTAATGTAAAGATTAATTCTTGTCCCAATCGAATTGAACAAGTGAAACAAAAAAACTTTTTTCACAAACTAGGACAACTCAGCACTACTCATTTGGACCAGTTGAACCGATCAGTTCACCAGAGTGGATGAGTCAACTCACTGAACATGAGTCGATCAGTTCACCCAGTGAATCGGTCGATTGGTGGTCCAAATTGTGCAGAACACAGTCAATTCAATTCTCAATCAATCTGACACTCTAATCAGTTATTTAACACTTGAACTTGATGATTCTGAGTCAATTCTATTGATTTAATGTTTGATTGAGTACCTAAACACTTTAGTAATCAATCCAAACATCATTTATGGATAAACTCCTCTTCCATGTTAATCCTTTGTGCGTATATAGGTCCCATTTCATGTTGGCAGTGAATGTCCATAACTATCTTATGACATCACAAGCAAAGAGAAGTACCTAGTCGCACATCAGTGCTACCCAAGTGAAAAGAAAATTTTGAGAACAACTTTCAATCCTACATTCTATGATTGGTGTTTTAGTGAATGTATAATTCCTTTATCTCTGATATCATGAATGAACTCAAGGCATGGAGTTGTCATCCTTTCAATGTTCATTCATGTTTCTTGAACTAGAGAAGGTTGTCTGAGATATGTGTGACATCAATATCATATATTGATTCAAATGTGCATGTACATGCCTTTCTTAGTCTCTCTTATCAAGTAGCCTAGACATCATACTCCCTTAGGAGGGACAAATCCCATATCTATCACTCGCAGTCTATTTCATGCGTCAAATCCACCCAATCATCACTGTTATAACAATCTATATTTTAGGATTGCATTTGATGATGTCAAAGTGTACCCAATCACATTCGATGAGTGTAGTGATTTCAGGTCTAAGAATCACAATCACCACCATCACTATGAGAGATTATTCTAACTACCATGTCATGGTTCCATGTGTCACTCTCATGGTGGGTCTGTCAGATACACTCTTCTCCAACATGTATCTATGTTCTTGGTTTGATATCATATATCATGACTAATGAGACACTATCATCAATCGACACACACTCTAGTCTTGATGTGTCATTGTTGTCTATCAACCTTCCACAATGGCATCCGACTAGGGACATAACAAGAATGTACTTACTCTTAGCATTTGTATGATCTCATTGTTCAGGTCCTCAACCTAATGACACATGTCATTGAGTATTGTCACTCTTTAGACGTTCATTCTGCTCCATCATTTATCTCATAATCATCTGAGCAGGAATAAATTGGAATCTTGCCTTTGATATTTATCAAATCAATCAAAATATATGTCAATCCAATCATCATATGATTGGCTCTCTAGCCATACATACCAATAGAGTTCACCCTTCAAGTAACACATGATGAATTGACAGTTGCTCTAGGGATGGAAGAGCATCCTGCACGTGTTAGGGCCATTGGAGCTAGGTTTTAGATACAATATTATTTGGTGCATCCCAAAAAAAGTGCAAATATGCACAGAAAGGGGGAA
This sequence comes from Alisma plantago-aquatica, assembly GCA_963693085.1. NCBI lineage: Eukaryota > Viridiplantae > Streptophyta > Magnoliopsida > Alismatales > Alismataceae > Alisma > Alisma plantago-aquatica. The sequence continues at coordinate 781,922,079 of OY856411.1, read as the reverse complement.
TGGACACAAAGGAGGAGCAAAAGTTTGTAGTTACAGTCTTGGAGAAGTTGAAGGCTTCTCAGGCGGTGCAAGCTCCTCCAGCAGTCAAAGAACATGTACAATGTCACACGCCCTTGGAGTGTATTGGGAGTAGTCCTTCAAACCTTCATGGCACATATAAGGTAGGATTAAATATAAGTCAATTTATATATACATTGTGATAAAATTTATGATTTAATAATCCCTCGAGTCAATATATATGTGTGAATTTAAATTTTGTGTTTCACAAAATTGTAGGTGGCCAAAAAATGTTGTCTTTCCATAGATGCTCCATCATACAATGTCGTGGTATATTCTAAGGATTATTCACACACTTATATAGTTCATGGTATTCCCCTTCCCACTGATCATGTTAGCGCGAATGTCATAGGTGTCATTCTTACATTGAGAAATGCACCTCTCCCATATGAGCACCTAAATGCCACCATAGTCGAAGGGGTAGAAGGTGTATTGGGTGGCCCAAATGACTCATTGTATTCCTTAAGGGATGACAAATGTATGTATAAACTTATATAAATAATTGAAAGTTAATATGAGAATACATGCATGCATCCCACAACAACTAAGAAGCCCCCTAGGATTCTGAAGCCTCTGCCCCCACATTTTATTCCAAAGGAGTTGTTCGGCTCCTTAGGCCCTAAGTACAAGGCATTGACAAGATGGTTAGACAATATACAACAATCAGATACCATGGTGATCAAACATCGAGAGGAGGTCGTAGGTATAGATCGTGACATTATTATAGTGTTGACATATGTTTCTGAGCTATTTCAGTATCAATGGATGAACACATCAATGATAGAACTTCCAGGACTGAGATCATATCTCCCTTAAATGATGTGTAAGTTTTGGGTTTGTTGTTTATATGTCTAGCTTATGAATACAATTTGTTGTTGAATTTAATTTTTTTTTATTTTTTTTATTTTTATTCCCCTAAAATAAGCAATGGAAGTTGTTAGTGATTGTTCCCAAGACTTGGACTGTGTATTTCTATGACCCTTTGGGTTTAAAAACTAGCACCAAATGAGGGAAAAATAATGAAATTGGCAATTCCCGTGTAAGTTTACTTTTCTGTGCTCATCGTATTTGTTAATGATTGCATCATATGACAGATTAATAATGCAACATCTCTGTTAATTTAACTTATAGGGGTCTGAATGCATTTCATAGCATTGGAGGGAAAGTAGATAAAAAAGAAATTAGTGTCTTAGAGGAGCATATATGTAGTATTTTCATTCTAATGCATATATATTACTAATTATGCTTAATTATATTTATTAATGTAATTGTAAATCTATAGTGCCATATACAAGACAATGATTGGGATGCACATATTAAGTGATGTTGTACATGTAGAAGATTGTCATGCATGAATAACAAAATGAAATAGAGAAGGTAATGTTATTAGTTGTGGATCATAATTAATGAATTAGTATCATTTGATAATACAAACAATAAAATCTAGTTAGAATTACATCTCATTCTCTTTGTAGTGATTTAACACTAGAAAATCCTATACATTGGAGGAACTGAATGAGCTATGTGAATAGTGGGTAGACTACTTCGTCAAACATGTGGAATTGAATAATTGGGAGGGTTGATTGATAATTTTGTAGTTCAAACTTTGATGACTTCTTGTTTGTTACATTATTATACAATGAGGACTTAAACTCTACAACAGTTAATGTTGATATGTATCCATGCAAGTCTGTGTGTGAATTGAATGTTCAGTGCATGAGGATAACGATGTGTATTTGTGCATATGCATCAAATTGAATGGGTTACTGAGAAACTGTTGTTAAGATGTGATGCTTGTAGAGGCCTACAGTTCTGATGAACTTTTTAGTTCTGAAGAACTACAAGAAGCATACAGGCTAGCAGCCAGATAGTAGGACTACAGATCTGCTATATAAAAAAACATAGCCATTTCTCATCGATTATATATAAATAAATACACATTCTAAATCATTTAGTTATAGTAAACCGACAAGATATACCTAAAATTTTCATTATTCAATCACTGATAAAATTGACATCATGCTATTAGGTGTCTGATATTTCTCATTAGTCAACCAATGCGGAACTATTAAACGAAACCCTTTTTTGCTATAGAATTATCTTAAAGTAATCAGTTGTTGTTTATAAATTCGATGAGGAAAGGCCAAGGGAAACCATAATTTCTTCACCCACTTCTTGTTATGTTGTCGATTTTTTTGTAACATGGAACAATGACTATATTATCTTTGTTGCTTTAACCAATGATGTATGCCTTGAGTTTTAGCATCTCCCACTTAGTCATCGCTTGGTAACCGACATTGTATGCCTAAAATGACTGACGAGATATCTTTCTTCTGTAGTAGTGCTAACATGTGTTTTCTATAGTAACACATGGCTTTCATTTTAAATTTAGTGTCTATTGTAGTTGCATAGGCAAATCCTTCTGATAGAGGTGCTTCATAAACCATTTACATCATTTCCTAAGAACAACTATTGTGATAGGGGAGTTTTATACAAAATTTGTTGTATGATGTAATATATTATTTGATACAATAACTAATTCATGTTGTAGTTACCTCAACATGTCTGTTGTGATAGGGCTTATAGAATAGATGTTTTATATTATAATCAGCATGATAATGGGCACATCTTATGAAAATCATACTTGAACCCAATCCAGATTTTCCTAGACCTAACCTTAACATGAAGCATGGCTTCTTCTTAGCAAACCTAGGTGAGTGTACCTAAACATGACCCAACATTATCATGTATTATATTCAAGTGTACTTTTTCTTGCTATTGTGCAACAAAAACCCATCTATTAAACTAATATCTAAATCTGGATCTAACAAAAACTATGGACATTATCAATTGAATTCAAACATTGCTTTCTATATGAACTAAATACAACTTATCATTATAGATAGTTTTACTAGTTTCTTAAGCTTTTCAAGTACCAAGATAGCACAAAATATAATGAAAATCTTAGAATCATCTATTCATGTCCTAAAGAACAAGGCACACATGAAAATTATATATGAAATAAATAGTGTATGACCATAACTGAGAAAAATATTTATCCATCACATAGATGCATCTACATATATAAGGTAAAATAAATATCATCATGGCCACAAATTCAATCAACTATTATGTACAATGTTTAAGGTGCCAAAATGAGATAGAAAAAATAAAATGGATTCTTTATCGTCTGATACAAACTTTCAATGATTTCCAATGAGCTTATGTCAGAACCACTTCTGAACTTTTGTGAACAACAAGTTGGATCTACAATGAAATTGGTTCCTTTCATTCAATAAAACCACCATGACAAATTGTAGAACTTCAAAATCCCAAAGCATGAAGCACACATAGAAAAATCTAGAGGTTTAATGATATTGCATTTGTTCCTAATAAAAAATGACAATAAATAAGAAGAGAAAAAAAATAGAGGAACTCAATATGATAGAGATGTGAGGGAAGGAAAAGAAAATCGGTGTTGCTCGAGTGTAGAATGCAGTAGAAATATGATGACAATTCTAAGGTGGATGTCTCTAAGCCATAGAGTGAGTGTCAGGTGGGTATTCATTGTGATTATCCCCTTCAATAGGAAATTACTAACTCATGGTCTATCCATGCACTATCAACACTAGTGCAACCCTTAGTTCTGTAGCAGTACCAACATCATGCAAATCAAGTTTCACTTCCTTCTTCTCTCTCTCTCATTGCTTGACATTATTAGAATAGGGGCCCATCACAAAAACATCCTTTGGGGAGTAGTCATGTCCTAATGCATCTCAGAAGAGGGGGAAGAGGCAGTGGGTGTGCATGAAGCACCACACTCATTGGCACCTCATTGCAATAATATTTGTGAAGTTTGTTAATGGAATTATTCCTTCCTCTAGCACCAGTGAGTTGAGAAGGGCAGAAAATTACTAATTAGAGTATTTCTCCTTCCATCCTCGATGCATTTGGATGTGGGAGACTTTTCATGGAGTACAACCATTGCTATGACAAGGAGAGCATGGCAAACTTCATTGGTGTCAGCCAGACTTGGATCCACAAGGGACGTAATCAAAGGAACATGAGGCCATCAAGGATACGGTGAGAGGCTGGCATCAATGGAGAAAAGGAAGGATAGAAGGGAATGGAGCGGCTTGGGTTTGTAATAATAGATCCATGGATTTTTGGTCAGTTCAAGTATCTTTTTTGAGTGATTGGGAAGCACCACTGATGCCCGAGACTTCATTGGTCCTAGTATGAACTAGAGAAGCATATTTCTCAACCCAATATGAACATAAAAGAGACAAAAAAATCCATTTTTTTCTAGTTGACTTGGGTTGGGTCGGGTTTATTAGGGTTGGGTTGGGTATTTTGTCCACCCCTAGTGACATTCCTACCTTATTATTGTCAACATGTGAGGAAATCTGAATGGCCTAATCACATGTCCAAAAGGACCACCTAATCACACTTTTAAATTTATTTCCCGACACTCAGTCATCTCAACTATTATACAGCGTCCAATGTAGTAAATCGGGGTCAATACATAGGGACAAGGGTGGTATGTGTTAATAATGGGGAATCTTAGATTTGTTACACTAATCAAATAATAATACAAATATGGTGTTCCTTCTACAATGATGGTTCTTCAACAAGAGAGAAAGAAAACAAATAGAACAAACAAAGAAGTAAAATAAAAGATCAAGATAGCTAAAAGATAAGATAGCAAAGATGGATGCAAAAACTTGGATTGAGTTTTACCATATAAAGTCTCTCACCAACATGCTATCTTCACACCCATTATATACCCTTAGCAAGTTTACAAACAATCATCATAAGTGTCTATTCCCTCCTCTCTCAATCTTAGAATAGATCTAGATTATCAGGTTGTCTCTCTCTCTCAAGATGGCAAACAAACAATCACAATAAAATGATCTAATCGTTATCTTAAGCATTCCAACATTCGCATGCATTCATGCAACTCCAAAACACTTAGATGTGGTTAATACTACTATTTCAAGCTACTAACAATCAAACAAAACAAGATGGTATCTAAGCATACAAGTGAAACATTAAGACCAAGAGTATGGAGATAAACATTGCCAACAACATAAATTCAATGGATATAAGTATGTACATCTTGGGAGAGCCTTAGTGGCTATTCCCAACCTGAGCTATATGTTTAGCCACTCATGGTGGTGAGTAGCATTACGGATTTACAAGTATAATGAGACATGGAGATGGATGATGAAATGGATGAAAGAGATGAAGGAGCATGAATAAGTTTAGAGAAGAAAAAGAAGGGGGATACACCAACAGTGACCACAGATGGTTAAGGTTGATGGATGTCTTCTTTAGATTTGAATCTAGTGTTGACATTGAAGATGGTTGTTCCTTCTATAGAAGAAGAAATATGGAGGTTCTTGGTGATGGAGAAGGCACGTTATCCCCTTCAGACTTTCATCTTTAGAGATCTTATGTAACATCCCTGACCTGGGTTATGAGTTAACCCTAGGTGTTTAGCCTAAATATGTAATTAAATCTTTGTGATTAACTCTGAGCATGTAATTAAGTTTCTCAGAAACATATATTTTAATATTTGCTCCTTTTTATTTAAAGTTGTAGCATTGTTTTGATATACAGGGACCTATGTGCAATTTGCCCAGTTGAAAGGGTTAGCTTGCAATTTGCACATGATGAGATGTTTCTCTGATGTTGAGACATCATGAGAAATCTTTTTGGCAAAGTTTGAGGGATTTCCCAAGCTAGGGCACCAAGGTGCAGCTGTGGAAGCAATCCCAGTGCTTGAAACCTTAATTTGGGGTAAAATGCAATTTACCCAAATTAAGGGATGCAATTTGTAAAATATATCATCTAATGTATCTTTTATAACTCTTGCCATCATTTAGAGAAGAAATGATGAGGAAGTCACCTCAATTGAATTATCAAGTTATGAAATATACCTTGTGATTGAATAATCAGGGTATATGTACAATATCCCTTTTATGTATGTACCTTAGTATTAGATTGATCTTCTTTGCACTCTTTTTCTAGACCTTAAGAGAAGTTTTGTCCATAGAATAAAGAGGAAGGGACGAGCAAGTAATGAAGGAAGGACCTAGTTGGAATTAGGGGAAACTTATGGGCCTTTAATGAAACCTCACCCATGTATATATACACTTTACCTCTCAAGCAAAGGAACCTTTCCTTCGTGCATATCACTGTTTCCCTTGCTTGGCCGACTAAGGACTGTCTTGGAGCTCAAAGAGGAACGACCAAGGGTGCAAGGTAGATTTGAATCTCTCTTCTTGCCTAATTCCATGGTTAGAACTCGAATTCAAGGTCAATTTGGTGACTAACTCATGAAACCCTATCTTTCTAGCCATCCTTTCTCGTTTTTCCTTGGAGTTTTCACCTTGGCCAACCTGTGCGAACTCAAGGACGCCATTAGAGCTTAGAGCTTGAAAGCTTGGAGCTCAAGGAGCAAGCTTTAGGCGGGTTTTATAACTCTAAACCCATGCTTTACTATGTACATCTCTTATATGCGGTTAGATGATAGCTCTTCATGTTTCCCTACTTTCCTTTGCTATTTTGCAAGAAAATCCATGGGATATCCGTACTGTTCTTGAGCTAGGAGATGAAGGCGTGATTTCCAAGAAAAACCCACCGCTTTTCACTTTCTTAAACGGTCCCAACAGTTTGCTCTCTCGGTCTCAGGACCGCGAGGTGAGCAAACGGTCTCTGGACCGTGAAAGGGAAAACGGTCTTCACGACCATTTGGACCCGTTGACCGAGCGTGGACCGTATAAGAAATCTGTTCCAAATTATATATTATAATCACCCTAAAAATTTGAGAGGTTAACTCCAAAGGAATCGGGATATATGACCTTTTTAAGTAACAACTTTAATTGTATTTATTCCTGATTTGCAAACGGTCTGAAATTGCTTTTTTTGGGCAAACGGTCTCAAGACCGTGTAAGGTCGTTGACCAAGCATTTACCATATGAAATTACTGTTCCAAATTATGTTAATTAACAACTCACCAAGTTTAATGGTCTAATTCCAAACGAGATAAGAGTTGAAGGGTGATTAATAGAGCTAACCCTAGATGAAATCAGTACTGAAATTATGGTGACCTAATTAGGGTTTTTAGGGTTGATGGACCTAAACGGTCTCAAGACCATTTGGGGGTTATCCAAACGGTCTCAAGACCGCGAGGGCAATCAACCATGACCGTTTGGAGGTCTGGGGTCAAGAATAATTGACCAATTGAGGACCCAATTTCAATAAGTTATCAAATTAATCAAAATTCTGATTTTGTGACTCAATCATGGTTCAACCCCTATCAAATCACATTAGATATTGATGAAATCTTGGGAAAACGGTCTCAAGACCATGTGGGGTCCACCCACATGATCTAAAGACCGTTTGGGCCAAGTTTGGGCCCAATTGGAGCTCAATTGAAGGGTTCAACCTTGTGTTGATGCACATTGTTGAGTGTTGATGGGTGAACATTAATAGACTCTAATTGAATCGATTTCAACCCTAATTGGTCAACAATTGAGGGTCAATTGAATGACCAATTGGTTAAGCATAATCTTAATTGACCCAATCCATAAGTGATCAACATGGCTCTGACCTTTTGAGGGCTTCAACATGAGTTGACATTATCAGTTGTATCATTGAATCTTGTTGATGGTCCAAGCGGTTGAGACCATGTGAGCTCGCGGTCTCAAGGTCGTGAGGAGGCTCGCGGTCTCAAGGTCGTGAGGAGGCTCACGGTCTCAAGGTCGTGAGAGGGCTCACGGTCTCAAGACCGTGAGGGGCCTCACGGTCCTGAGGTCAAAGGTGGGCAAACAGTCCACACCATCCTCACGGTCTTGAAATCAAATGAAGGCTCGCGGTCTTGAAGAAGGTTGAGAGGGCTCGCGGTCTTGGAAGAGGTTGAGGGCTCGCGGTCTTAAGGTCAAAGGTGGATAAACGGTCAACTCACCCTAGTGGTCCTGAAAGTCACATTAGTTAAAAGGTCAACTCAACCAATGGGTCTCAAATCGATTGAGGGTTGATGGTTGAGATCGATCAAGATAATTCAAGGTTGACTTCATTCAATCAATTGATAATATAAATGATTCAATGATGCCCTAATCTAAAACCCTAATGATAACCTAGGATATTAAGGGGTTAATTGACTAAGGTTTTGACCATGATGATGATCAATGGGGTGAATTACCAAAATACCCCTGAAGGGTCAATTGAGTAATACCTTGCTCGATTCAAACCCTAATTACATGAGAATGATGTTTTTAACCATAATGATTCCATCCAACTTGATTTAGTCTAATGTTATCATCAATCACTAATATGAAGAAAGGGAAAGTATTCTAGAGAGAGAAAGTACTCTAGAGAGAGAAAGTACCCTAGAGAGAGAAAGTAACCCTAATTGGATGGAAACTTAGGTGAAGCATCTTCAATGCACATGAATGTGTATAATTAGGGTATGATTCACCTGTGTGAAGTCATAGAAACCATAATTATGATAAATGATGAACCTTTAACTAATCTGAGAGCATCAATGATGATGTTACTCATACATAATGATGATATGAGATCAACTCACCATAATGTGAATAGTAAACCCTAATTCAAGGGTGATGATATGTAATGTGAATAGTAAACCCTAATTCAAGGGTAAAGGCATGCAAATAAGTATTAAACTCCAATTGATGAGAATCGGAGGATTTAACTCTTATGACAAGAGTGGAAAGTATATTCCTTATTTTGTATTACCTTTATCAGTTGAATTAACCATGCAGGTTCTGATATGAAGGTGATCATATCCAGGTATGGATGTTGATGTTATATTCATTGAAGGCATGTTGTTAGCCTTATGAATAAGAAAAGTAACTTGATGCCTTGTCAATGGCATCCCATAATGATAATGGGCTGTGAGAGCCATGAATACCATCAAAGTCATGCTTTGGAGATGACTTGTGATGAGTATGATGAGAAATTATGATTGATATGAGTTAGGCCTGTTACATTTAGTATTCTCTTGTTTTAGCTGTTATGCTAGTATTTATTGTTTGAAGAACAATGTATGTTGTTAAAGAATATTGAATGTACCTAACTAATCAAGTATAATGTAGAGCCCTGATCATAGATCCATCATTGTCAGAGATTAAGTGATGGTGAAACAAGTTTTCCTCAGGGAACTCCTAGATCACATACTTTTGAGTATGTGGGGTACATGGATGTGTAGAACCTTACATCCTAGTGTAGGAAAGTGATGTAGATGTGTAATCCATCCATCCTCCACTATAATTCCATACCGTATCAGTGGTAGGTAAACATGAAACCTCCTAATGATGAAGAAAACACAGATATCCATATCAGTGGAGATAAACATGAAATCTCCTGATGACGAAGAGAGTATAGAACGCCACTGTGACTCTAGAATAGCGAAGGACCAATTTACCCTGGTGAGCTATATTAGTAGAGACACAAGATGTCCTACAAGTGATCCTCTTACTGACTGAGGAAGGTGAAGGTCATGAGAATCCGTCTCTCTTAATGACCTATGTATGATACTGATGTGACTTCACAACGATCAGTTGGAGTATGAGTGGTATACCTCATCTCCACAGGGCATAATGTTGTTTGAAAAACATAATCAACCACGTAGTATACTTGTTAGAGATAACTCCAAGTTAGTTGATTGATGTTACACTGTAATAGTGCTTATATTTCTTCATACCTCATAAATGTTGAGTTCTTGGTTATAGCTGCAACTGTTATCTAATACTTTGAAGGCTTTACTGCTTAAGATATTCTTGAATGGTATATTAAAGCTTCTGGCTGAGAGTTATAACTCTCGCTGGGACAATTATGTAAAATTGTCTCACCCCGTAGACTTCAACTTTTTAGGTGGACGTCGGAGACGAAGGAACCAGCCTACAGGTGACCAGTCTCAACAGCAGCAGCACCAGGAGCAGCAGTAATCTCAGGTGGAGATTTAGTCTGCCATGTGGTGTAGTTAGAGTCAGTCTTATGTGTCCTCTGTACTCTCAGGTCTTGGAGTCTTGTGTTAGGTGATCTTGAGATTTTGTATCTTGATGTATATAATTACTCAAGAAGTAATTATCCTGAGATGTAAACAAGTTTATCTCACTTTATGAAAGAAGTTTTTATGGATCCAAGCTCTTGTCTCGAAAAGTTTTAATTTCCTGTGATTTTTGTCTTCAGCTGATTATCGAATCGCTTCCGCTAAGTTTTAATCGTGTTTATGTCTTGGTTTGGAGAGCAGAGCCCACATCTTAGACTGGTGAGAATCAATGATAAGGTGTTTGTGCAGTGCGGCAAAACTTTGTCATCCTTCCCACATGGCAACCCCCTTCAATGACTGAGGTGGTCGACTATTTATAGGTGTGAGCTGCAAAGCATCATTTTCAGCAGGCGTCAGGGATGCAAGCGCAATGGTCGCCAGAGGTGTAAAATCATTGGTCATTGAGGATGTGGAGTCTCGACGGTCGCTAAGGATGTAGAGTCACAACGGTCATTGAGGATGTACTCATTAGTCTTTGATGGTTGTGGATCCATTGGGCAGTGGTCACTGCGGACATGGAGTCTCAATGGTCACTGATGGTTGTGGATCCATTGATCAGCGACCTCTGAGGATATGGAGTCTCAGCGGTTGCTGATGATTGTGGATCCATCGGTCACTGAGATTGTGGACTAGTTAGGCTCCAAGGATGTAAGGTCAATGTTCACTGAAGATGCTAGCTCAGCAGTCGCTGATGGTGCAGACCCATTGATCATTGAACCTTCTAGGCTCATCATGTGATATTTTGTACAAACACGATAAGGAAAGGAAATTAGGGTAGTGACTACCCTAATTGAGGGTAAAATAGGCACTCAAATATCCACAAATTTGGACGTTATCAATTTTTCTTGTGTGGGTTGTGTGTGTATGACTACCCACATCATGGCATGCTTGGAACCACATGTTTAATTGATAAGGTCTATGAGCCTCATTTTAGTACCGCCATACCTTCCCTAGTGTATTCACTAACCATAGTGACCATTTTTGTGTCATTTATCATGTTCATATTCTTTAGGGAGCCTCCAGGACTTGATCTTTTCTGTATTTCTTGTACCCAAAAGAACAATTGTTGTTATGCCATTGGAACCCAAGCAAGGAGGGTGCAATTAAAGAGATATATAGAGAGATCTAGATAGAAAGATTGAAGGTACATGTCAGTTTGGAGGGATAAAGGAATGCCTAAATAAAGAGGGATATGGAGCTTCTATGAGAATAAGGAGCCATGTATTGTTGTTATATTGTTGTTTAAGGAGAAGTTGGGTAGAACAATGACAACCAAGGTTTTCCTATCCTATCATGTTGGCAATTAATGACTCAAAAACTAAAAGAGCAGTGAGTTTCTCACTGGCATTTGGGCATAAAACACACTAAAAACATAGAATCTCACTTGTTTTTACCTGATAGTGAGAAATGCTATAATTTATTAGCTAATCATCGCCATAAACCCACTAGAGCCAAAATTTTAGAGTTTGATTGGGTCAAGCCATGGTGGATCGTGTTAAATTTCTAATCGTAATTGTGATATATGGTTTGATACTATAGTTTTATCTTATTGTAGTACTACACCTATTTATCACTTGAATCACTACGATCTGAATTCATGGTGTCAAATTATCACTTAAAGGTTTATAAAACACTACTCGAAGACAATATACAAATAATTATAGAAGTTTGTAGTTTTAAAAAATAAGTCATGACTAGAGCCCATTCTTTGATAATAATTGGTAGAAGTCCTTTGGTATATAGTTTGACAAACACATTTTATTGTCTTATCATGAGGTTTCAACCCAATGAAAATACGTTGGTAGTATTTAATTTGCAATATTGTACAATATTGGGTGTATTGGTATAAATGCAAAGGGATTCAGCCGTTGGCTTTATTGGTTTAAGTTGTGCTATAAATAGATTGATCAGTTAATAATAACATCCATTGAAATATTTTTCTTAATGGGAATAAATAATATAAAATAACATACAAAATTATAAATTAAAAGTAGAAGTGAACATATATTATAATATAAATGTGACTTTTATTGAAAATATAAAATTTGATATTTTTACCATATGTGATTATTAGAACAGGCTAGTGTGATTGTTATAATAGCATAGATCATTTTGCATGACTATGTCCAATGATAACAGGTATAGCATGTGTAATTATGGTCTTTTACAACATGTTAGATCATGATATTGTTTACAGTCTACGACATCAGTTTAGCACATGTTGTAGTTTCACATATAATGGATTTTTCCTATTGTATATAACTTGAGTTTGTTGCAATAGGTTAGAGCATGCTATGTGATTATGGTCTACTACAATGGGTTTGATCGTATTGTGTGACTATGTTTAATCATAACAATTTATCACCTATTCTAACCTCACATATACTAAAATGTGTTTGGCCCATTATATATAGCATCAGTATATTAAAATGAGTTGGTGAATGTTATGTGATTGTGGTCTATTATGAAGGGCTAATGCATGTGTTGTGATAACCATATATTAAAATAAATTATTAGCTGTTGTAATATCATACATATTAAAATGGATTTGGCCTATTTTAAATAACTTGGGTCTATTAGAATAGGTTAGTGCATGTTTTGTGATCATCGTCTATTGCAATATGTGAGATAATGGTGTATGTTAACAATTTTAGCACATGTTGTAGTCTCATGTATATTAAAATGTTTGGGCCTATTGTATATAAATTGGGTTGTTTTATTTATATAATAAACAATGCCTAAATAGTCATGTTGTATTACATATGCTAATTACAAATGCCGATAGAGATTATTGTATTCCTTTCTCCATAATTGCTTATTTATTTAGTCATGCAAGTGAATATGAATATGGACTATTGGAAACAATGAAAAAAATGAATTCTAAGTTGTATGTATTATGTGAATGGGAGTGAACATGTGTATGACTTTTTGAATGAATTATATGAATGTAAGTGTATATGTTATGACTCAGGCAATTCATGTGAAGGTAGTGAATATGGAAATGTGAAGGTGAATGCATGTGAAATGCAACTATGAGTGTTTTATTATATGGTCTGCCAAATAGAAAATTTTTAACATACTATTTGGGTGAAACTGAGGAAAAAAATTACAACACCGATTTTTTAAAAAGAAACCATTTCTATACCATCACCTAAACTCAAATTAACTACTAGTTGAATTGATCAATTGTGTCTGGTTTTTGTGGAAAACTGACATTATGATTCGATCGTTGTGTTGGTTTCTTTACCTTCTAAAATTGAATGTATGACTTGCTATGTTGGTTCTTGTGAACTAGGAAACTAACATTGTACCCTTTGGTATGTTGCATTATCGAACTAAGCATTTTCTAGTAGATGTTATATGTCCTAAAGACTGACGTGATGACCTATATGTGCATTGGTGTTAACTGTAGTTTAACTATTGCCCTTCAAAACCATTAGGATATTGTCCTAATAAAGAGGTGTATGATTTGTATATGTTCTTCCTTGACTTACACCATAGGGTCTTCCTCCCTGTCAACAAATACCATGCACTCAAAATGAGAACCACAATGTTCCAGATGTTCAATGAACAAATACCAATACCTTCATCTTCTATGATTTCCATAATTTGGTCCCAAGCTACTAGACACATATGTATGATGTGCTATGCATCCTCCCCAAAGAAATCTATGGCTAATGTAATCAATTCCTATACACGTCATAGTTGGAATTCAACTTATTTGCATTATGTATGTAGGAATCAAAGGAGATAACCTTAAGACAAACTATGCTTTTCTGGGACAAGCTTCAATCAGAATAACAATTGATACCCTTCCACCTTATTCAAAATCTCACCATAGGTGGTATCCTTGGAAATAGTAGAGTGTATAACCAAAACCCCATATGTTTCCTAAGTTTGGTACTGTATTGAATGCCCTCCATTCCATAGATAGCATATTTCACATGTCTAGGAGTGCTTGACAAAGGGAAAATGGTTTTTTATCCACTTATATGAATTGAACATAGGGTCACTTAAAGGTCCCAAAGCACTTTATAATAATTTACATCTTCCAAGCTTCTACTCCCATTGTGATTATCATATAATTTGTGAATGTGATGAGTGAAAGAAATAACCCTTTTCTAGATATCTTCTTGGATTTTTATTCACTAAGCCTGAATTAATTATTTGTTTATAGACATAGCTTTTTAAAACACACTAAAAACACATATAGTGAGAAGGGATCCCCTTGTTGTAAGCCACTAGAAGATTTGAATCTATCCATGCCTCCCTATTCTAATTAATTATGGTATTTCCTCCTTCAATATAATTCATTATATAGAATATGATGTTGTTTGGTAAACCTAAACTATTGATTGTATCTTAGACAAAATATTAAAAACATCCCATCGTACTTGTCAGAAATGTCCATCTTGATAGCCATGTAAGGAATCTACTCATGTGCTTCTCATGGAGTGTAGTACTCTTGAACCAAGGTGATATTATTTTGAATCCTTCATACATGCACAAAGCTATTTTGGGTTTCAAAGATCTACCCTGGAACAATAATTTTAGAATAGAGTTTCAAGCCAATGTTATTCAGGGATATTGGTTAGAGTTGCTGACAATTCACTTGATTACTCACCTTTAAAATAAGGGTTACCAAAAAATCACATAAGCTTAGTTCCAATGGATACCTTATTAAAATCCCAACAACCATCTTTGTCACTCAACACTTCATGGTTGTCCAATTAGCTTGTAAAAATCCACGTCAACACCTCTACGAGCAATGCTTTGTATTGTCTCATTTTTTTCGAGAGTGTTCTTGATTTCAGTATCTATTAGTGCATTTTTTTAGAAAAGTCTATTGAGTAGTAGATAGTTTTTGGGACATGTCCGGATGATTATCAATTGATTTTGTGAGGAAGAATCTTACTCAGACTGAGATGAGTCAATTGAGTCAAAGATAGTTGTTAGGACTTGTTTGGAAGACTATTAATTGAGTTTGTGAGGATGAGTCTTACTTAGACTACATCTCATTGGAAGGACCACCTTTTCCTAAGGCTTGGCGTCCTTCCTACTCTGGTTGTGTGTATTCCTTAGCAATTATTTCATCACATAACTACTCCCTCTAGTTCCCTTGCCACTTTCCTTGCTTGGGCAAGTAACCATGTTTAGGTGTATTACTTCTTTTATTGACATCCCAATAATTTGTCATTACAATCTCCTGACTCCCTTTTTCTTTAACATTCTTTACCACTTCATCCCCTAATGGATCCACTACAATATGAATTCCCGCTACGTCCATCTCTTTCTCATTCGCCTTAGGTGCATCCATGAGATCCTTATTGTTCCCTCCATCCTCCAATAACTTAATTAATGATTGTCATTTTTTTTTGCTAGATATTCACCGGCTTTTTCTATTTCTTCTTAATCTTATTAGGTCTTATTAATGTACCATCATAAGTGACAATTGATGTCTCATCCTTAGGTTGTTCATATATTCCTCTTCTTCATCCAAAACCACATAATTATTGTTATTGCACTCAGATTCTCCTTCTTGTCCTTGTTGGAATCCTTCTACCTTGATGGGGGTTGTGAGTGGATCTTCCTACCATAGAAACTTTTCCAATTATCCTTTTCCTCTAACCACATTTTTCTTGACTCCTCATCTTGTTGCTTGTTATTTTTGTTTTCTACCTTCTTGTTCTCTATCACACCTTTTTTGTGCATATGCCCCATCTTCCCACACTATGAATATATGTCTAGCAGGGTTTCATACTCCACACTATAGTCATACCCATTAGTGATTATTGTAAGTTACACTAATATGGTATTATCAACCTAAATTTCTAGTATCGAACATTTGTGTCTAATGCATTAAATGGTATGTTCGTCAACTTTAACAAATTTTCCTAGCGCCTTTAACAAGTTTTCCTAGCACCTCCTCTATACCTCAAATATTGCTTCATAATACAGATGAAAAGGTAGATTGATGATTCTTTTCCAAGTAACTATTTTTAAAGGTAGGCAGTTGACCGGTTGGTAGGCAGTGTGCCACTTCCAAACCATAAATGAAGATCTAAAGAATCTTAGACACCCCTATCAAAGTGGGCAAGAAATCCCTTTAAGATGACTAAGTTGTTCATAATAATTTCATAAATGTATCTTCCTAATGGCTTCCACTTCTTCTTGATTTGGTCAAACATAACTATATATCTAATGGTTGTCCCAAAAAAAAAAATTCACCGCTAATGCATAGTAGAACCTAACTAGCAAAATCTCATGTATTTAAATGATTTTTTTCCTGACCTTCACGTTCAGAGTTCTTGCAATAGTCTATCTAGGGGTTGTCTCTAAAAACATTCAAAAGTCTTACTCTCAACATAGGTGGCATTTGGATGGTTCTTTGTCTAGGGATTTGGGATCTATCTTTATATCACAACTCATCCCACTAAAGATAAGTTTCAGCCTTGATTCCTCCAAATAGATACTTGTAAATTCTCTCCCATTTGGAAAATCATCATGAGGGCCATTTTGAGATAGAAATAATGGTTCTCTCTCCGCATGTAAACCCTACAACCCCTTCCACAAAAACTCATCAGAAAGTAGCTATGCCACCCCTACACCCAAAACCATGATCTCCCCTTCAACCGCCACATTGTCCCATCTAACTTCCATACCTTGACTACATAAATCATAACATGTAATTTCCTTTATCCAACTGGATTTTCATTTTCATGTGTTACTTCTTATTCTTCTTAGATAAACAAAACAAATTTCCCTTCTAATGATTTTTCCTTCGATAAGGAGGAAAGGGGAATTTCCAAAGGTCTTTTCCCCTTTGATTTCTTGTAAGAGTCCTATAATGAGAAGCTCTATGTCAAGGATGGGAGGCATCTTGCTATAGATAAGGCTTCTAAATCTGGCTATTGTTGCTACTATTGTCATGAATTATTCTTATGTGATGTTTTAAGGGGATTCTATGCGCCCATATAATAATATTGACTGGGTAAATTTAAACTCCAACAACCTAAGTTTAAGATATGTTGGTACTTCATGTAGCTAATAAATTATCATCCTTGGTTTTTATATTTGTGAATACCAATTTTCATTTCTAGATAAACCAGATAAATTCATAGAGAGCACCGAGTATGAGGTCACATATACATACATATGGATATGCTCCAACAATGGCCACGCAATATAATAGAAAGATATAAACATATAAAACAATGCAAGATAAAAGCACTTCAACCTAGAATAAAGTTTCATTAGGGTGATCTAGAAACCCATGATCTAGGAAAAGTTTGTGATCTAGGAAAAGTTTGTGATCAAAAAAACATAATAGAGACATCAAGGTATCAAAATATGGAGGGATCATTATTATCATTTCATATGGTAGAATCGACATCATCATCAAAAGCCATCATCCAAAATTATTGGGGCATATCAGGAACTCACATGACCTCTAGGAGATTGGATCATGTCAACATATACATCAAAATTGATGACACCATCATAACAGATGTCTCATCATCCTAGAAGAATAGAAATCAAAGAAAGGAACTTTTCCCTTACAAACAAAGTTGACATCAAGTACAAGAAGAGAGATAGGCTTATGAATAGTATTATGAATAATATATATTTGATATAATTGAATATTTATATGAACTTTTAGAATTGAGTGTCATGTTAGTATTTTGTTTCCAAAAATCTATGTAATACATGCAAGAAATTGTCATTATGCAAATGATAGAGAGCTTGTTCATAATCATATGGATATGTATACTCATGGGGTTGGTAAAAATGTTCCAAACATCATTGGTATAGGGACACTCAAAGAAAATATGATAGGACTTTTGGATTTTTGTGGGTACAGGGGACAAATAAAAAGTTGTGAAGCCCTTTCTTCATCATTCCAAGCCATTGAAGAGTTTGTTTTTCCTAATGATCTATAGAAAGATATCTACTTAAGAGCACAATTAATTCTAAAAAAATGTCCCCCATAGAGGCTACTTTGACCTTTTGTAGTAAACAATTTGTATGTTTGATTCACAATATATTTTGGTCCTCGCATCCATGACACCATGGGGTACATGTGGGATTTTTTAATAAGTATAATTAACATGGTCATATGTTTAATAAGGTTAATTCCTCTATGATGATGATTACATTTTCTATGTGTGGCTCTTATAATCCCATAAAAATATCCAACATTGTACGGTGTTGATTACATTTTCTTAGACAATATCTAAATAGCATATTTTGCTTTTTTAAATACCAAAATGGCATGGCTCATATTTTAATTCTCAATATGGCATGTTTACAGGACAATTCATCACAATTGGGGATGTATCTCCTCCTGTGAGGGCCATGTGTTTGGGCGGGTGACATACTGGGATGTAACCTACGAATGACAAAATGGTTGGTTCATAGGTGAACCAATCGATTGGCATGTGAGTCAATCGGTTCAACCCTTGAATCGGACATTTCAACATGTTTCCCAATCTTAATTGTTTTGGAAATTAATATCTGATTAATGCACAACATGATGTCAGTACTACCAACCGGTCGGTTCAAAACCTGAACCAGTCAGTTCATGGACCTAAGTCGATAATTTCATGCACCTGAGTCGATTGGTTCACTTTCTGAACTGGTCATTTTATGGTGTAAATTACCAATGTTGTTTAAATTGAATACCTAACATTTTAGTAATCAATGTTAAACATAATTCATGAATAAAATCCTATTTCAAGTACATTCCTATGTGTGTGGCCCTATATGTTCCAAGTTACATTGGTAGTGAATGTCCATTACTAATTTATGACATTTCAAGAAATGAGTGGTATCTAGCTAGACTTCATCGCTACCCAAGTAATTTGGGAAGTTGGAGAACAACTTCAACCTACAATCCATGATTGGTATTATAGTGAATGTATAGTTCCTTTGTCTTTGATATCCAGATTGAACTCAAGGCATGGAATTGTCATCCTCTTCAACGTTCAATCCATGTTCCTTAAACTAGAGTAGGCTATCTGAGATATATGTGAACTCAATACCATATAATTATTCACATGTGCATGGATATGGTTTTCTCTATCTTGCTTATCAAGGGGCTGGGATATCAAACTCTTGTATAAGGGAGAAATCTCATCGACATCACTCACAATCAATCTCCATGTGTTATGATGCATTTGAACATCACCTTTATGACAACCCTTATTCAAGGTCACGTT
The DNA here is from genome assembly GCA_963693085.1 of Alisma plantago-aquatica. Classification (NCBI taxonomy): domain Eukaryota; kingdom Viridiplantae; phylum Streptophyta; class Magnoliopsida; order Alismatales; family Alismataceae; genus Alisma; species Alisma plantago-aquatica. The sequence continues at coordinate 781,902,723 of OY856411.1, read as the reverse complement.
TGATGATGACAAAGTACATCAAAGAACATGGATGAGTGTAGTGATTTCAAGTTTAAGAACCAAAATCACTACCATCACTTATGAGAGATGATTCTGACAACCATTCAATGGTTTCCATGCATCACTCTCAAGGTGTGTCTGTCTGATACACTATTCTCTTACAACTATCTATGTGTTTGGTTTGATATCATATATCATGACTAATGAGATTCTGTCATTAACCAACACACATTCTGGTCTTAAGTGTTATTGTTGTCTATTTAGCCTTCCATAATAACAGTCGACTACGAACATAACATGAAAGTATATACTCTTGAAATCTGTATGATCTCATTATTCAGGTCCTCAACTCGAAGACATATGTCATTGAATAATATCATCCTTTAAACCTTTATTATGTAACCTTATTATATCATAACTGAATAAAACAAAATCAATTAGAAGATTGTCTTTATTATTAAACAAAACATTTGCAAATTATGCCATTAAAATAATCATATGATTGCCTCTCTGGGCATTCATACCAAAAACTCCCACTTTTAATTAGAACCAATCACCCATGAACTTAATCCCAAGTGATCTAACATGACCATCATGCTTCTACTATGAAATTGCTTTTATTAAGGGTCAGCAATATTGCTTTCAGTTGGAACTATGCAAATCTTCACATCTCATTGATGTATGATCTCTCGTATGAGATGATACTGCCTTTGTATGTTCTTGAAATGATGAAGCGATCTGGGTTCTTTATCTTGTGCAATAACTCCATTGTTGTCATTATATTGTTCAATTGCATAACTGATGCTTGAAACCACCCCAAGTTCTGAAATGAACTTCTTCATCCATATAGCTTCCTTTGATGCATTGGATGCGGCAATATACTCAGCCTCTATTGTAGAATTTGCAACTGTCTCTTGCTTGAAACTCTTCCATCTTACAACATTGTTGTTGAGGCAAAATACAAATCTTGATTTTGATCAATAATCATCTCAGTCAGTTTGAAAGGTCGCATCCATGTAACCTTTTACCACCAACTTTTCTTCACCACTGCAAACAAGGAACTGATCCTTAGTTCTTCTCAAGTACTTAAGGATGTTCTTCATGATAGTTCAGTGGGCATCATCGAGATCTAACTAATATCTACTCATCATGCTCAAGGCATATGAGACATTGGGGCGAGTACATAACATTGTGTACATGATATATCTAATAACAGATTCTTATGGAGTCTTATTCACGTGTTCCCTTTCTTGATAGGATTTGGGACATTGAGCTCTAGAGATAGAAATGCCATGAGACATGGGAAGGTTTCCTCTCTTTGAGCCCTCCAGGAAGCCTTCTAGATCTATCTCAATAGATCTTGATTCCTAAGATATAGGATGCTTTATCAAGTCCTTCATAGAGAATGTATTTCCAAGACAAGTCTTTACCATCAGTAAAGTAGGTCTGTCATTCTCCATAAATAGTATGTCATCCACATACAATATGAAGAATACAATCATGCTCCCATTAATCTTCTTGTAAACACAAGGTTCATCTTCATTTTGACTAAAGCCAAACTCTTTGACTATTTTGTCAAATTGAAGATTCCATCTCTAAGATGCTTGCTTCAATCCATAGATTGACCTTTGTAGCTTATAAAATTTATTCACATCCTTTGGATTTATAAGACCCCCATGTTGTATCATATACACATCCCCAAGAAGATTCTCATCAAGGAATGCAGTTTTAACATCCATCTGCCAAATCTCATAGTCATGATATGCTGCAATGTCAAGTATGATTGTGATGGACTTAATCATGGCAACTGGATAAAAAGTTTCATCATAGGCAATGCCTTGAACTTGTCTGAAACCTTTTGTAACCAATTGACCTTTATAAGTTTGTACATTACCATTCATGCCGGTCTTCTTCTTGAATACCCATTTGCACCTTATGGGTTTTACCCCTTCAGGTGGATCCATCAAGGTCCATACCTTATTGGCATACGTGGATTCCATCTCAAATGTCATGGATTCTAGCCACTTCTCAGATTCTAGTCCCTTAACAACTTCTAGGTTGGTAGTTGGCTCATCATCAATGACCAACTCATTGCCTTCTTGAGTCACAAGATAACCAAAACTTTCTTGATCAAGGCATTCCCTAGTAGATCAGTGAGATTTCTATGTTACTTGAGGAATTTGAGATTCCACAATGGTTTGTGACTCTCTATGTTCCTCTTGTACCTCTATGGTTAAATGTTCTCTGGTTGGTCTTGAAATACTTCGAGTTCTACTTTCCTCCCACTAATTCCTTTGGAAATGAATTCCTTTTTCTAGGAAGACAACATCCTTGGCAACAAACACTTTTTTGTTGGATAGGATATAATATTAGTATCCTTTGGCTTCCCTAGGATATCAAAAAAAATAACATTTATTTGATGTAGGTTCAAGATTTTTGGGAAACTTCTTTCGCATATAAACTTTACATTCCCAAATCTTCATAAAAGAGACATTGGGACGTTTTTCATACCATATCTCATGATGTCTTTTGAAAATATTTATATAGTACATAGTTTAGTGAAAACACAACGGTTGCAAGAGCATAACCCCAGAACGAAGTTGGAAGTTCAGCAAAACACATCATTGATCGCACCATGCCTAGTAATGTGCAATTCTTCATTTCTTATACCCCATTGTGTTTTGGTGTTCCATGTGGATTCCATTGTGATACAATACCAAGGTCTCACAAAAGGTCCTCAAACTCTTGGCTTAAGTATTCTCCTCCTCGATCAAAATGAATTGCCTTTATACTTTTACCAAGTTGGTTCTATACTTCACTCATGAAATCCTTGAACTTTTCAAGAGTTTATGACTTATGTTTCATCAAGTAAACATAACCATACCTACTAAAGTCATCAGTGAATGTAATGAAGTATTGATACCCATCTCTAGTATTTTTCTAGAAGGGCCACATACATCAATATGTATGAGTCCTAATAAATCACTATCCCTCTCATTGTTACCAGTGAAGGGAGCCTTTGTCATTTTGCCCAACAAACAAGACTCCCATGTCTCTATTGATTTTAAATCAAAAGAGTCTACATAACCATCTTCGTGGAGTTTGGAGATGTGATTCTCATTGATGTGCCCTAGATGACAATGCCAAGATATGTTTTATTTGAGTTATCAAGTTTTAGTATTTTGGTATTTATGTTATAAACATTTGTCTTAAGATCTAATAAATAAAGATCATAGGACATTGGGGCACTACCATAAAAGATCTCATCTTTGGAAATAGAACATTGACCATTCTTTATATGATATCCATCCTTGTCCATACAAGATACAAGAATAATGTTTCTATTAGTGGTAGGTACAAAATAGCAGTTTTTTAGCTCTATTATAGGCCCCATGGGCACAGATAAATTATGGGTTCCAAGAACAGTGGCAGCAACTCTTGCTCCATTAACAACGCGCAGTTCAGCCTCACCCTTTTTATAAAGGCTTACTTCTTTTTAGATCCTGCATATTCAAGCATATGTGAGATCCACATCTGGTATCTAGTACCCATGATGAAGAAGTAGGTAAATTTATCTCGATAACGTATATCTCTGAAGTGGAGATCTCTATCTCCTCCTCCTACTTTCTCAGTTCCTCTAGATAGAGAGGGCAATTGCTCTTCTAATGTCCAAGATGGTGACAATGGTGATAATTACCTCCCTTGGAAACTCCTCCCATTATCTTTAGCACAAAAGACTTAGGCTTCTAGCTAGGTTTAGAACTCTTCTTAGCTTTGCCTTTTCCCTTTGACTTCCCCTTTCGTTTGCTGATCATCAGCACAAACTTGGGCTTGACTTTCTTCATTTGTGCTTCAACTATCCTCAACATGCTAAGTAATTGTGACAATGACTTGTCAAAATTATTCACATTGTAGTTCGTTATAAATTGGTTGCATGACTTTGGCAGGGACTACAAAATAACATATATGTCCAACTCTTGACCCAAGGGAAATCCCAGTCTAGTAAGGTTCTCCACATACCCAATAAGCTTGAGCACATGGGAATTAACTGGAGCTCTTATGCCATGTTGCATTTGAACAACGCCTTGGAGATATCATATCTCTCTTGTCTTGCCTGATCTTGGTACATGTTCTTAATAAGTGTTACCATCTCAATCACATCCATATTCTCATGATGTCTTTGTAACTCATAGTTCATTGAGCACATCATTAGACATTTGACATCTAAGACATCCTCAAAGTTCTTCTTGTAAGAATCTTTGTAAGTCTTAGGTGCAAAGGGAGTAGGTCCATCTGGCTCTGGTGTTTCTAGGACATAGAGCTTGCTCTCTTGTGTGAGAATAATTTTCAACGTCTTGAACCAATCATGTAAATTAATCCCATTTAATTTGTCCTTCTCAAGGACCGATTGCAAGGAAAATGAGTTGTTTGTCGTCATTTGATTCTACAAGAGAAAATATATAGTTTGTCAAAACATTTTGGATTTGGTTTGATTAAAATAAAATTCACAAATCAATTTAGGATTTTAATTAACTATCACTCCCACTATTTTTTTCCAATTGATAACCCTCACTTATCAATTTGAAAGATTGCATCGTACAATCTTCTAGTGAGCTAAGATCCAAAACAAGTAAGTTATTACCGACCAACACCAGAGTCCATAATCAATTATTAAGGTAGGCTACCTTTTCAAATTGCAACTTATACAACTCTTGGATAGATGGTATGGGCAACTCTTTGCCATTGTCATTTGCATGCTTCTAGGTACTTAATCTCATTAAGATCACCTAGTTAAGTATGATCCACAAACCAACATGATAGAAATGTAACTTGCTTGGTAGGCCCACATAACCACCATCAAACTTCCATGAGCTAGACAACGTGATACACTTGGCGTGCCCACATATAGTCAATCAAGTTTTTCATGTGTGTCGCTTATGGATAGCATCTATGACTTAATATATTTGATTGAGGGATTTTATATTTATATAAATACATATGCATATCCAATCACCACATAGTTATAGTACATGTCATATTCATTCTATAACCAAAACAAATTTATATAGTAATAAACACAAGCAATGGTTATGGACATCCTATTGTAATTATTTGGAGCCACAAGAAATTACTACCTCCTAAGGTTCACATCATATGTAGAAACCTATTGTAGATGACTATCTGTGTTGTATCCAGTCTATCGGTTCATCCCTTGAACCATTGGTATGGCCTCCTACACGGTCGATTGATTTCACGAAGCGATCATTTGGCTTCTGATCCTTGCGATGTCGGGACTCCTCCAGTCGGTCGGTTGGGCCACCAAGCAACCAGTTAGCTCCTCCTCATCAGCCTCATAGGTCCTCCATCCGATCGATTCGTCTCCTAAACCAATTGGTTTGCTTGGTATAGAAAGTTCTCTTTGCCATAACAAGAAATAAAAGGTATCCTAATGCTATATAACTTATTACATTGTGATTGGGAAACCTCGAGTTATATATGAGGGAGCATAGAAAGGAAATAATTTAATACCTTTACATATGGAAAGAAGAGAGAGGCTCAGTATCCAAATCGAGATATAAATAAGAGATAAACCATCAACCAAGCACAAAAGGTCTAAGGGTATAGGCCATAACCAAGCTATCAATCACCATCAAAATGATTTTATGCAATGTGTATTGCATGCATATATATATATATATATATATATATATATATATATATATATATATATAAGCTTGGTATCACATGTGGTATTTAATCAGATATGTACATTAATCATTTTCAGTATTCACATTGTATGTAATAAATTAATGATAAATAAAAAAATCCCAAAATATAGTAAATGGACGTGACTTTGATACCGCTGTAGGGAAATATGGCATCGAAAATGGCAGTGAAAACAAAAATTTTACTAGCCATATTCCCGTCGAACAGTAGATCATGTCAATAACTATGAGATGGGAAAGAGGGTTGCAGGGTATATACCTACTCTAAGAGCAAGTCCAACGACTATCCCTTGTTGTAGGGTGAGACCTTCTCGAGTTGCACCTAGATGACTTTCACTGTCGACCTTCTGGTTGGGCACCATAGGTGGCAATTGTCAACACCCTCCTAGCGGGTCAAGTGCCTCCTCACCTCTAGAGTAGTCCATGCAGACCACCAAGAAATCATATTGTTCTAGATGAAAAGACAAGAAGGAGTTTTCCCTTCTAGTTGACATGTTAGCATCAACTTTCTCTTTCACAATTGTCTCTCCCTTGATGTTCCTCCCTTATATTGGTATAACTTGCTTGGGATCTCTTGGTTACTACAATCAAAGAAGACAATAATGTTTAGAGTGACAGATGTGTCTAGGAAGCCGACAATACCCTCTCTGTTTATAGGAGGGCTAGGGTCAGGGTTCCTAGTCTGAGAAGGAGTCAAAGGGGATGAAATTTCATGAATTTTTGTTACCTACAAATAATAAAATGGTTGGTTCACGGGTGAATCGATCGGTTGGTGTGTGAGCCGATCGGTTCAACCCATGAACTGGTTGCTTCAACATGTTTCCCAATCACAATTATTTTGGTAATTAATAATCGATTAATGTGCAACATGATGTTAGCACTAATCCTTGATCCAATCGAATCATGTACCAACCGGTCGGTTCACAACATTAATTGGTCAGTTCATGGACCTGAGCTGATCGGTTCATGCAGCTAAGCCTATCGGTTTGTGCACCTGAGCCTATCGGTTCACTTGATGAACTGGTCATTTTAGGGTGCAGATTGCTAATGTTGTTTAAATTGAATACCTAACACTTTAGTAATCAATGGTAAACATCATTCATGAATAAACTCCTATTCCAAGTGCATTCCTATGTGTGTGACCCTATATGTTACAACCTATTCCTAGCTTTGCTAATAATCCTAGAGATTTAAGATAATCTTAATGCTTGTCATGTTTTTGTTAGTAATATTTTATCTTGTGCTTTATAATAACTGTGGTAACCTTAAATACTTGTTTGGGAAACTCATAATCATGACTTAAGCCTACTATAAAGATCTGAGTTAGAGTAATATAGTATTAACCCATACATGTATGCAAGAAGAGAGTTAATGACATTGAAGGAAATAATTAATAAATAATTTTTCCTCAGAATATTATCAAAATAATATTTTAGAATTGTAGCAATTTCAATCATCAATTAAAAAAAATAATGAACCAAATTGGAGTTAAAATGAGATTTATGCCCTTTTTAGTAAACATGTACAGAGTGTCACGACCGCGACGTTGCGTCGTGTGCTGCGACCGTGATTGATGCCGCACAGGACAACCAATCGTAAAACGATCATATCTCGGGCTATACTTACCCATTTTCAATGAAACGAAGTGTGTTGGACTACAATTCGATCTTCTATAATCTCAGACACCTTTCTCAATGAGAGGGTGATCTAGAAAGAAATTTCTAGGGCAATTTTTGGGGAAGAACGTGAAGAACGACAAAAATCCAAAAGGGTTGTCATATATTTGACTTGGTAAGTAGTTTTAACCGTTGATTCTTCCTCCTCTTCATTTCTCCTTGCATGGAGTCTCTAATCCAATGAATCTGAGGTTTGGCTTAACCTTTGATTTTCATCTTCTACCTACATTAGACCATCTTTAGGGTTGAAAGGAAGAAGAAATCAGTGATATTCTATAGTTTTGATATGGATTTGAGATTTTCATATATGGGCTACGTTTTTAAGGTGTTTTCACACCTTAGGGTGAGTGGGTTCTTCCTTTAAACAGTAGATTGCATGAAAATGAGTTAAATCGTCAATAATTTTCAATTGCTTAGTATGCGAGTACAAACCTTAAATGGTCTATTTGATCTAGCTTTTGCAAGTTGATACGAAATCAGTTATTTATCTATTGTGATGAATTTTAGATGATGAAATCATATTAGAAATAGGTAAAATCCATCTAAATGATAATTCTGAAAGTATTTGCAGAGGTTATAAGAGTAAACTAAAATTTAGGGTATACAGCTATGACTGCAATTATTGTATAATTGAATAAAGAAGTTTACCTAGTTGAATCTCCTTGCTTACGAATGATTTTTTATTTGTATGTGTATTACATATATGGCAGATAAGATCTTGTATTTCATTTGATGATATCAATGTTTACTTGATATATCAGTAAGGAGGGTGAAACCCTAAATGAATGGAAAGTTAGAGGTTTGCAAATAGACATCTTGATTCAATGTTATTCTTGATGTATGATACTTTAGTAAATGGTGTGGAAACCCTAGTTCAGTTCATTGTAGGAATTCATATATATATTCGATTATATGTGAACTGCTAAGAGAAATCTTTATTCAATGATGTTATAATGTATTAAATCCTTATGCGAGTCATGTGATAAGTGAATGAGGTAAATGAAACCCTAAGGATAGGGTGTTCAGTGAATCAAGTATTGTGATATTAATGTTTCTCACTATGAGATGTGGTTATCAGTTGTGGTAAATATTATCAGATGGTTTATGAAATGAACGGTTTACAAAGATGAACTAAGACATGTTGATGTGATGATTGAATTGTGAATTTAAAGAGTGAATAAAAAATGTAGATGCCCTGAACACTGTAGAATCCCCATAGGATGAGGCCAGCATTGTGAGGAGGAAATGGTTTTCCGACAGGAGGTAGTCCAGATTGAGGTAAGACAGAGTGCACCAGTAGGGTGTGGGGGTCTTGACCAGTAGGGCAGACTCCTTACAGTTGTGTGGTACCCAACACCAACCGGGGATGCCAGTGGTACCTGTGTTACATGTTGAGTGATCAGTGGTCAGTAGGTCCACTGATGCACAATAAGCCCGAGGGCTTTGACTCACCGCCTGAGTATCCAAGTTGAGAGGTGCAGTCTGATATATCCGGTCGCTCCCATTAGCCATCGAGAGGTAGACGTGCTGAGGCCCACTGCATACAGAGTCATACTCAAGAGATAGGCTTAGGAACCCGAGCATGCTTCTAAGACTTGTACAGTGAGATCATAGCTTGTTGTGATTCTTTTACATGTTGTGGTACACCACATATGGGTTCAGGGCATAATAAGATGAATGAGAGGTTAATCAAGTGTATGTTTCTGAATTATTAGTTCTCTTTATGATCAATCAAGCATATTTATATATTGATTCACTCTTGTAGCTAGAGTATTGTGCCATATTTATGTTTGTGAATGATTAGAATCCTTAAATCTTACTACTGTTATAATTGATATCAGTTGCTCGAAAATATATCTGTAATTATGTAAGTGCTTCAAACTATTTCTTTGAAGTACTCATTCACTAAGCGAGTAGGCTCACCCCTCTACTCACAATTTTTAGGGATGACCACATGGACTTGAAGAATGTTAATGCCAGAGTAGATCTGCCACAAGAGCTAAGTATCAAAATTAGATGAGTTCAGTCCGTCCCTGTCACTCTAGGTCCTTGTATAGAGTTGAGAGAGAGTTGTAAATGATAATGTGTAACTGAATTTGTTTCTTTAATAATAGAGTATATATCTGGTTATCATGTCGTATGTACATGGAAGTGTGAGAAACAGAATGAATGTATGAATGTGTATCATTAATGTTGAGATCATATTAGAGTAATCAAAGTTTAATTCTCTTGTAAAGTTTGTTATATGATTACATGCGAGAAAACAAAGAGTTTGAAACAAAAGAAAAAAAATCAGGAGTGAACTTTGTATTAAGTATAATCCTCAAACTTATGTCATAATCTCATGATTAGTGGTAATCGTGGGATGTGGGTGTAACACTATAGGTTCCAAGTTTTGTTGGAAGTGAATGTCCATAACTAATTTATGACATCACAAGCAATGAGTGGTATCTAGCAAGACTTAATTTCTACCCAAGTAATTTGAAAAGTTGGAGAACAACTTCAACCTACAATCTGTGATTGGTGTTATAGTGAATGTGTATTTCCTTTGTCTCTTATATTTATATTGAACTCGAGACATTGAATAATCATCCTCTTCAATATTCAATCCATGCTCCTTGAACTAGAGAAGTTTTTCTAAGATATATGTGAACTCAATATCATATATTGATCCACATGTGTATGTCCATGCTTTTTATAGTCTCACTTATCAAGTGGTTGGGATATCAAACTTTTGTTGGAGGGACAAATCCCATCTACATCACTTACGTTCAATCCCCATGTGTTATAATGCATTTGAACATCACCTATATGTCAACCCTTATTCAAGGTCACGTTTGATGGAAACAAAGTACGCTAAACATCATGTGATGTCTAAAAACCACAATCACAATCATCGCTTATGAGAGATAATTTTGACTACCATTTCATGGTTTCCATGCATCACCCTCAAGGTGGGACTGTCTCATACACTGTCCTCTAACAAGTATCTATGTGTTTGGTTTGATATCACATATCATGACTAATGAGATTTTGTCATCAACCAACACACATTCTAGTCTTAAATGTTATTGTTGTCTATTTATCCTTCAACAATAACATCCAATTAGGGACATAACAAGAATGTATATACTCTTGACATTTGTATGATCTAATTATTCAGGTCTTCAACCCGAAGACATACATAATTGAGTAATATCATCCTTAAGACATTTATTATGTAACATCATTATCTCATAATTGAATAAAACATAATAAATTGGAAGATTTCCTTTATTATTAATCAAATTATTTACAAGTTATCCCATTATAATCATCATATGATTTGATCTCTGGACATACATACCAACAATGCATCCCCAATGGGGATGTATTGCTCCCGTATATATAGTGGCTAAAATCACCCCCAAAGACACACAACTCATTCACTCCTTCTCTTCTTCTTTGCATCCAAGCATATTCAACTGCTCTAGAGTGCTCTGAAGTCTGGACTATTGTGGGCGGACTTTCTAGCTTATCTAGGGAAGATTTTTTTTTATTTGGACAGGGTTTTGCTTCTCTTCTTTCTCTAGTGGCAAGCTTCTTGTCTTCTTTATCTGGATTTCTGGTTGATAAGGAAGATCTCTCCACTTGAAGTATTTTTTCTACTAACTTTCTCCTTAATTATTAGTATGGAACATATAAAGTTACATTGTACTATTGTTTATGCTTAGTGATTCAAAATTAAAATTATTATCCAATGTTAAAAATCAAATAATTTTATTTTTAGAATGATTATTTCCAAATTATGGAGAAATGATACTACTACTTAGGAATTTGAATCATCATTTACTTAGAAAATAGTATGGATATAAATTGAACATCTATATATATATCAATAAACAAACAATTACAAAAGTTAAAATCTAATTATAAATATAAAATTTGTATAAATAACGTTACATGGAATATGATTGATAAAAATATAATATTTTGTACAATGATAGGAACATGGCATCAAATTCACATTCAAGAATTGTCAAGCTTTGATATGATGGTCAATTTCTCTTTGATGGATCTTATTCTAGTCGGTCTGTTAGACCTATAGATACTACACTTATGAAGTTTCTGACCTAATTTATGTCATATATCCATACAACACTTGACATCAACCCCAATCACTTATCTATTGATATACCATATCTTTTTCCTAGAGAGCATCATATGCTTATACAATTTGACAATGATGATGCTTTTAGATCTTTGTTCTCAATTTCATCTGATGCTTGTACCATTGAGGTTGATACCATTCACACCCCTACTCATACATGTACCACTCAGACTAATACCATTCCCACTCCTCAATTCATCGGAATGGGATATATAGGATAGTATTTTCACGAGTTGGTACATCCATTTCATACACCACCCCACCGTCTCCACCGAAAATCTATTACAGAGCACGGTCTTCTTCTTCTGCTCCATACACTCCAGTTCCAACGCCAGTTATTCACCAGAGTCAACCATCACCTTATGTTACATACTCATCAATTTTGTTTGATTACTAGTTTTGCACCTGAGCTGAGGCTTCACATCCAAGTTTTTAGAGACCCCTCACCCCACCTCCAACTTTCCATCTTTTTCATGTACCTCGTCGGTCTTTTACTAAATAATTGACACCCACTGAGGCATCTCCAAATGACATGCTTACTCAGGAGTTAGATGTATAGGAACAAGGATGAGGACAACGTGTATGTGGATGACATGTAGTTTATTTGTGCACAAATTGTACAGTTTTGTATATTTACCTTTGTGAAGGCATTCATCTATTTTGTATTTGGATCTATCATATGTGTAAACCACCTATGGTTTATATAGGGCTGTCAAAATATATCCAAAACCGTTAACCCGATTGTGTCCTGCCAGAAAAAATTGGGTTCAAGTTTCAGTTGTGACATTCTGGGTCGGTTCCGGGTTTTATATTACATGTCCGAATCTAAACTGGTTCGATTCCGAGTTTAGAAATTGGACAAAACCGAGTTCAAAATACTTACTTATATACGTATATTTATGGGATGCATACTATATTTTGAAGTGACACATGTATTGTTTTGGTATAATATATGTGATATTGTAACATAGTTTAGTTATTTGATGTGATATATGAGTTATTTTTAATAGTATTGTGATATTAGTAGTGTGTTAGAATTTACTTATGTGTTAGGTAACACCAATGGTGCCTTTTGTTATATAAATATTATAATGATATGGTATAAATGTTGTTTTAGTATGGTATAGTCATCTCGATTGGTTTGATGAACTATATTTTGAAGTGAATTTGCGTTGTTTTGGTATTCTATATGTGATGTTGTGACAAATTTGATGTGATATATGTGTTGTTTTCATATGATATATGTGGTGTTACACTTGTGTTGAATTTTTTATGTTTAGACGATATAATGTTTATTGTTGGTATTATTTTCTCTAATAAAAGCAAAGGCAAAATAATATTACATTTTTGATATCATATGATCATTGACATCTTTGATAATTTATTTTTGGTAGTAAAATTATTTACAATTGTGTAGGTAATTCTATCTAAAATTTTATTTTTCAAAAAAATCATCATAAAATATGGGTTTCAGTTTGGTTTCGGGTTTTTATTTTTCAATCCGGGTCGATTCCCGGTTGAGAGGTACAAGCAAAATCTGGGTTTGGGTTTGGGTTTGGGTTTGGATTGGATAGTGAAACAATCTGGATAAGATTTTTTGACCCAAAACCAACCCAAACCTGATTTATTGACACCCTTAGGTTTATATATGTGGATCTTGATTGAGTGTGTTCTTTTATGATATCATCTAGATCTAGACATTGTCTACTAGCCTATGTCTACATACACCCAATTGGGTCCCATGCATGAGGAACTTCTTGAGCTATCTGGTTGAATGCTAAACGTTTGGTAATCCCCCCCACCAGAATGAAGGATCCCATTGAAGCGGCTAACTCCATGTAGATTGTATGTACATCTGGTGGTACAAATTGCATAGTGTCATAGATATCTATTCTTGGTATTACCCAACCTCCGGGGGAGTTTATAAACAAATAAAGATCAGCATACTCAACACAGAGCAATGATGATTAATTTAGAAGTTTCAGTTAGTTGTATCACATTTAGAGACACATAAATTTGTACATCAAAGATGGCCATTTTATGAACCAATGGCTCAGATATTGAATCAAAAATACCAACACATTTGGAGAGGTTCAAGATTAATAAGTAAACAATGAACTGTGTAGAGGTACAAAAGGAACAAGGAGACTCACAAATTGTTGTGGAATCTCAAGTTTCTCATGTAATACAAGAACCTCATAGATCTAGTAGGACACATCTTGAACTTGGATGACTCAAATAGGCAGTGAGTTGGTCATAGGTGATGAGAAACAATCTACCTAGATGCTATTGAGGGACTAGAGTCTGAGAAATGACTTGATGCCATGAGATCTGAGATAGAATCCATGTATACCAACAACGTATGGACCTTGGTTGATCCTCCTGAAGGGATAACACCCATATGGCACGATGAGTCTTCAAGAAGAAGACTGACATATATGGTAATGTACAGACCTATAAGGGCATATTGATTGCAAAAGGTTTCAAATAAGTTTTAGGTGTTGACAATGATGAAACCTTTTCACCATTTGTGATGTTCAAATCTATCAGAATCATGTTTGTCATTGCAGCTTATCATGACTATGATATTTAGCATATGGATGTTAAAATCACTTTCCTTAATGAGAATATTCTTGAGGATGTGTACATGGCACAACATGATGATTTTATTAATATAAAGGAAGACAATAAAGTCTATAAGCTACAAAGGTCAATCAAATGGTAGAAGCAAGCATCTTGGATCTAGAATCTTTGATTTGATGAGGCAGTCAAGGGCTTTGTCCTTAGTCAATATGAAGATGAACCTTGTGTGTATAAGAAGGTTAGTGGGAGCATAATTGTATTTCTTATATTGTATGTATATGACATACTATTGATGGAGAATGACATTGCTACTTAACAAATGGTAAAGAACTTGTTGGGAGGTACATTTTCTATAAAGGATGTAGGCGAAGCATCCTATATATTAGGAATCAAGATCTGTAAAGATAGATCTAGAAGGATTCTTGGCCTAAGCTATAGTACATACACTGACAACGTGTTGAAGAGGTTCATCATGCAGGACTCAAAGAGGGGGAATTTTCCCATGTCACATGGAATTAGCCTCTCTAAAGCCCAATGTCCTAGTTCTTGAAGAATGGTAACACATGAGTGGGATTCCATATGCGTCTACAATTGAATCTATCATGTATGTAATGTTATTCACTCATTCTGATGTCTCATATGCCTTGAGAATGACGAGAAAATTTTAGTTAGATTCCAGTGAGAGTCACTGGATTACCGTAAAGGAAATCGTTAAGTACTTGAGAAGAAATAAGGATCAATTTATTGTTTATGGCGGAGAGGAAGAGTTGGGTGTAAGGGGTTGACCGATGCAAGCTTTCAAACTGACAAGGATGACTATCTATCACAATTAAGATTTGTATTTTGCCTCAGCAACGGAGCTGTGAGATGCAAGAGTTCCAAGCTACTGACACTTGTTGATTCTATAATAGAGGCTGAGTATATTGTTGTATCTAATGTGGAATATTTTCTTGTTATCTAATATGACCAACAAAAAGCAACTGTGTTATAATAACACTTTTTTATCCTTAGGTGTGTTTGGAGCAACTCAAATTTACAAATTTATATTAGTTGAGCATAGTGTATAACGAAAATATGATAATGTAAAAATACAATATTCATTATTATTATATACACAAATAATAAATGAATAATAATTACAAATACGGTCCGACCATAGTAGCCCGGGTGGTAAGAGCTCGGTAAGTCCCAATGAAGGATCCGGGTTCAAACCTCACCGAAGGCACTTTGCGAACGACAATTCACGCTGATTAGGCGCGGGAGGGGGTGACCGGACCACACCCTCTCATGCCTCGAGAGTTTATCATGTCGGCTTCGTTCGGAATGGGTTCTCTCGGTCATAAAAAAAATTACAAATACTAAAAACATTAAAAAGAAAGTAAGGCGTCTTGTATGGGTATGTGTATGTGTCTTGTGTGCAAATGTATTGCTCTGATGCGGAAGCAATGTGTTTTATGAAAGGACGTATTGGTCCACCACAGGACAATGCATCCCGCGCGACGTATTGATCTCTCATGGAGGCCGCACACATGACGTATTATCCCCATCGAGAGGCAATACACCACGGAGTTGGACGTATTGACCCTACTGAGAGGCAATATAGCCCAAAATTGGACATATTGGCTACAACGAGGCAATACGTTCGATTGGAGACATATTGCTCTCAAAGAGAGCAATGTGTCACCCTCCCGGACACATTGTCCTTGTAGGGGGCAATATGTCCCCGATTGTCCCATATTGACTTGAAAACGTGCCCTTTTTGGAATTAAAATCTGAACCATGTCATTTTGATATTTAAAATAGCAATATATACTATTTAGGTTTTTTTGGCTTATTTTCATTATGATGGGCATATTTATAACATGCGGCCTTTATTATAGGGCACTTCCTGTAATAATGTTGTAGGTTAGGATTTTTTTTATGAAAAAAATTTAGATGCATCCCATTCTACACTTTACCCTTATAACACGCTAAATAAACTTGGAATTTACGTAACTTGTACCTATTGTGTGGCGTCGGAGACTGGCCGTCTCAGCGGTAATACCAATTTTGTGCCATGGGAAATGAACCCGAAGCCACGCCAGACAAAACAGTCGCCGTCAGCCCTTCCGCCAGCTTCTTCACCGAGACGATTCCGGCAACCATCCATCCCTCCTTCTCAACCGTAAGGTAGGCAAGCTGCATTCATCTACCTCACGGTCTCACACGGCTACCGACAAAGGGTGGATGAAAGACGTTTTTACATACATATACTACTTCCCAAAAGAATCCGACTCAGCTATACTGTGCACAGCATGATACAATGAAACGAAACGGGAACGAGCGAAGTAAAATTTGTGTGAGGAAAATGACCATACAGGATACAGCTGTCCCTCGCCGTTTGTTGGCTGGCTAGCCTGGCTGCTTGCTTCTTTCCTGGTGAAGAACCATATACCTACTAGTAGTGCATTGCATGGCAGATCGCCGTGGTCCACACGCAGCGATACGTGTTCCAAATCTTTCCATCGTCAGTTCCCAATCAATATCTCCCTCCTCAGTGCATCGCGGCGTTGCTGTCATAAAAACAAGCTCCGCTGGTACCGCCACCACAAGAAGAAGCCTTCCTGTCACATGCTTCACAGAGAGTCCATGGAACGTGTCCCCGTCGAGGACTTGATACAGATATAATATCTTGGGCCCAATAAAGCCATCTTTTCTCGTAGATTCGTTCTGCTTGCTTCCCCGCTTTTCGTTGATGACTTACACATATCAAGTTCCCGCTCCCATCTTCCGGTATCTTGTCTATGTCTCCGCCTCTCGCCCTTCTTTCCCACCGGTCCAGTCCAGGTTCCGCCTTGTCGTCTTCCAACCCCAGTTGCTGCGTGACTGGAGTAAAACAATGCCAACAAACCCAGAAGGTGGGAAAAGTCGGGGTGTCACGAATACCGACTCTAGATCAGTCAATTGCTGGGTTTATAGTGCGATTTATTAGTTTAAAGTTGAACCCGGTCTTAATCCGAGTTATCCATCACACACGTAACCCAGATAAAAAAAATGATTCCGAATGGGTAAAGCACGATCCAAACTCGTTTTCCAATAATGTCGTAAACTTACCACCAAAACAATGTGTGCCTATTGCTCTTTTTAACTGTACAATCAAACGTTAATCAGTTCTAAGATAGGTTTGACGCAGAGATATTACTGACCAAAACACGGATCCAAGCATTGGATTACCTATATTTGCCAAATTGAAATTGACCAACACAATCAATTTATAATAAAATACACTAGTATTCAGAATACTGATATTGGAAAATGTTCACTTTAGTCCGGGAGTCCACACAAGTTTATAAACAAAAACAAAAGTCAAAAATTGGTTCTAGGAAGTATCTTCAACCTTCCTCATTTCATGCCACTCCATGTTTTTACCATGTACATCATAAATTTAGAGTCCAACACACCATCTAAATAGGGGCAACTTGTAACTCCCCATTCTTTCTTGATACCATCTGCTTCAATTCCGCCCTATAGAACTGGGAAGAGTGGCCAGCAGATGTTCCATTGGGCTACAAGTAAAGCTATACACAACTTCTTTATAAAAAAAATTGCAATCGTTTTGTAAGTTTAAATAACTTCAATCTGTTAATTTAATAGGTGATCTAAGTTTGTTAAAAATGGTGATACCATGAGAAGATCGGTAGTTTTATGATTTTGTCTTTGATCAAATTTTACCCTCGCATGTATAATCTACTTCTAATAATTAATTTCATGCTAATGTTCTAAAAAATTATCATCCTTTATATATGATATATGTTATATTTCTAAATAACAAATATAGCTAACTCCTTACACTGTGGATATTTTACAGAGAGTTCCAGCATTGTGTCGAGACGGTCGTGCTATTTGGTTGGCAAAGAGTGCCTCTAGCGTATTTCACCGTAGTAGAGTGGGACCTCCCAGACAGAGTGTTTGGACAATTCAGATTCGTTCAAGTACAACCTACTCTTGCCTTGCCACACCTTAGTAGGATAGATGGGAGGGGTCATGATGTTGAGGATTGGATGTATTACTATAGAGAATAGGTGCAACTATGGCACAACAGACGTGAGAGTCTAGTTCCCTCTCCACTAGCAGGGAGAGTCTTCAATCTACATGTGCACTATACATGGTATCATCAACAGTTTGTAGTGGGCCCTCCAACTCAGCCTCCAACCATATACTACCTGAGCAGTTACTGACAACAACAATTTGTGAGTATAATTACTTTTTTTAGCAACCCATTATTATTTGTACTATATGTAATTGGTCTTTATTATTTTTACATTCTTTGTTTGAACAGGTAGAATCACATGTGTGGATCTGAGCGGCTTTACAACATGTCCCTACACATATCAGAGATGATATGTACAGTATCAAGGGGAGCTACTTTGATAGTCTTCTTGACTATGCTCGACCATATGATCCTATCCCCACTCCTACTCATACCACTAGTCATGATCCCACACCCACTCCTACTCATACATGTACCACTCGGTCTGAGCCTCTTCCCACTACTACTAAACCCATTCCCACTTCTCAGTTCATGGGATGGAGACTGATAGGAACATACTTTTCAGGAGTTGGTACATCTTTTTCATACATCACCCCACCTCCTCCACCCGTACTCTACTATGGAGAAGGTTCTTCTTCTGTTCCATACACTATAGTCCCACCACCAGTTATTCACGAGATTTGACCGTCATTTTATGTTACATACTTACTGACTCTATTTGATTACCCATTTTATACCCCACTTGAGGCCCCACATCCTAGTTTTTAGAGACCCCTCACCCCACCTCCACCTTTCCATTTCTATCATGAACTCGTTAACCTACTGCTACACAATTGCCCCCCATTGAGGCGTCTCCAGATGAGATCCCTACTCATGAGTCAGAGGTATAGAGAGGTGGGCAAGGGCAACGTGGGCGTGGAGCACGTGCATCATTTATTACATGTTGCACTCTTTTGTATACATAACTTCGTGAAAGCATTTATTCACTTCGTATGTCCAACATGTCCATACTTGTAGCAAGTTTTACTCTCATACCATGGTCTAGACGATCATGTTACCAACATTGATGCAACACTATGAGCTCCTTCCGGCCAAAAGTTACGACCTCTGCCTCTGCTCGGTGACCAGTGTGACTGAATTGCTGACCTCTACTGAGACTGAGGTGTTGAAAACCTAGGCTTCTTAAAGCCTCCAGTTCACTGTCCTTGATATGGTGCATGACTCTTCTTGGCCTTCATTTCATGCCTCTCCACAATTGAATGATCTACCCTCCCGACTGACTCCACAAATGTAGCGAACTTTTCTCTATTCTCCAAAGATGACACCAACATTGTCAACTCTGTACTCAAACCCTTCTCAAACCGTCTGATCCTCTCTTTATCTGTCACTTCCATATGCGGGAAAAACTTCAAAATCACCATAAACTTAGCTTCATACTCGTTGACCATCATAGATCCATGTCGTATCTTCTTGAACTATGTCATCTTCTCGTCCAGATTGGTTTTTAGGAAGTAACGACTCATGAACATCTGTCGGAAATCCTCCCATCTAATCTCAACACCATGCCTTTTCTCCTACTCTATCGCCTACCAATGGCCAGCACTCCCCTTCAACAGGTACATTGTGTGCTTCACCTTATCCTCTTCGGGGATATTGAGGATCTTGAAGGCCTTCTCCAACTCTGTCAACCACAGATCTACATATGTCGGGTATGTTGTATCCGCATACTCAACCGCCCTCACGCGCCTCAACCTCTCAAAGGCCTTCCCAGAACCTAAATATTCCACATCGAGGACTGCTTCTCTCACTTGGGGTGTGGGCATCCTATCCACCATATGTGTCATTGTGGCCATAAACTGTCCAAACATGGACCAGAAAGCAGGATTGGCCACAACAGTCAGGTCAAAATGGGGCATCTCAGGCACAACATCAACCCTCTCCTACTGCCTTGCACCTCCTCCTAGTGAAGCAACACTGCTCTCAGTAGCATGTTCATCATGTTCTCTGGCCATCTTCTCTTCTCTCTTTTTTCTACATAAGCAGAAGTTACCACAAGATATATTGTAGGATACTAGAACAGACACAAACCCTAGTCTTATGTCCCAGTAGACTCAGTGAACCTAAAGCTCTAATACCAATCAAACTGTGATGTCCATCACAACTCAAAATGAGATTACTCAAAACATGTGTGGAATTACCACTAACAAACCACACAACCACAAAGTAGGGTAAATTAAAACTGATTTCATTTCACCAAAAAAGTGGAAACATATTACATCTAGGTCCAAATCCTATCGTCACATGTATGTTTTATATCATGCCAAAAGATTATTACATATCATTGTTCACTTGGCCAACTTGCCACAACCTGTTACATATAATAACCTATTTACATACATAAACCATATATGTAAAACCACGACATACTACTAAAACATCGTCTCGATGTGCGACATCTACAAAACACTCACAAGGACCTGAGAGTACAAGAACGACAAATAGGACTCTAGTACAAAACACAATAGCAGCATATCCAACCTTTAAATAGCTACTGCTCTTCTTGTTTCTCAGCCTCAACTGCACCATCTCTACCTCCTCATGCACGGTCACCTAAAAGATGTGGAAACCCATGGGGTGAGACCAAACATCCCAACAAGAGATATAACTCTCAGCCAATGCCTATTATAACACAGATAGATTAAAGCAGGTAGATAACATTACGTTCAAGGTGAGCAGATTTAGCTAAACGATATGGGTAAAACAGCTAACATTGTTTAAGCAATTCAGGCATTTACAATTGAGTAGTAGAACATCTTATACCTTGACAAGGAATATGAAGAACATGCATGACAATTGATTTCTCTTACCACCTTATAATTCAAGAAATCAGTACAAGAGATAAGACAAAGGGTCAACAAATGTGAGACATGTTTAACCCTAAGTAAAAATACTACACGGCTATATTATGTATTTTATTTTCCCTAAGGATTTGAGTTGTACCACCCAAATCCAACTGACCACTGCTAAGTCAAAATTAGTTTCATACAGGATCAATGGAAGAGCCATAATCCATGATCTTCTCCTGCACTACTCACTCTATTTGAGTCTGCACCGTAGTGACATATAGTCAAACTACAAAATAGCAACTTGTAGCCCAGCTACAGTCCTATAGAAAACAGCTCATAGTCAAGTTATGGTCTTGTAAAGCTCCTAGCCCCCTAGGTACATGTCACGGCGCCAGAGACCAGGGTCTATAACCCAATCACTGAGGTACAACCATACATGTCTTCCATCACATCACGTCATCATTGAGAGCCAACCGCATCTGTTCTCAAACACTTGGGGTCAAGATGTCCAGGACACACAGTCACTTGCACCTCGTATACTCAACTGATCATGCTCTAAGTTTTCCCGTGGGAGTACCTATTTCACCATCCTGTAAAGTTCTGACTCCAGAATGGATTTATGCACACAGGGCACCTACATGATTAGGGTTTCACTTGATTAGTTAATCCAAGTGGGTCTCTTTTGGCATCAATCAAGTTACAACATATGAACCCTAAACAAGTTCTACAAAGATAAGGGTATAATACAACTCCATTAAATGTTTAATCGTGACACATCATCACTTGATATTACTACCATTTCAAGGCCATCAACATATCACACTACCATACAAGGAAATCACTATAATCACATTGTCCTGGATATCAATCCCTCATCACATCACTGGAGGATATGAATCAACTAGGTACAAATCCACTGCCAGGTCATAAGACCCAAACACCTCATTCCTATATCACATCATTATCTCAACATGCTTCATGGAGGCTTATAGACATCACCATGTGTCTTATCACCATAGCATTCACTAGCTATGGCATACATTCAACCTACAAGGTTAGGTTTACACAAGTAGGAGAGGGAAAACATAATCACATGATGTTCATTCAAGAAGGCTCAACAAGTATAACATACCCTAGAATTAGGGTTAGGGTTTCACACATAGACGATTAGGGTTTCCATGTCATTAATCATCATTAAACCTGAGACATACCATCTCCCACTTTCTTAGAGCACTTTTAGGGTTAAGCATCATTATTACTAATATGATTAATCAATCATCCAAACAACACTATGTGTCATCCATCACTTACATGCACATGTGTAGAAACCTACTAGGTTAGTATATGTGTAGCGACCATGAAAACCATGCAAATGTGTCGACCAAAAAAAGGTGAACAAATGTAGCGACCATAGGTGGGTAACACCTTGTTGTGACCACAACATCAGGCGTAGCGACCATCAACTAGACTAGGTGCTTCAACCACCAAGAACTACATGTATCAACCACACATTAGGGTTAGGGTTCTTACGGCCGCAACACACCCGTCAACCAAGGATAGCGACTGCAACAACAACCAAGGGATGTAGCGACCAAAGGTAACCAAACTTGTTGTGACCACCATGCTACTTCGACTGCCACAAATCCCAATAGAGTATCAACTCTAAAAAGGTCACTTCGACTGAAACAAATCAAAGCATGTAGAGACCATCACTTAGTCAAAGCAACTCCAAGGAGACAAGGAAAGAATGTCGACCCAAAACAATAACTTAAATGGCAACCAAAGTCATGACCCACATAGGTGTGTCGATCAAAACACCAAGGGAAACATGTATCGACCGAAATTGTGGCGTACGACTCACGAAAATAAGATTAACTAAAGCAGAAGTGAATTATTAGCAGCGGAATTACTGAAATTCACTAAAAATTAAAACTTTTTGCAATGAGATCCACAAACTGAAAAAACTCTTTCATAAAGGATCAAAGTAAGTTTTACATTATGATTCATCCATACATCTCTATATCATCTCATCTTGAGAGTCACAAACATTGACTTCCCTGTTAAACTGTACATAAGCAGCATACAAAAATCTCTAGGCATCAAGACAAAAATCTCAGATCTATATCAAACCATATACTGACTCCTAGGACCTGAGAGTACAGAGACGACACATAGGACTCTCTATATACATGACTTGACAAATAGTGTCTCCACCTGAGGATCACTGCTATCCTTGTTGTTGCTGTTGTTGCTGCTCACCCACTGAAGGGTTTCTTCTTCCTCGATGTCTACCTAAAAAGTTGAATCCCACGGGGGTGAGACAATTGAAAATTGTCCCAGCGAGAGATATAACTCTCTGCCAAAAACAAAGTTATTGTTGGTAATAGAATAACACTGAGCAGTAGAATTATAATATTTAGCAGCAGGTAAATCATTGATTAACTATGTAGAGTGGTATTCTCCATGCATTTCATTTCAACTATAACTTGATAAAGCAGCAAGTCATTTATTCAATAAGGAATATGAAGAACATGTATAGAATTTATCCAACTAGGACATAATAGACAATGTATCATCAACCATTGATTCTCGTAATTCAACCCTAAGCAAATATGCTACACGGCTGATTACATTTTTCAAACATACTTATGCCCTGAGGAGATGTGGTATACCACTCATACTCCAACTGACCATTGCAAAATCGAAATCGGTACCATACATAGGTCATTAGAAGAGCCAGATTTCTATGACCTCATCCTCCTCAGTCAGTGTGAGGAACAACTTGCAGGACATCTCGTGTCTCTGCTAAATAGCTTTCCAGGGTATGCTGGCAACTTCACTATTAGAGTTATAGTGGCATGTTGTACTCTCTTCACAATTGAGAGATTTCTTGTTTATCTCACATCGATTCGGTATTAACATCATCATCGAGAGATTAGTGATACATCATCCCAGCATATACATATAATGAAGGATTGAGAGATTTAATGTTTATCTCACATCAATTCCTCCATCAGGGCGTAAGGATATTCACACCCATAACCCCCACATACTCAAAAGTATGCTCTCCAGGAGTTCCCTTAGGAAAACCTGTTTCACCATCACCAAACTACTGACGATGATGGATATATGGTCAGGGCTCTACATGATATCATTTCACTTGATTATTTAAGTACATTACAACATTCTTTTAGCATCAGGCATGTTTTCAAACATAAACCATTAGAACTAATGCTATAAAGAAAGAGTACTATTTTTATCAAGTTCATTTCACAACTTTATTAACATTGGGATCTCAATCCCTTATCATCTCATCATCATGATTCATGAATATGGGCATTCAACCCTTAGATCATCAAAACACTTGCTACCACTTTAATAGGTAACTTATTGCCATCAAGTCATCTGAAAGTGTAAACATGATAATTGTAGTGCAGGTATTTCACATGGCTCTTACAACCTATCAATCTCTTTTGTTACCTTTCACTAGGCAACATAGCATATCATTGCTTATAAAGCTTATAAAGTACTTTCAATAAATAAAACATCATAGCTCATACCTGGCTATGTTCATTATCTCATAAAACATGCATGATTAGTACAGATGATAACAGTTACATCAATTTCATATTAACACAATGCAAAATAATCATATCATTACTATTCAAGGGTTACACCACTATGCCCTTGCCAGGGTTAGGGTTTCCCTTTTCAATTCAATTAGGGTTAATCATCCCCTTAGCTCAATTAGGATTAATGACTCATCATTTCATTATCCAACCTTAGAGCTTCATGCTATAAAGTATAACCCAGAATTAGGGATTCACATATTCCTTCACCTTATTTGGAATTAGGGTTTACTATTCACATGCATCACCCTAGATTAGGGTTTATATTCAACAACCCACAATTGGGGTTTACTATTCACATTGCATCACCCTAGATTAGGGTTTACTATTCACCCCAAGTAGGAGTGATCATCAAAGTACCCTGAATTAGGGTTTCTCATATCATTATCATGAATTAGGATCGTACCATCATCATGTATTAGGAATTCACCTATCAATTCCCTCAATTAGGGTTATAATTCATTAACCTTCATAATTAGGGTTTCATGATCTCACTATTAAGGATCATACCTTAATTAGACATTCATTCATATTGAAAGTCCACTACATGATTATCATTCATGTAAGAAGTCTTCTCACTCTCATCCTTTATAGGATGATGTTTACTTCAGCCTTGATTAAGCTAAGTCAACTCAACTTGAAGAAGAATTGACACCATGAGTTATGTCATTACCACCATGATCATAAAAGCTTAAGTATTCAAAGGATACTAATCATCCTATCTCATTAAAGGTACCATATTATAAGCACCATTAGTTTACATCATGTAATTGTTCACTTAAATAATTGACCTTTATTCAATTTAAGTGTTCATACGATTTGATTCGTTACCTTCCAAATGATCTTGGTCTCTTAGACCTCAAACGGTCTTGACCAATCAGACCTCAAATGGTGTTGACCAAACCATTGAAACTATTTGCCAAAGTGAACCCTTGAGATCATTTGCTAAAGGCACACACTTGAAACCGTTTGCTAAAGGTAGTCTTGAGATCGTTTGAGCTTCAACCGGTTTGGGATCGTTTGGTCCCAAACGGTCTTGAGACCATTTGGACTCAAATGGACATGAGACTGTTTGGTCCAAACTTCCTCAAAACTACATGGACCAAATATGGTCTCAACCACTCAAATTGAAATAGGGTTTCCAAGATTGATTCCTTCATTAATTGAAATCATGTTATCACTCATCAATTGGCCCTAACATCATACTTCAATTGAGTTAAATAGGTCATCCTTCAACTGATTTGACCCTCAATTCATCATCAATTAGGGTTTGATTCAATTGTATTAGGGTTTGGAATCGATGATCCTTCAATGTTGATCATTGTGAAACTAATTACTTTGAAACTATTGGACCACCATCCAAAATGGACATTACCTGACCCCAAATGGTCTTGAAGTCGTTTGGATGACCTCCAAACAGTATTGAGACCGTTTTCCCATCTCATCACCCAAATCCATTTCATCCAATTAGGGTTTGGATCATTGGATTGATCACCAAATCAGCATTTGATTGCAAATCGTCTTGGTATCTTTGGATCTTCAAACACCTAACCATACTCAACCCTAGACCTCCAAACGGTCTTGGGTAACTCCCAAATGGTCTTGAGACCGTTTGGGTGATCCCCAAATGGTTTTGAAACCGTTTGGGTCAATCAACCCACGTTTCTAACTCAAACCATTTGGAAATCAACACTTAACCTGATTAGGGTTTGGTGATTGATGGACCTTCAACTCATGAACCAATTAAGCAGAAGTTGAAGGTGGAATGCTTTTGAACTCGAAACCTTCTTTGTCAAATAGTCGATGGCCCACCTTCCAAAACCTTTCTACAATCTTCTGAACCTAAAAACTTAACAAGGAAAAATCCTTCCCCACTAGGGTCAATAGTTCAGCATTTAGGTCGGGAAATTCCACAAAAAATCAATCTTTAACCAGAAAAGTGCTCTCCGACTAATCAATTATATTTAGTGGATCATTAACAAACATTATTATCAACAAATTTCCAAATGGTCAACCCTGGTCAACACCTCCAAATGGTCTGAAACCGTTTCCCCTCAAACGATTTGAAACTGTTTGCTCCCAAACGGTTTGGGAAACCGTTTAAGCAATTGATGGAAGCCATTTGGACTGATATTTTCTTTGGATAAGAATATAAGATGATTTCATCATCTTCTTCCTTCGTTCATCCAAGAACTGTAGTCATTCTTCATGGGAATTACAACAGGGAATCAGAAGAGTATCAAAAAGAAGAACATAACCAACGATTATTGTAGAATAGAATGCAATATTAATGTTTAAGGGTTTGAGTTATAAAACCCGCCTCAAAATCTGATTCCAAGCTCCAAGATCCACGGATCTAATGGTGTATGGAGTTCTAGAAAATGCCCAAGGTCCGTTCTTGAGCTTTTGGATGAACAAGTTGGCCAGGATTGGAAATCGAGTGAAGAAAACCAATAATCAAGCATTGATTTAGGGTTTTCACCATGAATCTGAGGTAGAAGATGATCAAAACTTACCAACAGGTTATGGTAGTCCCTATCCTGCTCCTGAGCTCTCCCTTGGTCGGCCAAAGCAAGGTGAGAAAAGAAAACTAAGGAAAAGATCCTTAAGTGGTTTGGAAAAATGGATATGTATAAGGATTTCAAGGAAAGAGAAAAAGGAAATTATTTTCTTTAATTCCAAAATTATTTCCACCAAATCCCCCTCCATACCTTGGCCACGAAGCAACCTTCATTTTATTGCAAAACTTCAACATTATCCAAGAATTAAGGGAAAAGGAATTAAGCACCTTAATGAATTTTATATTAATATCCAACCTTTTAGTGGATATTACTTTTTATTATATTAATGTGAGTGGCTTCCACTCAACCAAGATCTTTTTGTTCCATAGCAAGGCACAAGCTCATAAAACACTATTGCAAACACATCCTTTAATTTTTGGTTGAAGGTCTCCTTAATTAATTTATTTCTTTTTGCATTAAATTAAAGCTCCATTTATGCTTAAATCTTAATTATTTTAATGTCAAGATTCTCTCTCCTCTAAGATAATTCAAATGAGGAACCCCTCTCATTTTCTTTTCTCTACGTGATGCCAAGAAACATGAGAGACCCTCAAGAGGTGGTATTTTGCTTATTGAACCCTAGGTTTTGGGTAATTTGCACATTACACCAAAACTAGGATTTTAATGCACAAGAATTGCTATACAAGCTTTATCTTGATGCCCAAGCTTGTGGAAACCATACCACTACATCATATTCATTATTATGGTGTATCAAAATCAGAGGAACATTTTATCATGTGCAATTTGCAAGTTAACCCCTCAACTTGGGTAATTTGCACTTTAGTCCAAAATTAACAAAACAATATTTCAACATTATTAAAAAAGGACTGAAATTGAAATATAAGTTCCTCAAGAGCCTTAATTACTTTTCAAAAGATAAGAGAAATCATCTAATCAACTTTATTAAGCAAAAACACCTAGGGTTAGAACATAACCCAGGTCAGGGATGTTACAGAAATAGTTCTTCAACACCAAGAAGAGCAAACGTCACCATGTTCTAATCTCATGGGAGCATGAACATCAAACTCTAGAAATGGTCACCATCCAGATCAACAAGTAAATCCATGCTAGGAGAGAGGAAAACAAAGCCTCAAACATATGAACACCGATTCAAAATCTCACCCCAAACATGATGGTTGAACATATACATGGTGATGGAATCAATGATCAAGGTGCATGCAAAGTTCATCATCACACCAATAAAATCAGGTGCATGAAATTAGGGTTCAGGAGAAAGAGTAATCTACACAAGAATACTTCAAAATCATAAACCCTAGATCATGATAACATCATCTAACATCTCAGTATCATGTTTTAGATGTAGAATAGTAACATGCAAGTAACTTAATGGTGCAATAATAGAAAAGGGGAAAGTTATATAACCCATCATATTATGAAGGTCAAGCTCCAAAGCGACGAGCTCTAAAGAGAGAGAAAGTAGCTCCAACTTGGATCAACTCCACGGTCAACAAGGTCACCTCAAGAAGAGAAGAACACCAAGGTCAAAGGATAGATCAAGGTGAAGAAAACTCAAACCTAGGCTAAAAAAGAGAGAAGAAAGAGGAGAGATTCCTCTCACATAGGTACCACCATGGTCAATCCATAGTCTCCTACCTTAGTGAAGAGAAGATCCTCAAGAAGGCCACCATGGTTGTACCATAGTCTCACGACCAAGAGCAGAAGAAAGGTAGGGTTTCAAAGAAAACATGATCAAAGGTATACAACCACTTACCAAGTAAGAAGATGATAACACCCAAATTTAGGAATTTATGCTAAGCATTTATTTATGGTTTTGTGCATTATAGCTTAATATGCCCAAAATAACCCTAAATACTTATCTTTTAGTAATTTATATCTATTCATAGATAAAGTTGCTCAACTAGCCAATTTTGGGGCTTGTAGGCACCGAACCTAAGAAGACATCTATACTCCAAGATTTCTCCCCAACACATGGTTTTTGTAGCAGCTAGAATTCCATCCATCATGACTACAGAAGACTAAGCATCGCATTACATGCACATCCTAAGAAACTTTTGATATATTGGACCCTATTTTCGATGGCCAGTCCTTTATCAAAATGCATCCTCTCTAATCAGAAGGTTCATCGACATGGGCCCATCAACCACCAGTAATAGCCCCTCCCCCCCCCCGTGGGGGTGGGTTTGGTCCAAGATGTCGTAATTGTGACCTAGAAGGATGCCACGACCGTGGCCAAGACGTTGTGTCAAACGACACTCAGCACGATCGGGCCCACCTCGGCATGGTCGGGCCGAGGCCAAGGCCGCGACCGTGGTATACTAGTACGACTATGACTGCAGCACATAAGTCTCAACCACGACATCTGTACATGACCGCGATCGTGGCACATCAACCACGACCGCGACCATGGCACACCCACCTCGACTATAGGATCTGTCGTGACCATGGGATCTACCTCGACTACAGCACCTATGTCAACCACGACCCTCGACATGACTGTGACCATCCTAGCATGGTCGGGTCGAGATGGGGGTAGTGACTGAGGCAGGTGTCGCGACCATCTTCTACCTTCACTTATAAATACTCACTCCCTGTGACTTGGAGAGGGGTCCAGAGTTTTTGGCTCCACACATTCTTGGTTCCCAGAGCCCTGTGGGAGAGTTCCAATGTCTAAAAGGGATAAAGTGCTCATCCTATGCCTGTTCCTCCAATTTGCTTCCATCCACCACCATTCACCCATATCCTACCATTCCCGACCATCTTCCACCTCCACAGACCCTCCAAGTTTCTGTTTGGGGCAGAATCAAAGAGAAAGGAGGCCAAGAAGTCTAGACTTCTTGACTATGTAGAGGCTAAGGAGTGAGAGCCACCTCTTCTCTACGGGCTAAATCTCTTCTTTTTCTCCTTTCTTCTATTGTTCTCCTTTATTCCTACAAATGATGTTCTTCCATCTTTGTTTGATGCCAACTATGCTTGTCCATGGCTAGTTGAACTCATTCTTGACTATGTAGCCCGTTTTGGGCATGTTTATGTACTTTTACCTTAAGCGAGTAGTTTTATTCCATATCCAGTACGTTTTATGTTCTATCTTTCCTTTCTGGTTATGATTGCTAGTTTAGTTGATATCTTTCTTGCTTGAACTTCTATTTCTGCTTATATCGAGAGATTCATTATAGAAATAGATAAGAGAGGGTAGTTTGGATCGGAATCTAAAAGGAGGATGGTTCAAGGTGATCTGTGCAGAACTGTAGACCTGGGCACGACCGGGCCCGACCCAGCCCAGCCCAGCACTGTCGGGCCCACTACTAGGTTCTGCCCATATCACGCCTTGTCCTAACATCTCAAAATATTATAGATTTGAGAGGATATCTAGAATATTCTAGGGTGTTGATTTGCCATCCTTGAGAGATGTTTCGTTTCATTGATGGGTTTTAGTCACGATGCACGAAAACGAGTGAGATGACCCCACAGGAACAGATACCACGGTATGTACTATGTTTGGATGTAGGTTGCTCACTGAGGTGTTCGAGGGTCGTCTACTCCCGAGAATGGGTTCATAGACTATCCAACTTGTGGTTACATAGCCATGAACTCCTTCTCTCTAATTAGTAGAATCCTACAGACTCTATTTGAACTCCTTCTCTCTGATTAGTAGAATCCTACAGACTCTATTTTGCTTTGTTTTCTTTGTTTTGTTTTACTTCGTAACAACCTACTAGACTAGTACTAACTCCATACTTTTATCGACTACTGGATTGGCTTATCTGACTTAAGAGAGAGATCTTAAGTGTCCTAAATATCCCCACATCCCTGTGTTTGACCCCTTATATCTACTTTGACCCCGTAATAAATTTGTGGGGGTCCTTGAAGGTTTCAAGTTATAAATTCAAAGTCTGGCCCTCCTTTGGAGCCGATCAGAAGATCACCACGAATCACCACAAGGAAGATCATTGAGCTCAAGATCACCACATGCAAGGATGATTGGACACCAAATCTCTAAGATCAGCCCTCTCAACCTCCACCAAGCTCCAAGGTTGGCCAAGTGAGAAGGAGGAAGAAGAGAGAACTAAAAGGATTGCTTGTGTGTCAAAGAGAGAGCTTATATACACAAGGTTTAGGAGGGAGGTGAAGATATGAGGTGTTAAGATGTTAGGGCATCAAAAGGACACTTGTCCACCAAAGGATCGACTATGCATGCAAACATGTAAGAAAAAATGTTAAAACCAAAGTGGTGTATCGACCACTTTGTCTCCAAATTCAACTTGGTCGAAACTAAACACATGTAGAAGTGTCAACATAACCCCAAACCTTAGTGTCGACTGCAACAAAAGAAAACCTAGAGTGTTGCAATTGCAACACCTCACCAAGGCAAAACCCTAGAAACCAAAACACATGTCCAAGGTACTAGGTCAAAGAAAACCATCCAAGACATGGTGTAGCGGTCAAAGCATACCCAAGGCACAAAACCCATCAGTCGCAACACCCAAGGAACACCACAAGGTTGACACCACATCTCAAGGAAAGCCATGCAAACCTTAATGACATCTCGTGATGCCACCTCATCAACCAAGCTCCAACAAGGTTCCCCTCAACATCATCTACTCACTCATGATGCTAGGGCATAATAAACACTCTCTACATGTGACAAATTGCAAGATAACCCCTCAACATGGGTAAATTTTAACTTTCTCCAAAACAAGCAAACATAGCTCAAATGTCAACCAAACTGGACCAAACATAAAATATAGACATGTCACATATTATTAAAGCATATCAAGATATTAGATTAAGGTTTAAGCTTCTTATTAAGACAAGAAAAAAAGGTTAGCCAAAAATCTAGGTCAGGGGCCTTACAACCATAAACACCTAACAAGATTTTGCCCCTAAAATCCTATGCGGAAAGAGATGGGTACTTCTTACGCATATCCTCCTCAAGCTCCCACATGGCTTCCTCAAAACCACTATGATGCCACATAACCTTAACTAACACAATGTCCTTTTTATTCAACTTCTTGACCCTTCTCTCCAGGATCAACACAAGACCCTCCACATATGATGTATCCTTATCCAGCTCAACCTCCACTAGTTGCAACACTATCTCTGTTTTAGGGTGGCACTTCCTCAACATCAAAATATGAAACACCAGATGCAACCTATGCAACTCAAGTACAACTCCAACTTATAGGACACTTCTCCAACACGTGCCACCACCGTGTAAGGCCCCATATACCTAGGAGCCAACTTACCCTTCTTTCCAAACCTCCAAAACACCTTTCCAAAGAGAGACCTTGAGGTACACCTTATCTCCGACTTGGAAATCCAATAGCCTATGCCTGTTATCTACGTACCATTCTACCTATCTTGTGTTGCCTTCATCTAGTGTTGAATCACTTTGACCTTTTCAGTCGTCTGATGCACCCGTTCAGGACCCAAAAGCTGATACTCACATGTCTCATACCAACAGAAAAAAGATCTAGAACGCCTCATACGGTGACATATCAATACTTCTCTAATAGGTGTTATTGTATGCAAACTCTACAAGACTGAGGTGCTTATCCCAACTTCCCAAGAACTGTAAAATGCATGATCTTAATAGATCTTCTACAATCTGAATCATCCCCATCTGTCTGTGGATGAAACGTTGTACTGAACCTTAAATGCATACCCATATATGTGTGTAGATGTTCCCAGAAATGACTGCTAAACTGAGGACCTTTACCAGACATAATGGTAGTTGGAGTACCATGCAAATGTACTATCGCATCAACATATATCTATGCAAGCTTCTCTATTGCATATGTCATCTTTATATGAAGGAACTATGCTTAATTAGTCAACCTATCAATGATCAACCAAATGGAATCATGACCTTTGGTTGTCCTAGGTAGACAAACCACAAAGTCCATCGTCACATGATCCCACTTCCACTATGGTATGGGCAACAGTTGCAAAATCTCATTAGGTTTTTGGTGTTCTACTTTAACTTGTTGATACACAAGACATCCTGTAACAAACTCAGCCACATCACGCTTCAATCTAGGGCACCAATACAAATATTTCAAATTGTGATATATTTTGGCGCTACTTGGATGCATAGCATACATATAAGAGTGATCCTCCTCCAAAACCAACTTCCACATATTAGCAACATTAGGAACCATTGCTATATTGTGGTAACGTACTGTCCCATCCTCTGACTCATGGAATCTATCACACTTCTCACTACCAAACGTTGTTGTCTATGTCACTGTATCATCCCGTTGTGCATCTCTAATCTACTGCCTCAATGTAGTCTTCACATGTAATTATGCCAACAAGCCTTCCAACATGGAGTTCCAACTTCACATACATCAAATGCAAAGATACCAACATGTCTTGCTTATGGCACTCCAAGGAACACAATTGTGTCTTATTAGCAAATGATGGAAAAAACTTTTTGCTCAAAGCATCTACCACCATGGTTGCCTTCCATGGATGGTAATCGATGGTGCAATCATAGTCTTTGATCAGTTCCATCCACTATCTCTGTTGCATGTTCAACTCCTACTGTGAAAAGATGCACTTAAGGTTCCTGTGATCTATGAAAATTTGACACTTCTCACCATAGAGGTTGTGCCTACAGATCTTCAAAGCATGAACAACTACCTCCAGCTCCAGATCATGTGTAGGATAGTTCTCCTTATGCTTCTTTAGCTGTCGTGAGGAGAAAGAGATCACATTCTTATCTTGCATTAACACACAACCCAGGCCATTCTATGAGGCATCACAAAAGACTATGTAGCCTTTTCCTTGATCTGGAAAACTAACACTGGTACACTAGTTAGCTTCTCCTTCAATAGATGGAAGGAACGCTGACACTTGTCATCACTGACAAAAGGCACACCTTTCCTCATCAGCTTCTTCAGGGGTAACGACACGGTGCTCAAGTTCTTAATGAACCTCCTGTAGTATCCTTTCAAACCTAGAAAACTATGAACTTATTTCGGTGTCTTTGGTTGTTCCCACTCTATCACAAACTTAACCTTCGTGGGGTCCACACGAACACCCATATAAGATATCACATGTCTAAGGAAAGACACCTCTTTCAGCCAAAACTTGCACTTACTGAACTTAGCATACAGTTTATGTTGTCTCAACAAGGTCAACGCCTGATGTAAATGTTGCTCATGTTGCTGATTATCATGGGAGTATATTAGAATATCATATATGAACACTACCACAAATTGATCAAGGTAAGGTCTGAACACCATGTTCATCAAGTCTATGAATGTTTTTGGGGTATAGGTTTGCCCAAACAGCCTAACAAATAACTCATAGTGATTGTATCGAGTCTTAAAAGATGACTTGGGTATATTATCTTCCTTGATCCACAACTGCTGATATCTTGATCTCAAGTCTATCTCCGAGAACACCATGGCACCTCATAATTGATCAAATAGATCATCTATCTGTGGTAAAGGATATTTATTCTTGATTGTCACCTTGTTCAGTTGTCTGTATTCGATGCACGGCCTCATGGATCTATCCTTCTTCTCTACAAATAGTACGGGAGCACCCGAAGGTGAAGTTCTCAGTCTGATAAGATCTTTATCAAGCAGCTCTTGTGATTGTTTCTTCAACTCTTGTATCTCTACTGGAACCATCTTGTAAGGTGTCTGTGCTATCAACCACGCATCAGGAACCATATTGATCTCAAGGCAATCTCTCTAACTGAGGAAACACCTAGAAACTCATCGAGAAACACATTTTTGAATGCATGGACAATTGGCACTTATTAGATACTCAGACTCCTCGCCTTGGTATCCACCACATGCACCAAGAATGCATCACAAACCTATCTCATCAACCTCTTTGTTGTCATTGCCGACACCAAGCACGGTCGGGAGAATCTTCCTATCTCCTTGGAAGACCCATGACTCATCACCATCCACCTTGGAACTAGTCTAAGACCACCCGATACTTCTCCAAAGTATCCATTCCAAGGATTACATTGAATCCATGCATGCCAAGTGGTATGAGATCCACTTGAATGTTTCATATTGAAAAAGAAAGAAAGCAAGAAGGAAACACCTCCCACAACTCGACAAAACCAACTAGAGGGGTTTCTAAGTGAAGACTATCATATATACTATTAACATGCAAAGAACAACTAGCTATCACTTCTCTAGTGACAAAAGAGTGTGTTGCACCTGAGTCAACCAAAACAGATATAAAGCAAAAAGAATAAAAATAAGAATGAAAGAACTCCATTTGACCTATCACAACTTGCGGGTTGACGACTCCTACTAGTTGACTCATGGCATAGAATCGATCCATTGCCTATTTTCTCCCTCATCTGCGAGACATGTCTGCATCCTCTACCATTGTCACCATTGAACTATTGTCCCTATTGCAACCCTTGATGACTCTATCTCAGTTTCTAGGTAACCTCCTCATCCTTTATAGGGTGGAACTATTTTGTATGCCCAATGTGTCCACACTTGTAGCAAGTCTTGGTCTCATACCATGGCTTAAACAACCATGTTACTGACATTTATGTAACAATGTGAGCTCCTACCGGTGGAAAGGTATGACCTTTGCCTCTGCTCAGTGACCACTGTGACTGTACTATCAACCTCTATTGAGATTGAGTTGTTGCAAACCTAGGCTTCTTGAAGCCTCCAAATGACTATCCTTGATATGGTGCAAGCCTCTTCTTGGCCTTCATCTCACACTTCTCTACAACTGATTTCCCACCCTCCTAACTGACTCCAACTTCTCTCTATTCTCTAAAGATGACACTGACATTCTAAACTCTGTACTCGAACCCTTCTCGAACCATCTAATCCTCTCCTTATCTATCAATGATCCCCGTAGTATCTTCTCAAACTGAGTGATCTTCTCATCTATATTGGTCTCCAGGAAGTAACAGCTCACGAATTCCTACCAGAAATCCTCCCATCTAATCTCAACACCAGGCCTTTTCTCCTCCTCTATGGCCCACCAATGGCCAGCACTCCCTTTCAATAGGTACACTACGTGCTTCACCTGATCCTCTTCGGGGATATTAAGGATCTTGAAATCCTTCTCCAACTTTTTAAACCACATATCTGCATCTGTTAGGTCCATCGTACCCACATAATCAAATGCCCCGACATGCCTCAACCTCTCAAAGGTCTACCTAGAACCCCTACGTTCCACATTGGGGTCTGTTGCTCTCACTTGGGGTGTGGGCATCCTATCTGCCATATGTGTCATTGTGGCCATAAACTGTCCAAAAATGGACTGAAAAGTGGGATTGGCCACCACAGTCGGGTCAAACTGGGGCATCACAGGCACAACATCAACTCTCGCATGTTGTCTTGCACCTCCTCCTTATGTGGAAATACTACTCTCAATAAAATGTTCATCATGTTCTCCAGTCATCTTCACTTCTCTTCTCTTCTTCTTCTTCTGCATAAGTAGAAGTTACCATAAGATATACTAGAAGATACTAGAATTGGCACAAACCCTATTCCTATATTCTTGTAGACTCAGCAAACCTAAAGCTCTAATACTAGCCAAACTGTGACGCTCATCACCACACATAGTGAGGTTATTCAAAACAAGTGTGGAATTATCACTCACAAACCACATTGCCACAAAAAAGGGTAAATCAAAATGGATTTCATTTAACCACAAAAGTGAAAACATATTACATCCAAGTCCAAATCCTATCATCACATGTATGTCTTATATCATGCCAAAAGATTATTACATATCATTGTTCACTTGGCAAGCCGGGCAGAGGTCTCAGTGGTCTTTTCATGCGAGGAGAAGGTGTGTGTTGAGGAGTCAACGGTTGCACTGACTGTGGGCTGGCGATGTTTGATACAAAGGATCTATCATGAGGTTGAAGAAGAACTTGGGTGAAAAGACTCTTCTTCCCCTAATTCTTGTGAAGGAATGGTGGGGTGTTACACATAATACATTTTTTACATATACAAACCATATTTGTACAACCATGGCATACTGCCAAAACATTGAATCGATATGTGACATCTAAAAAACACCCCAAGGCCCTGAGAGTACAGTGATGACACATAGGAATCTACTACAAAACACACTAGTAGCATATCCAACCTTTAAGCAACTATTGATCCTCTTGCTGCTCAGCCTCAACTGCACGATCACTACCTCTTCATGAACGACTTCCTAAAAGATGTTAAAACCCATGGGGCGAGAACAAATGTCCCAAAAAAATATATAACTCTCCACCAACATCTATTATAACACAAATATATTGAAGTAGGTAGATAACATTATGCTCAATGTGAGCAGATTCAACCAAATGATATGTGTAAACCAACTAACATTGTTTAAGAAATTCATGTATTTACAATTGAGCAGTTGAACATCTTATACCTTAAGAAGGAATATGAAGAACATGTATAATAGTTGATTTCTCTTACCACTTTATAATTCAAGAAATTATTACAAGAGATAAGGCAAAGGGTCATTCAATGTGAGATGTGTTTAACCCTAAGAAAAAATACTATCTGTCTATATTAGATCTTTTATTTTCCTTGAGGATTTGATTCGTACCACCCAAATCCATCTGACCACTGCTAAGTCAAAATCAGTTCCATACAAGATCAACAGAAGATTCCTAATCTATGATTTTCTCTTATACTAATCGATCAGTTCGAGTCTGTACTGCAGTGACATATAGTCAAACTGCAAAATAGCAACTTGTATCCCAGCTAGAGTCCTCTAGATAGAAACTCATAGTCAAACTGTGGTCATGTAAAACACTTAGCCTGCCTTGGTACAGGTCACGACGCTTGAAAGTGTGGTATATAACCCAATCACTGAGGTAAAACCACAACTATCCTCCATCACATCACATCATCACCGAGACCCGACCACAACCGTTCTAAAACACTTGGGTTAACGATGTCATGGATACATAGTCACTTGAACCTCACATACTCAACAATATGTGCTCCGGGTTTTCCCATGGGAGTATCCCTTTCACCATCCAGCAAAGTTCTGACTCTGGAATGGTTCTATGGGCACAGGGCACCTACTTGATCAGTTAATCACTTGGTGTCTTTTAGCACCAATTAGGTTAAAACGTATGAACCCTAAATAAGATCTACAAAGATAAGGGTATAATACAACTCCAGAAGATAAAACATTAAAAGTATAATCTTCACACATCAGCTCTTGATATCATTGTCATTTCAAGGACATCAACATATCACACAACCATACAAGGCTATCACTATAATCACAATGTCCTAGGATATCAATCCCTCATCACATCACTGGAGGATACACCTCAACTAGGCACAAAGCCATTGCCAGGTCATAAGACCCAAACACCTCATTCTTGTATCACATCATTATCTGAACATGCCTCATAAAGTCTTATAGCCATCACCATGTGTCATATCACCAAAGCATTCACTAGCCATGTCATACATTCAACCTACAAGGTGGTGCGGTTTTTCACGCACATATAATCTTTCAAATTTATAAGGTTCCCCTATCTAGGTTTACTCACAGCACCAAAATATGCTCCCGCAAGCGCACAGGGTCATGTTATATCATAGGTGTGAGGCAAGCAAAGGGGGTCGAACCACAGGGATAGAGAAGGCACTAGAGCCTAGTTGGTGTTGGCTACATTCCTAAAGTAGAGATTAGTATAGAAGGGTATAAAAGGGGTTTTGGTTGGATTACACTAAGCAAGCAAGCAAGTAAAGGCAATATGAAAACTAGATTACCAAAAACTAGATTCTCCTAGGCAGGTTAGGTCTAAGCAACTAGATTAAGTGAGAAACTAAGCAAGAGAAAGATGATCTACACTTCTCTAGAAAGGAAATTAGTAACTAAGAACTAAGCTAAACACTAAATCAAGTGAGAATCTAGGTTAACCCTAACTAGCAAGACTAGGCAATTAGCTAGAAGAAATAAAAGAAATAAAGCTAAACTAGCATTAATATTCAAGAAGGATAAGGTGGGTTTTAGGCAATGGATTAGGTAGGTGGACAATTTTGGAATGTGATTTGATATTAGTTGGGGGTGTCAACATGGCATGCAATTATCACAAATCAATCTAGATTACCAAACCAAACAACAAGGCAAGTGCTATTAGAATGTACCCTATACAACTAGTTGGAGAGCTAGGGTTAGGTGTAATTCTAGTAGGACTTGTCAAGTCTAGGTTTCTAGGGTAAGTGGTATTAGGGCAATTGAGAGACAAGGGTAGGAATGGGAGTAGAGATGAGGGTTTTTCACCTCATGTTACTAGCCATCTAGCCTTTAGAAAACTCTAGGCAATTGCACTAATCACACTTACACTAGCTACTTAGATCTCACACTCACTTGTAGAAGGAGGGATATGTATGTAGGAACAAAGGGGGCTATCTAGAAATCCACTAATTAGACCTAGGAGCCATTCCTAAGATTGCTACATACATTCCAATTCCTCCTAGAAGTTAAGTGTCACTGAACATCACAAAGCAAGCAATTTATGTTTAAGAGAAAAAACCACATGCAAGACAATGGTAAATGAGATAGAAGCAAAGGCAATAATCATAGAATGAAATTATGTTCATTACAAATTATTCTCCCCCAACATGATATCAAAGTCACATTTTATCCCCAAACAGCCCACCACTAGGGGCTTAGCTAGACATAATCAAAGAAAAGGCAAAAGAAAGGGGAAGAAGGGGATAGGACTCCATGGAGCTCAAAGTATATCTTCCTTATTCACCTTCTAGCTATTATAGGGCAACCTCCTTCCTCCAAGGTGGATGATGGGCATGAAAATGGAGGGGTTTATGGTAGAAAATCTAGAAACCTAGGTCTCTATGGTGGAAATGAGGTGGAAATGGTGGGTGGAGAGAATACATGCAGAAGGGATTGCAATGAATGCTCAAGAGTGGGTGTAGAGGAGTAATGGAAGCTAACCTAGTGTTGTGGCCGCCACTCATGTATATATTGGTGGTGGTGGAAGCACTGGGATAAGTTGGGGCATTGTTGGAAAAATAATGCAGAAAAAGGTAGGGTTTAGGTGGTAGCACGACCATGTTGGGAAGCACGGCTGTGGTGGGTAGAGGTGAGAACGGACGTGGTGGTGTGGAACGACCATTCCAAGAAAGTGGAAAAAATCACAGGTTGAAGTGGTGAAATGGAGGTTGGTAGCACGATCGTGCTGGGCAGAACGGACGTGGTGGAGGCTAGGTAGAATGGTCGTACTGAGTAGCACGGCCGTGGTGGCGGAGTTGGAGGGGAGGTCATTCCCTTTAGCACGCCTGTTCTATCTTCATCTAGCATGGACGTGCTAGGTGGCATGGACATTTGGGGGGCTTCATGGCACGGACGTGGTGGCTGAGTTACTGTAGCTTGCAATTTTCTTGAATTTCCCTGTAACTTGTGCATTAGCCAACACGGCCGAACCTTGGCACCACGGCCGTGATGGGGTCTTCAATAGCAAAATTAACTTCAACCTTCATGATCAATGGACTTCTTTGCTTGATGTCGAATCTTGGCCATTAGGATTAGGTTCAGGGAGATTTGGGGCCATCTATGGACCCCTCCATGAGTGGAGGAACCCTAGAACTCCTTCCTTCTCTCTCATCCATCCAAAGCATGGTCCAAGTACCTAAAAATTATGCAAAGAACGTCCATAAGTGCATTATATAATAATACTCATATTGGGGAATTTAGCTTGCATTCTACTATGTTTAGAGGCGAGTAAAGTACAAAATGGCACAAGATGGAGCCCTACAATAGGGTTGCATCACCACCCCAAAATTAAAACATACTTGTCCTCAAGTATGCTCCAACTTAATCTCTCTCTTTAGTTTTCTTTCAATAAACAAGAATGATAAATGCAAAGAAAAAAATGATTATTGACTAAATGGTCTTGGAAGTGACTAAGTGTATGTGTTCCACCTCTCTCCTCTCCTCTTTCACATACCAATCATGAAATGAGCACTGAGCATACAAACTTCAAATATAAACCATAAAATACACAAGCTTTCCATATGTCCTTCATATCATTCCAGGTAAATCATTTCATGTTGGCATTAATAAAAGATGACTAGGAGTATTGTTTCACTTTCATGCATTCAATCTTATGCCTCAAACCACACCAAATGACCCACATAGATATAGAATGGGTAAAGTGAGCTAGATTTGATGTTTTCTAGCTCAATAGGTATGAAAATGGAAGAAAGGATTGCGGTAATATTTTGGTGTGCTTTTTACACACTCATCCTTTCTTTATTTAGATGCTCTTAAACAAGAGCATCTTTTTATTTTACTTTTGCTTTTTCTTTTCTTCTTTTCTTTTCTTTTTCCCTTGGTGTAGGTAGGGCATATGGTGGATCGAGTGAAGCGGGGAGATGTGGATATGGCCACCCCAAACTTTTGGAGGTGGTCAAGGCTAAATATGTGCTCTAAGGCATCCTTTCATGAGGCAGGGGGTGTGAAGATGGTGAGAGAAGAGTCGGGTCAAAGGGGGTCATTAGTTTTGTCCTCAACATAAGATTTCCTACATGAAAACTAGTCCAACACTTCATCAAATGATATCACACCACATGATTGAACAACATGAGATTCACATTTACATCAAGTGATTCCATAGGCTCTAAGCATTTGTAGCTTGTTCAATTCACAATTCAATCGAAACATACACAAACTTGAGAGAAGTGGTGCACATGTAAAAAGTCAACAATCAAGACCATATAGTAATAAAATCAAAGAAAACAGCATGCATTTGTCAAAGACCAAAGTTTTCATTTCAAACAGTGGAGATTAAGTCAAAACATGCTTTTAGGCAAGAACATTCAAGTTTGGGTAAAATTGGCCAAAATGGTGCCAATTTGCCTTCAATCACATCTAAACCTAACTTTAAGGAAATTAAAACATAAAGCAGCAAATCCTACTTAAAACACACACAAAATACCAAAATCTACATGAGAATACAATGCATGACATGAAAACCAAATTTTTTGAAAAATTACATAAAAATGCATGAAATTGAACTACATGTATGCACGGATGCAAGAAAAAGAAAATCCATACTAAAAAGAGAAATCAACAACTAGATAGGGATTAGGTAAGACAGACATCAACAAAAAAAGCTAAGAAAGAGGGCATACTTCCCTACCACCCTAAACTTTTGAATCATGATGCCCTCATCATGAAACTAAAGCTTAGGAGTGATGGGGTAGAAATCACTGCTCTAGCGGTGTGGGGTCCTGTGGCGGGCCTGAGTGTGGAGGTGGATGCTGGTAATAGTGGCCCTAGTAGTCCACCTGTGGAGGCGGGTATGTCTCCTGGTAGCCAGACAGTCCTCCCCAAAAATCCTCCCCTCATTAGGGGTTCCTCTGCACCTGTGCATGCTGGTAGTGGTACATGTGGTTGATCTGATGATGCATCTTCTACTGATCTAACCACATGGACTATTGTATCTGCTGAATTGCCTCCAACTGTGCATGAATGGATGACATGTCATATGCATTTGATGGAGGTGGTTGTGCATCAAAATCCTCAAACCTCTGTCGTGTGTTGCGTGGCTTCTCAAGAATGTGTTGTTTGTAAGGAGTCAGGATCACCCCCTTACTACAATTTTTTTAAAGAATTAACATCCATTCCACACACACTCAAAGGTATGTTGGAATAGGTATAAATTTTC
The DNA here is from genome assembly GCA_963693085.1 of Alisma plantago-aquatica. Taxonomy (NCBI): domain Eukaryota; kingdom Viridiplantae; phylum Streptophyta; class Magnoliopsida; order Alismatales; family Alismataceae; genus Alisma; species Alisma plantago-aquatica. The sequence continues at coordinate 781,859,873 of OY856411.1, read as the reverse complement.
CAAATTTATTATAATGGTATGAAAAAGACCAAAGTGTAGAAATAGAATAAAATAACTAACTATATTCAACTTTCATACAAGACTACACAAGCACATCAAAATCTCCCATTAGTGTTTACAACAAGATGCAACAAAAAGGATCTAGATAGAGGGAAGTCTAAACTACTTCAAATCTACCTCCAAGCAACATCTCTAAGAGTAGGGATGTCAATGGGGAGGGTATGGGGAGGGTAAGGTCTTACCCTTACCCTTACCCACCAAGTCTGGCAGGTAAGGGTATGGGTAATTCCCCACTCCATCAATATCCTTACCCTCCCCTTACCCTTACCCTCTTACCCACAAGGTATATGGGGAGGGTAAGGGTTAAGTGGGGAATTTATATGTCATCTTCAAATTTTTGGTAATATTAACAATAATGGTCTAGCTAGTACATTCATTTATTTGAGCGAAATATCAAGATGTTCCATAATGGATTTTAAATATCCAAAATGTTTCTAAGTAATATTCTACAATTGTTGTATTGAATGCATGTACAAATGGTAGTACCCTAACATTGGTGTTTGAAAAAATAAATTATTCCTAGTAGATTAAGACTTCTACGTTAAAATTATATTAAAGGACAATATGTCATAGAGAGTTATTCTTAGAAACAATCATATCTGATACCCTCTAAAATGTTGTAGCATCCAAAAAAATAAAGCATAAATAAAATAGATAACACTACCTCACATATCTATTAAACGATACATTAAATATTAAATCTTGTTATTATATACATGTTTTCCTTACACCACAAATAATTTAATGGAACATAGACTACATATATACATGTGTCTTGCACCGCCAAAACTGTGTTGCATACACAACCAAGTTAACTATATATATATATATATATATATATATATATATATATATATATATATAAAGAGACCTCAAAAAAGTTAACTATATATATAAGAAGTAGAAAAGAATATCATGTATTATTTAAAATGATGACCCAATAAAATTAAATATTACATAGATTCAAACAACATATGACCATACATTCAATATATTATACATAAATATTGGTGGGTAGCGGGTTAGAGGGTATGGGTAATGGCTTACCCTTACCCTTACCCACTAAGGGAGCGGGATAGAGGGTAGCTGGTAGGCGGGTAAAGGGTAAGAAAATCCTTTATCCTTACCCTTCCCCTACAGGGTATGGGTAAAGGGTAAACGGGTTTACCCTTACCCATTGACATCCCTATCTAAGAGCTAGGTCCATGTTGGAAGCTATGTTCTCCTTGTTCATGTTTAACACCTCTATCTAAACCTAGGTCGTTGGGAAATCACCCAGCAAGAGGGAAAGAAAATAAGGTATGTGTCAAATAATGAAAAAGAACAATAGATAAGGAATAACATGAAAGTAAAGGCTAAGATTTCATCATAAGATGAAGAGAACAAGAGTATGAGGCATAATCAAAATAGATGCTTGCCATAACATTAAAATAGTAAAGGAGTTGCATGCATGATTAATATTGACTACATTAACTAAGTAGGGTTGAGGCACCTACCGAACCTCAACCTATAGGTGAGGGGAGAATTAATACATTCTCAGTCACCTACACATATTTTTATGGGGGAGAATAAGACATTCCCCAGGGAGAATTAATACATGCCCTATTTATGGGTGGTTGTACATAAGTACCACTACTATATCTAAATAGTCCATAAAATCAACATGCTAGAAAGAAAATCATGGCAAGTAAAAGCATCATATCAATTAGAACACGGCAGTAGGGAACAAGACCCAAGAAAAAGAGTATCATTACCAATTTTGAGGCAATTTAACAAAAGAATCATGAAAAGAGGAAACAGGGTTCATTAAAGCCTAATTAGGGAATATAGGGTTTGGTTTGCAAATATCCCAAATTAGGGTGTAAGAAATTCACATACCTCTCTTACTGATATCAACTACTAACTTTCACCACTTTAATTAAGTCCAAGTTCCACTTTGCCTATTTTCAATGTATTAACATGTACTAGAGTACATAGTGCACATTAATGTATAGAAACCCTAATGTTAGAACTTTTTAGAAAAAATCAGATTTAGACTCTTAAAACATCACCAAAAAACTTATTAAGTTATTCTGATCAAGAAAACATATTTTTATGTTAATTTTGGAGTTATGATGATTAAGATGTAATTTTTATGGATTTTTGCATTAAATTCATTTTACAAAAATCACCCTTCATCAAAAAAAGAAATCAGACCTTTGAAATATTTTTATTAGATAGATATTAATTTTATAATTCCAAAAGATATTTATTTGTCAAATTTGGATAAGCAGATTAAAAGATATGAATTTTTCAATACTGACTAATAGGAAATTGCCACATTATCAAACCGATCGAGATAATTGAAGAGAGAGGGAGATGGAGAAAATACCATTTGACCCAAGATCAGGTTTGAAGTTTCATAGGTAACAAAACTAGAGCTTCTAGAGAATGTAAAACGTCAAGAAACCAAAACCCTAGAAGAACATGGTAATTAGAGATGGAGATCATCGATTTTAAACATAGAAGCATGAGTTTTAAGCATGTAGTAAGAAACATATGAGAAGGGGGTTAACAAAACTTGCCTATTGGAAGGTAGGAAGGTCCAAACATCAAGGATCCCAAGATTTAGAAGGTCTGGTTGCTCCAAGCCAAGCTCCTTTCTTGAGCAAAGATCATCTTCTCCACTTTAGAGGTGCAAACCCTACCAAAAGAGAATGGAGATGAGATGTTTTAGGGATCTAGGTGGAGTTTTACCATGAAAGGTCATGGTTCTGACCTGGAATAAGGTGGGAGGAATAACAATAACATGAAAACTGGGAAGGAAAGGAGGATACTTACTAGTTTTGGTCAAAATCACCAAGGAGGAGCTTAAGAAATCCTAAATAGAGAAATTTGGAACCCTAGGAGCCTTCTTCACCAAGGTAAGCACCCTATTTTACCTTGGGACAGAAACTTCATGTACAAATATAAAAGGGATGATTCTCTAATTTGGGGGAAAGAGAAGGAGAGGATTGCTTCTTAGATTGGGAGGTGGGAAGGGGTAGGCATGGCTTTATAAAGAAGGGGGAAAGCATGAGGTGTCTATGAGACTTTCCATGTGTCCCTAGCCTAGGGATTCATGGCCATGCAAGAGGACAGATCATAGATATTTCCTGTATATCAAAAGTTGGTCCTAAAAGCCCCAACCATCCTTCAAACAAAGAAATAACCCAATTGGTTGATAGCTTTTAAAGATAAGCTCATTTATAAAGAGGGTAATTCCTATAATGCCCTTGGAAAGTAACACCTTCAAACCAAGGTGAAACTAGGTTCCCCATGGTTCAAATCTATATAATAGTAAGATAATATCTAAATATTATAATGCATATGACAATTTACAAATAAAACCTCCGAATTGGGTAAATTGCATAAAAGTCCAAAATGTGCATATAATTGCATAACTTGCACAAACAACATCCAAATTGGACCAAACTTGAAACTTAATCTTGTATCATGATTTCAAATCACCTCACATTGTTATATTAAGGTTTATAATACTTAATTGTGGTAGTTAAGCTTGTTCAATACATTAAGTAAGGTTTGGGGCCTTACACTTCTAACATGGATTTATTTACCATTGTTCCACTTAAGCGGTGATTTTACATTTTAGATCCTTAAATAATATTTCACCAAGATATTTGTGCATAAACCCTTCCATTGGTATAATTGTTTAACAAATGTTCCCCAAACCACTATGAATTCCACAATTTAAGCATAAAGGCCAAAAAGGATAGAAATGATACAAAAATATTGGGAAAGGGCCAAAAAGAGAATATGTCAAAGTTTCGGTATGTTACAACACTCCACCCCTTAAAGAGGATTTTTTCCTTGAAATCTCAAGCAAAGTGAGAAGGGTGATTATGCAACTTATCGCCACTAAACTCCTAGGTTCAACCTATTAACTTCCACCAAAACTTTTACTAACTGAAACTCCTTGTTTTTCAACTTCTTAACTTGGGAGTTCAGAATCTTCTCAAGCAACTCCACATAAGTCATGTTCTCATGGATCACCTAAAGGTTCCACTTTTTCTATTTCTTTTTAAAATGTTTGTCTTATTAGAATTATATTCATTACGATATCACATTATCATTATTATTCGTTTAATTGTGCCATGTCATATTTACTTTGTTTCCAAAAGAGTTATATTTCATTATTATGCACAAACCCAATATATTTCTTGTGTATCTCATTAGAAATTTTAGCACAACTAGAGTTATACTAAATTATCTTAATATGCATTATTATATATGACCATTATCTTTAATAATTGGGATTTAGACTCCATTATCAATTGTATCATATTATTTTGTATGAAATAGGACACTTTATCCAATTTGTTATAATTAATCCAAATAATGTCACATTAATTACTTATATGTATATTAGACATTTTTACTTTGTCATTCTTTCTCACATTAATGTCATCATTAATCATTCTCTCATATTTATTCACTTCTTATTATTGATTATGAACATTTGTGTGAATCAATCACTTCTTATCCATATTGAAGTTATTATACATATTTTAATGATCAAGAAGGGACATATTACATACCAATGATTTGATTCACATACGAAGTCATTAGGTGATTAATTAGGTGTGTATTAGAGAACACGGTGATATGCATTTCATATTGATGACCTAATTAATCAATGATTTATGTGTATTAAAGTATGTTATCTGAGTATGACACCTAGTGACACTAATGTATCATGAATGTCATTAAGGATGTATAGGTTAAGGTTATATGATTAAAACTTAGGGTTTAGGTTAACATGATCATTATTCTTCACCTATACCTTCTTAGGATGCATTAAGTCCAAGGTTAGATTACAATTATCTTTCCCATAATATCATTAGGGTTTATTGGTTTATGACATGGGCAACATCATGCTTATCCATTGTTAGTATTAAAATGTGAGTTACTCTTATTATGTGCATTATATATTCATTAGGGTTCAAACATATGAACTATTCATTAGATGATCATTATATGTTCTTTTGGATACCAATAAACATGTGGTTACAACTATAACTTGTTTGGTCAAAACTAAGGATTCAAGCACACTAACTTCCTAATTAGGGAGTTAAGGTTTCTAAAGTTAGAGTAGCTAGATTTTAGTATGTTACATGACTCCATCCCCTTGGAAAAGATTTCATCATCAAAATCTAACTAACCAAACATCATCAAATCAACTACTCTCCAGCCCTAAAAAGGTTTGACCTACCATGCCAAAATAATCTAGAGGTAAAAGGGTGAGTCTAACTTAACCATATACAAGATCCATCACGCTCTACTGTGCACTCTAATTGCTTACTAAACACCAAAATACAAAGTCTAGGTTCTAGGGATAACTATCCAAACATGTGGTTCTATGGGTCATAAGGGAATTATATTGGGTATCCATCCTCAAATAAGTCATCACACCTGGGAGACTAGTTCAGCATATTAGGGTCTCTAAAGATAAATCATATAGATGTCTAAGGCTACTATTTCCTAAAAGCATGTTATTTTAGACAATTCATATCAGCTCAAGCCAGGCTGGTATCATATGGATTCGAGAGTCCTCGTAAACCAATCTAGTGGTGCAGAGGAAAATCTTTCCAGCCCCCAAACCTTGATCCTTTATAGACACTTTTGCTTTCAACTTCATGTCCTAGTAGCTACCTAAAGGCCAAGTTAAACAACCTCAAGTTACTATGGTTACTTATGCATATTTTAGTTGAAAGTATTTTAGAGATCTATTCATCATTATTATAATGTGAAACTATAGGATCCTAAATCAACCCTTCATCATCTATTGATCAACTATAGGTCAAACATGTCACTTAAAGGTGAGGCAAGGATTCTAACTAGAGAGACAAAATTGAAATAGTCAGATCTCGACTACCATGGGCTTTGATACCATGTTGTAAGGAGGCGGGATCACCCCCTTACTACAATTTTTTTTTGAAGAATTAACATCCATTCCCACACACTCAAAGGTATGTTGGAATAGGTATAAATTTTCCAAATTTATTATAATGGTATGCAAGAGACCAAAGTGTAGCAGCTGAACAAAAATAACTGACTATATTCAACTTTCATAAAAGATTACACAAGTACATCAAAATCTCCCATTAGGGTTTACAACAAGATACAAAAAAAGGATCTAGAAAGAGGGAAGTCTAAACTACTTCAAATCTGTCTCCAAACAACATCTCCAAGAGATAGGTCCATGTTGGAAGCTATGTTCTCCTTGTTCATGTTTAACACCTCGATCTAAACCTGGGTGGTTGGCAAATCACCCAGCAAGAGGGAAAGAAAATAAGGCATGTGTCTAATAATGAAAAAGAACAATACATAAGGAATAACATGAATGTAAAGGCTTAGATTTCATCATAAGATGAAGAGAACAAGAGTATGAGGCATAATCAAAATAGATGTGCTCCATGACATTAAAATAGTAAAGGAATTGCATGCATGATTAATATTGACTACATTAACTAAGTAGGGTTGAGGCACCTACCATACCTCAACCTATAGGTGAGGGGAGAATTAATACATTCCCAGTCACTACACATATTTTTATGGGGGAGAATAAGACATTCCCTAGTGTGAATTAATACATGCCCTATTTATGGGTGGTTGTACATAAGTACCACTACTAGCTAAATAGTCATGCTAGAAAAGAAATCATGGAAAGTTAAAGTATCATATAAATTAGAACATAATAGTAGGGTACAAGACCTAAGAAAAAGAATAGCATTACCAATTTTGAGGCAATTTAACCAAAGAATCATGAAAAGAGGAAACAGGGTTCATTAAAACCTAATTAGGGAATATAGGGTTTGGTTTGCAAATATCCCAACTTAAGGTGTAATAAATGCACATACCACTCTTACTCATATCAATTACTAACTTTTGCCACTTTAATTGAGTCCAAGTTCCACTTTGCCTATTTTCAATGTATTAACATGTATTAGATTACATAGTGCACATTAATGTATAGAAACCCTAATTTTAGACCTTTTTATAAAAACTCGGATTTAGACTCTTAAAACATCACCAATAAACTTATTAAGTTATCCTGATCATGAAAACATATTTTTATGTTAATTTTGGAGTTATGATGATTAAGATGTAGGATTTTATGCATTAAATTCATTTTACAAAAATCACCCTCCTCCAAACAATTAAATAAGACCTTGAAAATATTTTTATTATATAGATATTAATTTTATAATTTCAAAACATATTTATTTGTCAAATTTGGATAAGCGGGTTAAAAGATATGAATTTTTCAATATTGGCAAATAGGAAATTGCCACATCATCAAACTGATCGAGATAATTGAAGAGAGAGGGAGAGGGAGAAAACACAATTTGACCTAGGATTAGGTTTGAAGTTACATAGGTAACAAAACTAGAGCTTCTAGAGAAAGTAAAACGTCAAGAAACTAAAACCCTAGAAGAACATGGTAAATAGAGATAGAGATCATCGATTTTAAACATAGAAGCATGAGTTTTAAGCATGTAGTAAGAAATATATGAGAAGGGGGTTAAAAAAACTTGCCTCTAGGAAGTTAGGAAGGTCCAAACAGCAAGGATCTTGAGATTTAGAAGGTCTAGTTTCTCCAAGCCTCCTTTCTTGAGAAAAGATCACCTTCTCCACTTTAGAGGTGCAAACCCTACCAAAAGAGCATGGAGATGAGATGTTTTAGGGCTCTAGGTGGTGTTTTACCATGGAAGGTCATGGTTAAAACTTGGAATAAGGTGGGAGGAATACTAACATCATGAAAATAGGGAAGGAAAGGGGGATACTTACTAGTTTTGGTCAAAATCACCAAGGAGGAGCTTAAGAAATCCTAAATAGAGAAATTTGGAACCCTAGGAGCCTTCTTCACCATGGTAGGCACCCTCTTTACCTTGGGACAGAAACCTCATGGCCAAACATAGAAGGGATGATGCTCTAATCTAGGTGAAAGAAAATGAGAGGATTTCTTCTTAGATTGGGAGGTGGGAAGGGGTAGGCATGGCTTTATAAAGAAGGGGGCAAGCATGAGGTGTCTATGGGACTTTCCATGTGTCCCTAGCCTAGAGCTTCATGGCCATGCAAGAGGATAGCTGATAGAGACTTCTTGTATATAAAAATTCGGTCCTAAAAGCCCATGGATACTTCTATGTCATCCCCACCATCCTTCAAATAAAGAAATAACCCCATTGGTTGATAGCTTTTAAAGATAATCTCGTTTATAAAGAGGGTAATCCCTATAATGCCCTTGGAAAGTAACACCTTCAAACCAAGGTGCAACTAGGTTCCCCATGGTTCAAAAATTAGATAATGGTAAGGGAATATCTAAATATTACAATGTACTTGACAATTTACAAAAAAAACCTCCAAATTGGGTAAATTGTATAGAAGTCCAAAATGTGCATATAATTGCATAACTTGCACAAACACCATCCAAATTGGACCAAACTTGAAACTTAATCTTGTCTCATGATTTCAAAACACCTCAAAATGTTAGATTAAATTTTAGAGTACTTAATTATGGTGGTTAAGCTTGTTCAATACATTAAGTAAGGTTTGAGGCCTTACACTTCTAACATGGATTTATTTACCATTGTTCCACTTAAGCGGCGATTTTACATTTTAGATCCTTAGATAAGATTTCATCACGGTATTTGTTCATAAACCCTTCCATTGGTATAATTATTGAACGAATGTTCACCAAACCACTATAAATTCCACAATTTAAGCATCAAGGCCAAAAAGGATAGAAAGGATACGAAAATATTGGGAAAGGGCCGAAAAGAGAATATGTCAAAGTTTTGTATGTTACATTGTTTCTATAGAACATTCCTCTCTCCTCTTTCTCCAGGTAAGTACACATTTGGTGTTCAGAACCCCTCTCTTGGATGCTCCTCCTCATACTTCGTTATCACCTCAGAAAAGTTCTCCGGTGGTGCCAAATCCATGATCAGGTAGGGTTGAGCATCGGACCGGGTCGGCCCGACCCAGCCCGCTACCCGGCCCGTCAAACCCGACCCAGATCAGACCCTGATATTCTAAATGGGTGGGCTGGGCCGGCATTTTAGGCCCATTTTCTTATCTGGGCCGGGCTCGGGCCACCATAAACCCAGACCCAAAACCCAGTACCCGACCTGCATAAATAATCTATATCATATAATATAAATACACAAATATGTATACAAACTTCTTTTTTCCATAATAGGATCCTTCGTCTAATGATTGATATAATCAGCCAACTCCCCCTATACTAATAGTTGGTTATAATAACAAGTCTAATAGCTGATCGATACGAATCAACAACTAGAAACAACATTGTGGATTATTAATTTGTCTGCTCATTCATATTATGTTCAACCTTCACACAAAGCACCACCATTCCTAACACAATGACATTCTAAAATTTAATAAATATGTCTACAACAAATGTCTTTCTACTTATATACAAATTCAACATTGATTGTAAATCAAACACGTCATTTTGATGAAACCTATTGTTAGACGGGCTGGCCGAAGCCCAGCCCAAAACCCAGATTTTTTATACGGGTCGGGTACGGGCTCATCTTTCTTAAAACATTTCAGGCCAAAACCCGACCCGTGGCCCGCATAATAATATGGATATCGATCCGAGCCTGCCAAAACCCGGGGTGACCCGGCCCGATGCTCATCCCTACAGATCAGGGAGTGAGTGTGGTATGGCAGCTCCAAGGTGATTCTAGGGTAACCAGGATTTAGAACATAAAAGATTTTACTATCTTTGAGGGAGATCATTTGGGACCTAGCAAGGTAATTTAGATCAACATATTTGCTTCCTTCTACCTTAGTAAACCCATCTTGATTGCAACCCACTGCCTTTCCCATTATGGTGATAATCCCCCCATGATGAATGGATTTTTACTCTTAGAGAGGATTGTCTTCAGGTGGTCAATCACCATGTCTCCAATGTTTACAAATCCCTTACTTTCTATTGTGCCCATCACATGCAAAACTTTTTTTAAACAACAACCTTGATTATCATAACGGCCAAACATAGTGTTTTCTAGGACCTTCTATAGGTATCTCATGAAGGGATTTTAGATCTTATTGGTCTTGGATTTTCCTATAGAAAAAGTTACTTGCCCAGTAAAAGCCTTCCACATCTTGGAGTAATCCGCCTTCCCATTCTTGTCAAGCCTTCCCTCATCGAACCTCTTTGTCGTTTCTAGATTGGGGGCAAAGATAGCATTGATTTGGGAAACCTTGAACACATGTGTTGAGCTATTCAGCTTGAACCTGATGGCATCTTCACCTTGGTACATACTTTTTCCAAAGTTGCAAATATTTCACAAGTCAACTCCAAGTAGGTTTCTTCAACCTCAGTTAAGATCTTATAGAGACCGCATCATTTCATTTTGTCCTGATACTCATAGTTGATCCCTAGAGCTTGCATGGTAGCCATACATGCATACCTAGTGGGAATCACCCTCCTTGTCAAGCACTCAGGGTGGAGGGGTCTTGAGATCACTTTCCTTGTTGTGCCTCTCCCATAAGCACTCTCTTCAGGTTGCTTCCCAAACCAGTTCATTTTGTCCTCCTCCAATTTGGACAAAAAGTCCACTAGCTCATCTTCCATCTCCTTTCTCTTTGTGTCTTCTACCTCCTCCTCCTCGTATGTGTGTGACCCTGAACTTGTCTCTAAGTTCAAGGGCACCATATAGACCGGTGCATCCTCGGCCTCTTCCTCAATCACCAATCACCACCTAATGGGTTGTTGAGTGGTGTGTGGTTGTACTGATGACATGGAGCATCTAGCCAGAGTCAGGTGTAGCGGTCGTAAAGATGACGCATCAGTGGCCTTCTTAGCCCTCCTCTCTTGGATCAGTGTGTCGATGTCCATCAAATCGATAATATTTTCCAACTCTTCTTCTTTCTGCTCCCCTTCTTCGTCAGGGTTGTTGTAGCTAGGATCAGACGTATGGCCATTGGAGGAGGAGCGGTGGTGTGATGCACTCATCAATGTCGGCCGTAAGAGTGATTGCAAAATCAAATTTGACGATGACGATGAACTATGGGACTGATGTGACAAATTGGAGGCCTAGTTGGAGTGGCTTTTGCCTTTGGTGAGGATGTCCATCATCTTCTCTACCCCCCCTTCCCGATTTCCTTGCCCATTTTGTTCATCTTTTCCAAGATCTTTGGTGAAAAAAGAGCAAGAATAGCACCAAATGTACTTCTGGGCTGTAGGGGTGGATTCTCCTTGGAGATGGAGAAATAGATGGTGATGGAGGGTGGAAAACGAAGCTTTAGGTTAGGGAAGATGATTGGGGACCAAGGGGAACTCAAATTCAGAGTTTGGAAGCAAGAGGAGGTGATTTGGGGTTGATTGGAACTCACCCTAGTCACCACTCGTGCGGAACGACGGTGTTCTATCGTGAAAAATGCACTTTGGGTCGTCCTGGGTTGGGAAAAATCGAGCACATTAAGTACGGGGCCCGGGCCAGCATGGTTGTTCTGGCGAGGTGACAACACGGCTGTGGTGGCTAGCACGGTCGTGTTGCCCGTACCCAAAACTTAAAAAATACCTATTAAAATGCACAAAGCCAGCACGGTCGTTCCATGGCAGCACGGACGTGCTAGGTCTTCCAAGTTCAAAAATCTTCAAAATTCATCAAATCATTCTATCATTCATTCTCCAATCATTTTAATTGACCCATTTGATGTTATATCAATCATTTTGCACTAAATTTTGTTTCCTCTCTCAACTTTCACCTGTCTTGTTGAACATTGTCATAAGCTTCATGTTGCATCTCCTCTAATTCATTCAGCTAAAACTTTCTCTTCATCCCGACATTCTCTCCATTAAAGTACATGACTTTCAAAGCCCATAATGCCTTATGTTGCATCTCAACTAGTAGATGGCAACTTTTACCATACACAATCTTGAATGGTGTGGTACCAATCAGGGCTTTGTATGTATTCCTATAAGCCCATAAAGCCTCATTGAGATGTAATGACCAATCCTTGCAGTCCGGTCTCACCGTCTTTTCTAGAATGAGCTTTATCTCCTGATTGGATAGCTCAACTTGACCACTTGTTTGGGGTGGTAAGGAGTATCCACACGATGATTCACTCTGTGTTTCTTAAGCAAGCATTCAAAATACAATGGATGAAGTGACTTCCTCCATCACTAATCATTGGTCTTGGAATACCAAACTGGATAAAGATATTTGATTTCACGAAGTCACACACCACTTTGTGATCATTTATCCTTGTAGCAACAGCCTCAATCTACTTTGACACATAATCAACGACCACTAAAATGTAGACATATCTAAAGGAGGGAGGAAAAGGACCCATGAAGTCAATCCCCCAAACATCAAACACCTCCACCACAAGAATGGGTGATAGAGGCATCATGTCCCTCTTTGAGATAGTGCCTACCTTTTGGCACTTCAAACAACACTTGCAAAATTCATCAGAGTCTTTAAACAAGGTAGGCCAATAGAATCCACTTTGGAGAACCTTGGCAGCCGTACGTTTCCCACCAAAATGGCCTCCACATACCCCAAAATGACACATAGATAAAATTTCTAGCTACTCCATCTCTGGAACACATCTCCTAATAAGTTGGTCGGGGCAATATTTGAAAAGATGAGGATCATCCCAAATATAATTTTTGACCATAGTAAATAACATTTTACTTTCCTCCCTTGTCTATGTGCTTGGTATCCTTCCACTAGCTAAGAAGTTAGCTATGTGTTTATATCATGGCCTTTGAGTGGATGAGAGTAGGAAGAGTTTCTCATGTGGCATTGTTTCTTTGATTTTACTGGTATCATCAAAGGGTGCTTCAATTCGGGAGAGATGGTCGGCAATTGAATTTTCCACTCCCTTCTTGTCCACAATCTCAATATCAAATTCTTGAAGCAACAAAATCCACCAGATCAACCTTGGCTTTTCATCTTTCTTTGCCATGAGATTATTCAATGCGGCATGGTCTGTGTATATCACTACTTTGTTTTGTAAAAGATATGATCGAAACTTGTCAAGAGAAAAGATAACCGCAAGAAACTCTTTTTCTATAGTTGTGTAGTTCCTTTGTGCTTTGTCTAGAGTCTTGCTAGCATAATAGATGGTGTGCAGAATCTGGCCAATTCTTTGGCCCAACACAACAACCACTACCTTGTCGGATGCATCAATCATGATCTCAAATGGAAAAGAGAAGGCTGGGGGCTACATTATAGGAGTAGAAATGAGCTTTTCCTTAAAATGGTTGAAGGCTTCAACACATTTTTCATCAAAGTGAAATTCAACATCTTTTTCCAACAAATGATAGAGAGGTCTTGAGATCTTACTAAAATCCTTGATGAAGTGATGATAGAACCATGCATGTCCCAAAAAAGACCAGACATGTCTTATGGTAGAAGGAATGGTAAGAGTAGAAATGAGGCTCAACTTGGCCATGTCAACCTCAATACTGTATTTTGAAACCTGATGGCCCAGAACTATGCCTTCGAGAACCATGAAATGGCTCTTTTCCCAAGATAGCATGAGGTGAACCTTGACACATATCTCAAGAACGGTAGCCAAGTGGAGCAAACACTCATCAAAGGTTTTACCAAAAACTAAGAAATCATCCATAAACACTTCAAGTGACAAATCAAGCATGTCGATGAAGATTGAGGTCACACATCTCTAAAAAGTGGAAGGGGCATTACACAACCCAAATGGCATTCTTCGGTAAGCAAAAGTATCACTAGGGTAAGTGAATGTTGTCTTTTCTTGGTCCACAAGATGCACAACAATCTGGAAGTACCTACAGAATCCATCAAGAAAGCAATAGAAACTTTGCCCTACCAACCTCTCTAGAATCTGATCAAGAAATGGAAGGGGATAGTGGTCCTTATTATTCTTCTCATTGAGCTTTATGTAGTCTACACACATTCTCCATTTGTACTATTCTCTAACCAACATCATCTCACCATCAACATTATCTACCAATGTGATCCCGCCTTTCTTTGGTATAGCCCTGGATGGGACTCACCTATGTGCTATCAGAAATCGGATAAATAATCCTAGCATCTAACAACTTCATGGCCTCTTGGGTCACAACTTCCTTCAATTTTGGGTTCAACCACCTTTGCATTTGGCGGGTTGGCCTTGCATCATCCTCCAAATAGATCCTATGCACACAAATTGAGGGGTCAATACCCCTCAAATCAGCAATGGACCATCCAATGGCCCCAATATTCTTCTTTAGGACTTTCATCAATGCCTCTTCGTGTTCCAGAGAGAGAATGGAAGAAATGATCACCGAGAGGGTGTCATTGGAGCCTAGAAATGCATAGTTCAATCCTTCGGGGAGTAATTTGAGCTCAAGAGTTGGAGGTTCTTCAAGAGAGTTATTCAATGGCTCAAAAATTGATGGGAGGTCCTCGCTTGCAGTCACCAAGGCTAGCTCATTCACTTCATACTCTTCATCATCATCATTGGGGAACTCAACAATGGGCTCTAAACCTCTAACTTGAGTGGCAGTCTGAATCCAAACAGGTAGGCACTCCTCCACAATATCATCAAGACATTCAACAAGATAACAATCTTCCTTTTTTACACCTATCACCTCAGTTGTAGTTGAAGACTTGAAGATGTTTAATTGGATCTTCATGTGCATAAATATCACATACATGGTCTCAGTTCTCACGTGAATCACTGTGTCAGTTGTAGCTAAGAAGGGCCTTCCTAATATGATAGGTACTCTTCTTGTATCCTTTTCCATATCTAGCACAATGAAGTCAGCGAGGAAGAATGTAGAAGTCTAATCATCATGTCTGACTAGCACATCATCAACACACCCCCTAGTCATCTTCACTCATCAGTCTTCCAACTGTAAAGTGCAATGAGTTGGACCCAATTGTCCCATTTGGAGCTCAGCAAGCACATCATATGGCATCAAGTTCACACTAGAACCCAAATCTAGAAGGGCTTAGTCTATGCGGTGTGCTCCAATGTAACATGAAATGATGGGAGCACCGAGTTCTTTCCTCTTTCTTGGCATGGTGTGTTGTAGAATTTAGATCACTTGCTTAGTGAGCTTGACCTTCTTGGGCATTCTGCCCATTGTTTTCCTTTTAAAAGTGCAAAAATCTTTTAGAATTTTTTCATAGGAAGAGATTTTCTTGACCACATCAAGAATAGGAATGTTTATCTTCACTTGTTTGAAATTTTCCATGATATCTTCAGTATGTTTCTTCTTTATTCTCTCAACATAAGGCTCCTTAAGAGCATTAGGAAATGGGGGGAATTGGGCTCCCAAACGGCTCGGATCAATAGAATCATCAACTGGAATCACGGGAATCACGGTATCACTGCTCAGTATCACAATATCAACTCTAGTTTCTGTCACAATATTATCACTCTAGATCTTAGTATCAAACTGTTTGATCACAGTATCACTTCTATCCTCATTGGTTTCACCATCAACAATAGTATCATGGGGCTACTCTAAAGTCTAGCCACTCCTCAAAATCTTCACCTCCTTCACATGCTCATGGGCAGAGGAGGAGGAAGATTGTGGATTTGGATGTGACTTTTGAGGTGGTGGTGGTCTTTGGTGGGGTGAGTTGGGATTTTGAAGGATGAATTATGGATGTGGTTGTTGTTGTGGTTGTGGTTGTTGTGGATGGGGGTGATATTGTGGAGGGGTTTTTTGGAATGAATAAGGTGGAGGTGGATTATATTGATAGTTGAGAGAATCTTGAGGAGGTGGTGGAGCATATAAATTTGGTGGTACTTGATATGAAGGTGGAGCATATGAACTTTGAGCATTTCCCATGAAAGTTCCATCATTGTTTGGATTTGGCATTGGTTGGGATGGGAGCCTTCCCTCCTCCCTCCTAGAAAGTGAAAGTGGTATTTGGTTCAATCTTTTACTCAAGATAGCTAATGGACTGCCCATGAGAGGACAAATCTTTCTTTACCTCATCCAAACTTCTCAATCTTCCAAGCACTTCATCTTCAAATTTTGAGTTATACCTTGGCCTTGGCTGCCCTTGGCCTTGACCGTCTTCATTTTGTTGTTTCCATAAAAAATTAGTATGGTTTCTCCACTCGGGAGTGTGAGTGTTGGACATTGGACCTTGGTTGTTCTGGTTGCCAAAAGAGTGCAAAGAATGAACTTCCTCTTCTTGAGATCCA
Organism: Alisma plantago-aquatica; assembly: GCA_963693085.1. NCBI lineage: Eukaryota > Viridiplantae > Streptophyta > Magnoliopsida > Alismatales > Alismataceae > Alisma > Alisma plantago-aquatica. Next base: position 781,843,604 of record OY856411.1, on the reverse strand, counting down.
ACCACCATGGTGGATTGATTAGAAGAACCAGTAGCTTAGCTCTTCATCGTATTCATCATGGCTGCCATCATCTTCATCATGTTGAGGTTGGCAGTGGTCTGGGTTGGAGCTATGGGAGGAGGTGGAGGGGTGTAGTTCCAGCTACACCATTCCCCTTTAGAAGAAACCTGATGGTGAGAATTTTCAACAAGGTGTTCAAACAATGGCCACGAATTCTGAGGTGGCTTCGCCATGAATGTGCCTCCACATGATGAGTCTACATTGTTCTGGCTTAACTCTTCAAGTCCGGTGTAGAAAGCTTGGACCAGCTACCACAAAGGTACCTTGTGATGAGGGCAGTCACACAGGAGCTTATGGAATCTTTCCCATGCCTCGTAGAAAGGTTCATTTTCCTTTTGGTTGAAGGTGGTGATACATCTTTGCATGTGATTCATCTCAAAAATTGGAAAGAACTTCTTGAGAAACTCATTTTTGACTGCATTCCATGTCACCAGCTCTGTATTTGAGATGTATCATTCTTTAGCCTTTTCCTTTAGAGAGAAAGAGAAGAGAGTCATTCAGATCGAGTCATCGGTGGTAGTGGGGGTGTAGAAGGTGGAACAAGTCTCAAGAAAGGCATTGATATGATGGTAGGGATGTTCATTCTCCGTCCCATAGTAGGTAGGGAGGAGTCTAAGGAGTGAGGGTGGAATGGAGAACTATTGACCCTACATTTGGTCAACAAGGGTGGCAATGGGAGAATTGTAGTTCCTCGGGGTGAAATACTCATACAGTGGGTGGGTGGGCTACAGTGGTTGAGCATTTCCATGATGTTTGTTTTCTGCCATGTCGGCTGCTTGGTGTTTCTTGCGGCAGCTTTGGCATCTCCTCCTACATATCTCGAGGTCATACAACATCGAGTCAGTACAATTAGAACGTGTATGGTGCATGCAAAAATGTCACATGCACAATACACAAACAAATAACCAAAAACCAAGTTAGAATGGTAGTATGTAAAAGTGAACAAAGAATAAAGAATAGAAATGATGAGGGCAGTAGGAAAGGCTAAGCTACACTAACTAGCTAGGTTGAGTGCCTCTATCCATGGAAACGACACCAAAAAGCTTGGTGTGGTTTTGCATGCACGTATAGTCTTTTGAATTTATAAGGTTCCCCTAACTAGGTTTACTCACAACACTAAAATATGCTCCCGCAAGCGCACATGGTCATGTTATAGCATAGGTGAGAGGCAAGCAAAGGGGGTCGAACCACACGGATAGAGGGGCCACTAGAGCTTATTTGGTGTTGGCTACATTCCTAAAGCAGAGATTAGGGTTGAAGGGTTTGATTACACTAAGCAAGAAAGCAAGTAAAGGCAATATGAAAACTAGATTACCAAAAACTAGATTATCCTAGGCAAGTTAGATCTAAGCAACTAGATTAAGCAAGAAACTAAGCAAGAGGAAGATGATCTACACTACTCTAGTAAGACAATTAGCAACTAAGAACCAAGCTAAACACTAAAAGAAAGCAAGAATCTAGGTTAACCCTAACTAGCAAGACTAGGTAATTAGCTAGAAGAAACAAAGGCAATTAAGCTAAAATAGCATTAACAAGCAAGAAGGCTAAGGTGGGTTTCAAGCAATGGATTAGGTAGGTGGGCCATTTGGGAATGTGATTTGATATTAGTTGAGGGTTGTCAACATGACATGAAATTATAACAAATCAATCTAGATTACCAAACCAAACAACAAGGCAAGTGCAATTAGAATGTACCCAATACTACTAGTTGGAGAGCTAGGGTCAGGTGAAATTCTAGTAGGACTTGTCAAGTCTAGGTTTCTAGGGTAAGTGGTATTAGGGCAATTGAGAGCCAAGGGTAGGAATGGGAGTAGATATGAGGGTTTTTCACCTCATGCTACTAGCCATCTAGCATTTAGAAAACTCTAGGCAATTGCACTAATCACACTTACACTAGCTACTTAGATCTCACACTCACCTGTAGAAGGAGGGATATGTATGTAGGAACAAAGGGGTCTAGCTAGGGATCCACTAATTGTACCTAGGAGCCATTCCTAAGATTGTTATATACACTCCAATTCCTCTTAGAAGCTAAGTGTCATTAAACATCACAAAGCAAGCAATTTATGTTTAAGAGCAAAAACTACATGCAAGATAATGGGAAATGAGATAGAAGCAAAGGCAGTCAATATAGAATGAAATTATGTTCATTACAAATTATTCTCCCCCAACATGATATCAAAGTCACAGTTTAACCCCAAACAGCCCACCACTAGGGGTGTAGCTAGACATAATCAAAGAAAAGGCAAAAGAAAGGGGAATAAGGGGATATGACTCCATGGAGCTCGAAGTATGTCTTCTTTCTTCACCTCCTAGCTACTGTAGGGAAAACTCCTTCCTCCAAGGTGGATGATGGGCATGAAAATGGAGGGGTTTATGGTAGAAAACCTAGAAAACTAGGTTTCTATGGTGGAAATGGTGGGTGGAGAGCATAAATGTAAAGGGATTGCAATGAATGCTCAAGAGTGGGTGGAGAGGAGTAATGGTTGATAACCAAGTGTTGTGGCCACCATCCATGTATATATAGGTGGTGGTGGAAGCACTAGGGTAAGTAGGGGCATTGTTGAAAAAATAGTGCAGAAAATGGTAGGGTTTTAGTGGTAGCATGGTCGTGATGGGCAGTAGGGCCATGTCAGGTAGAGGTGGGAATGGTCGTGGTGGTGTGGAACAATCATTCCAAGAAAGTGGAAAAATCACAGGTTGAAGTGGTGAAATGGAGGCTAGTAGCACGGCCGTGCTGGGTAGAACAGTTGTGCTGGGTAGCACAGATGTGGTGGTGGAGTTGGAGGGGAGGTCGTTCCCTTTAGAATGCTCATTCTGTCTTCATCTAGCATAGCTATTTTGGGGGCTTCATGGAACGAACGTGCTAGGTAGCACGGTCGTGGTGGTAGAGTTGTTGTAGCTTGCAATTTTCTTAGATTTCCATGTAACTTGCGCATTAGCCAGCACAGGCGTTCCTTGGTACCACGACCGTGCTGGGGTTTTTAGTAGAAAAACTAACTTCAATCTTCATGATCAAAGGACTTCTTTGCTTGATGTCGAACCTTAGCCATTAGGGGTAGGTTGAGGGAGCTTTGGGGGCTTCTTTGGACCCCTCCATGAGTGAAGGAACCATAGAACTCCTTCCTTCTCTCTCATCCAACCAAATCATGGTCCAAGTACCTAAAAATTATGTAAAGAACATCATAAGTCCATTTGACAATAATACTCATATTGTGGAATTTAACTTGCATTCTACTATGTTTAGATGTGAGTAAAGTACAAAATGGCACAAGATGGAGCCCTAAAATAGGGCTGCATCACAAGGTTAGGTTTACACAACTAGTAGAGGGAAAACATACTCACATGATGTTCATTCAAGTAAGCTCAATAAGTATAGCATACCCTAGAGTTAGGGTTAGGGTTTCATAGATAGCCGATTAGGGTTTCCATGTCATTAATCATCATTAAACTAGAGACATACCATCTCTCACTTTCTTGGAGCACTTTTAGTGTTAATCATCATTATTACTAATATGATTAATCAATTATCCAAATAGCATTGTGTATCATCCATCACTTACAAGCACATGTGTAGCAACCTACTAGGTAAACATATGTGTAGTGTAACATACTAGATCTCGGATCCTACCCTAGAAGTTGGCATTTTGGACTTAACCAAACAAGGTTGAAGGTTAGACCTAAATAGATGTTTAGTATAACCCAATGAGTTAATGCATGTATATATCACTTAATGCAACCTAATGTTCAAACATTAATCTTAGGTTTATAATGGATACATAAAATATGCCACATAACTCATTTTGGTGGTAATATGAAGATAAGAAACTTAATTGGATGAATAATTTAGATAATGGGACGTTAATGGACCATATGACATATCTCATAAAAAGAAGTCTCAAAAGTGGAAACAAACTTAAAATTCAAAATCTACATATCAAAATTAGCCTACATGTCAAATTTCATCTAATTTGGACCACCTTGAAATATTAGGATAAGTTTTGGAGAGAGAAAATGAGTAAAAAGCATAAGTAATGAATAATGTGATTATATAACTTCAAATACGGAATTAATGGCAAATTCATATTCAACACATCAAAGATAACTTGTGGATGAAGTTTGGTCCAATTTGGATGTTGTTTGTGCAAGTTATGCAATTTTTGGTACATTATGGACTTTTTAGCAATTTACCCGATTGGGAGGTTTTCTTTGCAAACCATTCTGGAGTTTTTGAACCATAGGGGGGCTAGTTGCACCTTGGTTTGAAGGTGTTTCTTTCCAAGGGCATTTTAGGGATTACCCTCTTTATAAATGAGCTTATCTTTAGAAGCTATCAACCAATGGGGTTATTTCTTTAATTGGAGGTCGGTTGGGATGGCTTATAAGTGTCCATAAACCAATATTTGATATTCAAGAAGCCTCTATGAGTTGTCCTCTTACATGGCCATGAAATTCCTAGGCTAAGGACACATGGAAAGCTCCATGGACACCTCATGCTTGATTTCTTCCTTATCCATAAAGGTTTGCATGTCCATAGGCACCCTTAGCATTGGACACATAGAAAGTAACTTGACACTGCTTGACTTCTTCCTTATCCATAAAGGCTTGCATTTCCATGGACACCCTTATACATGACACATGTAAAGTCTCATAGAAACCTCATACTTGACCTCTTTCTTTATATAGCCATATCTACCCCTTCCCAACTCCAAATTCAAAAACTCTTGCTCTTCTTTCTTTCCTCTAGCTTAGATCATAACTCCTACTCTGTTTGGTCATGAAGGTGTTGTCCCAAGGTAAAAGAAGGTGCCTACCTTGGTGAAGAAGGCTCCTAGAGTTCCAAATTTGCTCTGTTTGGGTTTCTAAAGCTTCTCCTTGGTAATTTCAACCAAAACTAATAAGTTTTCTCCTTTCCTTCCCTATTTTCATGTTTTTAGTCTTCCTTCCACCTTCCTCCAGGTTGGAACCCTAGTCTTCCATGGTGAAAACCCACCTAGAGCCCATAAACACCCCATCTCCATGTTCTTTTGTTAGGATTTTTCACCGCTAAAGTGGCTTCTTGCTCGAGATAGGAGCTTTGTTGGAGAAACCAACCTCTCTAAGCTTGGGAACCTTACTTATTGGACCTATCCACCTTCCCTAGTAGTTCTTTGGAGGCCTAGGCATGGATCTAGGACTGACTTGGACTATTTAGACTCTGAAGTTAAGGTATGATTGCATCCCACATTATTTCTATATTGAGCAATTTCAAATTCTTCACTTTAAATGTATGATGTATCCCCTATTATTCTATATTGATCAATTCACCTATGCTTATTCATACTCTTTGTCCTATGAACATTAGCCTATACACAATGTCTTTTGTTTTGCAAATCATGGTTCATGTGAACTACCTTATTTTATATTCATCGTGTGATCATGGATAGTCTTTTGAACTCTTATCTTATTCTTTGCTCATGATGGAAGTCTAAAAGATGACATGTGATGTATTTTGCCCACTTATGAGGTGGATGTATATGTTGGTCAGTGATGTGGTGACTAGTATATATATAAGGACTATACTTTCTACTTGCCTCTACATCTAACATGCTATGTGATTCAGTAGCACTAGAGTAGTGTAATTGCATTGGTTTTTATGGCAGATGTGTTATTTCCTGCCGAGCAGATGTGATATTTCATGCTCTTTTGGGATGGAAAGGAACCTCATGCCCAGGGCAAGATGTGTGATTATTGACCCATGTTTTATATATTTGGGAGATTGGCATTATTCCTTTCTCTATCAGGTTTCAAGTTTATGAGACTTGTCCACCTTTGTGTTTATATTATTTTAGGGCTATGTTTATCTCACATGCATGCAAGTTGATGATATGGGATGTGTGCCCTAATTCTTTACATGTTCTTGTGTGGCACAATCTTTATGTTTTATTAATGGAAAGTATTCTTTTGTTATCATATGAATTCAATTCCTTTTCTCTTAATACCCATTTGGGTGGTCCTTATCCTTTCTATGGGAAGCCTTTTATATTTGATGTCCTTTATTCTATATATTGCTCAATTTCCTATTTAGTATGAACATACTAGCCTTTGCTGATGTCATCTATTTTCTCTTCTTACTGGGGTATGCTTCCAACCCTAGGTGAAGGACTTGGATGATAAGGCATGAATTTTTAGACTATCTTAAGGAGTTAAAGCTTGGAGCAAAGTCATTAGGTTTAGATTTCCCTCTACTCAAATCCTTATGTTGTATCATACATGTAAACCCTTACGGGATATTACAATGTACTTATGTAATAACCTTGTTATAAATTGAATATAGTCAACATTTTTATTCCGTTGTTATACTTTGGTTGTTTTGAATACCATTTATTGAAGTTTGAAAATTTTATACCTATTCTAGCATACATTTGAGTGTGTTTGTAATGGATGTTTTATTCTTCAATTTTTCTTTAGTAAGGGGGTGATCCCGCACTCCTTACAACATAGTATCAGAGCCCATGGTAGACAGAATCTGACTATTTAAATTTTGTATCCCTAGTTAGAATCCTTGCCTTACCTTTAAATGACATGTTTGCCCTAGAGTTGATTAATAGATGATTAAGGGTTTGTTTAGGATCATATAGTTTCACATTAGAATAATGATGAATAGATCCTCAAAATAATTACAAGTAAAAGATGCATAAGTAACCATAGTAACTTGAGATTGTTTAGCATGGCCTTTAGGCAGCTACTAGGACATGAAGTTGAAAGAAAAGGTGTCTAGAAAGGATCAAGGTTTGGGGGCTGGAAAGATTTTCCTCTGCACCACTAGCTTGGTTTACGAGGACTCTCGAATCCATATGATATTGGCTTGGTCTGAGCTGATATGAATTGTTCAAAATAGCATGCTTTTAGGCAATAGTAGCCTTAGACATCTATATGATTTATCTTTAGGGACCCTAATATGTTGAACTAGTCTCCCATGTGTAAATACTTGTTTGAGGATGGACAAGAGAAAGTTAACCCATAGTTCATAGTTAGTCTTTACAAGTTATGTTTTTTTTGCATGATGCTTATGTAGTTGGATGTAAGGAAGTGTAGTTGAACCTTTTGTACCTTAAGAATAGTTTTGACTTAATAAGATGAATCCTTTAAGGGGTGATGAATAAGTTGTTTTCTGATATGTGGATGTTTTGATTTCAAGGACGAAATCCCTTTAAGGGGTGGTGTGTTGTAACATACTAGATCTCAGACCCTACCCTGGAAGTTGACATTTTGGACATAACCAAACAAGGTTGAAGGTTAGACCTAAGTAGATGTTTAATATAACCCTAATGAGTTAATGCATGTATAGATCATCTTAATGTAACCTAATGTTCTAATATTAATCTTAGGTTTATAATGGATACATAAAATATGCCACATAACACATTTTGGTGGTAACATGAAGATAAGAAACCTAATTGGATGAATAATTTTGATAATGGATCGTTAATTGGCCATATGACATATCTCATAAAAATAAAGTCTCAAAAGTGGAAACAAACTTCAAATTCAAAATCTACATATCAAAATTAGCTTACATGTCAAATTTGACTAATTTGGACAACCTTGAAATATTAGGATAAGTTTAGGAGAGAGAAAATTAGTAGAAGTCATAAGTAATTAATAATGTGATTATATAACTTAAAAATATGGAAATAATGGAAAATTCATATTCAACACATCAAATATAATGTCTGGATGAAGTTTGGTCCAATTTGGATGTTATTTGTGCAAGTTATGCAATTTTAGGTACATTCTAGACTTTTCAGCAATTTACCCAATTGTGAGGTTTTCTTTGCAAATTGTCACATGCGTTATAATCCTTATATATTACCTTACCGTTCTTGAGTTTTTGAACCATAGGGGGTCTAGTTTCATCTTGGTTTGAAGGTATTTCTTTCCAAGGGCATTTTAGGGATTACTCTTTTTATAAATGAGCTTATCTTTAGAAGCTATCAATCAATGGGGTTATTTCTTTGATTTGAGGTTGGTTGGGATGGCCCATAAATGTACATAAACTGACATTTGATATTCAAGAAGCCTCTATGAGATGTCCTCTCACATGTCCATGAAATCCCTAGGCTAAGGACACATGGAAAGCTCTATGGACACCTCATGCTTGACTTCTTCCTTATTTATAAATATTTGCATGTCCATAGGCACCCTTAGCATTGGAAACATGGAAAGTTACTTGACACCTCGTGCTTTACTTCTTCCTTATCCATAAAGACTTGCATGTCCATGGACACCCTTATATGTGACATAGGGAAAGTCTCATAGACACCTCATACTTGACCTCTTTCTTTATATAGACATATCTACCCCTTCCCAACTCCAAATTCAAAACCTCTTGCTCTTTTTTCTTTCCTCTATCTTAGATCATAACTTCTACTCTTTTTGGCCATGAAGGTGTTGTACCAAGGTAAAAGAAGGTGCCTACCTTGGTGAAGAAGGCTCCTACAATTCCAAATTTGCTCTATTTAGGGTTTCTAAATCTCCTCCTTGGTTATTTTGATCAAAACTAGTAAGTTTTCTCCTTTCCTTTCCTATTTTCATGTTTTGAGTCTTCCTTCCACCTTCCTCCAAGTCGAAACCCTGGTCTTCCATGGTGAAACCCCACCTAGAGCCCTTAAACACCCCATCTCCATGATCTTTTGTTAGGGTTTTTCACCGCTAAAGTGGAGAAGGTGCCTCTTCCTCGAGATAGGAGCTTTGTTGGAGAAACCAGCCTCTCTAAGCTTGGGAACCTTACTTATTGGACCTGTCCACCTTCCCTAGAGGTTCTTTGGAGGCCTAGTCTTGGATCTAGGACTGACTTGGAATGTTTAAACTCTGAAGTTGAGGCATGATTGCATCCTGCATTATTTCTATATTGAGAAATTTCTAATTCTTCACTCTAAATGTATGATGTATCCCATATTCTTCTATGTTGAGCAATTCACCTATGCTTATTCATTATCTTTGTCTTATGGAAATTAGCCTATACACAATTTCTTTTCTTTTGAAAATCATGGTTCATGTGAACTACCTTATTTGATATTGATCATGTGATCATGGATATTCTTTTGAACTCTTATCTTATGCTTTGTTCATGATGGAACTCTAAAAGATGACATGTGATGTCTTTTTTCCACATATGAGGTAGATGTATATGTTGGTCACTGATGTGGTGACTAGTTTATATATTCTGACTATACTTTCTACTTGCCTCTACATCTAACATGCTATGTGATTTAGTAGCACTAGAGTAGTGTAATTGCATTGGTTTTTATTGCAAATGTGTTATTTCCTGCCGAGCAGATGTGATATTTCATGCTTTTTGAGATGGAAAGGAACCTCATACCCAGAGAAAGTTGTGTGATTCTTGGCCCATGTTTTATATATTTGGGAGATTGACAATATTCCTTTCTCTATCAGATTTCAAGTTTATGAGACTTGGCCACCTTTGTGTTTATATTGTTCTAGGGCTATGTTTATCTCACATGCATGCATGTTGATGATATGGAGTGTGTGCCCTAATTCTTTACATGTTCTTATGTGGCACAATCTTTATGTTTTATTAATGGCAAGTATTCTTTTGTTTTCATATGAATTCAATTCCTTTTCTCTTGATACCCTTTTGGGTGGTCCTTATCCTTTCTATGGGAAGCCTTTTATATTTGTTGTCCTTTATTCCATATATTTCTCAATTTCCTATTTAGTATGTACATACCAGCCTTTGTTGATGTCATCTATTTTCTCTTCTTGTTGGGGTATGCTTCCAACCCTAGGTAATGGACTTGGATGATAAGGCATGAAGTTTTCGACTAGCTTAAGGAGTTAAAGCTTGGAGACAAAGTTGTTATGGTTTAGATTTCCCTCTACTTAGATCCTTATGTTGTATCATACATGTAAACCCTTATGGGATATTATGATGTACTTTTGTAATCTTTTGTGAGAATTGAATATAGTCATTATTTTTATTCCGTTGTTATACTTTGGTTGTTTTGAATACCATGTATTGAAAGTTGAAAATGTTACACCTATTCCAACATACATTTGAGTGTGTTTAGAATGGATGTTTTATTCTTCAAATATCTTGAGTAAGGGTGTGATCCCGCCTCCTTACAGCATGGTATCAGAGCCCATGGTAGTAAGAATCTGACTATTTCAATTTTATTTCCCTAGTTAGAATCCTTGCCTTACCTTTAAGTGACATGTTTGCCCTAGAGTTGATCAATAGATGATTAAGGGTTGATTTAGGATCATATAGTTTCACATTAGAATAATGATTAATAGATCCTTAAAATACTTACAAGTAAAATATGCATAAGTAACCATAGTAACTTGAGGTTGTTTAGCTTGGCCTTTAGGAAGCTACTAGGACATAAAGTTTAAAGCAAAGGTGTCTAGAAAGGATTAGGATTTGGGGGCTGGCAAGATTTTCTTCCACACCATTAGCTTGGTTTATGAGGACTCCCGAATCCATATGATACCGGTTTGGCCTGAGCTGATATGAATTGTTCAAAATGGCATGCATTTAGGTAATAGTAGCCTTAGACATCTATATGATTTATCTTTAGGGACCCTAATATGTTGAATTAGCCTCGCAGGTGTAAAGACTTGTTTGAGGATGGACAAGAGAAAGTTAACCCATAGTTCATAGTTAGTCTTTACAAGTTATGTTTTTTATTTTTTTGCATGATGCTTATGCAGTTGGATGTAAGGAAGTGTAGTTGAACCTTTTGTACCTTAAGAATAGTTTTGACTTAATAAGATGAATCCTTGAAGGGGTGGTGAATAAGTTGTTTTCTGATATGTGGATGTTTTGATTTCGATGAGGAAATCCATTTAAGGGGTGGTGTGTTGTAACATACTAGATCTCAGACCCTACCTTGGAAGTTGGCATTTTGGACATAACCAAACAAGGTTGAAGGTTAGACCTAAATAGATGTTTAGTATAACCCCAATGAGTTAATGCATGTATATATCGCATTAATGTAACCTAATGTTCTAACAGTAATCTTAGGTTTATAATAAATACATAAAATATGCCACATAACTTATTTTGGTGGTAACATGAAGATAAGAAACTTAATTGGATGAATAATTTAGTTAATGGGAGATTAATGGTCCATATGAAATATCTCATAAAAATAAGTCTCAAAAGTGGAAACAAAATTCAAATTCAAAATCTACATATCAAAATTAGCATACATGTCAAATTTGATCTAATTTGGACAACCTTGAAATATTAGGATAAGTTTGGAAGAGAGAAAATGAGTAAAAGGCATAAGTAATGAATAATGTGATTATATAACTTCAAAATATGGAAATGATGGAAAATTTGTATTCAACACATCAAATATAGAGTGTGGATGAAGTTTGGTCCAATTTGGATGTTGTTTGTGCAAGTTATGCAATTTTAGGTACATTCTGGACTTTTCAGCAATTTACCCAATTGGGAGGTTTTCTTTGCAAATTGTCACATGCATTATAATCCTTATATATTACCTTACCATTCTTGACTTTTTGAACCATAGGGGGCATATTTTCCCCTTAGTTTGAAGGTGTTTCTTTCCAAGGGAATTTTAGGGATTACTCTCTTTATAAATGAACTTATCTTTAGAAGCTATCAACCAATGGGGTTATTTCTTTGATTGGAGGTCGGTTGGGATGGCCTATAAGTGTCCATAAACTGACATTTGATATTCAAAAATCCTCTATGACCTCTTGCATGGCCATGAAATCCCTAGGCTAAGGACACATGGAAAGCTCCATGGACACCTCATGCTTGACTTCTTCCTTATCCATAAAGATTTGCATGTCCATAAGCACCCTTAGCATTGGACACATGGAAATTAACTTGACACCTCGTTCTTGACTTCTTCCTTATCCATAAAGGCTTGCATGTCCATGGACACCCTTATACATGACACATGGAAAGTCTCATAGACACCTCATACTTGACCTCTTTCTTTATATAGCCATATCTACCCCTTCCCAACTCCAAATGCAAAAACTCTTGCTCTTCTTTCTTTTCTCTAGATTAGATCATAACTCCTACTCTATTTTTCCATGAAGGTACTATCCCAGCATAAAAGAAGGGGCCTACTGATTCATCCCTATTTTAGGGCTTCATCTTGTGTCATTCTGCATTTCAATCACATCTATACCTGTTAGATTACATGTTATTTCCCTTAATATGCATATTTCTATCAAATGCACTTATGGAGGATTTTGCATGTTTTATAGGTACTTTGTCCACTACTTGATGGCATGTAGAGAATATGGTCCAATATAGGGTTTCCTTGGGCTTGGAGGAGCCCAAAATGAGGGCAAAACCACTCCCAACCTACCCTAAGTGGTCGAAGAATGTTTTGAAGCAATAACCTCCATGGATGATCAATTTCAAAGCTCAAGTGCCTGGCAAGGACACCAAAACGGCCGTGGTACTTCACCATGGCCGTGGTAGACATGCCCTAATCACAAAAAATCACTGTAACTTCTAGAATTTGATGAATATGGCCAAAACGGCCGTGGTGAGTCTTATGCTCGTGGTAGAAGGTTTCAACCACGGTCGTGGTGAGTCTTATGCCCATGGTAGAAGGGTCCCACCACGTCCGTGGTGATACCACATGGCCATGGCCATCCATGTACCATCTCCATGTGATCTCCACATTTTAATTCCCATGATCATTTTACCCTACCACGATCGTGCTCACCCCTACTCACCACAGTCGTGCTACTCACAAAACCTACCTATTTTACACTGCTTTACCCATTTTGCCCCTACTTAACCTAGTTCTTCCCCCCACCTATATATACCTAGGTGGTTGTTGGGTCACGAGGTTAGCCACCCTAGATCTACCCTACAGCCACTCTAGCATCCCCATTTCGTCCTCCACCCATTCCCACCTCCATTTCACCATTTCCACCATCAAAACCCTACTTTCCTTCCATTTCCACCATACATCAATGCCATTCACCTACCTTGGAGGAGGGAGCTCGAGCTACAACTGCTAGGAGGTGGAGAAGGAGGAGTCTTCACCAAGCTCATCATGGCTTTTCACTCCTCTATTTATTCTTCTTCCTTTCTTTTTGTATTTTCCATGTCTATGAGTAGCTAGGCCCCTCTTGGTGGGTTGTTTGGGGGAAATTATGTTACTTTGATACCATGTTGGGGGAAATGATATGTAAACATTATGATTTCATTGGAAATTATTATGTTCTATTTGCATCTCATTCTCCATGAATTGCTTGTTGGTTTGTGTGTGAAATCACTTAGGAATTTAGGGAAATTGCTTATATATGTGAATTTTGGGATTCGCCCCTAGGTCCAATTCTTGGATCCCTAGGTTTCCTCCCATCTTCCTACATCCTAATCAATATTCCTAAACCTAAGTGAGAGATATGAGTAGCTAGATTAGATAATTATAGTACAATTAGCATGGAGCCTTATCAAGGCTAGAATGTGGGGGAATTGGGGTCCAAAGCTCTAATTTCACCTCCCCATTACTACCCTCATCCCCTAATTTCCCTAGGAGTGTCTAATATAGAAACCTAGACTTGATTAGACTCTAATTTAATTAAACCTAATCCCTAACCCAATTGAGCCTCGTAAGGGTAATGGGAGTTGTTAGGGACTAGTTCCCCTATACATATCCCATCTTATCTATGACCAATTAGTAGCTTAGGTCAATTCATTAGACTCTAACTAGTTGTTTGGTTAGGATAATCTTAATGTAAGGACCCTGACCTCCATTTTGGGCTTATCCTATTTGTTTTGCCTAACCCCTATGCTTAGTTGCTTGCTAATCGCCTTTAGTGGTGATTAGGGTTTGCTTGTGTTTTGTTGAGTGTTGGAGGTGCTACTTGCAAAATAACCTAAGTTAGGGTTGATAGGCAAGTTTGTCACCTTGAGAGATGTTCTTCTCTCTCTTTTCTTCCTCTAAGTTGAGAGGAAGGTTTGGACTCGTGCCTTGAGTTGTCTTGGGCTTGGTTGAACTCTATTGGGCCTTATTTTCCCTTGTTTGGGCCTTGCCTTGCCTTGTTGGACCTTGTGTCGGGAAAGAGAGCCTTGTGTTGCCCAGAGGGCTATGTCGCCCAGAGGAGTATGTCATCCAAGAGGGTGTATCGCCCATATGACCTAGCTTTGGTTGTGTCACCATACCTTGGACAAGTGGCTATCCTTTGTAGATGGGTGGTATGGCATGTGCATGTGGCTTGCAAGGTGGAAAAACGTTGGACATGTATCCCTAAGAGGGGTGACACCTTTCCTTGTTTCCCCCTTCATTCTTTTCTATATATATCTCCCCTTTCACTTCCTTAGGATCCCTTTTAGCTATTTGTTTCTCCTCTCTTCCTTGGTGCACGATACACCTCTCCCTTGCAACCTTGGTGGATGATACCCTTGGAGGAGCTAGGGTTGGTGGTCGATCCCTTTGAAGGAGTTCTCTTCTTCTTCCTCTAGCTTGGTGGCCGATCTATAGGTGAGCCTTACTTCCTTGATAAGCATCTCCTCTCTCTCCTTAGCATCTCTTTCTCCTTCCTTCTTGCTCTTCTTCCATGGTGGTTATGAGCTTTGTCCCTTTTCCTTGAGGTGGTCGAAGCTGGTGTGCTTTAGAGCTAGAAGCTTGGAGCCTTGGAGCTTGAGGAGCTTGCTTAAGGCGGGTTACATAATTTCTAACCCTAAACTATACTACCTTATTTTATGTTACATGTTCCTTTATGATCTTGATCAGCCATGCATGTTGTTAGATATATCTCTTGCTCTAGCATGTACCTTTAATCTTGTGGATATAGAGATCTTGTTGTTATGGTTGATGTTGTGAACCCTTGGACCTAGTTGGCCGAACCCATAGATTATGGTTTCCTTTGGGACAATACCCCTTTCTCTCCTTGGTTTTGAGAAATGAGTTTGAGCCCTAGTGATATAGACAATACCCCTCTCTCTTGGTTGTTGAGAGGTGAGCCTATACTCTAGTTGCTTGGGAAATACCCTCCTCTCACCATGGATTTGAGAGGTGATCCTTTGGATGAGTGATGACCTAAGTTGGAGATGATCCATCTTGTTGCCTGATTTGTGATAGAGGTTTTGCAAAACCCCTCTCTCTTGGGTTTTGAGAGGTGAGCTGATCTTCTTGATCATTTAGGGTTTTATGCCCTTATGCTTGAGGTTGAAGACGACCTTGTAGAGTTGTGCTTTGCACGTTATGACCTTGGAGTAGTGTTTCCTGATAGCTTAGTCTTGAGTTGTACCCTTAGACGTTATGTGCTAACTGAGATGTTTTCCTCGCTTTGGATGTCCCTTTGGTCGACATGACGGTTGGTAAGTTATCTTTGTCTTGGGCAACATGGTTTGGTCTTGAGTTTCCTGATATGGTGTTTGCAAGGTGAAACTCTAGTAGGTGCCTTAGTGGTGTCCAATATAAGAGGCTTGACCTAGTTGGACGATATGCCTTCTTGTGGTGCCTAGGTCTTGTCTGTTATAGGTGGGCGACACCCTAGCTCTTCCTTGAACGTTATGGGTAAGATGGGTAACCTTGTGTCGGGCTTGGGGCTTGTGTTTGAATGACACACCCTCAGTTGAGTTAGCCGACTTGATGCCTTAGTAGTCACCTTGCCCATGGACGACATGGTGCCTTGGCCGACATAAGGGTTCTTTGGACGATATGGTTATATGGTTGGGCGTCATGACCTAGGTCGTTATGGCCTTGGGCGTTATGATGTTGGTGGTTGCCCGACATGAAACCCTAACCCTAGTGAGTGATAGGGTCTTGGACGATAAGAGGTGCCCATGTGTTGCCTGATACCACCCTATAATGGCATGCACAATACATAGCACTAGCCCTGGTTGAATGATGCATCGTCACTCGCCAAAGGACGTTGGGCGTCACGGGTTGCGTGTTTCCAGGGTAGGTGTTGCCCGATGCAGCGTTGTGTTGGGGCATTGCAGGTGGTAAGGTTGCCCATTGTGCTTGGCCGACAGGCTTGGATGAGAGTAGTTACCCTACCTGATATACCACCTATAGTGAAGGAAGTTGGCACCCTTGGTGAGGGTTATGATCCGGCCTGCTACCCTTTTGGGTGAAGGATGGTGCTGCCCGCCACATCTCTAGTGTTTACCTTCTTGTACCTTGTGGATGATGGGATATGATGGTAGGTTGTGAACCGTGGTTTCTAAGAAGGATACTTAAGATGATGAGATACATAGTCATGTTCACAAGTATAGGGCATAGTGTATGCTCATGGTTTGATAACAATAATATGTCTGATACAGCTTATGACTCACATAAATTGTGGATGTCGTTTCAAACTATGTTCAATGATTTAAGTTATCTCTCTTGCTATGTATGCTAACCATGCAGGTATACTAGTTGGACTCATATCCAGGTAAGAGCTATGAGGTATATGTGTTTTGATTAATCCTTGTTGATGAGATAACATGTATCACCAGTATGATGTGATAGGTCTGAGGACCTAGTAAAGGTTGAGTGCCTAGTTGAGGTGTTATCCTCTGATGATGAGATCAGGGATTGTTATCCCAGGTGATGGTGTAAGATGATGATGATGCCTTGAGAGGCAGTGGCTTTCTGTGATGGGGGACTGAGATCCCAGGACAATGTAATTATGTAAGTGACAATGTAATCCAATGTTGATATGCTTTATAACTTGGTTGCCTCTACAATCCACTTAAATATACTAATTAATTACAGTGGAACATATCATGTAGTTTCTCTGGCCATAGATCCATCATCGTCAAAATTTGGTGATGGTGAAACAGGTTTATCCTATGGGATTACCTGGAGCGCATATTGTTGAATATGCAAGGTTTCCCCTAGCCTAAACTAGGAGGATTTGAGTGCAACTATGGTTGTAGACTCAGGATATATATAGAGCATGGTGAATAGGCCCATGACTCATCGAGAAAGAGCATGAATGCGTTCATGGCTCAAGAGCACAGTGATCAGGCCCATGGCTCAAAGGTATATTCTAGCACATGTGTCAAGGTGAGGTAGAGATATGGGTAGCTTGCAGAGCTGATCTTAAGGCTGAGGCCACATAAGCATGAGACTGTGATCCTGCTTTGGTTTTTGTGCACTGACCACGAGGAGATGAGGTCATGGAGTCCGGCTCTCCCATTGACCTTGTATGGCACCAGTTTTTGGGCTTCGCAGCCAAAGGTTGGATTTGAGCAGGGACAACTCACTTCCTCAGGGCATAATAAAATGTAATCCAACTGAATAATATATCTTGCTTAGAGAAAAACATAGAACATTGTTTGAGGCCTTGCTTATATAGATGATCTAGTTATACCTTGCAGTTATGTGTACGATCCTTATATTTTGTGATAAGTTCTTATAAAGCTTATCTTGTCAATCATGTTCCATAAAGAATTACTTGGTTATATGCCTCCTAGATATCTTGGTAAGAATGATGGAAATAATGGTCTTGCTCAGTATACTGCTCTTATTATATGCTTTATTAGTTATCTGCTTTTATTGCTTTAACCTTTTGAGGTTTTATAGTTTCGGCGGGGAGTTATGTTTCTCATTGGGACTGTGTGTCTCAGCCCACTGGTTTGCAACCTTTTTAGGTGATCTCTCTAGGCGTGGTGGTGGTCGTGAGGTTGTGGCTGAGCAACAAGAAGAGCAATAGAAGGCAAGAGATGGACATGCTGTTGTTTTGGTGGTTTTGTTGTAGAGTCCTAGAGTCATCCTTGTACTCTCAGGTCCTCGAAGGTGTTTGACGACGTTTCACAATGTCTAGCTGTTGTAATTTTGTATATCCTGCTGTTGGCCATACGTGGCTTGTTATGTATGTATAAAGAGGTGATGAACTCTGGTGCTGACAGTACAGCTGGCTCCGATAAGCTGTGGACATATATCAAGGCTTGCAATATTTTTATAACATGTTTCTCTGTAGGATCTGGATGCAAAAGTTCTCTTATGCATGCTTTCTACAATCGGTTTTAATTAACCCCTGTTTTCAGTAATATGTGGTTCCACACATTTTCATGTAGCACTGCGTTGTCTATATGATGGCGGGGTGTCACAGTTAGTTTGGTATCAGAGCTCTAGGTTCGCTGAGTCTACATGGATCTAGGACTAGGTTGTGTCTGTTCTTGTGAGTTTTCTAGATTTTCTTACTATAACCTTCTTCCCTTAGCGGAAGATAAAGCTTAAAGATGTATGAAAACCATGAAGAACATGCTGCTGAGAGCAGTGATGCTGCATCAGTTGATGGAGCAAGAGTGTAGGCACATGAAGATTGGGTGTCTGAGGTCCTCCAACTTGACCCAGCCATTCTTGAAAACCCTGCCTACCAATAGCTTATGGGGCAATTGATGTCTACGATGAATCAAATGGTGGAAAGAGTGTCAGTGCCTCATCTCAGAGCACAGGCTCCCCATGGTGAATCATCAGGCATTGGGAAGACCTTTGAGTGGATTCACCGAGTCAGAGCTTCAGATTACACTGGAATGCCTGATCCAGAAGATGCAGATCTGTGGCTAACAGGTCGCGAGAAGGCCTTCTGGATCCTCGACATCCCCGAAGCAGACAAAGTCAAGCACGTTGTCTACCTTCTGAAGGGTAGTATTGGCCACTAGTGGGCCATTGAGGAGGAGAAGTGACCCGGTGAGGTGATCGGTTGGGAGGTTTTCCGGTGGGAGTTCGTTAGCAAATACTTTCCGAAGACGTATCTGGACGAGAAGATTAACCAGTTTGAGTGTCTATGCCAAGGGTCGATGAGCATCACCGAGTATGAAGCCAAGTTTATGGACTTGCTAATGTTTTTTCCTCACATGGCGGTGACAGATGACGAGTGGATCAGGTAGTTTGAGAAAGGTTTGAGTGTTGAGATGTCGACACCTGCTGCTACTTTGGAGAATCGGGAGCAGTTTGCAACATTTGTGGAGTCTGTATGAAGGATTGAATGGTCTGTCAGGGAGAAAAGAGAGTCCATGAATAGGAAAAGGCCTACTCAATTCCATAAAGAAAGGTTTTATGTCTTCAAGAAGCGAAGGTATTCAGCACCTTTCGTAATGTAGAGTTCTCGTACACCATCACAGTGGTCTCCAAGTAAGGGAAGAGGGCATGGATTTTCATCATCCAAAGCACACAGTACCGCTTCAGTGACAGTGACAGGGCCGTCTAGACCACAGTTAGAAGGCATGTCATGTTATCACTGTGGACAGACTGGACACTTGAGGTCAAATTTCCCAAAGAGAGATGTCGAAGTAACATAACAGCCGAGGCAGAATCAGCAAGGGTCAGATAGACAACAGCCCAGTGGTAGAAGAGGGAGAGGACGCAGTCAGGCGTCGCAAGTGGGATCGTCTGCTCAGGGAAGAAGAGGACGTGGACAGCAAGCAATGACACGATTCTATGCTATGAGTAAGCCAGAGGTGATAGTCAACCTGCGAGTGGTGGCATGTCAGATGGAGTTATTTTATTCTCATTTGTCTTCTTCTTGCTTTATATCTGTTCTAGTTGACCCAGGTGCTACACATTCTTTTATCGCACATATTCTGCTTAATAGTTGTCCTTTACATGTTAGTTGTAAGAAAGATAGCATGTTATTAGAAACCCCTCTCGATGGTTCCTCGATGCTTCGAGAAGAGTGTTTGTCTTGTGTCCTATCTTTCTCGGGACACAGTATACAAGTGGATCTTATACCACTTGATATGCATGGATTCGATGTGATCCTTGGGATGGATACCTTAGAGAAGTATAAGGTTGTGTTGGACTGTGGTTCCAAGCAGGCAGTGTTTGATGATGGTACAGAAAAATGGATCTTCTAAGGAGATAGGAAGATTCTCCTGACGTGTTTAGTGTCAGCGATGGTGGCAGAAAAGTTGTTGCAGCAAGGTTGTAAGACATTCTTAGCTCGTGTTGTGGATACCAAGGCAAAAGGTCCTAGCCTTGAGGAGGTGACGGTTGTCCGAGAATTTGCTGATGTGTTTCTTGATGAGTTCCCCAGCATTCCCCCACCTCGAGAGATTGATTTTGAGATCAATCTGGTACCAGGAACACAGCCATTTGCCCAGACACCTTACCAAATGGCTCCAGCTGAGATGAAAGAACTCAAGAAGCAGTTACAGGAGTTGTTGGACAAAGGTTTCATCAGACTGAGTACATCGCCGTGGGGTGCTCCAGTCTTGTTTGTTAAGAACAAGGACAGGTTGATGCGTCTGTGCATAGATTATCGGCAGTTGAACAAAGTCACGATCAAGAACAAGTACTCGTTGCTGAGGATAGACGATCTGTTTGATCAATTGCATGGTGCTATAGTGTTCTCAAAGATCGATCTACGGTCTAGATATCATCAGTTGCAAATTAAGGATGATGAAATACCAAAGTCAGCTTTTAGGATGAGGTATGGTCACTTCGAGTTCGTGGTTATGCTATTTGAGCTAACCAATGCACCTGCTGCTTTCATGGATCTGATGAGCAGGGTGTTCCATCCATTTCTAGATTAGTATGTTGTAGTTTTTATAGATGACATCTTGATCTACAGTCAGGATAGTCAAGATCATGAACATCATCTTCAAAAAGCTTTGACTCTTCTTCGCCAACGTCAGTTATATGACAAGTTTAGTAAGTGTGAGTTCTGGTTGAAAGAAGTGACTTTCTTGGGTCATGTGATATCTGCAGAAGGAGTCAGAGTGGACCCTAAGAAGGTGGAGTCAGTGGCATATTGGGAGCAACTAAAGACGCCGACAGAAGTTCGTAGATTTCTGGGTTTGGCAGGATACTACCAGAGGTTTATCAAGGACTTTAGTGTGATCGCGTTGCCGATGACAAAGTTGACCAGGAAGGATGTACCTTTTTTCTGGGATGATCATTGTCAGCAAAGCTTTCCAAAGTTTGAAGGAGAAACTAACTAGTGCTCCAGTGCTAGTGCTGCTAGAGCCTAGGAAAGGATATGTTGTTTTCTGTGATGCTTCTAAGAAGGGCCTAGGATGTGTGCTGATACAGGAGGATCATGTGTTTTCTTTTTCTTCGTGACAGCTTAAGAAACATGAGAAGAACTACCCGACACATGATTTAGAGTAGGCAGTTGTGGCATCCAACTTATGAAAACAAGATTTACTTAAGTAGAAGCATTCATTAGCAGCGGAATTATGGAAAATCACTAAAAATTTAAAACGTTTTACAAAGAGATCCATAGACTAAAAAACTCTTTCATAAGGAACCAAAGTAATAAAAATACATTTTGGTTTACTAGTAAATCTCTTGTACCATTTCTTCTCGAGAGTTACAAACATCAGCTGCCCTGTTAGACTATATAAAGGCAGTATAAAAATCTTGAGGCATCAAGCTAAAATCTCAGATCGATTTTACACTAACTACTGACTCCTAGGACCTGAGAGTACAGAGACGACACATAGGACTCTCCATTTACAGGACATGACAACCAGTGTCTCCACCTGAGATCTATCTTGTGCAACCTTTAACTGTTGTTGTATCACTTTAATCTTCTCTGTTGTCTGATGCACTAGCTCAGGACCCAAAAGTTGATTTTCTCCAGTTTCATACCAATATAAAGGAGATCTACATCGTCTACCATATAATGCTTTATATGGTGCCATGTCAATACTGTGATGATAGCTATTATTGTAAGCAAATTCTATAAAGCTCAGGTGTAGATCCCAACTTCCCAAAAACTGAAGGACACATGCTCTAAGCAAATCCTCCAAAGTTTCTGTGGTCCTTTCAGATTGTCCATCTGTCTGAGGGTGAAAGGTTGTACTAAACCTTAATTGTGTACCCAAATCTCTATTAAGTCGTTCCCAAAAATGACTCGTGAACTGGGGACCTCTATCAAAAATAATAGTGGCTAGAACCCCGTGCAACCGCACTATCTCATCTACATATAACTGTGTCAGCTTCTCATCAGTGTAGGTTGTTTTGATAGGTAAGAAATGTGTTGTCTTCATCAACCTATCAACTATCACCCATATGGAATCATGACCTTTGGTTGTTCTAGGCAAACCAACCACAACGTCCATGGTGACATGATCTCATTTCCACTGTGGTATAGGCAAAGGTTGCATTGTTCCTGCGGGCTTTTGATGTTCAGCTTTAACCTGCTGACACACTGGACACCGCATAACAAACTCAGCTACATCTTTCTTCAATCCAGGACACCAATACATATCTTTTAAGTTATGATACATCTTGGTGCTCCCTGGATGCATAACATACATCGAAGAATGAGCTTCTTCCAGAACTAACTTTCTCAAGTTATTCGCCCCAGGTACTACCATCCTAGCGTGGTAGAAAACTACTTGACCCTCTGACTCATGAAACCCATCTCATTTCTCACTACCATACTCTGACCTAATCTGCTGAACTACAACATCATCTTGTTGTGCTTCTTTAATCTGCTGTCTCAGAGTTGGTTTTATGTGCATCTCAGCTAACAACCTGGCTAACAATGATACTTTAAACTGTACATTGTTTTGCCTCAAGGATATAAACATATCCCTCTTAGAGCACACTAAAGAATTCAACTATACTTTATCTAAGGTTGGTGTTGCTGATTTTCTACTTAGTGCATCAGCTACTACATTAGCCTTCCCTAGATGATAATCAATTGTACAATCGTAGTCCTTGATTAACTCCATCCAGCGACATTGCCTCATGTTCAGCTTGGTTGAACTAGGGTTGTTCAGGTACAGGCTCCTCCCTATCTTGGTCTCTTGCACCTCCTCCAGGTGCAGCAACGCTGCTCTAAGCAGCATTTTCATCGTGTGATCCAGACATCTTTAGTTTTTTTCTTCTCCTCCTATATGAGCAGAAGATACTATCAGATAAACTAGAAGACACTAGAACAAACTCAACAACCTTAATCCTATGTCTCTATAGACTCAAAGAACCTAGAGCTCTGATACCAACTAATTGTGGCATCCAACTTATGAAAACAAGATTTACTTAAGCAGAAGCATTCATTAGCAGCGGAATTATGGAAAATCACTAAAAAATTAAAACTTTTTACAAAGAGATCCATAGACTGAATTTTTTTTTCATAAGGAACCAAAGTAATACAAATACATTTTGGTTTACTAGTACATCTCTTGTACCATTTCTTCTCGAGAGTTACAAATATCAGTTGCCCTGTTAGACAATACAAAGGTCGTATAAAAATCTCGAGGCATCAATCTAAAATCTCAGATTGATTTTACACTAACTACTGACACCTAGGACCTGAGAGTACAGAGACGACACATAGGACTCTCTATTTATAGGACATGACAACCAGTGTCTCCACCTGAGAATTCACTGTTGTCCTAGGTTCTGCTGATGCTGCTGTTCTTCCCTTACTGTAGGGTTCCTGCCTCTTTTGCGTCTACCAAAAAACATTGAATCCCACGGGGGTGAGACAATTGAAAAATGTCCCAGTGAGAGATATAACTCTCCACCAGAAACATTATTATTGCAACTAATGGTATAAAACTAAGTAGAAGAATCATAAGCATTTAACAATAGATAATTCAATATATAACAGATTAGAGCAGTGTTTTCTATTCAAATCATTTCACTTATAACTTGATAAAACATCATGTTACTTATCCAATAATGAATTGAAGAGCATAAATAACGTTTGTCCATTTAGAACATATTATGCAAAGTAACATCAACCAATGATTCTCATATTTCAACCTTAAGCAAATATGCTACACGGTTGATTACATTTCATAAGCATACTTAAGCCCTAAGGAGATGAGGTATACCGCCAATACTCCAACTGACCATTGCGAAATCAAAATCGGTACCATACATAGGTCAATAGAAGAGTCGGATTTCCATGACCTCATCTTCCTCAATAAGTGTGAGGACCAACTGCAGGACATCTCGTGTCTCTCCTAAATAGCTTTCTAGGGTATACTGGCAACTTCACTATTAGAGTTATAGTGGCATTATGTACTCTCTTCGTGATCGAGAGATATTATATTTATCTCACATCGATCTGGCATTAAGATCATCGGGAGATTAATGATACATCCATCCCGGTCTTCAGGAGATTCGTGATACATCCATCCCGGCATAAATAATGAAGGATTGAGAGATTTAATGTTTATCTCACATCAATTCCTTCATTAGGGTGTAAGGATATTCGCGCCTATAACCCCCACTTACTCAAAAGTATGCCCTCTAGGAGTTCCCTTAGGAAAACCTATTTCACCATCACCAAACTACTTACGATGATGGATCTATGGTCAGGTCTCTACATGATACCATTTCACTTGGTTAATTAAGTACATTACAATATTCTTTTAGCGTCAAACATGTTTTCAAACCTAAAACATTATAATAATTGCTTCCAAGAATGAGTACTTTTTCTACCAAGTTCTTTTCAAAACTTTGTTAAACATTGGGATCTCAATCCCTTATGACATCAGGGGTATTCTCATCCCTTATCATCTCATCATCATGATTATGAAACATGGGTGTTCAAACCCTTAATTCATCAAAACACTTGTTACCACTTTATCAGGTAACTTAATGACTTCAGGTCATCTGATCGTTGTAAACATAATAATTGCAGTGCAGGTATTTCACATGGCTCTTAAAGCCCAATAATATCTCTGGTTATCTCTCACTAGGCAACACAACATATTATGGCTCACAAGGCCTATAAAGCAAATTCAATAGTAAAGCATCATAGCTCATACCTGGCTATGTCCACCATCTCATGTAGCCTGCATAATTAGTGCACATGATAACAATTATATCAATTACAAATCAACACTATGCATTGTAAGAGTATCATCACTATTTCCTTATTTGAGCTAAGATTTTTAAATTTATGTCAATTAGGAATACTTAATCTCATTACCTAGATTTGGGTCATAATTATCATCATATTGCCCAAAATTAGGATTTCATACATTACAACCCAAAATTAGGGCTCCACATATCTTTATCCTATATCAGTATAGGATTTCATACCAAAGTGTCACATACCAATACATAGTATCACCTTGAATCATGTTTTACATATCATCATTGCATTAAGGTTTCATTTTGACCTTAACCTTATCTAGAGTTTCACATAACATCACCCTCACTTTAGGGTATCATATAGCTTCACCCTTGATTACAATTTCTCATAACATCATCTCCAATTAGGGTTTACTATTCACATTCAATCAAGGTTTATTATTAACATACCCTGAATTAGGGTTTCTCAAGTTATTACCCTAAATTAGGGTCATACCATTACCATAGATTAGGGTTTCACCCATCATTGCCCTCAATGAGAGTTAGGGTACATTAACCTTCTTAATTAGGGTTCATGATCTCTTTATCAAGGGTCATACCCTAATTACACATTCATTCATGTTGAAAGTGTTGAGACATAACCACTACATGATTATCATTCATGTAGGAAGTCCTCTCTCTCTCATACTTTATAAAATGATATTTACATCAAACTTGATTGGATTAGGACAACTCAACTTGATTGAAGAGTTGACACCATGTATTGTATCATTACTTCCATAATTATCAAATATTAATCATTCAAAAGGTACTAATCACCCTATCTTATTAAGGGTACAATCACTATAATCACCTTTGGTTCACATCATATAATGTTCCATTAAACAATTGACCTTTAATCACCTTAAGTGTCCATACGATTTTGGTTAATTACTGTAACATCCCTGACCTGGGTTATGAACTAACCCTAGGTGTTTTGCTTAATTATTTAATTAGATACTTGTGATTATCTTTTGGTATGTAATTAAAGCTTCTGAGGAACATATAATTCTATTTCTGCTCTTTTTGAACAATGTTATAATATTGTTTTGTTAATAGCGACTTATGTGCAAATTACCCAATTAAAAGGGGTTAACTTGCAAATTGCACATGTTAAGATGTTCCTTTGGTGTTGAGACATCATAAGAATGAATATGATGAATTATTATGGATTCTCCAAGTTTGGGCACCAAGATGCAATTTGTGGAGCAATCCTTGTACTTAAAATCCTAGTTTTGGTGTAAAGTGCAATTTACCCAAAATATGGGGTGAAACTTGTAAAATACACCTTCTAGAGTATCTTTTATGACTCTTGGAATCATTTAGAGTAAGGATTATGAAGAGGGAACTTCAATTGAATAATCAAATAAGAATGATAACCCTAATAAATTAAATAATCAAGTTATAAGCCTAATAACCCTTCTATATGTGCAACTTAGTAAGAAGTTGGCTTTCTTCACCTTTAGACCTTGAGTTTAAGATGAGTTTTGCTTAAGTATGGAAGGGAGAAACGTGTCTTAGAATAAGGGAAGGACCTAGATGAGAAATGGAGAAACAAGTTGTCCTTATGTTGGAATTTCACCCAAAGTATATATACACCTTTTCTCACTTAGCAAGGATCGTTTCCTTCACTTCCCTTCTTATCCCCTTGCTTAGACTGACTTATAACAGATCTATGGAGAAGAGGAGAACGGCCAAGCAGTTCTAGGTAAGCTTTGATCATCATCTTGCTCGAATTCATGGAGGAAATCATGTTGCAAGGTTGGTTTGCTAGTTTTTCTTACTTAGTTCTTCTTTCTAGCCATCCTTTCCAACCAATTCTTGAAGAAGGAACCTTGGACGACCTGTGGAGCTCAAGCCACGATTAAAGCTTTGAAGCTTGGAGCTCTATATCTGGTTCTAAGGCAGGTTTTATAACTCTAAACCCTTAAACTTTGTTATGCATCTTTCTTTCTTGCAAAAGTAATTTGTCCTTCTTTCCCCTATCCTTCCTTGCTTTCTTGCAACTGAAACTATGAAAAACAGACCTTGATCTGGAGGTAGAAGAAGATGGGTGTGATTACCAATGCTACTTTAGCAAATGGTCTTGCCCCCCCCTCCCTTGGCCAAACGGTTTGCAAAACCGTTTGGGGCAAACGGTTTGCAAAACCGTTTGAAGGGCAAACGGTTTCACAAGGTCGGTTGGAGCAAACGGTCTCCAAGACCATTTGGTTGAGTTGACCAAGGGTTGACCGTTTGAGATTTCTGTTCATAATTATGTTGGTTGATAACCCTCCAAATTTGAGGGATTAACTCCAAAGGTATCAAATCATTTTGCAATTAAGTGTTGATTTGATGATCAACTCAATGGATCACACCCCAATGGAATTTCACTAGAATCCAAAGGTTAGATGAGCCAAACGGTTTCAAAACTGTTTGGAGCTCATCCAAGCGGTTTCAAAACCATTTGGTGGTCAGCCAAGACCGTTTGTAGGTCTAGGGTTGAGTATAGTTAGGTGTTTGAAGGTCTAAAGGTACCAAGTTGATTTGCAATCAAATGTTGATTTGGTGATCAATCCAATGATCCAAACCTTAATTGATTGACTTGGATTTTGATGATATGATGGGAAAACGGTGTCCAGACCGTTTAGAGGTCATCCAAACGATCCCAAGACCGTTTGGGGTCAGGTCATGTCCAAATTGAATGATGGTTCAATGGGTTCAAATTAATTAGACCCACACTGAAATATGTTGAAGGGTTATTGATTCCAAACCCTAATTCGATTGATTTAAACCCTAATTGATGATCAACTGAGGGTCAATTGAGGGTCAAATCAGTTGAAGGTTGACCTATTAAACTCATTTGAAGTATGAGTATAGGTCCAATTGATGATTGGTCCCATGAATTCAATGATTGAAGGAATCAACATTGGAAACCCTAATTCAATTGGATACCTTATGAAGTGGAGGTCCAATGTGATTGAATCTTTGAGAATTAAGATGATGAATGTTATATTGATCCAATAATGATTAGTAATGATAATCAATGAAGGTACAAAGGTTGAAACCCTAATAATACCTAAGTGATTAGAACCAATTAAAGGGAGAATTCTTAATTGCTTATAGGATTAATAGCTTGATACAGTATGTTAAACATAGTTGTATGTACTTGATTGAATGGTTGATTTGACCTAATCAAGTTGAAAGGATGAAAGATTAGAATACATATATATATAAATATGAATCATGTAGTGATCTTCTGTAGCACGACCGTGCAAGGGAACACGGCCGTGGTAACCTTACTTTACACGACCCTGCAAGGTGGCACGGTCGTGGTGTCCTATAAAGAAATTGAAAAGTTTTGATATTGTGCTAAGACTGTTATATATGCATGTCCTTAATTGTATTAGTCATGCAGGTTGATATTATGAGGTGATCATAGCCAGGTAAGAGTTATGATGTCATATTCCTTGAAAACAATTATAAACTTTTAGAGTAATGATATGTGAAAAGTATATACATTGCTTCAATCATGGTCATGTTGTTAGATGACTTAATGCTTATATGTCACTTGGTAGAAAGTGTTATGATAATTTGAGGGTTTGAATAACCATGTTCCTGAATCATATGATGAGATGGTTAAGAATTATTATCCATATGATAACTGATGTGAGTTAAACTTGATACATTTAGTATTCCTCTTTTATAGTAGTGTTTTAATGATTAATGATTGAGAACATGCTTGATGCTAAAAGAATGCTAAAATGTACCTAAATAATCAAGTACAATCATATCATGTAGAGCCCTGATCACAGATCCATCATTTTCAGAAGCCAAATGATGATGAAACGGGTTTTCCTAAGGGGACTCCTGGATCACATACTTTTGAGTATGTGGGGGATTATGGACGCGAATATCCTTACGTCCTAGTGTAGGAATTGATGTAGATGTATCTTAAATCTATCAACCCTTTACTATATGTTTATGTCGAGATGATGTATCACTAATCTCCCGAGGGAATCTTTAATGTCGCATCGATGAGAGATAAACAAGAGATCTTTCGATGACGAAGAGAGTACAGAATGCCACTGTGACTCTAATAGCGAAGTGCCAGAATACCCTGTTAAGCTATTGTAGTAGAGACACCAGATGTCCTGCATGTTGATCCTCACACTTGTTGGCTAAATGGACATATGTAAATCCCTTTGTTTTGATAATGACAAACATTTCATTCTTGTTAATCTAACATGCTACTTGAGTGTTGCAGGAATAAGGTGGATGACAAAGCAATTAGGGAAATCCATATGCTTACATATTTATATTTTCATGAAATGTAATCGCCTTGTAAAAACTTGTAAAAATATATAATGTACAAGTACTTAGATTTCATGTAGATCAAGCGTTAGATTCTCCCTAGCTAAACATCACATTTAGATAGGTCATCCCCTTCAATAGTGTCACATATGCACACTCATACACACACTTAGTGCTTTAATTGAAAAATTGAAACAAGGTCAATCTCAGTCGACTAACTCCTCGACCGAGACACTCTCGGTCGACAATCTTCTCGACCGAGAAAGACCCAAGTAGCCGTTAGACACAGCTGACAAGGTGGTTGGCAGTTGGAGATAAACGTTGCATACACTTGATCCAAAGAGCCTGTCGGTCGACAAAACGTCGACCGAGTAGGTGTCTCGGTCGACCATTTCTCGACCGAGATGGACTCTGACAGCAACTGCAGAATTAATCAATTAGTTGTTGCTAAAGCAACAAACTTGTACCTAACGACTAGTTAAGCACTTAGAAACCCCTAGAAGGTGTCTAGAATGTCCTTAAGCACTTGTAGGACATTCCTATTAATAGGACATGCCTTAGGACACCTAAATACACTAGTTACACTTGAGAAATCTTTGAGCATACTTTCAGCAACCTGTTTGTGAGCAAATTGAGCATAGTGACAATTGGCTACTTCTTCTCTTAGCTCAAAATTCGTGTCCTATAGGCTAGCATCTCCTATCCACTGCAATTACATTTCCATACACTTTGGTTAGGAGATCTACACGCTTGATCTAGGCAAATCAAGCCTTGTGCTACAAAAGGATAAGTTGTAATTTCTATTTTCTTCCTTGTTCTCTATTGTTGTTTGTACTCTCCTTGCTACTCCTAGGTTGGAGGCTGCAGATTGGAGAGGTTGAAGATCTTCTTGGTGAAGAAGGGGACCTTGAGCTACTTCAAGAAGGCTGGTGCAACGGGAGGTTACTTCTAGAAAGGAAGGCTACTTCAAGGGGGAGCTTGGAGTTACTTCAAGAAGGCTACCTCGGGTTGGTGCATCTACTTCAAGTGAAGGCTGTTCAAGGGGTATAAGAAAGTATTGTATTTTGTGTAAATCCTTGTGAAGGTAATAAAAGTAATACTTTCAAAATCCCGGTTGGGTAAGCAACCGGGTAGTGGACTGACAACTTTAGTATTTGCTAAAGTTGGAGCCACTCTAAACACCTGTCTCCTTCTTCCATTCTTCATTTGTGGTTGTTTGAGTTAAATAATTGCTAAAATATTTAAAAACTCTATTCACCCCCCCTCTAGTGTTTTTCAATTGGTATCAGAGCAGGCTTCAAGGAACCTTAACAAGGTCTTGAAGAATGGGTGACGGGGTGCTTAACAACCTTAACCTTGAAGGAACACTTGTTGCTAGACCTCCGGCATTTGATGGAACAAACTACACATATTGGAAGAGAAGGATGCAATTCTATTTCCAAGGCATCAATTGAGACTTATGGAGGATGGTGTCAACCCCATACGAGCTTCCTCTAACACAAAATGTAGAGTGGGATGCAAACACGGTAAAGTTGGCTCAAATGAATGCCAAAGCTGTAAGCATTTTATATTGTTCAATTTCTGTAGGAGAATTTAATAGAATATCAAATTGTGACACAGCCTATGACATCTGGCATAGACTGTCCATAACTTATGAAGGTACAGTTCAAGTCAAGAATTCTAAGATTAGCATGCTTAAACAAAAGTTTGAACACTTCCGTATGGATCCAAATGAATCTATTAGTGAAATGTTTGCAAAATTCTCTTCTATTGTTAATGGTTTAAATGCCCTAGGAAAAACTGTTCTTGAAGAAGATCAGGTATCAAAAATCCTTCGATCACTTCCTCCTAAATACAAGCCAAAGGTGACAGCCATTGAAGAAGCTAATGACCTCACTAGGCTGAAAATGGAACAACTCATTGGCAATCTAGAAGCTCATGAAGCAACCCTGGAAGAGGAAGAAAGAAGAGAACGTGAACTTCAGCAAGGAAAGAAGAAGGATGTGGCTCTAAAAGCTTCAAAGATAATCACACTAGAAAGTGAGGAGTCAAGTGAAGAAGAAGGAGAAGAAGCATTGATTGTCAATGGTAAGAAATATAGAAGATTTAAATCTAACAAAATTTCTAGTTCTTCTTTTTCTCCTCCTAGGTGCTTTGAGTGTGGAAAGAAAGGACATTTCAAAAATGAATGTCCTAAAGTAAAGAAAGGGAAGAAAAGCTCACACAAGAAGAGAGGAGAAAAAGCCTATAAAGCTGCATGGGACGAGTCAAGTGAAAGTGAAAGCGGAGAAGAAAAGGTGGAATGTCTAATGGCAAGAGAAGATGATGAAGACTCTCAAGAGGTAAGCCTACTTGATCTTCCTAAAGAAGAGTTAATTACTAGTTTACAAGAAACTCATGATAAATATGTTGATGTCAAGAAGAAACTAAAGAAGGTTATCAAAACAAATGATGAGCTATATGCTAAATTAAATGATCTCTCTTCTGAAAAGAACAACATTGATCTTGAAAATTTATCTTTAGAAACATCTTTAAATGATTGCACTAACAAGCTACTCACTCTAGAAACAAATGTTGATCTTCTCTCTCAAGAAAAGACTGAATTGTTAGCTAAACTAAAAGATTTTCAGACTCAACCAATTCTGTGTAACCATCTAGACTATGACAATGTTGTAAAAGAAAGAGACTCCCTATTATTTGATTTAGATCAAGCCAGAAAAGATTTACACTAGAAGATGGATGATATTGCTAAGCTACAAAGAAACCTACATGAGTTAAGAAGAAAAGATATCCTTGACAACCTCCTAAAAGCTTCCTCTAGTCTCAATGGAAGAAAAGGTTTGGGATATGATCCAAAGAAAAATCAACCCAAAAGAACTCGTACTATGTTTGTACCTAAGAACACAATTCCTAGGAAGAGAAATGAAGTTGACTCTATTACTTGTCATTTTTGTTTACGTCTTGGACATTATTCATTTTCATGCCCGTATAAGACCAAGGATTCCTACTTAGTTTGGGTCCCAAAATCCCAAACTTAGTAGAGTAGCATGCAATTCAGTTGAGATATGATCAAATGCGTAATTTTGCAATTCATATTGTATTATCTCAACTTATTAAAAGGTTTTATGCATTGTAATAATTTTCTGAACTGATATACTGAAACAGAAACTTAGTCGGTCGAAGTATTGTCGACCGAAAATATAATCGGTCGAACTTTTGTCGACCGACCAGATGCCTGTGAAAAATCAAAATCAAACAACAACTATTTCGGTCGAAAATTAGTCAACCGGCTGAATTTCTATCTTTAATTTGTAATACAGCAATCTTCTCGATCGACGATTAGTCGACCGAGAAAGATGTCGGTCGAACAATTGTCGACCGACTGAAGTTCTGAATCAGAATTTTTATACAATCTCTACTTAGATGCTTCTAACCATATCGGACCATCACATGGGTACCAAAATCTACATTCTAATGCAGGATTGGGTGGTTGACAGTGGATGTTCCAAACACATGACCGGAAACAAGGATGCATTTCAAACCTTTGAAGAAAAGAAGAGTGTAACAATCACTTTTGGATATAATGATAAAGGTAAAATTGTTGGAATAGGTAACATTGGTACAAACCTCGAAATAAAGAATGTTCTACTTGTTGATGGTTTGCATCATAACTTAATAAGTGTGAGTCAATTATGTGATAGTGGTTATGATATTTTATTTAACAAAACCTGTTGCAAATTATTAATAGAAAACACTACAAATGTTGTCTATGAAGGAAAAAGAGTTGGAAATCTTTATATCCTTAGACCTAACTCTATGAAATATGTAGTAGGAAAATGCTTGCTTGCAAATGAAAATACTTTACAATTATGGCATAAAAAGCTAGGACATGCTAGTTCACATGTTATCAAAAAGTTAGTGAAATATGATCTTGTTCGTGGTTTGCCTACTTTATCCTTTGATCAAGTTGAAAATTGTGAACCATGTACATTGGGAAAACAAACAAAAACCTCTTTTAAACCAAAACATGAACTTAGCACCAGTAGATCTTTAGAATTAATTCACATGGATTTATTTGGACCTATGAGGACACAATCTATCGGTGGCAAAAGATATTGTTTTGTTATTGTTGATGATTATAGTAGATATACATGGGTACATTTTATTGCAACCAAAGATGATACTATTCATGCTTTTATAAAATTTTGCTCTATGATTGATAATAGCAATGCAAGAAGAACTAAACCAATTCACTAAAAATGATGTATGGGATTTAGTTCCTAAACCACAAGATAAAAACATCATTGGAACTAAATGGGTTTTTAGGAATAAACTAAATGAGGCAGGAGAAGTAATAAGGAATAAATCTCGGTTAGTAGCACAAGGATATAATCAACAAGAAGGAATAGATTTTGATGAAACGTATGCACCAGTAGCTAGACTTGAAGCTATAAGAATGTTACTAGCTATTGCTGCACATAAAAACATCAAACTCTACCAAATGGATGTAAAAAGTGCATTTCTAAATGGAATCATTCAAGAAGAAGTATATGTTGCCCAACCACCCGGTTTTGAAATACCGGAAAAAGGTGAATATGTTTATAAACTTAAGAAAGCACTTTATGGTTTAAAACAAGCACCTAGGAACTGGTATGAAAGGCTCAATACATATCTTTTTGATAATGGTTTTTCTATTGGAAATTCCGATTCTACTTTATTTTTCAAAACATATACATCTGATTTCCTAGTTGTGCAAATATATGTTGATGACATTATTTTTGGAGCTTCTAATGAATCGTTGTGCACACAATTCAGTGATATTATGCAAAAAGAATTTGAAATGAGCCTCATGGGTGAACTAACTTTCTTTCTTGGTTTCCAAATTAAACAAATGCCTGCCGGAATTTTTATAAGCCAAGAAAAATATACTAAAGAACTCTTAAAACGTTTTGGGATGGATCAGTGCAAACATGCTACTACTCCTATGGCCACTTCTATAAAAATTGATAAGGATGAAAATGGGGAACCAATTGATCATTCCTTATATAGAGCCATGATTGGTAGCTTGCTTTACTTAACTGCTTCTCGACCGGACATCATGTTTTCTGTTGGTCTTTGTGCTCGATTTCAATCACAACCTATGCACTCTCATTTTCAAGCGGTTAAGCGAATTCTTCGATACTTAGCCGGCACTACATGTTTTGGTTTATGGTATCCAAAAGGACAATCCTTGGATTTTAAAGCTTATACTGATGTGGATTATGCTGGTTGTCGACTTGATCGCAAGAGCACTAGTGGTGGCTGTTTCCTGTTAGGGAGAGCTTTAGTATCTTGGTTTAGTAAGAAACAAAACACGGTTGCCCTCTCTACAACTGAAGCTGAATATATGGCAGCCGGATCTTGTTGTGCTCAAGTTCTTTATATGCAACAAGTGTTAAATGATTATGGTTTTACTCTTTCATCTACGCCTATCTTTTGTGACAACACGAGCGCTATAAACTTAGCACATAATCCTATTTTACACAGCCGAGCTAAACATATTGAAATCCGTCATCATTTTTTAAGGGATCATATCTCCAAGAATCATGTTTCCCTTCATCATGTTGATACGGAAGATCAATTGGCTGATATTTTCACAAAATCGCTTCCACTAGACCAATTTAACAAAATTAGGAAGCAATTGCTTATCACTCCTTTGGAAGATGTTTTCTTTGATATTTGTGCTTCTTAAAAATAACTTTTACTTACATCATTTTGGCTTTTAATGGACATTTTTTTGGGACATCTAATTAAGGGGGAGTTTTATTCTTAAACGGATATCTTTTTGAAATGACAAAGGGGGAGAAATAAATATAAAACTTAGTATTTGTGCAAAACTCAATAATAAATATAAAACTTAGTATTTGTGCAAAACTCAATCAATGAGTTTCATAAACTCTTGGCTTTACATTGAAAGTTGCTATATTCCCTAAAGGATTGGATTTCATGTTCCATAATTCATGGGGAATAATAAGCACACATTTTATAAACAAGAAAAGAAATTTACAAAGGTAATCTTCAGGTATGAAACTCACATGTTTTTATACTTTCTTATTTTATATTTAGGAAATGTTTATCATCTTCAAAAAGGGGGAGATTGTTGGCTAAATGGACATATGTAAATCCCTTTGTTTTGATAATGACAAACATTTCATTCTTGTTAATCTAACGTGCTACTTGAGTGTTGCAGGAATAAGGTGGATGACAAAGCAATTAGGGAAATCCATATGCTTACATATTTATATTTTCATGAAATGTAATCGCCTTGTAAAAACTTGTACAAATATATAATGTACAAGTACTTAGATTTCATGTAAATCAAGCGTTAGATTCTCCCTAGCTAAACATCACATTTAGATAGGTCATCCCCTTCAATAGTGTCACATATGCACACTCATACACACACTTAGTGCTTTAATTGAAAAATTGAAACAGAGTCAATCTTGGTCGACTAATCCTCGACCGAGACACTCTCGGTCGACAATCTTCTCGATCGAGAAAGACCCAAGTAGCCGTTAGACATAGCTGACAAGGTGGTTGGCAGTTGGAGATAAACGTTGCATACACTTGATCCAGAGAGTCTATCGGTCGACAAAACGTCGACCGAGTAGGTGTCTCGGTCGACCATTTCTCGACCGAGATGGACTCTGACAGCAACTGCAGAATTAATCAATTAGTTGTTGCTAAAACAACAAACTTGTACCTAACGGCTAGTTAAGCACTTAGAAACCCCTAGAAGGTGTCTAGAATGTCCTTAAGCACTTGTAGGACATTCCTATAAATAGGACATGCCTTAGGACACCTAAATACACTAGTTACACTTGAGAAATCTTTGAGCATACTTTGAGCAACCTGTTTGTGAGCAAATTGAGCATAGTGACAATTGGCTACTTCTTCTCTTAGCTCAAAATTCGTGTCCTATAGGCTAGCATCTCCTATCCACTGCAATTACATTTCCATACACTTTGGTTAGGATATCTACACGCTTGATCTAGGCAAATCAAGCCTTGTGCTACAAAAGGATAAGTTGTAATTTCTATTTTCTTCCTTGTTCTCTATTGTTGTTTGTACTCTCCTTGCTACTCCTAGGTTGGAGGCTGCAGATTGGAGAGGTTGAAGATCTTCTTGGTGAAGAAGGGGACCTTGAGCTACTTCAAGAAGGCTGGTGCAACGGGAGGTTACTTCTAGAAAGGAAGGCTACTTCAAGGGGGAGCTTGGAGTTACTTCAAGAAGGCTACCTCGGGTTGGTGCATCTACTTCAAGTGAAGGTTGTTCAAGGGGTATAAGAAAGTATTGTATTTTGTGTAAATCCTTGTGAAGGTAATAAAATTAATACTTTCAAAATCTCGGTTGGGTAAGCAACCAGGTAGTGGACTGACAACTTTAGTATTTGCTAAAGTTGGAACCACTCTAAACACCTGTCTCCTTCTTCCATTCTTCATTTGTGGTTGTTTGAGTTAAATAATTGCTAAAATATTTAAAAACTCTATTCACCCCCCCCCTCTAGTGTTTTTCAACACTGACTGAGGAAGATGAGGTCATCAGAATCCGGCTCTTTTGATGACCTATGTATGATACCGATGCGATTTTGTAGTGATCGGTTGGAGTATGAGCGGTATACCTCATCTCTACAGGGCATAATAATGATTGAAAATCATAATCAGCTGTGTAGCATAACTTCTTAGGTTGAACTACGAGAAACAATGATTGATGTTACATTGTTTATAATATTCTAGCCATGTGATTAGTATACATGTTCTTCATTTTCCTTATTGAAATAATTGCTTAAGTAAATGTTATCTTACTTAATACCAAATCTACGATTGAATGTCTTAAAGATTATAGTGATTATGTTAATCCTTTATCGCTATAACAAAGCTTCTAGCGGAGACTTATAACTCTCGCTGGGACAATTATTCAAATTGTCTCACCCCTGTGGGTTTCGACTTTTTAGGTGGACGTCGAGGATGGAGGAACCAATATGAGGGTGGGCAGTATCAGCAGCAGCAACACCAGGGGCAGTAGTGAATCTCAGGTGGAGATACTGACTGTCAAGTCTCATAGATAGTATGTCTTATGTCGTCTCTGTACTCTCAGGTCCTAGGAGTCAGTAGGTTTGAGGTTTTTGGCTTAGTGCCTCGAGATTTTGTATCTTGCCTTCTTCAGATAATAAGGCAATGGATGTATGTAATCACAGAGATGTAATGTCAAGCTATGATGTAAACATTTTACCTTGTTTTCTTATAAAGGAGTTATGGTTTAAAGTTCTTTTTCCAAAAAGTTTTAAAATTTAGTGATTTTTCATTATTACGCTGCTAATAATTCACTTCCACATTAGTTAATCTCGTTTTCCGCGACGGGTCATCTCAATTACTTCTCAAACGGTCTTGGTCACTTAGACCCCAAACGGTCTTGACCAACTAGACCTCAAACGGTCTTACTTGAAATACCTCCAAATGGTCTAAGACCGTTTAGACATCCAAACGGTCTTGATCAAACACTTGAAACCATTTAGCAAAGTAGGTGCTTGAATCCGTTTAACAAATTAGGTGCTTGAAACTGTTTGAAAAATTAGGTGCTTGAAACCGTTTGAGTCTCAATCAGTTTGGGATCGTTTGGTCCCAAATGGTCTTGAGACCGTTTGGTCCCAAATGGTCTTGAGACCATTTGGTCCAAACCTCCTCAAAACCAATTGGACCAAAAATGGTCTCAACTACTCAAATTGATTTAGGGTTTCCAAGGTTAATTCCTTCATCAATTGAATCCATGAAATTAATCACCAATTGAACTTAAGCATCATACTTCAATTGAGATTAACGAATCATCATTCAACTGATTCAACCTTCAATTGATCATCAATTAGGGTTTTGAACCAGTGTCTCTACCTGAGAATTCACTGTTGTCCTAGGTTCTGCTGTTACTGCTATTCTTCCCTTACTGTAGGGTTCCTACCTCTTTTGCATCTACCAAAAAAAAATTGAATCCCATGGGGGTGAGACAATTGAAAATTGTCCCAGCGAGAGATATAACTCTCTGCCAGAAACATTATTATTGCAACTAATGGTATAAAACTAAGTAGAAGAATCATAAGCATTTAACAGCAGATAATTCAATATATAACAGATTAGATCAGTGTTTTCTATTCAAAGCATTTCACTTATAACTTGATAAAGTAGCATGTTACTTATCCAATAAGGAATTGAAGAGCATAAATAACATTTGTCCATTTAGAACATATTATGCAAAGTAACGTCAACCAATGATTCTCGTATTTCAATCTTAAGCAAATATGCTACACGACTGAGTACATTTTACAAGCATACTTAAGCCCTGAGGAGATGAGGTATACCGCTAATACTCCAACCGACCATTGCGAAATCAAAATCGGTACCATACATAGGTCAATAGAAGAGTTGGATTTCCATGACCTCATCTTTCTCAGTCAGTGTGAGGACCAACTGCAGGACATCTCGTATCTCTGCTAACTAGCTTTCTAGGGTATACTAGAAAATTCGCTATTAGAGTTACAGTGGCATGTTGTACTCTCTTCACGATCGAGAGATATTATATTTATCTCACATCGATCGGACATTAAGATCATCGGGAGATTAATGATACATCCATCCCGGTCTTTAGGAGATTCGTGATACATCCATCTCGATATAAATAATGAAGGATTGAGAGATTTAATGTTTATCTCACATCAATTCCTTCATTAGGGCGTAAGGATATTCACACCCATAACCCCCACATACTCAAAAGTATGCCCTCCCGGAGTTCCCTTAGGAAAACCTATTTCACCATCACCAAAATACTTACGATGATGGATCTATGGTCAGGGCTCTACATGATACCATTTCACTTGGTTAATTAAGTACATTACAATATTCTTTTAGCATCAAACATGTTTTCAAACCTAACACATTATAATAACTACTTCCAAGAATACGTACTTTTTCTACCAAGTTCTTTTCAAAGCTTTGTTAAACATTGGGATCTCAATCCCTTATCACATCAGGGGTATTCTCATCCCTTATCATCTCATCATCATGATTATAAAACATAGGTGTTCAAATCCTTAATTCATTAAAACACTTGTTACCACTTTATCAGGTAACTTAATGCCTTCAGGTCATCTGATCATTGTAAACATAATAATTGCAGTGCATGTATTTCACATGGCTCTTAAAACCCAATAATATCTCTGGTTACCTCTCACTAGGAAACATAGCATATTATGGCTCACAAGGACTATAAAGCAAATTCAATAGTAAAGCATCATAGCTCATACCTGGCTATGTCCACCATCTCATGAAACCTAAATAATTAGTGCACATGATAACAATTATATCAATTACAAATCAACACTATGCATTGTAAGAGTATCATCACTATATCCTTATTTGAGCTACGATTTCCAAATATATGTCAATTAGGAATACTTAATCTCATTACCCAGATTTGGGTCATAATTATCATCATATTGCCCAAAATTAGGGTTTCATACATTACAACCCAAAATTAGGGCTCCACATATCTTTATCCTATATCAGTATAGGATTTCATACCAAAGTGTCACATACCAGTACATAGTATCACCTTGAATCAGGTTTTACATCTCATCATTGCATTCAGGTTTCATTTTGACCTTAACCTTATCTAGAGTTTCACATAACATCACCCTCACTTTAGGGTTTCATATAGCTTCACCCTTGAATACGGTTTCTCATAACATCATCCCCAATTAGGGTTTACTATTCACATTCAATCAAGGTTTATTATTAAAATACCCTAAATTAGGGTTTCTCAAGTCATTACCCTAAATTAAGGTCATACCATTACCATAGATTAGGGTTTCACCCATCATTGCCCTCAATTAGAGTTAGGGTACATTAACCTTCTTAATTAGGGTTCATGATCTCTTTATCAAGGATCATACCCTAATTACACATTCATTCATGTTGAAAGTGTTGAGACTTAACCACTACATGATTATCATTCATGTAGGAAGTCCTCTCTCTCATACTTTATAAAATGATATTTACATCAGAGTTGATTGGATTAGGTCAATTCAACTTGATTGAAGAGTTGACACCATGTATTGTATCATTACTTCCATAATCATCAAATATTAATCACTCAAAAGGTACTAATCACCCTATCTTATTAAGGGTACAATCACTATAATCACCTTTGGTTCACATCATATAATGTTCAATTAAACAATTGACCTTTAATCACCTTAAGTGTCCATACAATTTTGGTTAATTACTTCTCAAACGGTCTTGGTCACTTAGACCCCAAACGGTCTTGACCAACCAGACCTCAAACGGTCTTACTTGAAATACCTCCTAATGTTCTAAGACCATTTAGACCTCCAAACGGTCTTGATCAAACACTTGAAACCATTTCGCAAAGTAGGTGCTTGAATCCGTTTAACAAATTAGGTGCTTGAAACCGTTTGACAAATTAGGTGCTTGAAACTGTTTGAGTCTCAATCGATTTGGGATCATTTGGTCCCAAACGGTCTTGAGACTGTTTGGTCCCAAATGGTCTTGAGACCGTTTGGTCCAAACCTCCTCAAAACTGATTGGACCAAAAATGGTCTCAACTACTCAAATTGATTTAGGGTTTCCAGGTTAATTCCTTCATCAATTGAATCCATGTAATTACTCACCAATTGAACTTAAGCATCATACTTCAATTGAGATTAATGAATCATCATTCAACTGATTCAACCTTCAATTGATCATCAATTAGGGTTTTGAACCCAATTGAATTAGGGTTGAAATCGATGAACCTTCAATATTAGTCACTGTGGGACTAATTGCTTTGAAATAATTGGACCATCATTAAAATTGGGCATGACCTGATCTCAAACGGTCTTGAGGTCATTTGGATGACCTCTAAATGGTCTTGAGACCATTTGTCCCATCCATCATTATAATTGGTGAAGTTCCATTAGGGTTTGCATCATTGGGTTACTCATCAAACTAGCTATTGATTGTGTTACAATTTGATATCTTTGAATCTTCAACTTCTTCACCATACACAAACCTAGACCTCCAAATGGTCTTGATTGACCTCCAAACAGTCTTGAGACCGTTTGGGTGATCTCCAAATGGTCTTGAGACCATTTGGGTTAATCAACCCAAAGAATTAAATTAATTAATTGCAAAATCAGCACTCAACCCGATTAGAGTTTCTAATTAGATGATTATCCATACATTGATTAAATCAATTGGAACCATTAGATCCTAATCCAACAAGTACTAGGGTCCTGACCTCAAACAGTCAACCCATCCAAACGACCAACCATCCTAAATGGTTTGGGGTTCAAGACTCTAAACGGTTTGCAAACCGTTTAGTCTCCAAACGATTTGGTGAAACCGTTTGGACCAAGATATTCAAAACCGTTTGCAAGGGAAACTTGTTGGATTGCATGCCCAAGATGATGACATCATCATCATCTACCTTCATTCATTCAAAATCTACTTCCTTTTTCATGGTAATTACAACAATGGATCAAGGGAATTTCAAATAGAACAAAACGTTCAATAAATAATGGAGAATTGAATGCAATAACAACATTTAAGAGTTTAATTTATATAACCTACCTACAATTGAGCTTCAAAGCTTGGAGTTTCACATCAACAATGGTGGAGGAAGCTTTTTCAACTCTCCCAAGGCTCGTCCTCCAGTTTTGGAGTGAAAAGGTTGGCTAGGATTGAAGATGGAGTGAAATAGAGAAGAAATCATGCATTGTTTTATGATTTTCACCATGAAATCAAGGTGAAAGAAGATCAAGAAGCTTACCAACAGGTTGAAGGTCGTCCTCCCACTTCTCCTAGATCCCTTGGTCGATTTGAAAACAAATAGAGGAAGTGGGTTTGGAAAAAGGTTTTGATTTGGGTTGTAAAAGGTGTTTTTATAAGAAAATCAATGAGAGAGAAAATGTCTTATAACATTCTTTTAATTCCAAAATTAGTGCCACCTCTTCCCCTAAATTCCTTGATTATAAACCCATATTCATTAACTTGAAAAACCTCTTCATTATCCAAGAATTAAAAGAAAAGGAATTAAGCACCTTAAACATATTATACTAATATCCCCTTTTTAGTGGATATTACTTTTTCTTTTAATAATGTGAGTTATCCATTTCCTTGGATATTTTCGTTGCCTTTACAAGGCATAAGAACGTTCACACTTGAGAAAATTCAACCATATCGTTTTTGTTTGAAGTCCCTTCAATTATTTTTATTTATTTTTGCATTAAATTGAATTAGGGTTTCAATTATGCTTAAATCTTGATTATTTTAATATCAAGATTCTCTCTCCTCCAAAATAATTCAAATGAGGCGCCCCTCCCATTTTATTTTCTCTACTTGATTCTAAGAAACATGAGGGACCCTCTAGAAGTGGTATTTTTCATGTTGAACCCTAGTTTTGGGTAAATTGCACATTACGCCAAAACTAGGTTTTAATACACAAAGATTGCTCAACAAGCTCTATCTTGGTGCTCAAGCTTGTGGAAACCATACCATACATCATTCTCATTCTTATGATGCCTCAACATCTGAGGAACATTATATCATGTATAATTTGCAAGTTAACCCCTCAACTTGAGTAATTTGCACTTTAGTCCAAAACAAACAAAACAATGTTTCAACATTATTAAAAAAGGTCTAAAAATAAAATATAAGTTCTTCTTGAGCCTTAATTACTTTTCAAGAAATATGAACAAGCATCTAATCAACAATATTAAGCAAAACATCTAGGGTTAGAGCATAACCCAGGTCAGGGATGTTACAACAGCGGTGGTGCATGCGTTAAAGATTTGGAGACACTATCTTTATGGGGAATTGTGTCAGATCTTTACAGATCATAAGAACTTGAAGTACATCTTTTCACAGAGTGAGTTGAACATGCGATAGAGTCATTGGATGGAGCTAATCAATTATTATGATTGCACTATTAAGTATCATCCTCGTAAGGCAAATGTGGTAGCTGATGCGCTTAGCAGAAAGTCTTCTTCTCTCCCCACGAAGAAGGCACAATTGAGTTACTTGGTATGCCATAGGTAGGATATGTTTGTCTCCTTGCGGCAGATGAATGTGCAGTTGGAAGTTTCCTTGTTGGCAGGACTATTGGCACAGATGCAAGTCAAGCCTATGCTGAGACAACAGATCAAAGACGCACAGCAGGAAGATGATACAGTGTAGTTGATCAGGTCAGAGCTCGACAGTGAAAAGCATGATGGGTTCCATGAGTCTGAGGATGGACTAGTTTGCTATCATGGTAGGATGGTGGTCCCCGATGTTGATAATCTTAGAAAGCTAGTGCTTGAGGA
Organism: Alisma plantago-aquatica; assembly: GCA_963693085.1. Lineage (NCBI taxonomy): Eukaryota > Viridiplantae > Streptophyta > Magnoliopsida > Alismatales > Alismataceae > Alisma > Alisma plantago-aquatica. Next base: position 781,800,089 of record OY856411.1, on the reverse strand, counting down.
AGAACACACATCAATGTATGATATGCATCCAGGAGTTACCAAGATGTATCATAACCTGAAGGACCTGTATTGGTGGTCTGGCTTGAAGAAGTATGGAGCCGAGTTTGTGGCTAAGTGTGCAGTATGTCAGCAAGTTAAAGCTGAGCATCAGAAGCTGGACGGTATGTTGCAACCCATGCCAATACCGTAGTGGAAATGGGATCATATAACCATGGATTTTGTAGTTGGTCTGCCAAGGACAACTAGGAATCATGATTCCATTTGGGTGATAGTGGATAGATTGACAAAATCTTCTCATTTTATATTTGTGAAGACAACATATACAACATAAAAACTTGCTCAGGTATATGTGGATGAGATAGTGTGTTTGCACGGAGTACCAACAACAATAGTTTCCGATAGAGGTCCCCGGTTCATGAGTCATTTCTGGGAACAGTTGCACAAAGTGTTGGGAACACGGTTGAGGTTCAGTACCGCTTTCCACCCATAGACGGATGGACAGTCTGAAAGGACTATTCAGACTTTGGAGGATCTTCTCTGAGCATGTGTTTTGGAGTTCCTAGGCAGTTGGGACATGCATCTCAGTCTGATAGAGTTCGCTTACAATAACAATTATCAGTGGCGCATTGACATGGCTCCTTATGAGGCTCTATATGGAAGGAAGTGTAGATCCCCTTTATGCTGGTATGAGTCTGGTGAGTATCATCTTTTGGGTCCTGAGTTAGTGCAGCAGACAATAGAAAAGATCAAAGTGATGCAACAACAGTTGAAAGCAGCACAGGACAGACAGAAGTCTTATGCAGACAATCGTCGAAGACCTTTAGAGTTCCAGGTGGGAGACAAAGTGTATCTCAAGGTCTCACATTGGAAAGGAATGCTGAGGTTTGGCTAGAAAGCCAAACTGGCACTCATGTATATGGGGCCATCCCTGGTAATAGCACGTGTTGGCAAGGTAGCTTACAAGTTAGAGCTGCCACCAGAGTTGCACATGTTACATCAGGTGTTCCATGTCAGCATGTTGAAGAAAAGTCATCCAGACTCAAGGATAGTGATACAACCAGTTGAGGTTGAGCTTGATGAAGATGTGACCTATGAGGAAGGTCCAGTGACGATCCTTGACAGGAGGGTAAAGAGGTTGAAAGGGAAAGACCTGGTTCTTGTGAAAGTTCTTTGGCATCATTGTGGTGTTGAGGAAGCCATGTGGGAGCTTGAGGAGGAGATGAGGAGGAAGTATCCCTCACTTTTCTCTTCAGATTTCGGGGGTGAAATCCCTTTGTAGAGGTTTATGGCTTGTAAGGACCCTGACCTCCATTTTGGGCTTATCCTATTTGTTTTTCCTAACCCATGTGCTTATTTGCTTGCTAATCACCTTTAGTGGTGATTAAGGTTTGCTTGTGTTTTGTTGAGTGTTGGAGGTGCTACTTCCAAAATAACATAAGTTAGGGTTGATAGGGAAGTTTGTCACCTTGAGAGATGTTCTTCTCTCTCTTTGCTTCCTCTAAGTTGAGAGGAAGGTTTGGGCTCGTGTCTTGAGTTGTCTTGGGCTTGGTTTAGCTCTGTTGGGCCTTGTTTTCCCTTGTTTGGGCCTTGCCTTGCCTTATTGGACCTTGTGTCGGGCAAGAGAGCCTTGTGTCGCCCAGAGGAGTGTGTCGTCCAAGAGGGTGTATCGCCCATGTGACCTAGCTTTGGTTGTGTCACCATACCTTGGACAAGTGGCTATCCTTTGTATATGGGTGGCATGGCATGTGCGTGAGGCTTGCAAGGTGGCAAAACGTTGGACATGTGTCCCTAAGAAGGGCGACACCTTGCCTTGTTACCCCCTTCATTATTTTCTATATATATCTCCCATTTCACTTCCTTAGGATCCCTTTTAGCTCTTTGTTGCTCCTCTCTTCCTTGGTGCACGATACACCTCTCCCTTGCAACCTTGGTGGCCGATACCCTTGGAGGAGCTAGGGTTGGTGGTCGGTCCCTTTGAAGGAGTTCTCTTCTTCTTCCTCTAGCTTGGTGGCCGATCTATAGGTGAGCCTCGCTTCCTTGGTAAGCATCTCCTTTCTCTCCTTAGCATCTCTTTCTCCTTCATGCTTGCTCTTCGGCCATGGTGGTTATGAGCTTTGTCCCTTTTCCTTGAGGTGGCCGAAGGTGGTGTGCTTTGGAGCCTTGGAGCTTGAGGAGCTTGCTTAAGGAGGGTTACATAATTTCTAACCCTAAACTATACTACCTTCTTTTATGTTACATGTTCCTTTATGATCTTGATCGGCCATGCATGTTTTTAGATATGTCTCTTTCTCTAGCATGTACCGTTAATCTTGTGGATATAGAGATCTTGTTGTTATGGTTGATGCTGTGAACCCTTAGACCTAGTTGGACGAACCCATAAATTAGGGTTTCCTTTGGGGAAATACCCCTTTATCTCCTTGGTTTTGAGAAGTGATTTTGAGCCCTAGTGATATAAGCAATACCCCTCTCTCTTTGTTGTTGAGAGGTAAGCCTATACTCTAGTTTCTTGGGCAATACCCTCCTCTCACCATGGATTTCATAGGTGAGCCTTTGGATGAGTGATGACCTAAGTTGGAGATGATCCATCTTGTTGCCCGATTTGTGATAGAGGTTGTGCAAAACCCCTCTCTCTTGGGTGTTGAGAGGTGAGTCGATCTTGTTTATCATTTAGGGTTTGGTGCCCTTGTTCTTGATGTTGAAGACGACCTTGTAGAGTTGTGCTTTGCATGTTATGACCTTGGAGTAGTGTTGCCCGATAGCTTCATCTTGAGTTGCACCCTTAGATTTTATGCTCTGATCGAGATGTTTTCCTTTCTTTGGATGTCCCTTTGGTCGACATGATGGCTGGTAAGTTATCTCTGTCTTGGGTGACATAGTTTGGTCTTGAGTTGCCCGATATGGTGTTTGCAAGGTGAAACCCTAGTAGGTACCTTAGTGGTGGCCGATATAAGAGGCTTGAGCTAGTTGGACGATAGGCCTTCTTGTGGTTCCTAGGTCTTATTTGTTATAGGTGGGTGACACCCTAGCTCTTCCTTGAACGTTATGGGTAAAATGGGTAACCATGTGTCAGGATTGGGGCTTTTGTTTGCACGACACACCCTCAGTTGAGTTAGCCGACTTGATGCCTTAGTAGTCACCTTGCCCATGGATGACATGGTGCCTTGGCCAACATAAGGGTTCTTTGGACGATATGGTTTTATGGTTGGGCGTCATGACCTTGGTCGTTATGGCCTTGGGCGTTATGATGTCGGTGGTTGCCCGACATGAAACCCTAACCCTAGTGGGCAATAGGGCCTTTGACGATAAGAGGTGCCCATGTGCTTCCTGATACCACCCTATAATTGCATGCACGATACATAGCACTAGCCCTGGTTGCACGACACAGCGTCGCTCGCCTAAGGATGTTGGGCGTCACGGGTTGCGTGTTGCCTGGGTAGGTGTTGCCCGACACAGCGTTGTGCTGGGGCATTGCAGGTGGTAAGGTTGCCCATTGTGCTTGGCCGACAGGCTTGGGTGAGAGTAGTTACCCTGCCCGATACCACCTATAGTGAAAGAAGTTGGCACCCTTGGTGAGGGTTATGATCCAGCCCGCTACCCTTTTGGGTGAAGGATGGTCCTTGGTACTCAGACTATGTGAACTACCTTACAGCCGGTGTCATCCACCCTGAGTGTACTGGCAATGCTCTAAAGAAATTCATGCATGATGTGAGGCATTATCACTGGGATAAACTATACCTCTTCAAGCTCTGTGTTGATGGTCTCTACAGACATTGCATTGTTGAGGAAGAAACCCAACTTGTTTTAGAACACTGCCACTCAGGCCCAGTTGGAGGCCATATGATCTCTAAGAAAACTTCTTTGAAAGTTTTGTAGTGTGGTTTGTTTTCTCTAGTGTTTACCTTCTTGTACCTTGTGGATGATGGGATATGATGGTAGGTTGTGAACCGTGGTTTCTAATAAGGATACTTAAGATGATGAGATACATAGTCATGTTCACAAGTATAGGGCATAGTGTATGCTCATGGTTTGATAACAATAATATGTCTGATACAGCTTATGCCTCACATAAATCATGGATGTCATTCCAAACTATGTTTAGTGATTTAAGTTATCTCTCTTGATATGTATGCTAACCATGAAGGTATACTAGTTGGACTCATATCCAGGTAAGATCTATGAGGTATATGTGCTTTGATTAATCCTTGTTGATGAGATAACATGTATCACCAGTATGATGTGATAGGTCTGAGGACCTAGTAAAGGTTGAATGCCTAGTTGAGGTGTTATCCTCTAATTGTAACGTCCCTGACCTGGGTTATAAACTAACCCTAGGTGTTTTGTCTAAATATGTAATTAATATACTTGTGATTATCTTTTGTCATGTAATTAAACTCCTGAGGAACATATGTTTACATTTCTGTCCTTTTTAAACAATGTTTTAGTATTGTTTTGTAATGTAGGGACCTATGTGCAAATTACCCAATTAGAAGGGTTAACTTGCAATTTATACATGATGATATGTTCCTTTAGTGTTGGGACATCATAAGAGTGAGTATGATGAAGTATGATGGATTTCCCAAGCTTGGGCACCAAGATGCAGCTTGTGGAGCAATCCTTGTGCTTAAAACCCTAATTTTGGTGTAAAGTGCAATTTACCCAAAATGTGGGGTGCAACTTGTAAAATAAACCTTATAGAATATCTTCTAAGACCTTTGACATCATTTAGAGTAATAATGATGAAGGAGGGAACTTCTTTTGAATAATCATATAATAAGGAACATCTTTGTAGAAGAATCACCTAGTATGAGTAAGGAGACCCTTCATATATGTACCTTAGGTTGCATGTTGGCTTTATTTACCCTTAGATCTTGAGTTTTGATGGGATTTTCTTAAGTAATGATAGATTGAACGTGCCTTAGAAGGAAGGAGGGACCTAGATGAGAAACCATGAAACTAGAGGTCCTTATGTTGAAAACAACCCAAGCTATATAAGCTTCTTCCTTTGCAAACCAAGTAAACGTATTATCTTCTCTACTTCACTTATCCCCTTGCTTGGACCGACTAAGGCTGAGCTCTGGAGCTCAGGGAGACGAACACCTTGTTCTAAGGTAAGAAGAAACCATCTTCTAGCTCGTATTCATGGAGGAATTCCTTGTATAAGGTTGGTTTTATGGTAAACTCACTTAGGTTTCTTGTTCTAGCCTACTTTCCCCAACCTTTCCTTGGAGAATCACCTTTGGCCAACCTGTGGAGCTCAAGACACCATTAAAGGCTTGAAGCTTGGAAGCTTGGAGCTCTAGGAACAATGTTTGAGGTGGGTTTTATAACTCTAAACTTCTTGCTTTATTATGCATATCTATGTTCTTGCAAATTATACTTAGTTCTTCTTCTTCCCCATTCTTCCTTGCACTTTTGCAATCAATCCGTGGAGTAACCGACCTGAACAGAGGTTGAAGATGATGGGCGTGAATTCCTAGGAAACTTTATCAAACGACCTTGGACCCTTTGGTCTAAACGGTTTGCAAACCGTTTGAAATCAAACGGTCTCAAACCGTTTGATCTCATGTGGTTTTGCAAGACCGTTTAGAATCAAACGGTCTCAAGACCATTTGATAGGGTTGACCAAGGGAAGACCGTTTGGTGGTCTGTTGGAAACATGTTGAATTTAATATCTACAAAGAATCATAACTTAATTCCAAACCAATCACAAGTTGAAGGTACTTCAACCCCCTAAACCCTAATCGGGTTGAATTGCTGATTTCAAGGATAGTTGTTGGTGAACTTTGGGTTGAAGGACCCAAACGGTCTCAAGACCATTTGGGGGTTCATCCAAACGGTCTCAAGACCGTTTGGTGACAACCCAAGACCGTTTGGAAGTCTAGGGTTAAGGTGATTTGATGGTTTGAGGGTCCAATCACAATAGGATGATGAATTGATAAAAATGCTAATTTTAGACCTAATTAGGGTTCAATCCTTATCCAATCGACTTAGTTTTTGATAAAACTTTAGGCAAACAGTCTCAAGACCCGTTTGGAGGATGTCCAAACGATCTCAAGACCGTTTGGGCCAAGTTTGGGTCCAATTGGAGGTCAATTGATGGGTTCAACCTCAATTTGATTCACATTGTTGAAAATTGATGATTATCCGATTAAAAACCCTAATTGAGTTGGATTCAACCCTAATTGACTTTCAATTAGGGTCAATTTGGTGTCCAATTGATTAAGACTAATCCTATTTGACTCAATTTACAAGTGGTTAACAAGGACATGGCCAATTGAAGGCTTCAACATAGGAAATCCCAATCGATCATAACCTTTGATTTCACTTTTGAGGTCCATGCGGTTTGAGCCCATGTGGACCAAACGGTCTCAAGACCGTTTGGATGGTAGACGTTGTAGATCACCCCTATGTTGGTATGAAACCAGTGAATATCAACTGTTAGGTCCTGATCTTGTGCAGCAGACCATAGAAAAGATCAAAGTAATACAACAGCAGATCAAGACTGCACAGGATAGGCAGGAATCTTATGCTGACAAGTGTCGTAGACCGTTGGAGTTCCAGGTTGGAGACAGAGTGTACCTCAAAGTCTCACCTTAGAAGGGTTGACCAAGGTAAGACCGTTTGGTGGTCTGTTGGAAACATGTTGAATTTAATATCTATAAAGAATCATAACTTAATTCCAAACCAATCACAAGTTGAAGGCACTTCAACCCCCTAAACCCTAATCGGGTTGAATTGCTGATTTCAAGGATAGTTGTTGGTGAACCTTGGGTTGAAGGACCCAAACGGTCTCAAGACCATTTGGGGGTTCATACAAACGGTATCAAGACCGTTTGGTGACAACCCAAGACCATTTGGAGGTCTAAGGTTAAGGTGATTTGATGGTTTGAGGGTCCAATCACAATAGGATGATGAATTGATAAAAATGCTGATTTTAGACCTAATTAGGGTTCAATCCTTATCCAATCGACTTAGTTTTTGATAAAACTTTGGGAAAACGGTCTCCAGACCCATTTGGAGGATGTCCAAACGATCTCAAGACAGTTTGGGCCAAGTTTGGGTCCAATTGGAGGTCAATTGATGGGTTCAACCTCAATTTGATTCACATTGTTGAAAATTGATGATTATCCGATTAAAAACCCTAATTGAGTTGAATTCAACCCTAATTGACTTTCAATTGAGGGTCAATTTGGTGTCCAATTGATTAAGGCTAATCCTATTTGACTCAATTTACAAGTGGTTAACAAGGACATGGCGAATTGAAGGCTTCAACATAGGAAATCCCAATCGATCATAACCTTTGATTTCACTTATGAGGTCCATGCGGTTTGAGCCCATTTGGACCAAATGGTCTCAAGACCATTTGGGCTCAAATGATCTCAAGTTCGTTTGGACCAATCGATCTCAAGATCATTTAAGATCAAACGGTTTCAAGTTGCATAGCTTCAAATGGTTTGGAGGTCAACTTTCTCAAACGGTCAACGCACCCATGCGGTCTTGGTGACCCATGCGATCTTGGTGACCCATGCGGTCTTGGTGATCCATGCGGTCTTGAAGGTCAAAATATCCAAACGGTCAATGCCCCCAAACGGTCTCAAGACCGTTTGGAGGTTGAAGGTTGAAACCGTTTGGAGACTTTTAGGGCTGTTTTTGCTTAATCGTTTGAAGGTGTAGTTGGTCCAATGGTGGTCTAATCTAAACCCTAATGGTACCCTAAGACATTAAGGGACTAAGTGATTAATGGATTGACCCATGATGGTGAACAATGGTGTACTTTACCAAAATACCCTTGAAGGGTTCAACTAAAGGATACCTTGTTTTAATCAAACCCTAATCACATGATATTGGTGATTTGGCTTATGATAGTCAATGAGAACTTGACCCAACCAAATCTAGAGTGATGTAATCACCATCTATTAGTAAGAGGAGAGAGAAAGTACCATTTATGGTTAAAACTCAAGTAAAGTACCTTCAATACATATGAATGTGCATGATTAAGGTATGATCCACCTATGTGAGATCATGGAAACCCTAATTATGATAATTGATGAATCTTAAACTAATATGAAGGCATCAATGGTGATGTTTTTCATACATGATGATGTTATGGGTCCAAATCACCATGAAGTGAATAGTAAACCCTTATTCTAGGGTGATAACATGTAATGTGAATAGTAAACCCTAATTGATGAAAATCAGGGAACCTATCTCTTGTAAGAGTATGAAGGTACAACTCTTGAAATGAATTGCTTACTATTATTAGTTGAATTAACCATGTAGGTTCTTATATGAGGATGATCATATCCAGGTAAGGATTATGATACCATATACATTGAAAGCATGTTATTAGCTTTATGAATAGTGACATATCCTCTTGCCTAGTAGTGGCATCTTATGAGATTGATAGGCTGTGAGAGCCATGAGTATCATCAAGGTCATGCTAATTAGATGACTTGTGATGAAATGATTAAGAAATGATAATTGATGTGAGTTAGACTTGTTACATTTAGTATTCTACTTTCATAGCTGCTATGCTAATGATTAATGTTTGAAGAACATGTATGATGTTAAAAGAATACTGAAATGTACCTAACTAATCAAGTATAATCATACCATGTAGAGCCCTGATCATAGATCCATCATTGTCAGAAGTTAAATGATGGTGAAACATGTTTTCCTAAGGGAACTCCTGGATCACATACTTTTGAGTATGTGGGGGAATATGGATGTGTAAATCCTTACATCCTAGTGTAGGAATTGATGTAGATGTATCTTAATCCATCAACCCTTCACTATATGTTTATGTCGGGATGATGTAACACTATTCTCTTAAGGAAATCCTTTATACCACATCGATGAGAGATAAACAAGAAATCTTTCGATGGCGAAGAGAGTACAGAATGCCACTGTGACTCTAATAGCGAAGTACCAGATTACCCTGGTGAGCTATAATAGCAGAGACACTAAATGTCATGCATGTTTATCCTCACTCTGACTGAGGAAGATGAGGTCATAAGAATCTGGCTCTTTTGATGACCTAGGTATGATACTGATGCGACTTAATAGTGATCGGTTGGAGTATGAGCGGTATACCTCATCTTCGCAGGGCATAATAATGTTTTTAAAACATAATAAACCGTGTAGCATATCTACTTAGGTTGAACTACGAGATACAATGATTGAAGTTACATTGCCTAGTATACATGTTCTGTATATTTCTTAAATAATGTTGTCCTACTTAATGTTAATTTGTTGTTGATTACATTAAAAGCTTTCATTTCTTATGTTATTCTTTGATTGCTATAATAAAGCTTCTGGTAGAGAGTTATAACTCTTGCTGGGACAATTATTTAAAATTATCTCACTCCATAGATTTCAACTTTTTAGGTGGTCGTCGAGGACGAAGGAACCAATCTGCAGGTGATCAGTATCAGCAGCAGCAGCACCAGGAGCAGCAGTGAATCTCAGGTGGAGATGCTGACTACTGAGTCCTGTAATTAGTTGGTCTTATGTCGTCTCTGTACTCTCAGGTCCTTGGAGTTAGTTGGTCTGAGATTTTGGTTCGAATCTTGAGATTTTGTATCTGGTTGCATATAATCACTCAAGAAGTGATTTAACAGAGATGAAAATTGTTTATCTTGGTTTTATAAAAGAAGTTTCATGTTTTCAAGATCTTATCTCAGAAGGTTTTAATTTTTCGTGATTTTTCATATTCCGCTGCTAATCGAATGCTTCCGCTGAGTTTATATCGTGTTTTGGAGATCGGAGCCCACACTAATAATGAGATCAGGGATTGTTATCCCAGGTGATGGTGTAAGATGATGATGATGCCTTGAGAGGCAGTGGCTTTCTATGATGGGGGACTGAGATCCTAGGAAAATGTAATGATGTCAGTGATAATGTAATCCAATGCTGATATGCTTTATAACGTGGTTTCCTCTACAATACACTTAGATATACTAATTATTTATTGTGGAACATATCATGTAGTTTCCCTAGCCATAGATCTATCATCGTCAGAATTTGGTGATGGTGAAACAGGTTTATCCTACGGGATTACCTGAAGCGCATATTGTTGAATATGTGAGGTTTCTCCTAGCCTAAACTAGGAGGATTTGAGTGCAACTATGGTTGTAGACTTAGGATATATATAGAGCATGGTGAATAGGCCCATGACTCATCGAGAAAGAGCATGAATGTGTTCATGGATCAAGAGCACGGTGATCAGGCTCGTGGCTCAAAGGTATATTCTAGCACATGTGTCAAGGTGAACTAGAGATATGGGTAGCTTGCGGAGCAGACCCTAAGTATGAGGCCACATAAGCATGAGACTGTGGTCCTACTTTGGTTTTCATGCACTGACCACGAGGAGGTGAGGTCATGGAGTTCGGCTCTCCCATTGACCTTGTATGGCACCAGTTTTTGGGCTTCATAGCCATAGGTTAGATTTGAGCAGGGACAACTCACTTCCTCAGGACATAATAAAATGTAATCCAACTGAATAATATATCTTGCTTAGAGCAAAACACGGAACATTGTTTGAGGCCTTTCTTATATAGTTGATCTAGTTATACCTTGCAGTTATGTGTACGATCCTTATATTTTGTGATAAGTTCTTATAAAGCTTATCTTGTCAATCATGTTCCATAAAGAATTACTTGGTTATATGCCTCCTGGATATCTTGGTAAGAATGATGGAAATAATGGTCTTGCTCAGTATACTGCTCTTGTTATACGCTTTATCAGTTATCTACTTTTATTGCTTTAACCTTCTGAGGTTTTATAGTTTTGGCGGGGAGTTATGTTTCTCGCTGGGACTGTGTGTCTCACCCCACTGGTTTGCAACCTTTTTAGGTGATCTCTCTAGACATGGTGGTGGTCATGAGGTTGCGGCCGAGCAGCAAGAAGAGCAGTAGAAGGCAAGAGATGGACATGCTGATGTTTTGGGTGTTTTTTTGTAGAGTCCTAGAGTCATCCCTATACTCTCAGGTCCTCAGAGGTGTTTGACGACGTTTCATGATGTCTAGGTATTGTAATTTTGTATATCCTGTTGTTGGCCATACATGGCCTGTTATGTATGTATAAATAGGTGATGAACTCTGGTGTTGATAGTACAGCTGGCTCTGATAAGGTGTGGACATATATCAAGGCTTGTAATATTTTTATAACATGTTTCTCTACAGGATCTGGATGCAAACGTTCTCTTATGCATGCTTTCCGCAATCAGTTTTAATTAACCTGTGTTTTCGGTAATATGTGGTTCCGCACGTTTTCATGTGGCACCGCGCTGTTTGTGTGATGGTGAGGTGTCACACTTAATGGATGAGTAATTCTTGCATGTCATCACCCCCAACCTTGTTGACAAGTTCATACCCCTAAACAGCCCACACCTCTCTTTACTACTTAAAATCCTAGTTTTGTGCTTGCTTAGCTTAGTTAGCTCTTTTATTGCCTAGTTAGCTTCTTGCTTTGCTCTTGCCTTGTTCATGCTAGCTTAGCTCTTTAATTGCTCTTTTTCTCTTCTCTTGCTTGACTTAGTGTAATTTTCCCTTTTCATATCTAGTTTAATCCTTTCTTACTTCTTTAGCTTTAATCTAGTCTAGGGTTAACTTAGATTTCATTCTTGCCTTTAATTGCTCGTTTGTTCATAGTAGTTTAACAATCAAAAACCCCTTTAAACCCTTAACCCTAGTCTCCGCAATAGGAACCTAGAGAAACTAAACCTATCTCTAGTGCCCCCTTTTTCCCTGTGGATCGACCTATACTTACCATCTTCCTATACAACGACACGACCCTGTGTGCTTGCAGGTGTAGTTGATTTAGTGTGAGTAGGTGTTGAGTTAGGTTTTATAAATATCAAAAGTGAATCCACTGTGTGTGTCTATCTATGGGGTTGCATCTATACAAACTCCAATTGAGTAGTGTGTAACACCATTGGCAGAAACGCACCACCTATCTTGGTAAAGAAGGCTCCTAGGGTTCCAAATTTGCTCTATTTAGGGTTTCTAAAGATCCTCCTTGGTTATTTCAACCAAAACTAGTAATTTTTCTCCTTTCCTTCCCTATTTTCATATTTTTATTCTTCCCTCAACCTTCCTCCAGGTTAGAACCCTAGTCTTCCATGGTGAAACCCCTCCTAGAGCCCTTAAACACCCCCTCTCCATGTTCTTTTGTTAGGGGTTTTCACCGCTAAAGTGGAGAAGGTGCTTCTTGCTCGAGATAGGAGCTTTGTGGAGACACTAGCCTCTCTAAGCTTGAGAACCTTACTTATTGGACCTTTCCACCTTCCCTAGAGGTTCTATGGAGGCCTAGGATTGGACTTAGGACTGACTTGGACTGTTTAGACTCTAAAGTTGAGGTATGATTGCATTCCACACTATTTCTATATTGAGCAATTTCTAATTCTTCACTCTAAATGTATGATGTATCCCCTATTATTCTATGTTGAGCAATTCACCTATGCTTATTCATTCTCTTTGTCCTATGGACATTATCCTATACACAATGTCTTTTCTTTTGAAAGTCATGGTTCATGTGAACTACCTTATTTAATATTGATCATGTGATCATGGATATTCTTTTGAACTCTTATCTTATGCTTTGTTCATGATGGAACTCTAAAATATGACATGTGATGTATTTTGCCCACTTATGAGGTGGATGTATATGTTGGTCACTTATGTGGTGACTAGTTTATATATTCTGACTATACTTTCTACTTGCCTCTACATTTAACATGCTATGTGATTCAGTAGCACTAGAGTAGTGTAATTGCATTGGTTTTTATGGAAGATGTGTTATTTCCTACCGAGCATATGTGATATTTCCTGCTCTTTTGGGATGGAAAGGAACCTCATACCCAAAGCAAGATGTGTGATTCTTGGCCCATGTTTTATATATTTGGGAGATTGGCAGTATTCCTTTCTCTATCAGGTTTCAAGTTTAGGAGACTTGGCCGCCTTTGTGTTTCTAGGACTATGTTTATCTCACATGCATGTTCCCTAATTCTTAACATGTTGTTGTGTGGCATAATCTTTATGTTTTATTAATGGCAAGTATTCTTTTGTTATCATATGAATTCAATTCCTTTTATCTTGATACCCATTTGGGTGGTCCTTATCCTTTCTATGGGAAGCCTTTTATATTTGATGTCCTTTATTTCATATATTGCTCAATTTCCTATTTAGTATGCACATACCAACCTTTGCTAATGTCATCTAGTTTCTCTTCTTGCTGGAGTATGCTTCCAACCCTAGGTGAAGGACTTAGATGATAAGGCATGAAGTTTTGGACTAGCTTAAGGAGTTAAAGCTTAGAGACAAAGTTGTTATGGTTTAGATTTCCCTCTACTCAGATCCTTATGTTGTATCATACATGTAAACCCTTACGAGATATTATGGTGTACTTTTGTAATAACCTTGTTATAAATTGAACATAGTCAACATTTTTATTCCGCTGCTATACTTTGGTTGTTTTGAATACAATTTATTGAAGTTTGGAAATTTTGCACCTATTCTAGCATACCTTTGAGTGTGTTTGGAATGGATCTTTTATTCTTCAATTTTTCTTTAGTAAGGGGGTGATCCTGCACTCCTTACATGTAGCGTCCAAGCAAAATATGCAAATGTGTCGACCAAACAAAGATGAATAGATGTAGTGACATAGGTGGATAACTCCGTGTTGCAACCACAATATTAGGTGTAGTGACCATCAACTAGACCAGGCGCTTCGACCGCCAAGAACTACACACAGCAACCACACATTAGGGTTAGGGCTGTTGCAACTACAACAAACCCATCGATCAAGGGTAGTGACTGCAAAAACAACCAAGGTATGTAGCGACCAAAGGTAACCAAACTTGTTGCAACCACCAAGGTACTTCGACTGCCACAAAGGTCAATAGGGTATCGACCCCAAACAAGGCCACTTCGACCAAAACAAACCATAGCATGTAATGACCATCACTTAGTCAAAACAACTCCAAGGATCCAAGGAAAGCATGTTGACCCAAAACAACAACTTAAATGGAAACCAAAGACATGAACCACATAGGTGTGTCAATTAAAACAACAAGAGAAACATGTATCAGATGAAATAGGTGTTGAACACCAAGAAGGCCAAACATCACCATGTTCAAATCTCATGGGAGCATGAACATCAAACTCTAGAAATGGTCACCATCAATATAACCAAGGAAATTCCTTCTACGAGAGAGGAAAACTAATCCTCAAACACATGAACACCAATTCAAAACCTCACCCCATACATGATGTCCGAACTATAAACATGGTGATGGAACCAAATATCAAGGTGCATGCAAAGATCATCATCACACCAATACTTAGAAAATTGGGTGCATGAAATTAGGGTTTAGGATAAAGAGTAATATGCACAATAATACTTAAAAATTGTAAACCATGGATCATGATAACATCATCTAACAACTTAGTATCACATTTTAGATATAAAACATTAACATGCAAGTAATATAATGGTGCAATAATAGAATAGGGGAAAGATATATAACCCACCTTATGATGAAGGTCAAGCTCCAAAGCCATGAGCTCCAAAGAGAGAGAAAGAAGCTCCAACTTGGATCAACTCCATGACCAACAAGGTCACCTCAAGAGGAGAAGAACACCAAGGTCAAAGGATAGCTCAAGGTGAAGAAAACTCAACCCCAGGCCGAATAAGAGAGAAAAAAGAGGAGAGCTTCTTCTCACATAGGTTCCACCATGGTCAATCCATAGTCTCTGGCTTTAGTGAAGATAAGATCCTTAAGAAAGCCACCATGGTTGCACCATAGTCTCATGGCCAAGAGAATAAGAAAGGTAAGGTTTCAAAGGAAAATGTGATCAAAGGTGTATCATAAGGTGGGTTATATATCTTTCCCCTATTCTATTATTGCACCATTAAATTACTTGCATGTTAATGTTTTATATCTAAAATGTGATGATAAGTTGTTAGATGATGTTATCATGATCCATGGTTTACAATTTTGAAGTATTATTGTGCAGATTACTCTTTATCCTAAACCCTAATTTCATGCACCATATTTTCTAAGTATTGGTGTGATGATGATCTTTGCATGCACCTTGATATTTGGTTCCATCACCATGTTTATAGTTCGGACATCATGTATGGGGTGAAGTTTTGAATCAGTGTTCATGTGTTTGAGGATTAGTTTTCCTCTCTCGTAGAATGGATTTCCTTGTTGATCTTGATGGTGACCATTTCTAGAGGTTGATTTTCATGCTCCCATGAGATTTGAACATGGTAGAATCACCACAAGGAATATGATTGATCTCAAGATAACCACATTCAAGGATGATCGGACACTAAAGCTCCAAGATCATCCCTCTCAAGCTCCACCAAGTTCCAAGGTCAGCCAAGAAAGAAGAAAGAAGAGGAGAGAGCTAAAAGGATTTCTTGCATGTAAAAGAGAGAGCTTATATACACAAGGGTTAGGAGGGAGGTGAAGATATGAGGTGTCAAGATGTTAGGTCATCAAAACAACACTTGTCCATAAAAGGATCATCTATTCATGAACACATGCACCAAAAAATAGTAAAACTAAAGTGGTGTAGCGACCACTTTGTCTCCAAACTCAACTTGGTTGAAACAAAACACATGCAGCGGTCCCAACATAACTCCAAACCTTAGTTTCAACCACAGAAAAAGCAAACCAAGAGTGTTGTGATCGCAACACCTCACCAAGGAAAAATCCTAGTGACCAAAACACATGCCCAAGGCACTAGGTCGAAGCAAATCATCCAAGACATGGATAGCGGTCGAAGCATACCCAAGGCATAAATCCCATCAGTCACAATACCCAAGGAACACCACAAGGTTGACACCACCTCTCAAGGAAAGCCATCCAAACTCTAATGACATCTCATGATTCCATCTCATCAACCAAGCTCCATATAAAGAGGTGAGATAACCTCCTTACTAAAATTTGAGGGAAATACAAAATTGTAACGTCCCAAGATTTGAGGCATCAGATAACATGATCTTAAAAGGAATGATTGGACTACCCATATCACCAAGGTGCACCTCCTATTTTGGGAGCCCATCACTAAAGAATTCCATAGTTAAGCGTGCTCAACTTGGACTAGTACTAGGATGGGTGATGAGTGAGGAAGTTTGTCTTGGCTTGTACGTGATTGAGGACAAAGGGCGCGGTTGAGGCTAGTGGTGGTCAGTGGGGTCAGTCGTCATTCCTAAAACTATACTAGAGTCTAGGACAATGGGCCCAAGCTTTACAAAAACATCTATCTTTTCACAAGGATAATAGATATTGAGGGATGCATGTATAATATTATAAATAAATAAGAATGCACTAGATACATATAAATGTTAATAGCAGCAGAAAGGAAAAGAAACTATAGCGATTGCATGACTTTCATCATTGTGCACTACATAAGTTTTTCAGAAGAAAAACATGAGAAAACAAAGGATATAGCTTTAGCAACTTAGACATCCTTCAAGCAAGTACTGAATCTACTCTTGGTCCTATTTTCCTTGATCTTGTTCATCTCCTTGTCCAAAATCTGGGGGGTTGAGAATCACCCAACAAGAGGGAAAGAAAGCAAGGCACATGTCAACAATATGATCAAGAATAAAAGAAAGAAAATAACACAGAAGTAAAGGCTATAAGTTCATCAATAAATGAAAAGATCAAGAGTATGAGGCATAATCAAAATACATGCTTGCCATAACATTAAAACAGTAAAGGAATTGCATGCATGATTAATATTGACTAATTTTAACTAAGTGATTGTGGAAAAGGGGCACAGTTAAGCCTAGTGGTGGTATGTGGGGTCAGTCATCATTCCTAAAACTATACTAGAGTCTAGGGCAGTCGGCCCAAGCTTTACAAAAACTTCTATCTTTTCACAAGGATAATAGATATTGAGGGATGCATGTATAATATTATAAATAAATAAGCATGCACTAGATACATATAAATGTTAATAACAGCAGAAAGGAAAAGAAACTATAGCTATTACATGACTTTCATCATTGTGCGCTACATAAGTTTTTCAGAAGAAAAACATGAGAAAATAAAGGATATAGATTTAGCAACTTAGACATCCTTCAAGCAAGTCCTGAATCTACTCTTGGTCCTATTTTCCTTGATCTTGTTCATCTCTTTATCCAAAATCTGGGTGGTTGAGAAATCACCCAACAAGAGGGAAAGAAAGCAAGGTACGTGTCAACAATATGATCAAGAACAAAAGAAAGAAAATAACACAGAAGTAAATGCTATAAGTTCATCAATAAATGAAAAGATCAAGAGTATGAGGCATAATCAAAATGCATGCTTGCCATAACATTAAAATAGTAAAGGAATTGCATGCATGATTAATATTGAGTACATTAACTAAGTAGGGTTGAGGCACCTACTGGACCCCAACCTATAGGTGAGGGGAGAAATAATACATTCCCAGTCACCTAAACAAATTATACATGGGGGAGAATAACACATTACCCATGGGAAAATAACACATGCCCTATCTTTGGGTGGTTGTACATAAGTACCACTACATTAGCTAAATAATCTATTAAAATCTACATGCTAAGAGAAACTATGGAAAGTAGAAGAAACATATATTTGAAACATGGCAGTGGGGTACAAGACCTAGAAAATAGAACAACAATACTAATTTTTGAGGCAATTTAGCAAAAGAGTCATGAATAGAGGAAATATGGTTCATATAGTGCTTCATTAGGGAATATAGGGTTTGATTTGCTTATATCCCAACTTAGGGTGTAGGAATGCGCATACCTCTTTACTATGTTCAAATACCAAGTTCCACCACTTCTAAATGTTCTAAGATCAACTTTTTCCTATTTCAATTTATTAACATTTATTAGTGTACATATTGCACATTATTGCATTGAAACCCTGAGATTGGACCTTTTTCACAAAACTCAGATTTAGACTCTAAAAATATGACCATTAGACTAATTAGGTTCTCCTGATTAAGAAAACATATCTTTATGTTAATTTTGGAGTTATGGTGATTAAGTTGTAATTTTATGGATTTTATGTATTAAAATCCTATTCCAAAGATCACCTTTAAAAAAACCTTAAAATCAGACCTTGAATTTTTTTATTAGATAGAGATTAATTTTTCAATTCCAAAACATATTTTTTTTATAAATTTTGCACAAACAATTTAAAAGATATGAATTTTCCAATTCTGACCAACAAGAAAATGGCATGTCATTAATTTAGTTGCAAGTGAGGAAAAGAGAGAGGGAGAGGGGTCGGCCTATGACTTGCACCCCCACCCCCAAAGCCTATCCTAGGTCAACCTTTACCCTAGGATTTATGTACCAATCATTTTAGGTTCATCTTGAGCTAGTAAACAAGTATAAAAACAACAAAGAAACGAAACCCTAAACGAGAATATCATCTAATGATGGAAATCATCATTTAAGCATAATATAATGAACTAACAAGCTTATAATAAGAAATAAATGTCTAGCAAGTTATATAACTTGACTCTGCGTAGAATATCGAATCCCAATCAGTAGGAAACTCATGCAATATGGGTTGGTAGCTCCAAGCACAAGCCCCAAACTCGAGCAAGAATAACCTTCTTCTCAAGGATACAAACCCTAAGCAAGAGCATGGAAAGAAGAGTCTTTGAGCTTTAAAAAGAGTTCTACTATGGAAGACTAGGGTTCTGACCTGGAGGAAGACGGAAGGAAGAAGAACTATAGGGAAAATAGAGGAGAAGGAGAAGAAACCTACTTTCCTTGGTTGGAAACACCAAAAGGTGACTTTAGAAACCCTAGATGAGCTTAGATGAAACCCTAGAAGACCTTCTTCACCAAGATGGCATCTTCTTCTACCTTGGGACAGATCCTTCATGTCCAAAAAGAAAGAGGAATAAGTTATAAGTAGAAGGGAGGTGATATCGATCAAATATTTCGGTTAGCATGTAAGGAAGGAGTATATAAAACTTTATGGTTGAGGAAGAAGCAAGGCATGAGGTGTCCAAGCTACTTTCCATGTGTCCATGTCTAAGGGTGCCCATGGTCATGAAAACCTTTATGGATGAAGAAGAAGAAAAGCATGAGGTGTCAAGTTACTTTCCATGTGTACATGACTAAGGGTACCCATGGACATGCAAGCCTTTATGGAGAAGGAAGGAGTCAAGCATGATGTGTCCATGGAGCTTTCCATTTGTCCATAGCCTAGAACTTCTATGGCCATGCAAACAGGTGCTCCACATCTCCTAGAGACTTATTAGACATCAATTATCGGTTCCCCAGGCCCACCAGCAACCTCCAAACAAAGAAACCACCCCATTGGTTGATAACTCCTAAAGATAAGCTCATCCATAAAGGGGGAAATCCCTAAAATGCCCTTGAAGAAAAACACCTTGAAACCAAAGTACAAATAGGTTCCCATGGCCTAACAAGCTCAAGAATGACAAGGAAACATCTAATGATCATAAGGCATGTGAAAATTTGCAAAGAAAACCTCCCAATTGGGTAAATTGCAAAAAAGTCCAAAATGTGCATAAAAATTGTGTAACTTGCACAAACAACATCCAAATTGGACTAAACTTGAAACTTAAGCTTATCTCATAATTTCAAAACACCTCACAAGGTTATATTAAGTTTTAGAGCACTTAATTATGGTAATTAATCTTTTTCAACACATTAAGCATGGTTTCGGGCCTTACACTTTTAACATGAATTTATTTACCATTGTTCCACTTAAGTGGTGATTTTGCATTTTAGATCCTTAAATAATCTTTCACTGAGTTATTTGTGAAAAAATCATTCCATTGGTATAATTATTGAATAAATGTTCACCAAACCACTATAAATTCCACTGATTCATCAACAAGGACATACAGAACAGAAATGAGAAGAAAACTTAGGGAAAGGGGTTACATAGACATTACATTTAGAATTCAATATGTTACAACACTCCACCCTTTAAAAAATATTTCATCCCCAAAATCTCAAACAAAAAGAGAAGGGTGAGTATGCGACATCTCATCTCTCAACTCCCAAGTGGTTTCTTCCAAGCCATGATATTTCTACAAAACTTTCACCAACACAATATCCTTGTACTTTAGCTACTTTATTGAGGAGTCAAGACCTTCACAGATATCTCCTCATATGTCAGATTCTCATGAATATCAAAAGGCTTAACAGTAAGTACATGAGAAGGTTCCTTCACATACTTCCTCAACATAGAGACATGGAATACATTATGAATCTTATCATAGGCAGGAGGAAGAGCTAAGCGGTATGCACATTCTCCAACCTTATCCAAGATCTCAAATGGTCCAAAATAGCGGGGAATTAGTTTCCCTTTAACTTTAGACATCGTTTCTCCCCGCTCTCTCACCCTAGCGCTGCTAGGGTTCCTTCCTCCACAGGAGGCTGGCTGGGGGAGGGGGTTTAGCCACCGCAAGGCAATGCCTCGCTCCCCCTTGGCCTCTTCTTGCCCATCATTAGCAAGGTCTCTTCTTCGAGAGGTGTGTGGGCGTGGTGTCCTTGGAGGCAACGGTCTTCTTCCTCCTTATTATTGAGCCCAGCTGCAACAAGTTTCCGATCCCCTTTCTCTTTACATGCTTTCTATTTAGGCTAGATTGTTCTCTTGTTTTGTCTATCTCACTATTAATCAGTGCTTCTTTCTCTTCTCGTGGTAGATTTTTCTTTCCCGGTCAATTTTGTTGTGGAGTTTGTATGGCAGCAAGTGTGGGGATAATATCCTTTTGGAACACCGATTTGGTGCAAGTACTCTACCACATATACATACTCAGGTTGAAGGTATTCTTCATAGAAAGTTGTGTTAGCCAGCAAAGGAGAAGAGGGATCTATACATCATTGTCCTTATCAGATTCCGACATGAGTTTTTGTGGTGGTTTGTATATGTTCTTGATCTTTGTGTGGTCTTTTAGTTTTTTTTTCCTCATGTAGATGTCGTATGGCTACTTCATAATGAAATTTTTCTGTTTAACTTCAAAAAAAAGAACACATAGTCACCCACTAAGAAGCTAACATTAGATCTCTTCTTGTCAGCATACATCTTCTATCGATCTTGGGTAGCTCTCATACACTTCTTAATCAGCTGAACTTTATTTATCATCATCTACATAACATCAGTCTTCACCAGAGAACGTTCGCCAACATCATCCCAATGCAAAGGTGAATGATAAGGTCTACCATAGAGAGCTTCAAAAGGTGACATACCAATACTAGATTGGTAGTTGTTGTTGTAAGCAAACTCAACTAATGGAAGATACCTATCCCAAGCACCTCCCCAATCCATCACACAAGCATAAAGCAAATCCTCTAGAATATGCATTGTCCTTTCTGACTGGCCATCTATTTGTGGATGATATGTTTTACTAAATCGTAGTTCAATCCCTATCTCACCCTAAATATGACTTCATAACCAGGAGGTAAACTTTGGGTCACAGTCAGAAACTATCACTTCAGGCACTCCATGTAGACAAACTATCCACTCAACATTCAACTGAGCCATATCAACAACTTTGTAAGTGGATTTGAAAAGCAAGAACTGGGCAGACTTTGTAAGTCAATCAATCACCACCCAAACAACATCATAACCTTTATTGGACTTAGGGAAGCCTATAACAAAGTCCATGACAATATTCTCCCATTTCCATTCTAAAATCTCAAGTGGATGAAGAAAACCACTAGGTCATTGATGCTCTATTTTGACTTGCTGACAGGTCAAACATTTCACAACAAATAAAGCTATGTCATTCTTCATATTCTTCTACCAGAAGCTTCATTGTAGGTTCTTGTACATTTTAGTTGTACCAGGATGAATCATGCACTTAGACCCATGAGCTTCACTCAGAACATTCTGCCTTATATTACCAACATCAAGAATCTACAGCCTTTGTCAGAAGTGGACAATACCAACCACTCCAACTGAGAAGTCAGATTGTGGTTTCTCTGCTAAGGCCTTCATCTCCTCAAGCTTGTAACTCTCCAACTATGCACCTACACCCTCTGAGATCTAGCTCAGTGTAATGGAAAAACTAGCCATGTGCACACATAGCTTATCTTCATCCATTGAATCAACATGCTGAGGTTTACAACTAGAAACATGTTCTAGATTCTTCCACATACTATAGCTCATAACAACACATACAAGATCCTTCTTTTGACTCAGAGCATCAACAACTACTTTGGCTTTACCTAGATGACAGGTGATGGCAAAGTTATAGTCCTTAAGGTACTCCATACACCTTCACAATCGCAGGCTCATATCTTTCTGTGTCAACAAGTACCTCAAGATTTTGTGGTCAAAGAAGACTTCAAACTTCACTCCATAGAGATAGTGTTGCCATATTTTTAGAGCATGAACAATGACACCTAGCTCTAAATCACGTGTAAACCAATTTGCTTCATTCATTTTCAATTGGTGGGAAGCATAGGAGATCACTCTACCTTCTTGCATCAAGACACACCCTAAGCCTTATTTGGAAGCATCAGTGTAAATGACATATGGTATGCCTTCAGCAGATAAGGTAAGAATAGGTGCACATGTAACATCCCTGACCTGGGTTATGCTTAAACCTAGATGTTTTGTTTAATAAAGTTGATTATATTCTGTCTTATCTCTTCAAAAGTAATTAAGGCTCAAGAGGAACTTATATTTCAATTTTAGTCATTTTCAAATAATGTTGAAACAATGTTTGGTTAGTTTTGGACTAAAGTGCAAATTACCCAAGTTGAGGGGTTAACTTGCAAATTGTACATGATACAATGGTCCTAAAATGTTTAAGCATCATGGGAATGAGTATGATGCAGTAGTATAGCGTCTACAAGCCTGAATAACAAGAAAGAGCTTGCTGAGCAATGGTTGTGCATCAAAACCTAGTTTTGGTATAATGTGCAATTTACCCAAAATCTAGGGTTCAATATGCAAAATACCACTTCAATAGGGTACCTAATATTTCTTGGCATCATGTAGAGCAACGAAAATGATAGGGGCGTCTCATTTGTATAATTTTGGAAGAGAGAGAATCTTGATATTAAAATAATCAAGATTTAAGCATAATTGGAACTTTACTTCAATTTAATGCAAAAATAAATATGTTAATTGAAGTATATTTCAACCAAAATTGTGTTGGTTGAAATCCATATATTTGGAAGTCCTTGTGCCTTGAAAAGGCAACGAAAATATCTCAAGGAGGTGAAGAACCCACTCACATTATTATAAGAAAAAGAAATATCCACTCACTTATGGATATTATTATAATATGATTTAAGGTGCTTAGTTTGCTTTTGTTTAAATCATGGATAATTTATAGGGATAAGAGGAAAATAGGATATCCTTGTCCCTAAGGAAGAGAAGGAGGCAAGTGGAAAGAAAGTTGAGGAGATAATTCCTACTTTCTCTCTCTTAAATAAATTTTCAATAAAATTCATATATATGCTCCGTTATCCATGAGTTGAAAGGCTAATTTCAAAACCACTTTCACTTATTGCTTAAAAAAACGACCAAGGGAGCTTGGAGCAATAGGAGGACGATCCCCAACCTGTTGGTAAGCTTCTTGACCTTCTTTCACCTTGATTCCAAGATGGAAATCGAAAATCAATGCATGAATTTTTCTTATCTCCATTCCATCTTCAATTCTAGCCATTCCTTTTCACTCAAAGCTTAAGGACGAGCTTGGGATAGTGGAAGGTGTTTCTTTCACCATTAAATACATGTAGGTTGAAGCTTTGAATCTCAATTTAAGGCGGATTATATAACTTGAACCCTTGAACTTGTTATTGATTACATATCTTCATCAATTGTTGCTTCCTTCTTTATTCCCGAAATTTTATTTGTTTGATTGATGCAATCACCATGAAAATCACAACAAGATTAGTGGGTTTATAGTTATATTATGATGACATAATCATAAGCACACACCTCCACAAATATCTATTGCAAACGTTTTCAACAATATAGTCCAATCGGTTTCACAAACTGTTTGGTGACCAAACGATTTGCAAACCGTTTGGAGGTTTGGATTCCAAACTGTTTGGAGTGGTTGACCGAATGGAGGGGGTTGACCATTTGAGGGTGATTGCTGATGTGTTGAAAAATGATCTAATAGATTTAAGTGATGAGTTTCTAAAGGTTCCATGATCGGATGATCTACCAATTGCAAACCCTAATCGGGTTGAGTGCTAAATCATTAAGCAATTGAATCAATTTTTGGGTTGACTAGCCCAAACGGTCTCAAGATCGTTTGGAGGTCACCCAAATGGTCTCAAGACCGTTTTGAGGTCAACCAAAACCGTTTAAGAGGTCTATGGTGGTGTATGATTGGATAGTTGAAGAACCAGTGATACCAAATTGAAATACAATCAATAGCTCAATTGATGATTGATTCAATGATGCAAACCCTAAGTGAATTTTTATAATTTCAATGATGGAATGAGTCAAACGGTCTCAAGACCTTTTGGAGGTCATCCAAATGACCTCAAGACCGTTTGAGGTCAGGTCATGTCATGGTTTGTGTGGCATCCAACTCACAAAAACATGATTAACTAAATGCGGAAGCGATCACTAAGCAGCGGATTACCAAAAATCACAAAAAATTAAAACAATTTTACAAAGAGGTCCACACATAGGAAAACTCTTTCAAAAAGAACTAAAGTAATTTAATTACATACTAGTTTACAAGTACATGTCATGTATCATCTTTTTCTGAGAATTACAAGCATCAACTTCCCTGTTAAACTAAACACAGACAGTATAAAATCTCGTGGCACTGAGCCAAAATCTTGAAAGCACTAACTACTACTCTGAGGACATGAGAGTACAGAGATGACACATAGGACTCTATGCACATCTATCCAAGGCATAACAACAAATGTCTCTACCTGAGAAATCACTGTTGTCCCTGCTACTGTTGTTGTTGTCCTTCACCTACTGAAGGATTCTTGCCTCCTCGTCCACGTTCACCTAAAAAAATGTGATTCCCACGGGGGTGAGACAATTATAAATCGTCCCAGCGAGAGATATAACTCTCCGCCATAAACATTATTATTGCAGTTTAATAGGATAAACCTGGACAGAGGAATCATAATTGTTTAAAAGTAGTTATTTCATTGTCTAACAGATTAGAACATTATTCTTATCTAAAGCATTGCAACTATAACTTGATAGAGCAGCATGTCACTTATCCATTAAGGAATATGAAGAACATGTATAAAAATTATTCACTGTAGAGTTATAACTACAACATATACTCTCTTCAGGCTTAGATCTCATAGTTAATGCATGGCATTGTCTTTGTGGAGCCATGGCATGTAGCCATATACTTTAATAAAGTATTGGGATCTTAATCCCTCATCTCATCAAGTACATTTCCATTTCTTAACAAGTCCATCATCATGATTATAGAATATGGTTATTCAAACCCTTAGCTCATCATAGAATACTTGTTACCACTTATTAGGTAACTTAATACCTTCAGGTCATCTGACCTAGGACATTATGATTCTTACTACACATAGTATTCCACATAGTTTACAAAGATCATATCACCCCTTAATAAGCAACAAGGCATATTATGGCTTATGAAGCCCATAAAAAAATTTCAATATACAGAACATCATAGCACATGCCTGGCTATGCTCATAATTTTAACATACCTGCATGATTAGTACTCATGATAATAATTATATATCAGTACCATGCAATACAAGCATTTTCTTATTACATTCATACTCATCAGTTTGTATTTGAGCTTCACATAGGATTACTTTGTGTTAGGTCATCACATAGCATCATCCTGTATTAGGGTTTCATATAGCATTTCCCTATATTAGAGCTTCACATAGCATTACCCTGTATTAGAGCTTATTATATCCTATTACCCAATTTAGGGTTAGGATGCACTATTCACATCATATTAGGGTTCATCATGTTCTTTTACCCAATTTAGGGTTTATTGTAACATTACATAACATCATCTTGGATTAGGGTTTTGTAACACATTCATCATCCTATATTAGGGATTTACACATCATTACCCTGGATTAAGGTTTTCCAGAAATAACCATATAGGTTCTCAAGATCATATTATTAATAATCAAATCCTATTTCATTGCTTCACATATCTAGGAGCCAATATTGATAACATAAGTATTCAATCATACTTATTTATTCTCATCATTCATCATTAAATGAATTATCAACACAAAGTATGAGTTTCTCTCTCATCTTTATCAGAATATGATTGCATCATAGTTTATTGGTTTGGAGTAAACTTTTCATAAAGCATGTTAGCCTACACTTATTAAAGTGCATTACATCTCAATGTAACAATTGGCATGAGACACTTCATGTGTCACTCATCCAAACATATTGGATTTAAAACACATCAAAGTATATCAGTCTTGAGGTGTTGGATGTGATATCTATCATATCTTGATATATCACTTCCCTCATTACCTTTATCTTACTTGAGTTCATCCACTTAGCTTGTATTAGGGTATTCCTCATCCTAATACTTTATGCACCAGTCCATCACATATATCATGTAAGGTATTGGTCATAAGTCACTTTATTTAGAATATTCAACCATTGCCAATGATATGGACTCATCCTTGAGTTAGGAACTATTGATATAAGGGTAATCATTATCAACCTCTCTAGGTGTCACATTTGTCAATATTTTAATCACTATTCCATTATTAGGAATAGGATTTTCCATATTTATAAATTATGGTTCACATAGCATCTCCCATAAATATGGGTTCCACATAACATCATTCTTCATTAGAGTTTCTCATAATATCCTTCTATGTCGGGGTTTCACATTGTGTTACCTAAAATTAGGATTTCACTTGACATCTTCCTCAATTAGGGTTTCACCTAGATTTACCCTAGTTTAGGGTTTCACTTAGATTTGCCCTAGTTTAGGGTTAAAGCTCATTAATCTTTTCAATGAGGGTTTCATGATCTCATTATTATGGATCAAACCCTGATTACTTATTTATTCATAATGAGATAATTAGGGCTTAATTATATAAGCATTAATGTCTCTCACTCTCTCTCTCATACTCTCTAAAATGTGAAGTACTCCAAGATTGATCTTGGTCAGCTCTTCATTTAAGTACACACAGTTAGGGTTAACCATTATGATCACCTTTAGTCTACATCATTATCAATCAAGTAGCTAACTGACCTTTGATCATATGAGTTGTCCAAATGGTTTAACCAATTTGAACCTTAAAAAGTCTTGGTCACTTAGACCCCAAACGGTTTTGGTCACTTAGACCTCAAACGGTCTTGACCAACTAAGTTCAAACGGTTTGAAACCGTTTAGCAAGATTGGTATTTGAAGCCGTTTAGACATCACATATTGAAACCGAATGAACTTGGGTCTCCAAACAGTTTGAGACCATTTAGTCCCAAACGGTCTTGAGACCGTTTGGCCCAAACTCTCTCAAAACCGAATGGACCAAAAGGGTCTTCCAACACTTAGTCAATTTAGGGTTTCAATCATTGAACCATCTATTAGTTGGACCACTGATTTATTCTTCAATTTAACCATTGAATCACCCTTCAATTGGACCTTCAATTATGGTTTTGAACCCAATTGAACTAGGGTTTATAATCAAGAAACCATCACTTAGGGTTTTGAAATCGAGGAACCATCAATGGTTGACATTGTGGAACTAATTCAATTACAATCATTGAATAACCACTTAGATATGTCATGACCTGACCTCAAACGGTCTTGAGGTCGTTTGGATGACCTCCAAATGGTCTTAAGACCGTTTCCCCCATTCTATCCTTGGAATTTGTGAAATTCCATTAGGGTTTAGATCATTGAGTTGATCATCAAATAAGCATTTAATTGTAGCTAAATTTGATATTTTTGGATCTTTAATTACTCAACCTCACTCAATCTTAGACCTCCAAACGGTCTTGGGTGACCTCCAAACGATCTTGACACCGTTTGGGTTAGTCAACCCAAAAATCTCGATTAACCAAATTGAAAATCAGCACTTAACCCGATTAGGGTTTCCACTTGGAGGTTTGTCTTTATATTGAATCAATCAATTGGAACCCTTAGATCATCATCAAAATTTTATAGGGTCTGACCTCAAATGGTCAACCCATCCAAACGGTCAACACTCTCATGCGGTTTGGGACTCAAATCACCAAATGGTTTGGTGAAACCGTTTGGACCATTTTGTTGGAAACCATTTACAATAGATATTTGGGGAGGTGTGTGCTTATGATGATGTCATCATCATCAAGCTCTAAGACCACGAAACTTTCTTTGATTTTCATGGTGATTGAATCAATCAACCATATAAAATTTCGAGAATGAAGAAAGGATCAACAATTGATAAGGAATTGAATGCAATAACAAAATTAAGGGTTCAAGTTATAAAACCCGCCTCCAAATGAGCTCCAAAGCTTAAATCTCACGTCAAAAATGGTGGATGAAACTCCTTTCACTATCCCAAGGCTCGTCCTTAAGCTTTGAGTGAAAAGTAATGGTTAGAATTGAAGAGGGGATCGAGATATGAAAAATTCATGCATTGATTTTTGATTTCCACCATGGAATCAAGGTGAATGAAGGTCAAGAAGCTTACCAACAGGTTGGGGGTCGTCCTCTTGTTGATCCCAGCTCCCTTGGTCGTTTTTGCAAGCAATAAGTGAAAGGGGTTTTGAAATTATCCCTTCACCTCAAAGATAAAGGAGCTTATATATGAATTTTATTGAAAATTCATTTAAGAGAGAGAAAGTAGGAATTATCTCCTCAACTTTCTTGTCATATTCCCCTTTTCTTACTTAGGGACGAGTCTATACTCTTTGCCTCTTATTCCCCTCAATTATCCACGATTTAAAGGAAAACAAACTAAGCACCTTAAATCATATTATAATAATATCCATAAGTGAGTGGATATTTCTTTTTCTTTTCTTAATGTGAGTGGGTTCTCCACTCACGTAGATATTTCCTTTGCCTTTGCAAGGCACAAGGACGTCCACACATAACCAAACTCAACCATTATATTTTTGGTTGAATGGCAATCTAATTAATGTAATTATTTTTGCATTAAATTGAATTAGGGTTTCAATTATGCTTAAATCTTGATTATTTTAATATCAAGATTCTCTCTCCTTCAAAATGATTCAAATGAGGCTCCCCTCTCAAATTCTTTTCTCTACCGGATGCCAAGAATCATTAGGGACCCTCTTGAAGTGGTAATTTGCATATTGAACCCTAGGTTTTGGGTAAATTGCACATTACACTAAAACTAGGTTTTAATGCACAAACATTGCTTTATCAACTCTTTCTTGGTACTCAGGCTACCACAAGCCCTACCTCTACATCATCTTCATTATCATGATGCTTCAACACATGAGGAACATATTATCATGCACAATTTGCAATTTAACCCCTCAACTTAGGTAATTTGCACTTTAGTCCAACACAAGCAAAACATTATTTTCAATACAGTTCAATATGGACTAAAATTGAAATATAAGTTCCTCTTGGGTCTTAATTACTATTCAAGAGATAATATCAAGCATATAATCAACTTCATTAAGCAAAACATCTAGGGTTAAGCATAACCCAAGTCAGGGATGTTACAAATTATAAACCCCTAACAAGGATTTCGTCCCTGAAATCCCAGATAACAGAAGATAGTTGTTACTCATGTCATCAAGTCCCTAATTATCATCTCAATGTCATGAAGATACCATAGATCTTTAATCCACAAAAAGTTCCTTCCATTTGTCCAACCTTATTAATATTTATGTTTATGCAGAGCATAAACCCCTAACATATGATTTCCATATTATTTTAGGTAACAAGATTGATTTCACAGTTGGATAATATAGGTAACCAACATAATCATCTATTATTTCTCAGGTACCATAATCCTTACTTTGGTATTCATCATTTGTGTTGAGAACACATATCATCCTTATCATATTCATTTTTCTGCTATTACCACCAAAGGTACATGCACAAATTAGTTCTTTTATTTTAGGACATTACTTGCTCCATATATCATTATCTTGGAACCAAAGTCCAAAGAAAACTAATACTTTTCTAAATATCCATCAATGGATTATTTCTAATCCATGCACATCAAATGTCATAATACTTGCTTGATTTTCATGTTAATTGAAAGGAAGAAACACAAAGTAACATACTCCTATCATCACCCAAGATTATTTATCAAAGGAGAAACATATACATTTAACAGAGGTAATCCATTTAGCAATTCTTTATTTGTTTGGGAAAGTTCACTTAGAAAACCCTATGTGGTTAGAAAAGTTCACTTAGCAATCTCTAAATAATTAGGGAAAATTCACTGAGTAATTCCTATTTAATTGGGAAAGTTCACTGAGCAGTTCCTATTTAATTGGGAAGGTTCACTTAGCTCTTCCTATTTAATTGGGAAGGTTCACTTAGCTCTTCCTATTTAATTGGGAAGGTTCACTTAGCTCTTCCTATTTAATTGGGAAGGTTCAGTTAGCTCTTCCTATTTAATTGGGAAGGTTCACTTAGCTCTTCCTATTTAATTGGGAAGGTTCACTTAGCTCTTCCTATTTAATTGGGAAGGTTCACTTAGCTCTTACTATTTAATTGGGAAGGTTCACTTAGTTAATTTGGAAGGTTCACTTAGCTCTTCCTATTTAATTGGGAAGGTTCACTTAGCTAATTGGGAAGGTTCACTTAGCTCTTCCTATTTAATTTCATTATACTCTCTAGATTGTTTCAGAATGACTACTTGATCAGAGTAATCAGAAAGATAACAATCTAAGAGTTCTATACTTGCCTTATCTCCAATAATCATATACCTGGCCAGGGTATACAAGTATTGAGATTAGGTAGTATGCACTTTATTTACTATCATGTTCCTCACTCTTCATATCATTATACACACAAGATATTTCATTTTTGGATTTTTCTTCTAGCATCACTTCTATATCTCATCTTTTATTACATAGATAAGTGAGATTATAAAAGCATTTTTTAAAGAATACTTAGTAAAATGTGAATTCTCATCTTCCTTGTGTCCTTATAGGACTAGTCAGAGGAAGCTCAAAACAACTACTTTCTTATTTTTAACACATAGAATCATGAAATGAAATATTAAAAAGAAACTATTTCATTTGACCATTACCCCTCGCGGTCATCTTACCATTTTAGGTTGATTCAAAACATAGAGTCTAGCTGTTTCATGTTGTTTCTTTTGCCTTTACTTAGTGGATACTACCCTGGTGCACTAGGCATTTATTGTACTGGTGGCACCAAAAACTTTGGCTTTTCATAACAACTAGGCAAATGTCTCTAAAATTATAGACACCTTACCTTAAATCTCAGCTTATTGCCCCTCCTTGGGAACTATCATCACAGATGTATTATCTATCTAAGCTTATGGCAGAGTCTACTTTCTCACCATATGTTAATCTTTCCCACATTTCCACTGTTCCAACATGACTATGTCATTTAGGAACCCTTTCTAAGCCCAAAGTTTCCACATTAAAGACTGGTAATCCTAGGTTTTAATGCTAGTATCCAGTCTTCTATATGCATTACTGTTATCTTAACCTGCTCTTCAAGAACATAAACATAGGATTCTCTATCCTGATCAGGTCAAGATGGGAGTTCTCAGGAACTTGTTCTTCTCCTGCGTGATCCCTTGCACCCTCTCCTAGTGCAACATTGCTTCTCTCAACAGCATGCCCTTTGTGTGATCCAGACATCTTTAAGTTCTTCCTCTCCTTTATGAGTAGAAGACACTATCAGATAGAATGGAAAATACTAGGATATACTTAACAACCTTAGTCATATGTCTCTGTAGACTCAACGAACCTAGAGCTTTGATACCACTAAATTGTGGCATCCAACTCACAAAAACATGATTAACTAAATGTGGAAGTGATCACTAAGCAGCGGATTACCAAAAATTACAAAAAATTAAAACCATTTTACAAAGAGTTCCACACATAGGAAAACTCTTTCACAAAGAACTGAAGTAATTTAATTACATACTAGTTTACAAGTACATGTCATGTATCATCTTTTTGTGAGAATTACAAGCATCAACTGCCATGTTAAACTAAACACAGATAGTATAAAATCTCGAAATCACTAACTACTACTCCAAGGACTTGAGAGTATAGAGACGACACATAGGACTCTATGCACATCTATCCAAGGCATAACAGCCTATGTCTCCACCTGAGAAATCACTGCTGTCCCTGCTGCTACTGTTGTTGTCCTTCACCTACTGAAGGATTCCTGCCTCCTCCTCCACGTTCACCTAAAAAAATGTGATTCCCACGGGGGTGAGACAATTGTAAATTGTCCTAGCGAGAGATATAACTCTCTTCCAGAAATATTATTATTGCAGTTAATAGGATAAACCTAGACAGAGGAATCATAATTGTTTAACAGTAGTTATTTCATTATCTAATAGATTAGAACATTGTTCTTATCCAAAGCATTGCAGCTATAACTTGATAGAGCAGCATGTCACTTATCCATTAAGGAATATGAAGAACATGTATAACATTTATTCACTATAGAGTTATAACTGCAGCATATACTCTCTTCAGGCTTAGATCTCATAGCTCATGCATGATATTATCTTTATGGAGTCATGGCATGTAGCCATATACTTTAATAAAGTATTGGGATCTTAATCCCTCATCTCATCAAGTACATTTCCATTTCTTAACAAGTCCATCATCATGATTATAGAATATGGTTATTCAAAACCTTAACTCATCATAGAATACTTGTTACCACTTATTAGGTAACTTAATACCTTCAGGTCATCTGACCTAGGACATTATGATTCTTACTACACATAGTATTCCACATAGTTCACAAAGCACATATCACCTCTTATCACCCCTTAATAAGCAACAAGGCATATTATGGCTTATGAAGCCCATAAAACATTTTCAATATACAGAACATCATAGCACATACCTGGCTATGCTCATCATTTTAACATACCTGCATGATTAGTACTCATGATAATAATTATATATCACTACCATGCAATACAAGGGTTTTCTTATTACATTCATACTCATCAATCTATATTTGAGCTTCACATAGGATTACTTTGTGTTAGGTCTTCACATAGCATCACCCTGTATTAGGGTTTCATATAGCATTTCCCTGTATTAGAGCTTCACATAGCATTACCATGTATTAGAGCTTATTATATCCTATTACCCAATTTAGGGTTAGGATGCACTATTCACATCAGATTAGGGTTCATCATGTTCTTTTACCCAATTTAGGGTTTACTGTAACATTACATAACATCATCTTGGATTAGGGTTTTGTAACACATTCATCATCCTATATTAGGGATTTACACATCATTACCTTGGATTAGGGTTTTCCATAAATAACCATATAGTTCTCAAGATCATATTATTAATAATCAAATCCTATTTCATTGCTTCACACAGCTAGGAGCCAATATTGATAACATAAGTATTCAATCATACTTATTTATTCTCATCATTCATCATTAAATGAATTATCAACACAAAGTATGAGTTTCTCTCTCATCTTTATCAGAATATGATTGCATCATAGTTTATTGGTTTGGATTAACCTTTTCATAAAGCATGTAGCCTACACTTATTAAAGTGCATTACATCTCAATGTAACAATTGACATGACACACTTCATATGTCACTCATCCAAACATATTGGATTTAAAACACATCAAAGTATATCAGTCTTGAGGTGTTGGATGTGATATCTATCATATCTTGATATATCACTTCTCTCATTACATTTATCTTACTTGAGTTCATCCACTTAGCTTGTATTAGAGTATTCCTCATCCTAATACTTTATGCACCAGCCCATCACATATATCATGTAAGGTATTGGTCATAAGTCACTTTATTTAGAAAATTCAACCATTGCCAATGATATGGACTCATCCTTGAGTTAGGAACTATTGATAAGGGTAATCATTATCAACCTCTCTAGGTGTCACATTTGTCAATATTTTAATCACTATTCCATTATTAGGAATAGGATTTTCCATATTTATAAATTATGGTTCACATAGAATCTCCCATAAATATGGGTTCCACATAACATCATTCTTCATTAGAGTTTCTCATAATATTCTTCTATGTTAGGGTTTCACATAGTGTTACCTAAAATTAGGATTTCACTTGACATCTTCCTCAATTAGGGTTTCACCTAGCTTTACCCTAGTTTAGGGTTTCACTTAGCTTTGCCCTAGTTTAGGGTTAGAGCTCATTAATCTTTTAAATGAGGGTTTTTTGATCTCATTATTATGGATCAAACCCTGATTACATATTTATTCATAATGAGAGAATTAGGGATTAATTATATAAGCATTCATCCCTCTCACTTTCTCTCTCTCATCCTCTCTAAGATGTGAAGTACTCCATGATTGATCTAGGTCAGCTCTTCATTTAAGTACACACAGTTAGGGTTAACCATTATGATCACATTTAGTCTACATCATTATCAATCAAGTAGCTAACTGACCTTTGATCATATAAGGTGTCCAAATGGTTTAACCAATTTGAACCTTAAAAAGTCTTGGTCACTTAGACCCCAAACGGTTTTGGTCACTTATACCTCAAACGGTCTTGACCAACTAAGTTCAAATAGTTTGAAACCGTTTGGAAAGATTGGTATTTGAAACCATTTAGACATCACATATTGAAACCAAATGAACTTGGGTCTCCAAACAGTTTGAGACAGTTTAGTCCCAAACGGTCTTGAGACCGTATGGAAACAAACGGTCTTGAGACCGTTTGGAATCAAACGGTCTTAAGACCGTTTGGCCCAAACTCTCTCAAAACTGAATTTACCAAAAGGGCCTTCCAACACTTAGTCAATTTAGTGTTTCAATCATTGAACCATCTATTAGTTGGACCACTGATTTATTCTTCAATTGAAACATTCAATCACCCTTCAATTGGACCTTCAATTAAGGTTTTGAACCCAGTTGAACTAGGGTTTATAATCAAGAAACCATCACTTAGGGTTTTGAAATCGAGGAACCATCAATGGTTGACATTGTGGAACTAATTCAATTACAATCATTGAATAACCACTTAGCTATGTCATGACCTGACCTCAAACGGTCTTGAGGTCGTTTGGATGACCTCTAAATGGTCTTAAGACCGTTTGTCCCATTCTATCCTTGGAATTTGTGAAATTCCATTAGGGTTTAGATCATTGAGTTGATCATCAAATAAACATTTAATTATAGCTTAATTTGATATTTTTGGATTTCAATTACTCAACCACACTCAATACTAGACCTCCAAATGGTCTTGAGACCGTTTGGGTGACCTCCAAACGGTCTTGAGACCATTTGGGTTAGTCAACCCAAAAATCTCAATTAACCAAATTGAAAATCATCACTTAACCCGATTAGGGTTTCCACTTGGAGGTTTGTCTTTATATTGAATCAATCAATTGGAACCCTTGGATCATCATCCAACATTTTCTAGGGTATGACCTCAAATGGTCAACCCATCCAAACGGTCAACACTCTCATGCGGTTTGGGACTTAAATCACTAAACGGTTTGGAAACCGTTTGGACCATTTTGTTGGAAACCGTTTGCAATATATATTTGGGGAGGTGTGTGCTTATGATGATGTCATCATAATCAAGCTTTAATCCCACGAAAGTTGCTGTGATTTTCATGGTGATTGCATCAATCAACCAAATAAAATTTCGAGAATGAAGAAAGGATCAACAATTGATAAGGAATTGAATGCAATCACAAAATTAAGGGTTCAAGTTATAAAACACGCCTCCAAATGAGCTCCAAAGCTTCAAGATCACGTTAAAAATGGTGGATGCAACTCCTTTAACTATCCCAAGGCTCTTCCTCAAGCTTTGAGTGAAAAAGAATGGTTAGAATTGAAGAGGGGATCGAGATATGAAGAATTCATGCATTGATTTTCGATTTCCACCATGGAATCAAGGTGAATGAATGTCAAGAAGCTTACCAACAGGTTGGGGGTCGTCCTCCTGTTGATCCCAGCTCCCTTGGTCGTTTTTGCAAGCAATAAGTGAAAGGGGTTTCAAAATTATCCCTTCACCTCAAAGATAAAGGAGCTTATATATGAATTTTATTGAAAATTCATTTAAGAGAGAGAAAGTAGGAATTATCTCCTCAACTTTCTTGCCATATTCCCCCTTTTCTTCCTTAGGGACGAGGATATCCTCTTTGCCTCTTATTCCTATCAATTATCCACGATTTAAAGGAAAACAAACTAAGGACCTTAAATCATATTATAATAATATCCATAAGTGAGTGGATATTTCTTTTTCTTTTCTTAATGTGAGTGGGTTCTCCACTCACGTAGATATTTCCTTTGCCTTTGCAAGGTACAAGGACTTTCACACACAACCAAACTCAACCATTATAATTTTGGTTGAAGAGAAATCCAATTAATGTAATTATTTTTGCATTAAATTGAATTAGGGTTTCAATTATGCTTAAATCTTGATTATTTTAATATCAAGAATCTCTCTCCTTCAAAATGATTCAAATGAGGCGCCCCTCTCAAATTAGTTTCTCTACCTGATGCCAAGAATCATGAGAGACCCTCTTGAAGTGGTAATTTGCATATTGAACCCCAGGTATTGGGTAAATTGCACATTACACTAAAACTAGGTTTTAATGCACAAACATTGCTTTATCAACTCTTTCTTGGTACTCAGGCTACCACAAGCCCTACCTCTACATCATCTTCATTATCATGATGATTCAACACATGAGGAACATATTATCATGCACAATTTGCAATTTAACCCCTCAACATAAGTAATTTGCACTTTAGTCCAACACAAGCAAAACATTATTTTCAACACAGTTCAATATGGACTAAAATTGAAATATAAGTTCCTCTTGGGCCTTAATTAATTTTCAAGAGATAAGAGCAATCATATAATCAAATTCATTAAGCAAAACATCTAGGGGTAAGCATAACCCAGGTCAGGGATGTTACAGTTTGATGATGATCCAATTATTTCAATTGAATTAGTTCCACAATGTCAATCATTGATGGTTCTTCGATTTCAAAACCCTAAGTGATGGTTTCTTGATTATAAACCCTAGTTCAATTGGGTTCAAAACCCTGATTGAAGGTCCAATTGAAGGGTGATTCAATGGTTCAAATGGAGAATAAATCAGTAGTTCAATTGATAGATGGTTTAATGATTGAATCCCTGAATTGAAATGTGGTGAAAGACCTTTTTGGTCCATTTGATTTTGAGATGGTTTGGACCAAACGGTCTCAAGATCGTTTGGGTCCAAACGGTCTCAAGACCGTTTGGGTCCATGGGTTTGGACCAAACCGTCTCAAGATCGTTTGGGTCCAAACGGTCTCAAGACCATTTAAGACCAAACAGTCTCAAATCGTTTGGAGACCCAAGTGGTTTCAAGTGAGAAATGTCCATACGGTTTCATTATAGTTTTGCTTAAATGATTCCAAACCATTCAATGTCTGAGTAACTAAGACCGTTTGGGGTCTAAGTGACCAAGAATATTTGAGGTTCAATTGGTCAAACCATCTGAACACCTATTATAACTTAAGGTCAATTAACTACTTGACTATGAATGATTTAAATCAAAGGTGATTACAATGGTTGTACCTTTGAGGTACTAGGGTAATTAGTACCTTTTTGAGTGGTCAACTCTTAATGCTTATGAAAGCAATGATTTAATAGGATGTGACAACCCTTCATTCAAGTTGATTGGACCTAATCTAATTAAGCTTGAAGTAATTGACATTCTAGAGAGGATGAGAGAGAGAGGATTTCCTACATGAGTGAAAATCATGTAATGGTTAAACCTCAACACTTTCAACATGAACATAATAAGTAATCAGGGTATGATCCTTTGTAAAGAGATCATGAAACCTTAATTGAGAAGGTTGATGAAACCCTAATCAAGGGTGTGACATGTGAAACCCTAGTTAAGGGTGATGTCAAGTGAAAACCTAATTTCAGGTAATGATATGTGAAACTCTAAAGTGGAGTGATGTTATGTGAAACCCATAATAATGGGTGATGCTATGTGAACCTTAATTTATAAACATGGAAAATCCTATTCCTAATAATGGAATAGTGATTAATATATTGAAAAGTGTAACACCTAAAGAGGTTGATAATGGATATCCTTATATCAGTAGTTCCTAACCCAAAGATGAGTCTATATCATTAGACAAGATTGTATTTTCTAAATAAGTGACTTACGACCAATACACTACAAATGTGATGATATGTGTATAAAGTATTAGGAGGGGAAATACCCTAATACAAGCTAAGTGGATGAATTCAAGTAAGATAAAGGTGATGAGGGAAGTGATACATCAAAATATGATAGATATCACATCCAACACCTCAAGATTGATATACCTTGATGTATTTTAAATCCAATATATTTGGATGAGTGACACATGAAATGTGTCATGTCAGTTGTTACATTGAGATGTAATGCACTTTGATAAGTATAGGCTAACATGCCTTATGACAAGGTTAATCCAAATCAATAAACTTTGATGCAATCATATTCTGGTAAAGATGAGACAGAAACTCATACTTTGTGTTGATAATTCATTTAATGATGAATTATGAGAACAAATAAGTATGATTGAATACTTATGTTATCAATGTTAGCTCCTAGCTATGTGGAGCAATGAATTAAGGTTTTATCATTAATAACATGATCTTAAGAACCTAAATGGTTATTTGTGGAAAAACCCTAAATTAGGGTGATGATATGTAAGAGGAATCCTAACCCTAAAAAGGGAATAGTGGTATTACTTTGTGTTGCATGGTGCTGATATGAAAGCATTATAACTGTTATCATGAGTACTAATAATGCAGGTATGTTGAGATGATAAGCATAGCCAGGTATGAGCTATGATGCTCCTATATTGAAAATGTTTTATAGGCCTTATAAGCCTTCATATGCTTTGTTGCTTAGTGAGAGGTAATATGAAATTAATGAGCCCTATGTGCCATATGATGTTTTAATTATTGAAATTGTTTATGGGCTTCATAAGCCATAATATGCCTTGTTGCCTATTAATAGGTAACAAGAGGTGAATTAAGCTTTGTGTGATATGTGGAATGCTTATGTAATAAGAATCATGCTTACCTTGGTCAAATTACATGAAGGTATTAAGTTACATGTTATGTGGTAACAAGTATTCTATGATGAACTAAGGGTTTGAATACCCATGTTCTATAATCATGATGATGAACTTGTTAAGAAATGAAAGGTACTTGATGAGATGAGGGATTAAGATCTCAATACTTTGTTAAAAAGAGTATGGCTATAGGCCATGACTCCACAAAATAATGCCAGGTATTAACTATGTGATCTAAGCCTGAAGAGAGTATATGCTGCGGCTATAACTCTATAGTGAAGATGTCAATATACCATGTCCAGTTAATTGCAGTTTGACAAATAATGTGTAAAATATAATCAGTTGTGTAGTGTGTTTGCATAAAGATGAAATGCTTTAGATAAGAAAAAAGTTCTAATCTGTTAGATAATGAATTAACTGTTGTTAAACAATTATGATTCCTCTGTTCATATTTATCTTAATAAACTGCAATAATAATGTTTCTGGAGAAAAGTTATATCTCTCGATGGGGCAATTTACAATTGTCTTACCCCCGTGGGAACCACATTTTTAGGTGGACACGGACGAAGAGGTAGGAATCCTTCAGTAGGTGAAGGACAACAACAGCAACAGCAGGGACAACAATGAATTCTCAGGTGGAGACACTGGCTGATATGCCTTGTATGGATGTACATAGAGTCCTATGTGTCATCTCTGTACTCTTAGGTCCTCGGAGTAGTAGTTAGTGCTTTCGATATTTTGGCTCAGTGCCTCAAGATTTTATACTGCCTGTGTTTAGTTTAACAGTGCAGTTGATGCCTGTAATTCTCAGGAAAAGATGGTACAGGACATGTACTTGTAAACTAGTATGTAATTAAATTACTTCAGTTCTTTATGAAAGAGTTTTCCTATGTGTGGACCTCTCTGTAAAATGGTTTTAATTTTTAGTGATTTTCAGTAATCCGCTCCTTAGTGATTGCTTCCGCTAAGTTAATAACATTTTATTCGAATGATGTGTCACGATTTAGTGGTATCAGAGCTCTAGGTTCGTTGAGTCTACAGAGATATATGACTAAGATGTTGAGTCTGTTCTAGTGTCTTCCAGTTCATCTGATAGTGACTTATGCTCATATAAGAGGAGAAGAAAAACTTGAAGATGTTTGGATCACATGAAAACATGCTGCTGAGAGCAGTGTTACTGCACCAAGAAAAGGTGTAAGGGATCAAGCTAGGGAGGAACCAATACCTGAGATTCCTCATCTTGATCAAGCTACATTAGAGAATCCAGCTTCCCATACCCTATTCGGGCAGTTTATGGCGACTATGACGCATATGGCGGATAGGATGCCACCACCTGCACCTAGGGCACTAACCCACAATGAAGGATATGGAGATGACAAGACTTTTGAGATACTTCGTCGGGTTGGATCCATAGATTATGCTGGTACAGCTGATCCAGCAGATGATGATCTGTGGCTGACGAAATTGGAAAAGGCTTTCAGGATCCTTGATATTACTAAAGCCGAGAAGGTAAGACAGGTAGTGTACCTCCTAAAAGGGAGTGTTGGTCACTGGTGGATATTAGAAGAAGATAAGAGGCTAAGTGAAGAAATTGGATGGGAGGTATTCTGACGAGAATTCGTCAATAAATACTTCCCTAAGATGTATTTAGATGAGAAGATCTCTCAATTTGAGAGGATCAGACAAGGACAAATGAACGTTAGCGAGTATGAAGCTAAGTTCATGGAGTTGTTGCGGTTTTGTCCGCATATGGTGGTTAATGATGAGGAAAGAATTCAGCATTTTGAGAAGGGGTTGAACGCTGAACTGACCACTCCTGTATCTGCTTTAGAGAATAGGGAGAGGTTTGTCACTTTTGTGGAGTCGGTAAGAAGGATAGAAAGGTCTGAAATCGAGAAATGACAGACCAGTGGTAAGAGGGTATACACTCAGTTTCAAGGACAAAGATCTGAAAGTTTTAAGAAGTTGAGATTTTCTGCATCAGCAGCACCATCGAGATCCAATACCCAGACACAATGGATGTCAAGTAGGGGTAGGGGCCATAGTATTGCTCCAAGTAGAGTCCCCGGCATAAAATCAACATTGGTGACTGGATCTCACAGACCCTATCTTGCGACCAGGATCTGTTATCAATGCAGACAACCGGGACATCTAGCAAAGGATTGTCCAGATGAGAATTCAATGGCAACTCTACCTCCAAGGAAGAGTCAACAAGGATCACAAAGAAGGAAGTTTTATAGTAACAATAGAGGACGTAGACAAGCGTCCCAAGCTAGTTCATCAATACCTAATAAACAAGAACATGGTCAACAACAAGGAAATGCGAGGATCTATGCAATGAATCAATCTGATGCAATAGTCAACCCTCGGGTTGTGACAGGTCAGATGAAATAGATTCATTCTAATATTTCATTTCATGATTCTATGTGTTAAAAATAAGAAAGTAGTTGTTTTAGAACTCCCTCTGACTAGTCCTATAAGGACACAAGGGAGATGAGAACTTACATTTTACTCAGTATTCCTTTAAAAGATTTATAATCACTCTTATCTGTGTGCTAAAAGATGAGATATAGAAGTGATTCCTGGAGAAAATCTAGGAATGTTAAATTATGTGTTTATGATGATATGAAAAGTGAGGAACATGATAGTAAATAAAGTACATACTACCTAATCTCAATACTTGTATACCCTGGCCAAGTATATGATTATTGGAGATTGGGTAAGTATGGAACTCTTAGATTGTTATCTTTTTTATTACTCTGATCAAGTAGTCATTCTGAAACAATCTAGTGAGTATAATGAAATTACATAGGAAGTGCTAAGTGAACTTTCCTAATTACATAAGGAAGTGATAAGTGAACTTTCCTAATTACATAAGGAAGTTCTAAGTGAACTTTCCCAATTACATAGGAAGTGCTAAGTGAGCTTTCCTAATTACAAAGGAAGTGCTAAGTGAACTTTCCTAATTATATAAGGAAGTGCTAAGTGAACTTTCCTAATTACATAGGAAGTGCTAAGTGAACTTTCCTAATTACATAAGGAAATGCTAAGTGAACTTTCCTAATTATATAGGAAGTGCTAAGTGAAATTTCCTAATTACATAAGGAAGTGCTAAGTGAAATTTCCTAATTACATAAGGAAGTGCTAAGTGAACTTTCCTAATTACATAGGAAGTGCTAAGTGAACTTTCCTAATTACATAAGGAAGTGCTAAGTGAAATTTCCTAATTACATAGGAAGTACTAAGTGAACTTTCCTAATTACATAAGGAAATGCTAAGTGAACTTTCCTAATTACATAAGGAAGTGCTAAGTGAACTTTCCCAATTACATAGGAAGTGCTAAGTGAACTTTTCCAATTATATAGGAAGTGCTAAGTGAACTTTCCCAATTATATAGGAAGTGCTAAGTGAACTGTCCCAATTACATAGGAAGTGCTAAGTGAACTTTCCAAATTACATAGGAAGTGCTAAGTGAACTTTCCCAAACAAATAAAGGATTGCTGAGTGGATTACCTCTGTTAAATATATATGTTTCCCCATTGATAAACAACCTTGGGTAATGATAGGGGTATGTTCCTTTATGTTTCTTCCTTTCATTAAACATGAAAATCAAGTATTATGACATTTTATGTACTTAGATTAGAAATAATCCGTTGATGGATACTTAGAAAAGTATCAGTTTGCTTTGGACTTTGGTTCCAAGATAATGATATATGGAATAAGCAATGTCCTAAAATAAAATAAATACCATGTGCATGTGTACCCTTGGTGGTAACAATAGAGAAATGAATATGATAAGGATGAGATGTGTTCTCTGTTGGTATGTATGCCCTGAGAGCCAATCATGGGATGATTGGTGGGATACATTAAGATTGATTTGATAAACATCAAAGGCAAGATTCCAATTCTTTCTGGTTCAGTCATATGAGATAGTGATAGAACAGATTGAATGTCTAGAGAATGACAGTACTCAATGACGTATGTTTCAGGTTGAGGACCTGAACGATGAGATCATACGGATGCTAAGAGTTTGTACATTCTTATTATGTCCCTAGTCGGATGTCATTAAGGAAGGTAGATAGACAACAATGACACACAAGACTAGATTGTGGTGTTGGTTGATGACAGAATCTCATTAGTCATGATATAGAGATATCAAACCAAACACATAGGTACTTGTTAGAGAACAAGGTAC
Source organism: Alisma plantago-aquatica (assembly GCA_963693085.1). Lineage (NCBI taxonomy): Eukaryota > Viridiplantae > Streptophyta > Magnoliopsida > Alismatales > Alismataceae > Alisma > Alisma plantago-aquatica. The sequence goes on along the minus strand of OY856411.1, from coordinate 781,756,696 downwards.
CGAACAGACCCACCGTGAGTTTGACACATGGAACCATGAGATGGTAGTCACAGTCAGTACTCACAGTGATGGTGGTGAGTGTGATTCTTAGACCTGAAATCACTACACTCAACACATGTCGTTGGGCACACTTTGACATCATCAAATGCAATCCTGAAACATGGGTTGTTAAAAAGGTGATGATTGGGTGGCTTTGACACATGGGGCTTTTGAGGGGTGAGTGATAGGTATGGGATTTGTCCCTCTTGAGGGAGTTTGATATCCAAGGCCACTTGATGAGTAGGATTGAGATAGGCATGTGCACACATGTGTGAATCAGTATGTGATATTGATGTCATACATATCTCCTTCAATCTGCTCTGAGATCAAGAAAGTGAATGAACGTTGACAGGATGACTGTTCCATGCCTTGAGTTCATTCGGGATATCAGTGAAAAAGGAATTATACATTCACTGTAACACCATTCACGGATTGTAGGATGAAAGTTGTTCTCCAACTTTCTACTTTCACTTGGGTAGCATTGATGTGTGACTAGGCACCGCTCTTTGCTTGTGAAGTCATAAGTGTTATGGACTTTCACTGCCAACGTGAAATGGACCTGCAGGGTCACACACATAGGATTTAACCTAGAAGAGGAGTTTTGTCCACAAGCAACATTTAGATTGATAACTAAAGGAGTTTAGTAGTTCAATTAAACACTCAATCAGTTGATAGCTCAATATCATATGGTTCAAGGTGTTGGACGCATTGATTGGAGTATCAGATTGATTGAAATCACATTTGACTGATTCTGCACAACCTGTACTCCCAACCGATCGGTTCAAGTGTTGAACCGGTCGACTGAGGTTGCTGAACCGGTCGGCTCAAGTGTTGAGTCGATCGGCTCATGGTTAGAGTGAAATGATCAGTTCAAGTGTTGAAACAATCGGTTCAACTGGTGCAACCGAGCAAGTTGGGAAGGTCAGGTCGGTGAGAATTTTCCTTGCGTTTCACTTGCCCAATTTGATTGGGAATAGGATTGGTATTCGATACCAATTAGAAACGAAAGAAGGAAAGTCAATCGGGAACCGACCATGACCACGAACCGACCGGTTCAGAAGTGAACCGATCAGCTCATGGGTCCCAACCGATCGGTTGGTGCTCCAACTGACCGATTCAGGTCCCCAACCGACCGGTTCACTTATGAAACGATCGGTTCAGGTTGCGAGTTGGTTGCTTTTTGTGGAAAATTCTCGAACCCTTCTACTCCTGCTTTAGTCCCATATTGCCGGGCACAGAGAACCCTGTCCCATGACCCGCCTATATATAGGGGTATTGGGGGCTTCTCAAAGTACAACTCAATGCAAGCTGGTTGCTTTGCGAAGTTGTCGTTCTCTCTGGTTTTGGTAACCGTGAGAGATCCCGAGCAAGTGCTTCCCGCAAAAGGGAGGTGCAGCAAGGGAAGGACAACTGCAGTTGCAACTGGTAGCAGGAGACTGTGTTGGTGACTAGTACGTCAACAGGAGGGTGCGACTCCTTCCACTTCCTTGTGGGACAAGGAGAGTGGAGTTCCAGGTGGTCCGTGTGGACTACTACAGAGGCGGGAGGACACTGCCGCTTAGGAGGACAACTGTCATCCGACAGTCCGGTAGGAGGAGGAGTCGTCAGTCTCAGTGCGATCAGGAGCTGCACAGATGCCGTCCAAGACCGGAGTTGAAGACCGCGCATTGCGCGAGGTATTGTCGCCGAGCAAGCCTCGGGACAAGGTATGATTCCACAAACCATCCTTTCCTATTATATAGACGTTGACGTGTTTCCTCGGTATGGGTTGGGGGAGAAAATTTTTGTTTCCGCTGCCTTCTCTGTCTCCCCTGAAACCCTACAGTGGTATCAGAGCCACGTCAGCTGTTCTATATTTTAGGAATATCGATATGATCAATTTTGGTTTGTCGCCTTTATTTATTGCATACGATGCGAATAATATCGGCTTTATGCATGTCCAATCCTAAATCCACAAATCCCAAATTATATATATGATATGTATTATTAATGCACTCGATACGCGTCGCCCTTAAACGAGTTTTGTGGTGGATGTGTGTAGCGTGATTATGGCCTATAAACCCCTATCTGTGTGTGGTTGTTTGTGGTTGCTTGCATCTCGGTCTGCGCACCGATCTTCCCTCTCTTATTCCTGATGTAACTCGAAATAATTCGAGATTCTTTCCTACCTTTGATCCCCCCCAAATGTAACTCGGGGTTTCCCTTTTTAAAGTAATGTAATAATAGGATTGATTTTATTTCCTGTTATGTCGAAGACCGGAGGACATCAAGATGATAGCTAAAACGATCGGTTCAAGGAGTGAACCGATCGGTTGACCTTCCAAATGGTCGGTTCAAGGAGTGAACTGATCGGTTGATGAGCGGTTCGAGGAGCGAGACGAGCAGGTGGCGGACATGACGAGATGCACGACGACCAGGCGAACTGATCGGTTGGAGGAGCCAACCGATCGACTGGTGGCACCCAGACGACCGACTGGAGAGTACAAATTATTCATGTGATGAGTTGATCTACTCGGATGGCAAGGCACAGAGTTCATCTTGTATAGGTTGCATGTGATGTAGACCTAGATGACCGTGATTCCTCTTGGCTCGAGGAATCACATTAGGATGGCCATAATCATCACTTTTTATCGTTTGTGCATGTTTTCTGTGGGATATAGCATGTATATGATACGTACTATGTATTGTGGTGATTGGATATGTATATGTATATATAAAAAAACCAAATCCCTCATTAAAATATTAAGTCTTACAAGCCTTCCATTAGCGGCACACATGAAAAGCTCGATCGACCAAGCGTAGGTTACGCCAAAGCATGGTACGTCATCTATCTTGTGGAAGTGTGAAGGGTAGACATGTAGGTTCTGCCAAAATAGGGTGCATGTTCTACCGTGTCGGCTTTTGGGTTAGACTTAACTGGTGATTCTTAGAGCGTCTAAGCCTAGAGGCAAGGAATGTTCATGGCAAGGTGTTGTGCATGTTCGTTCAACAAGAGTTGCATATGATGCAATTGGCAAGAGTTGCCTACCTGAGAGATCTAAGTTCTGGGCGATCAGCCAAAGCTGACTCATGGCTTAGAGGATTTCAGGATCTTGCCCACTAGAAGGTTGTACGCTGCAATCTTTCGAATTGATGGTGAGGGCTATCAATTTGAAGTAAAAATAGTGGGATCGATAATTAGTTAAAGGCCTAATTTTTATCGTCAACTTTTCAAATCAATCAAACAAGTCAAAAATGAGTTTTTGGACTAAAATTGCATATATTTCCTTTTGTTAAAATAAATGGTTAATCAACAAATCACTTTATTTGCGATGGGTCTTTGAGACTAACAAATTAAATGTGAATAATTCCACGACTGGTTAGGATGATGAGAAGTGTTCTCAGTCAAAGAGCGAAAGCTCTAAGTCCTAGTTATACCAGAACCAGATGAACTCGATCCCACCACATCAATGGCTGAAAGTATGCTTATGGAAGCATACTGAGAAAGACATTGATGAGGAGTGCTTGACGTTGTGTTCTCTGAACTGTGAGTTGCAGAGACAACATGAGACATATGATGTCTCCAAGACACTATCCAAGTATGTCATGACAGAAGGAGATCCAGTAAGGGATTCACACACTCAATGTGATTGGGTATGTGGAAAAACCTGACTAAGAAGGATTCCCTCTGAGCCAAGAGTTGGCTATTGGTATGATACTGCAAATGTTGCGAGGATCATACAATTCATGATAAGCTACAACATGAACAACTTTGACAAACGTTGACAGAGTTGTTGGACATGTTGAGGATAGTAAAGGCAAATATGAAGAAAGACAAACCATAATCTTTGATGTGATCAAAGAGAAAGGTAATTCTTAAGGGCAAGGATAAGGGCAAAGCTAATAAGTGTTCTGATGCTAGCCAGAAATCCAAGCCGTCTTCAGCCTCAAGGCACATGGGGAAAGGGTGTATGAGGGATTGCCCTCTATATCTGGAAGAACAAAAGAAGATGAAGGAGGGGATGGAAATATCCACCTAAGGTATCATGAAATGAACCGCTTCTTTATCTGAGGTATATGATACCAAGATATGGATATGTCATATATGATATGCAATATCTGCAAAGAAGTGATGGCCTTTGTGAAAGGACCAAGAAAGAAATACCCATCATTGGAGCAAGTGTTGCTGCCATAGATAGGAGTATCTTTCAGTTTATTTCAGCCTAAAGGGCATGAAATAGAGTTGAGAACTGCTATTTCATATATTTCCAATAGATAGAAACACTTTATTTTTGCATATTGTATGACAATGATGGCAATTAATAAAGTTGATGTTTCAATCTTAAAGATATGATCTTTATGGCAATGCCTTGTTTATCTTGTAATACATGGTATGTATAAGATAAAATGATACCTAAAGTTATTGATAACTCAAACAATTAAATTAGCATATATCATAAGAAATTCATTTCTAGTTTCCATATGATGGATAAATCTAGACTCTTTTGGTTAGAAAACCAGTAAGAGACATGAATATCTTGGACATGATTAATCAATCTTCACTAATGGTAGTGGGAGAATGATTATCCTATTAGGTATACATGTGATGTATTTACATACCTATTGGGACAAATGCTAATACTTCAAATGGTGTTTAGAGAAATACCAATATGAATATCTTGAAGTGTTCAAGATTATCATAGATGAAGTAAAAATTTGGTAAAGTATTAATTCTTGATGAGATCAATGAATGAAATACTTGGACCAAATGTTTGAGATCCTTATGAGTGATTATGATAGTGTATCATAGTGAACTCATGATTAAGGCATGGTGATGTCTAAATCAAGAAGGAATCATACTCTAAGGAGTTAGAGAATGATTATCAAATAACTGAATTCTTCTTAATAAAAGGATGCCCCACACTAATAAAGGACATTAAGAATCACAAGGAGTTGTGAATTCTTATATTCTTGACAGATACACCTCAATTATCTATGTGATGAGTTGTTCATATGATGAGTCAACTATCTAGATGAATTTGAGGAATCAGATTTTGAGTTATGGTATAAAACCATTACATCCTAAATGACATCCGTGTGAACCATAAGGTATGACCTTGATGGTAGCATTCATTGGATCATGTCCATAAGTGCAAATAAGTCTTAAGTGTTAAGACACATGGATAACATTTTGAGAAGGATGATGCTTGTTAATTGCAACTTAATGACTAAGACGTTTGGCATATGGATACTAAAACCGCATTCCTATGAGGAATAAAACAAGGATGTGTATGTGACACAACCTATAAGGTTTATGAATCCACTAGTGCAAATGAAGTCTATAAGTTACAATGGACTAATCAATGTGATTGATTGAGTACAAGCAACTCAGAATTGGATCTTTACTTTGATGATATAGTCAAAGGGTTTGACTGACATGTCAAAGATAAAGAAGGGATTTGTGATTAAGTGGGAGCGTATTCACATTCCACATGTTGATGTGAAATGGAAATGTTCTAAAATGGAAATACAAAAGTGGAAATTATCTTTAAGGAAGATAGAGATGTTTCCTATATGATAGGAATAGCGATCTATAGAGATAGTTCTCGACAAATCTCTTGACCTAGAAAAGAGAGAGAATACATTGGCGATCTGTACTGAAGGGTTCAGTATGCACAGATTCAGTGGGAGAAAACTTGTCCATGTTATATGGATATTAGTATCCCAAGGCCAAGTGTCCAATTCTTATGAAGAATGGGAACACTAAGAATAGATATGGATCTATCATGTATGTAATCATCCCATTGTCTTGCATGGCAAGAATAAAATGCATTCATCATCTTGTATGTAGGACATGGCAATATGATGTGCTCATCCTGATAACTCGTATGTAGGATATGACGAGTGGATGTCTGTCTACTTCCAGTAAGGGTTACTGGAATACCATAAGAACTTGATAAGTACTTAGGAAGTACTAGTTCTATGGAGATAAGGAAGAGTTCGATGTAAAGAGTTACATTGATGCGAACTTCCGAAAGGACAGAAAATTAATCGCAATATATACATAAGATGTATAAAAGTGAGAGTTTGTTGATAATTGGAAGTGTTCCAATAAAACCATTTAAAAGGGAAATGTCGAGTATCTGTGTGTTAGAGAACAGCAGTGGATACTATATGGATCTGAAGGTTCATGAGATGAACTTATATTCCACTCATTTATGACAAGTCTGGAATCCTTGATCATGCAATGTGGCTAAAAGTTAGCAATGGAATACTAGATCGCATATTACGGCAACTCCATCTCATACGTGTGACGTACAGCGAAGAGATGAGAGACATGCAATTTATACTGACTTTGGCAAGGTGTTGCCATTACTCACTATGTTAGCACTAAGAGCACAGTAACATGTGGGACATGTTTGAAGATCACTATGAATATGATTCAAGGGTGATTGGCTCGCAGTGCAAGTGGGAGTCTGTTGGTATGTATGCCCTGAGAGCCAATCATGGGATGATTGGTGGGATACATTAAGATTGATTTGATAAACATCAAAGGCAAGCTTCCAATTCTTTCTGGTTCAGTCATATGAGATAGTGATAGAACATATTGAATGTCTAGAGAATGACAGTACTCAATGACGTATGCTTTCAGGTTGAGGACCTGAACGATGAGATCATACGGATGCTAAGAGTTTGTACATTCTTGTTATGTCCCTAGTCGGATGTCATTGAGGAAGGTAGATAGACAACAATGACACACAAGACTAGATTGTGGTGTTGGTTGATGACAGAATCTCATTAGTCATGATATAGAGATATCAAACCAAACACATAGGTACTTGTTAGAGAACAAGGTACCGGACAGACCCATCGTGAGTTTGACACATGGAACCATGAGATGGTAGTCACAGTCAGTACTCACAGTGATGGTGGTGAGTGTGATTCTTAGACCTGAAATCACTACACTCAACACATGTCGTTGGGCACACTTTGACATCATCAAATGCAATCCTGAAACATGGGTTGTTAAAAAGGTGATGATTGGGTGGCTTTGACACATGGGGCTTTTGAGGGGTGAGTGATAGATATGGGATTTGTCCCTCCTGAGGGAGTTTGATATCCAAGGCCACTTGATGAGTAGGATTGAGATAGGCGTGTGCATACATGTGTGAATCAGTATGTGATATTGATGTCATACATATCTCCTTCAATCTGCTCTGAGATCAAGAAAGTGAATGAATGTTGACAGGATGACTGTTCCATGCCTTGAGTTCATTCGGGATATCAGTGACAAAGGAATTATACATTCACTGTAACACCATTCACGGATTGTAGGATGAAAGTTGTTCTCCAACTTTCTACTTTCACTTGGGTAGCACTGATGTGTGACTAGGCACCGCTCTTTGCTTGTGAAGTCATAAGTGTTATGGACTTTCACTGCCAACGTGAAATGGACCTGCAGGGTCACACACATAGGATTTAACCTGGAAGAGGAGTTTTGTCCACAAGCAACGTTTAGATTGATAACTAAAGGAGTTTAGTAGTTCAATTAAACACTCAATCAATTGATAGCTCAATATCATATGGTTCAAGGTGTTGGACGCATTGATTGGAGTATCGGATTGATTGAAATCGCATTTGACTGATTCTGCACAACCTGTACTCCCAACCGATCGGTTCAAGTGTTGAACCGGTCGGCTGAGGTTGCTGAACCGGTCGGCTCAAGTGTTGAGTCGATCGGCTCATGGTCATAGTGAAATGATCGGTTCAAGTGTTGAAACAATCGGTTCAACTGGTGCAACCGAGCAAGTTGGAAAGGTCAGGTCGGTGAGAATTTTCCTTGCGTTTCACTTGCCCAATTTGATTGGGAATAGGATTGGTATTCAATACCAATTAGAAACGAAAGAAGGAAAGTCAATCGGGAACCGACCAGGACCACGAACCGATCGGTTCAGAAGTGAACTGATCGGCTCATGGGTCCCAACCGATCGGTTGGTGCTCCAACCGACCGGTTCAGGTCCCCAACTGACCGGTTCACTTATGAACCGATCGGTTCAGGTTGCGAGTTGGTTGCTTTTTGTGGAAAATTCTTGAACCCTTCTACTCCTGCTTTAGTCCCATATTGTCGGGCACAGAGAACCCTGTCCCATGACCCACCTATATATATAGGGGTATTGGGGGCTTCTAAAAGTACAACTCAATGCAAGCTGGTTGCTTTGCGAAGTTGTCGTTCTCTCTAGTTTTGGTAACCGTGAGAGATCCCGAGCAAGTGCTTCCCGCAAAAGGGAGGTGCAGCAAGGGAAGGACAACTGCAGTTGCAACTGGTAGCAGGAGAGTGTGTTGGCGACTAGTATGTCAATAGGAGGGTGCGACTCCTTCCACTTCCTTGTGGGACAAGGAGAGTGGAGTTCCAGGTGGTCCGTGTGGACTACTACAGAGGCGGGAGGACACTGCTGCTTAGGAGGACAACTGTCATCCGACAGTCCGGTAGGAGGAGGAGGAGTCAGTCCCGGTGCGACCAGGAGCTGCACAGACGCCGTCCAAGACCGGAGTTGAAGACCGCGCATTGCGCGAGGTATTGTCTCCGAGCAAGCCTCGGGACAAGGTATGATTACTCAAACCATCCTTTCCTATTATATAGACGTTGACGCATTTCCTCAGTATGGGTTGGGGGAGAAAATTTTTTTTTCCGCTGCCTTCTCTGTCTCCCCTAAAACCCTACATTCTCAACACATACGATGAATACCAAAGTAAGGATTCTGGTATCTGAGAAATAATAGATGATTTATGTTGGTTATCTATATTGGCCAACTGTGAAATCAATCTAGTTACATCAAATAATATGGACATCATATGTTAGGAGTTTATGCTCTGCATAAACATAAACATTGATAAGGTTGAACTAATGGAAGGAACAATTGTAATTGGTGGAAAAGTTTATCAAGCTAAAAGCATTTTACTTAGAATAACCCTGTGTGAAAAAAAACTTTGTGTGGATTACAGATCTATGGTATCTCCATAACATTAAGATGTTATGTGGAGATTTGATGGTATGATAAATGAATAAAATTTGTCTCTCCTTTTCCTAGGATTCCGAGGACGAAATCCTTGTTGGGGGTTTATAACTTGTAACATCCCTGACCTGGGTTATGCTTAAACCTAGATGTTTTGTTTAATAAAGTTGATTATATGCTTTCTCTTATCTCTTGAAAAGTAATTAAGGCTCAAGAGGAACTTATATTTTTATTTTAGTCCTTTTTAAATAATGTTGAAACAATGTTTGGTTAGTTTTGGATTAAAGTGCAAATTACCCAAGTTGAGAGGTTAACTTGCAAATTGTACATGATACAATGTTCCTCAGATGTTGAAGCATCATGGGAATGAGTATGATGTAGTAGTATGGCTTCTACAAGCCTGAATAACAAGAAAGATCTTGTTGAGCAACGGTTGTGCATCAAAACCTAGTTTTGGTATAATGTGCAATTTACCCAAAATCTAGGGTTCAATATGCAAAATACCACTTCAAGAGGGTCCCTAATATTTCTTGACATCATATATAGCAAATAAAATGAGAGGGGCGTCTCATTTGTATCATTTTGGAAGAGAGAGAATCTTGATATTAAAATAATCAAGATATAAGCATAACTGGAACTTTACTTCAATTTAATGCAAAAATAAATATGTTAATTGAAGTATCTTTCAACCAAAATTGTGTTGGTTGAAATCCATATATGTGGACGTCCTTGTGCCTTGCAAAGGCAACGAAAATATCTCAAGGAGGTGAAGAACCCACTCACATTATTATAAGAAAAAGAAATATCCACTCACTTATGGATATTATTATAATATGATTTAAGGTGTTTAGTTTGATTTTCTTTAAATCATGGATAATTGATAGGAATAAGAGGAAAATAGGATAGCCTCGTACCTAAGGAATAGAAGGGGGCAAGTGGCAAGAAAGTTGAGGAGATAATTCCTACTTTCTCTCTCTTAAATGAATTTTCAATAAAATTCATATATATGCTCCTTTATCCATGAGTTGAAAGGGTAATTTCGAAACCACTTTCACTTATTGCTTTCCAAAACGACCAAGGGAGCTTGGAGAAATATTAGGACGACCCCCAACCTGTTGGTAAGCTTCTTGACCTTCTTTCACCTTGATTCCATGATGGAAATCGAAAATCAATGCATGAATTCTTCTTATCTCCATTCCATCTTCAATTCTAGCCATTCCTTTTCACTCAAAGCTTAAGGATGAGCTTGGGATAGTGGAATGTGTTGCTTTCACCATTAAAGACGTGGAGGTTGGAGCTTTGAAGTTCAATTGAAGGCGGGTTATATAACTTGAACCCTTGAACTTTGTTATTGATTACATATCTTCATCAATTGTTGCTTCCTTCTTTATTCCTGAAATTTTATTTGATTGATTGATGCAATCACCATGAAAATCGCATCAAGCTTCATGGGTTTATAGTTAGAAGATCTCAGGTCCTCGGAGTAGTAGTTAGTGCTTTCGAGATTTTGGCTCAGTGCCTCAAGATTTTATATTACATGTGTTTAGTTTAACAGTGCAGTTGATGCTTGTAATTCTCAGGAAAAGATGATACAGGACATGTACTTGTAAACTAGTATGTAATTAAATTACTTCAATTCTTTGTGAAAGAGTTTTCCTATGTGTGGACCTCTCTGTAAAATGGTTTTAATTTTTAGTGATTTTCGGTAATCCGCTGCTTAGTGATCGCTTTCGCTAAGTTAATAACATTTTATTCGAACGATGTGTCACAACAGATGTCAAGCATTGCTTTAGCTTCTAGAAACTATCCTCACATTCAGGTGTGCACAAGAACTTGACCTCCTTCCGTGTCAACTTTATCAAAGACAGGGCCAACTCTGAGAAGCTTTTGATGAATCTCTAATAGTAACCTACTAACCCAAAGAAACTACAATTTTCTAAGGAATTCTTTGGAGCTTTCCACTTGGTCACATCTTCTACCTTTACAGGATCTACAACTATATGTCCGACAAAATTCACATGACCCACAAACATCACTTCCTTTATCTAGAACTCACATTTTGAGAATTTAGCATAAAGTTTGTTTTCTCTCAGCATGTTGAGCACAATCTGCAAGTGTTTGTGATGTTGTTCTTCTATCTTGGAGTAAACCAAAATGTCATCAATGAATACCACCACAAACTGATCAAGGTAAGGGCAGAATACTTGGTTCATGAGGTCCATGAAAGCAATAGGGGCATTAGTCAAATCGAAAGGCATGGCCATGAACTCATAATGCCCACGACAAGTTCTGAACATTGTCTTCGGCACATATTCATCCTTCACATGCATGTGGTAGTATCCACTTCGGAGGTCCATCTTTAAAAACTCAATGGTTGACTTCAGTTGACCAAGCAGGTCATTGATGTGAGGTAAGGGATGATAGTTCTTCACCGTTACTTGGTTGAGCATGCGATATTCCATGCACATCCACATATTACCATCCTTCTTATTCACGAACAAGATAGAGGCTCCCCAAGGCGAGATGTTGGGGTGGATAAAACCCATGTCAAGAAGCTCCTGAAGCTTCTTCTTAAGATTAGCAAGTTCAACAGGGGCCAAGCGGTAAGGCAACTTCGAGATCGGAGAAGTCCCAGGAATAAGATCGATGGAAAATTCCATCTTGTGAGTTGGTGACAGTCCAGACAACTCCTCAAGAAACACATCAGGAAAGTCCTTCACCACATCTATATGATCTAGAGCAGGAGGTGTGGCATTAAGAACAATAGATGTTAAGTATGCTCTACACCCTTTTGAGACAAGTTCTTCGAATTTGATGGCAGAGATGATGAATTTCCCATCCTCTCACTTCCTACTCTTGATACATAGTCTCTCTCCATCAGGATGCAACAAGATAACTTTATTTTCCTGACAGAATAAGGTTGCATCATTCTTCTTCAACCAATCCATGCCCAAGATAACATCAAAGGCAGACATGTTGAGCAGGATAAAGTCTGAAGGAAACATCTTTTTTGATATACAAAGGTCCAACGTAGGGAGTTTGAGATAAGAAGAGCAGATCCTAACACTAGGTGTTTTTACATTTAACACATAGTCCATGTATTCATATTCTAACTCTAACATGAAAGCAAGTTGAAAAGACATGAAAGTGTTCGAAGAGCCAGAATCAAAAAGTGCCTTGATAGGATGCATATTGATATGTAAGGTACCTTCAATGACTTCATTGTCCTCTTCAACTTCTTTAGAATTCAGAGCAAACACCCTTCCATTCCCCATCTCCATTGGCGGTTGTCATTGGTTCTAATTATTGTTCTACGGAGGTGAATTTTGTCATGGCTGTTGCGCCTGCTGGGCCGATTTCTGGGTCGGAGCCTGTCCTTGCTGAAACTGGGGACAGAAAGGTCGAATATGTCCAATCTAGCTGCACTCATGGCAGGTAGGTGTGGGTTGATCATCTCTTTGAGCAGGGGTGTTGTTGGCAGGGCACCTCGTAGGAGGATGGTAGTGGGAGCACAAATGCTACCTCTTACGACCATGATTGCCTCCATAATTCTTCCTCTTATTGTTGTTGTTGTGCTCCGAAGGTTGGAATCCAGGGTAAGATTCAATCGCCCAAGCCTTGTCAACCATTTGCTGGAAGGTGGGTGGAAGTTTTGGAATAAGGTTTCAGCCAACCTGATAGCTCAGACCCTCTAGAAATAGGGTCAATCTTCTCTCGACACCAAGGTCTATGGCATAGCGTTCCGACAGCAAGAACCGTTGAACGTAGTCAGAAACTCTCATGCCCCCCGTATTAAGGTTGTAGAACTCAACCTCCTTCTTCCTCAAGAAAGTCGGACAGATGTACTTCTCCCTGAAGAGCTTGAGAAATTGGTCCCAAGTCACGGTGGTTGTGTCTCTGGTGTGGGCTATGCCGTTCCACCACACTTGGGCCGGTCCATCAGCACGTAGGTTGCAAAGCATACTTTCTGGTGAGGAGGACATACCATGCCCTCGAAAGTTCAATCTAGGGCCAAAACCCAATCATCAGCCTTGTCAGCCCTGTTCAAATCACTCTCTCCCTTGAAGTAAGACAGCTGCATCTTAATGAAGTCTGTTAGGCTGAACTCCTTTGGCTTGTTAGCATTGGCAGCAGCAGCGGTGAGTTGCCCCCCCAAGGGTAGAAGAGATTAGCTGGCACGACATGGCCAACTCCTATTCTGGGGTAAGGCCATGGGTGTAGGGTTCACCACACTATGTCCTTGTGGTGTCACCGGGGTGTCCAAACTGTTGGAGTCATTCTAGGAAGAACCCTTGGAGTTGTTATTGTTGTTCATGTTGTCAAACAATTCAACTCGCCCAAAAGGCAAGGTTATCATATTATGTTTCCATGAGTATAGCAACATAGATGAGAAAAGAATGTCTAAGGATATTGTTGCCTAAAAGCATGTTATTTCAGACAGTATGTATCAACTCAATCCAGGCATGTAACATATGGATCCGGGAGTCCTTGTAAACCAAGCTAGTGTGGTACAGAGAAAAATCTTGTCAGCCCCCGAACTCTGATCCTTTCTAGACACCATTGCTTTCAACTTCATGCCCTAGTAGCTACCCAAAGGGTTTGATACCATCCTGTAAAGAGACGAGATCACCCTTACTAAAATTTGAAAGAAATACAAAACATCCATCTTTTCACAAAGATAATAGATATTGAGGGATGCATGTATAATATTCTAAGTAAATAAGCATGCACTAGATACATATAAAATGTCATTAGCAGTGGAAAGGAAAAGAAACTAAAGCTATTGCATGGCTTTCGTCAGTGTTCACTACATAAGCTTTTCAGATGAAAAGCATCAGAAAACAAAAGATCTAGCTTTAGCAACCTAGACATCCTTCAAGCAAGTCTTGAATCCACTCATGATCTTATTTTCCTTGATCTTGTTCAACACATTGTCCAAAAAATAGATGTTCAAAAAATCACCCAGCAAGAGGGAAAGAAAACAAGGTATGTTCCAACAATATGATGAAGAACAAAAGAAAGAAACTAACACAGAAGTAAAGGCTATAAGTTCATCAATAGATGAAGAGTGTGGGCTCTGATCTCCAAAACCACGATATAAACTTAGCGGAAGCGATTCGATTATCAGCGGAAGACAAAAATCACGGGAAATTAAAACTTTTCGAGATAAGAGCTTGAATCTATAAAAACTTCTTTCATAAAAGGAGATAAACTATTTACATCTCAGATAATTACTTCTTGAGTAATTATATACAACATGATACAAAATCTCAAGAACTCAAAACCAAAATCTCAGACCAAAAGACTCCAAGGACCTGAGAGTACGGAGGACACATAGGACTGACTATCTAACTATACAACTCAGCAGTCTGAATCTCCACCTGAGATTTACTGCTGCTATTGATGCTGCTGCTGCTGATATTGGTCTCCTGAAGATTGATTCCTTTGCCCTCGACGACCACCTAAAAAGTTGAAATCTACGGGGTGAGACAATTTTAAATAATTGTCCCAGCGAGAGTTATAACTCTCCGCCAGAAGCTTTATTATAGCAACCAAGAATAACATAGGCAATAAAAGTTCTAAGGTAATCAGCAGCAGATTGTTATCAATTAGAACAACAACATTTAAGGAATATGAAAAACATGTATACTAAGTAATGTATCAGCAACCAATGTATTTCGTGGTTCAACCTAAGCAGATATGCTACGCGGTTGATTATGTTTTACAAACATCATTATACCCTGCGAAGATGAGGTATACCGCTCATACTCCAACCGATCACTATTAAGTCGCATCGGTATCATACATAGGTCATCAAAAGAGCCGGATTCTTATGACCTCATCTTCCTCAGTCAGTATGAGGATTAACATGTAGGCCATCTAGTGTCTCTACCACTATAGCTTACCAGGGTATTCTGGTACTTCGCTATTAGAGTCACAGTGGCATTCTGTACTCTCTTTGCTACCGAAAGATTTCTTGTTTATCTCTCATCGATGCAGTATAAAAGATTTCCTCAGGAGATTAGTGTTACATCACCCCGGCATAAAACATAGCGAAGGATTGATATATTAAGATACATCTACATCAATTCCTACACTAGGATGTAAGGAAATTCACATCCATATTACCCCACATATTCAAAAGTATGTGCTCCAGGAATCCCCTTAGGAAAACCTGTTTCACCATCATTTAACTCCTGACAATGATGGATCTATGATCAGGGCTCTACATGGTATGATTATACTTGATTAGTTAGGTACATTTCAGTATTCTTTTATCATCATACATGTTTTCAAACATTAATCATTAGCATAGCAGCTATGAAGGAAGAATACTAAATGTAACAAGCCTAACTCTCATCAATTATCATTTCTCAATATTCTCATCACAAGCCATCTCTTAAAGCATGACCTTGATGGTATTCATGGCTCTCACAGCCTATCAATCTCATAAGATGCTATTAACAAGGCATCTGGATATATCACTATTCATAAAGCTAACAACATGCTTTCAATGAATATAGTATCATCATCCATACCTGGATATGATCATCCTCATAAAGGAACCTGCATGGTTAAATCAACTGATAACAGTAAATAACTCATTTAAAGAAGTTGTATCTCCCTACTCATACAAGAGCTAGGTTTCCCTGGTTTTCATCAATTAGGGTTTACTATTCACATGACATGTCATCTCCCTAGAATTAGGGTTTACTTTTCACCTCATGGTGAAATGATCTCATAACATACTCATGTATGAGAAACATCATCATTAAAGACCTCAGATAAGATTAAGATTCATCAATTATCATAATTAGGGTTTCCATGATCTCACATAAGTGAATCATACCTAAACTTGCACATTCATGTATATTGAAGGTATTTTACTTGAGTTTCCATTATAATTGGTACTTTCTCTTTCCTCTAACTAGTAGATAGTGATTACACCACTCTATATTAGATTGGGTTAAGTCCTCATTGATTAACACAAGTCAACTCATCATTATCATGTGATTAGGGTTTGATTAAAACAAGGTGTCACTCAATTGAACCTCTTAGGGGCATTTTGGTAAATTACCCATTGATCATCATCATGGGTCAATTCATTAATCACTTGGTCCCTTAATATCTTGAGTTACCATTATGGTTTAAATAATATCATCATTGGACCATTTACACCTTTAAGTGATTAAGTATAATCAACCTTGAAAATCTTCAATTGGTTTAGGGTTTGATCTTCAATCTTCAACCCATTGGATTCTTAAATGGCCTTGAACTCGTTTAACCTCAAACGACCTAGAACCCATTTGGGCCTTAAACGAGTGTGGACCCCCCCTTAATCTTAAACGGATGTGAACCCACTTGAGATCAAACAAGTGTGAACCCGTTTGAGATCAAACGAGTGTGAACCCATTTGAGATCAAACGAGTGTCAACCCAATTGAGATGAAACAGGTGTCAACCCAATTGAGATGAAACGGGTGTGAACCTAATTGAGATGAAACAGGTGTGAACCCAATTGAGATGAAACGGGTGTCAAACCAATTGAGATGAAACGGGTGTCAACCCAATTGAGATGAAACGGGTGTCAACCCAATTGAGATGAAATGGGTGTGAACCCAATTGAGATGAAACGGGTGTCAACCCAATTGAGATGAAACGGGTGTCAACCCAATTGAGATGAAACGGGTGTCAACGCAATTGAGATGAAACGGGTGTCAACCCAATTGAGATGAAATGGGTGTCAACCCAATTGAGATGAAACGGGTGTCAACCCAATTGAGATGAAACGGGTGTGAACTTACTTGGGTCCAAACCGCATGAACATAGAAGGTGACACATAGGTTATGTTTGAATAGGGTTTCCTATGTTGAAGTCTTTAATTAGCCAAAGCCATGTTAACCACTTACAGATTGAGTCAATTAGGATGAGCCTCAATCAACTGGACACCAAAATGACCCTCAATTGAAAGCCAATTAGGGTTAAATCTAACTCAATTAGGGTTTCCAATCGGCTAATCATCAATGTTCAACAATATGATTCAAATCAGAGTTGAACCTATCAATTGACCTCCAATTGGGCCCAAACTTGGCTCAAACGGTCTTGAGGTCGTTTGGATGATCTCCAAACGGTCTTGAGACTGTTTGCCCAAAGTTTGACCAAAATTAAGTTGATTTGATAAGGATTGAGTCCTAATTAAATTACAAATCAGCATTTTTCATCAATTTATCAATATCTTGCGATTGGACCCTCAAGCCATCAAATTTCTTTAACCCTAGACCTTCAAACGGTCTTGGGGTGTCAATAAACGAGTGTGAGATCGTTTGGATGAACCCCCAAACGGGTTTGAACTCGTTTGGGTCCTTCAACCCAACACTCATCAAAATCTATATGAAAATCAGCAAATTTAACCCGATTAGGGTTAGGGTGTTGAAATGCCTTCAACTCTTAATTGGATAGGAATTAGATCATGATTCTTGGTAGAAATGAAATTCAATATATTATGAACAGGAATCCCAAACGGTCAACGCTTGGTCAACTCCTTCAAACGGGTTGGAACCCGTTTGCCCAAAGATTCAAGTTAATCAGTTTTAGAAAACAGCACTTAATTCAATTCGATTGCCTAATTGATTGGCCTTCAACCTACGATTCCTTTGGAGTTAACCCCTCAAATTTTGTGGGTCATTATCCTACATAATTGTGAACAGAAATCCCCAACGGTCAATGCTTGGTCAACGCCCTCAAACGGGTTGGAACCCGTTTGACCAAACCGACCTATTGAACCCGTTTGGATTGAAACGAGTGTGAGATCGTTTGACCTATTGGTCCAAGATCATTTAGTAAAGTTGGATAAGGACCAACATAGGTATTAACGCCCCTTGTCTTCAACCTTGAAACCAAGGTCTGTTCTTCACGAAAAAGCTTGCAAGGGTGCAAAGAAGGATGGGGAAGAAGAAGAACTAACTATTATTTGCACGAATAAAAGTATGCATAACAAAGCAAAAGGTTTAGAATTATAAAACCCGCCTTAAGGTCATTCCTTGAGCTCCAAGCTTCCAAGCTTCAAGTCTTTAATGGTGTCTTGAGCTCCACAGGTCGGCCAAGGGTGTTTCTCCAAGGAAAAGATGGGGATGGTCGGCTAGAACAAGGAACCTAAGTAAGAAAACTAGCAATTCAACCTTGTAATATGATTTCCTCCATGAATCTAAGCTAGAAGGTGGTGTTCTCTTACCTTAGAATAGGTTGGTTGTTTCCCTGAGCTCCAGAGCTCCTTCCTTAGTCGGCCACAGCAAGAGATAAGTGAAGAGTGAAAGGAAAACATTGCCTTTGATTGCAAAGGAAAGGGTATAAGTACCTTTGGGGTTATTTTCATCATAAGGACAACTTACTCCTCCTTTTCACAACTAGGTCCTTCCTTTCTTTTTGGCACATCCCTTCTCTTCTTTTCTAAGGTAAAACTCCTTCTAAAACCAAGAACTAAAGGCAAGGAAGGTCAACTTATCACTAAGGTACATATGTACACAAGGGTCTCCTTACTTACATCTTGATGATTTATTTACAAAGGTGTTCCTTATTATATGATTATTCAAAGGAAGTGCCCCCTTCATCATTATTAGTTTAAATGATGTCAAAAGTCATAAAAGATGTTCAAGATGGTGTATTTTATAAGTTGCACCCCACATTTGGGTAAATTGCACTTTAATCCAAATTAGGGGTTTTAAGTATAAGGATTATTCCACAAGTTGCATCTAGATGCCCAAGCTTGGGAAATCCATCATGTCTCATCATATTCACTCATATGATGTCTCATCATCAAAGGAACATCTTAACATGTGCAATTATGCAAGTTAACCCCTTAACTGGGTAATTTGCACAAGGTTCATGTATTACAAAACAATATTACAACATTATTCAAAGGGATAGAAAAAGGAATATATGTTCCTTAGGAACTTAATTACATGCCAAAAGATAATCACAAGGATTTTATTACACATTTAGGAAAAACACCTAGGGTTAGTTCATAACCCAGGTCAGGGATGTTACAAAGAGATTAAGAGTATCAGGCATAATCAAAATAGATGCTTGTCATAACATTAAAATAGTAAAGAAACTACATGCATGATTAATATTGACTACATAACTAAGTAGGGTTGAGGCACCTATCAGACCCCAACCTATAGGTGAGGGGAAAAATAACGCATTCTTAGTCACCTATAAAAATTATACGGGGGAGAATAACACATTTTCCAGGATGAAATAACACATGTCCTATCTATGTGTCGTTGTACATGAGTCCACTAAATTATCTAAATCGTCTAATAAAATCAACATGCTAACAGAAACTATGGCAAGTAGAAGCAATATATATATATATATATATATGAGTGAATTCAGTCGGACGGTTAAAATTGCTTGAGCTGATAAAGTTGTAAGGCTCCAAGCCTAGGGTTTAAGCGGATGCCCCAAGGCTCTCTTCCTAATGGCTGGTGGCAACGTGGAGGGATTGGACGACAAGTACGATAAGCTCACTGCCAGCATATAACCATTCTTGTCCCGAAGAAAGATGTTGATGACTCCGAGATAGATGACTGGATCGGCAACGGACGAGCAAGATTCCTCTGCCATTGAGGTATATATATATATATATATATATATATATATATATATATATATATATATATATATATATATATATATATATATATATATATATATATATATATATATATATATATATATATATATATATATGTTTGAAACATGGTAGTGGGGTACAAAACCCAGGAAATAGAATACAATACTAATTTTTGAGGCAATTTAGTAAAAGAGTCATGAATAGAGAAAGTAGGGTTCATATAGTGCCTCATTGAAGAACAAGAGGTTTGTCTTACAAATATCCCAACTTATGGTTCAAATATCAAGTTCCACCAGTTTTAGATGTTCTAAGTTCAACTTTGGCCTATTTCAATTTACTAACATTCATTACTGTATATATTGCACATTATTGCATAAAAACTCTAAGATTGGACTTTTTTTCACAAAATTTAGATTTAGACTCTAAAAATCTCACCATTGGACTGATTATGTTCTCATGATAAAGAAAGCATATCTTTATGTCAATTGAAATTATGGTGATTAAGTTGCAATTTTTATGGATTTTATATATTAACATCTTATTCCAAAAATCACTTTTGTAAAAAGACACCAAAAATTGAATCATGGAAGCTTTAACAAAATCCCGGTATGTCGGGCAAAAGGAACAACAAGCGCACTTTCCTACTAAACCACAGCTGCCGCTCGCAGCTGGTTGGCTGATAATTGGTATTCCCGCAAGCGAACAACCCTACTACCGTGGCATATTAGTAGCCATTGGTTGGCTGATTGGTTAGTTGTTAACTACTATCCTAGGGCATATCAGCCATTACATGGCACCATTTATCGTCGTCCAGTCACTGCCAGCCGCAAATATGTTCTGTTCCTCTCCGTCGTCACTCGTCAAGTCCGCCAATTAATATCTCATCCTCTGTTTAGTTACTCGTCGCTGTCACACACACACACAAACAAGCAGACAACCATCATCCACAACAGCAGCAAGCAGCAAAGCCGATCTTTACATCGGGCACGTGACACGTGACTCCATCAAAGACACGATAAATGTATGATATCCTGAGTGCTGGACCTACCTAACCAAAATCTTGCTTTCTGCTACCTTTGCTTTGCTTCCCCGCGTTATTACCTCCCATAATCCCATTCATAACGTATACGTATCAACGTCCTCATCCCCCCGTTCTTCCGGGCCCGTCAACGTCACGGCCTCACGTTGTCAGGCTCGTCTTTCTTTGCCATCCGTCCAGTCCTCCTGTTCACGCGATCGGGGCCTGGTTCTTTTTTACTGCGTCCCGGTTCATCGACCCCTGGTTGTGAGACTGATGACGGGTTCTGCGTGACTCGATCAGACCAACAGCGACGTCAATTAATTATTAAAAAAAAAATACCACGGAAAAGCGGGGGTAGAAAGTGGAAGAGTTGAGTGGGGGGATAGATGAAAATAACCCTGAGAAGCACCTCGAACCTTCCTGCCGCTCTACGCCCGTGACCACGTACACCGGGACGTGTACAACCGACAGACCAGACTCCAGTCGTAGCGTAACTTCCCAAGCCTTTATCTCATTTTCGCTTGGCCGAGAAGCTTTGATCTTCTCTCGCCCGGTTCTGGATGAAGCTAACGCCTTTATCTCATTTTCGCTTGGCCGAGAAGCTTTGATCTTCTCTCGCCCGGTTCTGGATGAAGCTAACGCCTTTATCTCATTTTCGCTTGGCCGAGAAGCTTTGATCTTCTCGCCCAAGGTTAAGTTTTCTGCCAGAGAACAGTCAGTAGTTAATCCCCACTCCAGCCCACGCCCTGTTGCCCCAGTAGGCCGTGGACGGCTAGATGCCCGCCACGTGAGACCAAAACCAATCGCGTCCGCCATATGTCCCGTCACGCGTTCCTTGTACACCAGACGCGAACTGGTTGGCCCGGGTATACGGTCGGCAGTGGGTCCCAACTACGCTCCCACGAACCTGGCGTGATCCCTCCCCCCCGTTTCCCACTGGGGAACCCGAGAAACGAGAGGTGGAGAAGGCAGCAACAGCATAGAGGAAGGGGGGGTGATTGAGAGTAGCAAAAATATCAGGCCGTCCGTTGGTAAAAGAATGAGAGGGGATCCAGTACGCCGGTCTCGCTACTCGCTGCGATGCCGACACCTGGCACCCGAGGAACGTGGTCTTCCGGATAGGTCCATCAACCGCCTATATATACAGAGCTGCTCGGCGGTATCACCTTCCTCCCCCAACCAACCAAATCCAGTTTCTCTTCTAATTAAGGATCATCGTCTTCTGTTTTTTAAGAAGTAGATAGACGCCCAATCTCATCTTCTAGATAAAATCATCCACGACGCCCCTTTAGGGATTTGAACAGGAATAGAACCGCCCGCCAGCCTACAACCAGCATTTCATCGATCGGCAGTCATGGCTCATTCCATCAGCCTCACGCACCAGATCGGGACCCTATGCGGATCCCCGATCAGCGACTCCATCTCGGCCGCGAACACTTTCGACCAGCCGACCACGCCGCCAACGTCCGTCTCCGCGCTCTGGCAGCCGGCGCCGGAGCTGCGAGGCATCAGGACGCACCACCGCAAGGCGATGTCCGCCGACCTCGACTTCGCGATCTCGTCCCCTCCCGTCTCCCGCACGCCCTGCGCCGCCACGAGATCTGGAGCCACGTCGCCCTTGCCACCTCTATACAACCACAACGCTTCCGTGCGCCCGGACATGGCCATGGTATGCAGGGCCCTAGCAGGGAGCTCGGAGGCCGTCGCGGTCGACACAGCGTCCAGCGCCGTGGATCAGCAGAACCCCGGGACGTCACGCAGGAAGGGGCATTCGTCGACGAAAAAGGCCAACGGAGGGGTTCCCGTATTTGTTATGCTGCCACTAGACACGGTGAAGCCGCACGGCGGCGGGCTCAACAGGAAGAAGGCCATGCACGCCAGCCTTATGGCGCTGAAGAGCGCAGGGGTGGAAGGGATCATGGTCGACGTGTGGTGGGGCGTCGTGGAGAGGGAAGGGCCGGGGATGTACGACTGGAGCGGTTATTCCGAGCTGTTTGAGATGGCCAGGAAGCTTGGGCTCAAGGTCCAGGCCGTCATGTCGTTCCATCAGTGCGGAGGGAACGTAGGAGACTCTTGCACGTGAGTAGAACCACCACCTAACCTCTGTTGTTTCTTTTATTTATTATTTTTCTGCATGCTATTATTATTATTATTATTACAACTGGATGTCTCTGTTGTTTCTTTTATTTATTATTTTTCTGCATGCTATTATTATTATTATTATTATTATTATTACAACTGGATGGGATGTGGATCCCCTATTCGCTCTACCGACTTCGTCCGTTACGCGTGTTACGAGGATTTCTTTCATTCGGGGGCGGTGCATCGCCACTGCCGCCTGGCCTCGTTTCTGGGAGAAGCTTGTGGGGCGGTGCCGTTTATGACAAGCGGTGCTCTCTGTTCGTAAACGCCTGAAAAACCTGTTTCCAACCACTACAATTGGCGTGTTCTCCTTTATTAAAGTTTATCCACTTCCTTTCTGGATTTTCGTTCCACGCCTGATGCACCCATCGTCTTTATCTTATCCCATTCTAACAAATTATCATTCAGCTCTCTTGACGAAATTCTCTGACGAATTCTATCCATGTTTCTGCTTGTTCCAATGCACAGAATCCCGCTGCCGCGTTGGGTGACAGAGGAGATCGACCACGACCCGGACCTAGCCTACACCGACCAGTGGGGCCGAAGGAACTACGAGTACGTGTCCCTAGGATGCGACACCATGCCGGTCCTCAAGGGCCGGACGCCCGTCCAGTGCTACGCCGACTACATGCGCGCCTTCCGTGACCGGTTCAGGGACCTCCTGAGCTCGACGATCATAGAGATCCAAGTCGGGATGGGACCGGCCGGAGAGCTGCGCTACCCGTCGTACCCGGAGCAGGACGGGGTGTGGAGGTTCCCTGGAATCGGCGCATTTCAGTGCTACGGAAAATACATGCTTGAACACCTTAAGTCGGCCGCTGAAGCCGCCGGGAAGCCCGAGTGGGGACATACCGGTCCTACGGACGCTGGAGGCTACAACAATTGGCCGGAGGACACACCATTCTTCCGTCACGACGGAGGGTGGAAGAGCGAGTACGGCGAGTTCTTCCTGTCCTGGTACGCCGGCATGCTCCTTGATCACGGCGACCGAATCCTGTCCGCCACCAACTCCATCTTCCACGACGACTCCTCCACTGATCAGAAACCCGTCAAGGTATCAGTTAAAGTAGCCGGAATCCACTGGCACTACGGCACACGATCCCACGCCGCAGAGCTCACGGCCGGGTACTACAACACCCGCTACCGCGACGGGTACGTTCCCATCGCCCGCCTCCTGGCCAAACACGGCGCAGTGCTCAACTTCACATGTGTCGAGATGAGGGACTACGAGCAGCCGCAGGACGCGCAGTGCAGGCCCGAAGGGCTCGTCAGGCAGGTGGCCATGGCGGCACGCGAGGCCGGAGTCGAGCTCGCTGGTGAGAACGCGCTGCCGAGGTACGATGAGCAGGCGTATGACCAGATCGTCAGGGGTGCTGTGTTTGGAGTTGACAACAAGGGCCAGCAGCTGGAGCCCATGTGTGCGTTCACCTACCTCAGGATGTTCCCGGAGCTCTTCCACCCGAATAACTGGAGGAAGTTCGTCGGCTTCGTCAAGCAGATGGGTGCTGGCAGGGGTGGTGACGCAGGGAAGTGCCTCGAGCAGGTCGAAAGGGAGTCCGCGCCTCTTATCAGCGAGGCTGCCGCAGCTATGGTCCACAATTAGCTTGGGGGATGATTAGTTTCCAATGGAAGCTAGTAATGCCCTCCCTCCTAGCCTTAGCCCAGGCGTACACAATCCGCCCTTCCGTTTGTGGGTTGGAACTCGAATTCGAAATTGGATTTTGGTTTTTCCGCTTTTCTTTTTCTCCATTATGGAATTTGCCCCTGTTATTAGTATTCTCCTTGCAATGTGCCCATTTTTTTTGAGCACGCAAGAGAGAATCGACCATGGGGTTTTGGGGTTGGATTTACGGCATATTTTGACGAACAAGAAGAACATTCAGTAAGAGTGGAGGGCTGACAGAGTAGTCCCAGTGGGCAAGTATTTTGGATTCCCACTTCCCTCTTCCAGTTTCTTCCTCGGCATTTCCGCAACCTTGTTTATATTTCATATTATCGCCATTCTGCAGCTCTATATCATGTTTATATATAGCTCTTTTCTGTAATGCTTACTTCTAGCCCTTGGGAGGGGCGGAGCGGAGCGGAGCAGCGTAATGTAATGAGAGCAGCTTTGTATGTAAATGATCTATGGTATGAATGTAGCTTGCTTTTATGAAGTTGTTGGTTGTGGGTTGTTTATTTGTTTGTCTTATCGTTCGTCGTTTTGTTTGCTTGCTTCCATCCTGTGGAAATGAATTAAGAGGACTGCATCGGGAAACAGATGATGACTAATTTGTGCTAATGTCTTTGGACAGTCTATGTCCTATATCTTTGGACAGTCTATGTGCTAAGGCCCCGTTTGGTTCATAGTATTATTGGTAGGATAGGACTCTTATCCTATTGGTTAACCGAATCCCATGTTTGCTTTCTTAAAAAAAAGAAACAAGGAATGCATTACAAGCGGAATAGAAACCCAACCCATCTGGACTTTTAGTTCCGCGATAACCCCTAGGATTCACACGATACAAAATCTTTTGCGTTGTCAACGCCCTTCGCGACTCTCGATTTCTAGTGGGGAGGGCATGCCATATCCTTAAAGGTTCGCTCGAGCTCCAAGACCCAGTCATCGGCCTTGTCAATCAAGGGAGGGGGGGGGTTGCATCTTCATGAAGTCTATCAGAGTGTATTCTTTAGGTTTATCTAGAAGGCCTTGTCAATCAAGGGAGGGGGGGTTGCATCTTCATGAAGTCTATCAGAGTGTATTCTTTAGGTTTATCTAGAAGGCCTTGTCAATCAAGGGAGGGGGGGTTGCATCTTCATGAAGTCTAGCAGAGTGTATTCTTTAGGTTTATTTAGAACTAGAGGGGTGTTCAACTTTTCCACTATGGTTGTGGTGAGAAACTCACAGGTGGGTTAACTCCTCAGGGATGACGGAAGTCGAAGTAGACGATGACCCCATGCGGCATCGATGTTGTTTCCTAGGATAGGGATCCCTACCAAAATGAGGGTTCTCAGGTGTGGAGAATCCGTCTGTAGAGCCAGACCGAGGGGAGCCAGACCGAGGGGTAATACTGGCGTCATCAAATAGGTTGTTCCTCCTGAAATACATAGCTAACGAGTAAGGCATACATACTAAGGACTTCTGAAATAGTTAGATTATGAAGAACATACACACTCTGATACCATTCTTGTAAGGAGTGGATCATGGGAGGGACCACTCCTTATTTAAAGTTAAGAAAATAATTGCAAAACATCACAATAGTTTAAATCCCACAAAATAAAAGTCACTGAAGTAATTGGGGCTCACAATATTTTTTTTTAAATAGAATGATAACATGAACATGATTTTGTTGCAGCGGAAATTTGAATCTAACTATTACATGACATTCTCAACAGAGTTCAACTAAAGAGCCATAGACGGCTTCTAACTGAAAATAAAGACTAAACTAGTTGGATTGGTTTGTGGTGAGTAACGTTTCCATCTTAGAAATCCTCAAAAGCTAATTCTGGACGTCCCCAGATATCTTCTTATCCTCAGGTTGTGCAACCTATGGGTGCGTTGAAAACAACACCCAAGGTAGGATAAGACAAAGAGAAAAGTATGTTAACGAAGGCTGAGTATGTGCAATAATTAAAGCTAGGTAACACTTTAGAAATTCCAAAAGAAGACAATCAAATTAAAGGATGTCAAGAGAAATAAGTTACAAGAAAATTATATCAAACTAAAAGATAAGGCATGTCTAACTAAAGAATGTCTAGTAGGGAATCTTGCCTTCATAAATTTTTATTAATAAAAACAATAATAAATTATGCATGTAATAAACAAAGATTAAAATTATTTCAATCAGGGTAGAGACTATTGGATCTCAATTTAAAAATATGTGTGGAAAAGAACATGCTAGGAAGAAAAGCGTGCCTCTGTAAATAATGGGTGGAAATGCACACCCGGATGAAAAAGCACGCCCCTGTATATATAGTTGTACATATGTATCGGTACAAGAAATAAAACTAGTCTAGGCATGTACATATATAGGGAAAGGCAAGTATAAGTTTAGTCTATGTAAAAATAATAGGATGAGAACATCCAAAATAAATCAGGTGGGGTCAGAGGACCCATAAGCATTATCCAAGAAATAAGAATTTCATAATGATAGAAAATAGAATAGCTACTCATGCCTCATATGGAAAAAAATCTTTGGTCATTATAGTAGTGCCTAGATAATAGGAAAGATTCACATACCATAACTTGAGTTGCTAAATCAGAGGTCAAATCCTAACTTTCCAAATATACCGTCAAGTCAACATACATACATGTTTAGATCCTTTAATAAGGTTTTATGTTCTAAAATATGCAAGTATGGTGAAAACTTTTCACCCTAGAAAACCAAATCGATTAGTAGATCCTAATTCAATTCTTGAGATTGACCCAAAACTGACTTCATGGTTTCTTGAAGATAAATCTTGGTTTATAATTGTAACTTTAGTATGTATTGCATTTTCTTTCATGACCATAAGTGAAAACAAAACCCTAAAACACAATTCTTTAGCAAAACCATAGATTTACATTTAATTAGATCTCAGAGAGTAAATTCATGGTTACTAATCATGGGTGTGACTCCAAGATCTGCATTTTTAACCTTTAAAATCCATCCTTAATTATTAATATGATGTCATAAAGATTTAAGGAAATAAAACTTTAATATTTATATTTTGTGACTCAAGTGAAAAAACCTATACTATAATGTAGAAAAAATTCCAAGGATTTCAAAAAATAAATTTTTATAATTTTTGGACAATCGGAGTGAAAGTTATGTTTTTTTGAAAATTTGAGAAATCACAAATTGCCAAAAATCCCTGTCAACGATCCAATGGATCAACCTGCTTACTTGGCCCAAGCACGGGTGGCCAAGAAAGCTCGCGTCCACGGTCAACACTCACCAATGCGTTAAAGCTAGAAATAATAGTGGGGTAGTGAAATGACTATTTTGCACTTTGTGAGAAAAAGCACATAAAAGAAAAACAAGGAGGGTAGAACGGTGAAAACACCAGGGATCTTCATCCCTTTCCTCGCGGTCTGCATGGCTGCAGCCGAGCAGTAGCTGACCACGCTCAGTTTTTGGGTGAATCCTCATGCGGCGATGACTTCACGATTCAAAGATGCAATAATGTAGATCATGTGATCACAAACTCACCTCCAAACCCGATTGAAGACTGATGAAATAGACGTCATGCATTAGGCACCACAATGTCAGGGTGAAGCTCGGCCTGGCGGCGGCACAAAACACAACAAACAAATAAATTGGCTTGAGGATTAGATTGCTCGTGGTGAGACGAAACCCTAAGTGGTTATTTATATAGGTAGGGTTTGATCCATTGGCCGAAGAGCATGGATCTCTAGAAGCTTGGAGAAGGTATTTTAGGCATTTCTCAAATACACAATTATAAGTCTCAAATTAGACATAGATAGGTGCAAAATCTTCCAAGCAATCCACCAGAACAAAAATCTCTTGAAACGACTAAGAACCATGGGAGAAATCCTTATTTTACCACATCAAAATTTGGTGGCATGTTTCCTTACTTGGCATGAGGTAGGAGACGAATGACAACCGTCTGATCCACCATCCAACGATCACGAATAATCACACACTTCAATTAAATGTGCGACATCAAAGTTTACCCAATCAAAAAATTGAATAAAGTGGTATTACAATCATTTCTTTCTCTCTCTCAATTTGGATGAGTAAATGACTTCCAAATAAGATGAAAATTGATGGGTTGGGTAATACGACCCAAAGAATCTAATTTTGGAGTTAAATTTGGCTTTTGGAAAACTTTAATACGTGAAACTCCCAATCTAATGAAAAGTGTATTTTCTTTATATAAAAGTATTCTTTTATTATTACTTTACCAAATTTCATTTGTAACTCTCTCTCTTAATCCAACCTATCCATATGAAAAATCTAGAGGACTAATTTTAATCTTAAGTGCCTTATTTTTACAATTTGCACAAACAAATTCAAAACTAATGCATAATCCTCATTTCTTATTTTAAGACTTCAAATTTTGGTATTTTTGTATTAAACTTCCATACTCGAAAGTTACTGACATCCTAGAACCTATCAAGATAATAAGATGGTTCAAAATAGAATATTAATGTAAAAAGGAGTAAAAAGGGGATAATTACCTAAGTTTTAAGTATGTTAGAACCCCTCTAACATATTTCAAATACTTCTAATGGTATATATGTGTCGAACATAACTGATTTTGTACATATATATAGAGATTATTTACTTTGCATCAAACAATGAACATCTAGGTTTATTTGTAGTTGCTTCAAACAACAACTATTCAACATAAAGTTAACATGTCATTGGTTAATTTATCTGTGGAAACTAGATGTAGGTTGTGTTTGGTATACAACCCTGATATGTTTATTTGCCATGGGTATAACTAGTGACATCTTACCATTGTGTAAGATGATTGTTGTCTGGAACAACAATAAATAAACTTTTAGGCAAGATGTCCATCATTCGGTACATGTGTACACAAACTGTATTTATTTGAATAAAGTCTATTATGCCCTACACATAAATAACGTTGTATGTATTGAGCAATCAGTTAGAGGAGTAATGTAGAAAATTGACATCCACGATAAACAAACATATTTTCTACCGTAAAGATTTGGTGTGGCGGATTTCTCGATCAACTTACCCATCATCATCGTCGTCGTCATCTAAGCCTCAGTCCGAACTGTGTTAGGGCTGGCTACATGGATCCTTCTTTTCCATTCAGCTCTATCATGGGTCATATTCTGGTTGAGATGTAGAGATTCAAAATCTCTCTTTATGGGATCTTCCCATGTTAATTTAGGCCTTCCTGTTTTTCTATTAATTGTGCTTGACTCAATAGCATACTTCGTATACACACATTAGTCGGTCTGCGTTGCACATGTCCATCCCATCTGAGTCTTCCCTCTCGCAACTTGTCCACAATGCTCGCCATCCTACTATATTCCTATTATAGTAATTTTGAAGTGATCTTTTCTTTTCTTCCCACACACCCATCTCAACATACACATTTCAGCCGCATTCATCATGTTGAGAGCTTGTTTCTTCACCGCCCAACATTCATCCCCATAGAACATGACTGGTCATATAGCAGTTCTATAAAACTTATTTTTTAATCTGACAAGGATCTTTCGACCACATAATACTCCAATTGCACTCTTTCATTTCAACCATCCTGTAGTGATCCTGTGACAAATTTCATTTAGACATGCCCATCTATTTGAATAATAGAACCCAAGTAATGAAATTTATCACATTTTGATATGTCTACTCTGTCTAACTTGGGTCCACCATTCACACTGCGAGATTGGATGAAATTGCAATGCATATACTCAATTTTTCTCCTAATAATCATTAATACATTTGATTCCAATGCCTTCCTCCAAAGTTCAACATTATCATTCAGTCCATCTTTAGTTTCATTAATTGATACAATATCATCAACAAATAACATACACCAAGGAATATCATCCTGGACATTCTTTGTCAACTCATCCTTAACAAGAACGAACAGATATGGGATAAGTGTGGATTCTTGGTGTACCCCAACTGTGATAGAAAAAGTTAGTGTCTCTCTTCCAGGAGTCTTCACACTTGTAGTAGAGCTATAATACATGTCTTTAATCAAGTCAATGTATTGGCTTGACACACCTTTTTTCTTTAAAACTATCCACAACACTTCCCTGGGTACTCGATCATATGTCTTTTTCAATGCAATACAAACCATATGAAGATCTCTTTTGCTTTCTCTATACTTCTCCACAAGCTTCCTTATTAGAAAGATATCATATGTTGTTGATCTTCCAGACATGGAACTAAATTGGTTGTTTGATATCTGCATTATAGATCTTAGCCTCTACTCAATAATCCTCTCCCAAAACTTCATTGTGTGACTCATCAACTTCATACCTCTGTAGTTTGTGCAATTCTGAACATCACCTTTGTTCTTGTAGATGAGGACTATAGTACTATATTTCCACTCATCTGGCATC
This sequence comes from Alisma plantago-aquatica, assembly GCA_963693085.1. Taxonomy (NCBI): domain Eukaryota; kingdom Viridiplantae; phylum Streptophyta; class Magnoliopsida; order Alismatales; family Alismataceae; genus Alisma; species Alisma plantago-aquatica. The sequence goes on along the minus strand of OY856411.1, from coordinate 781,725,828 downwards.
TTCTTGGTCTTCATGATTGTGATACCCCATTCAGACAAAACATTATTAACGATGCAGAAGCGAATAATTAGCAGCAGAATTACTGAAAATCACTAAAAATTAAAACTTTTTGTAAAGAGATTTACAAACTGTGAAACTCTTTTATAAAGAAACAAGGTAAGTTATTTACAAGCTAATCCATCATTACATCTCTGTAATATCTCATCTTGAGAGTCACGTCATCAACTGCCCTGTTAAACTGTACAAGGAAGTATACAAAAATCTCGAGGTATTATGCCAAAAAAAAATCTCAGATCTATATTAAACCATTTACTAACTCCTAGGACCTGAGAGTATAGAGACGACACATAGGACTCTCTATATACAAGACTTGACATACAGTGTCTCCATCTAAGGATCACTGTTGTCCCTGTTGTTGTTGCTGCTGCTGTTGCTGCTCACCCACTGAAGGGTTTCTCCTTCCTCGGCGTCTACCTAAAAAGTTGAATCCCACGGGGGTGAGACAATTAAAAAAATTGTCCCAGCGAGAGTTATAACTCTCCGCCAGAAGCATTGTTATTGCAAATATTGAAATAACACTTGAGCAATAATATTATAATTATTCAACAACATGCAATTCATTAAATAAGCTAGGTAGAGCAGTATTCTCTATGCAATCATTTCAATTATAACTTGATTGAGTAACAAGTCATTTAATCAAATAGGAATATGAAGAACATGTATACTAATTATCCAACTAGGACATTAGAAACAATGTATCATCAATCATTGTTTCTAGTAGTTCAACCTAAGCAAATATGCTACACGGCTGATTAGATTTTACAAACATACTTATGCCCCGAGGAGATGAGATATACCGCTCATACTCCAACCGAACATTATGAAATCTCAATCGGTACCATACATAGGTCATCAGAAGAGCCGGATTTCTATGACCTCATCCTCCTCAATCAGTGTGAGGAACAACATGCAGGACATCTTGTGTCTCTGCCATAATAGCTATCCAGGGTATTCTGACACTTCGCTATTAGAGTTACAGTGGCATGTTGTACTCTCTTCGCAATCGAGGGATTTCTTGTTTATCTCACATCGATTCGGCATTGACATCATCATTGGGAGATTCGTGATACATCTTCGCAGCATATACATATAATGAAAGATTGAGAGATTAAATGTTTATCTCACATCAATTCCTCCATTAGGACGTAAGGATATTCGCGTCCATAACCCCCACATACTCAAAAGTATGCTCTCCAGGAGTTCCCTTAGGAAAACATGTTTCACCACCATCTAGCTTCTGACAATGATGGATCTATGGTTAGGGCTCTACATGATATCATTATACTTGATTATTTAAGTACATTATAGCATTCTTTTAGCATCAGGCATGTTTTCAAACATAAGCCACTAAAACAATTGCTATAAGGAAAGAGTACTATTTGTATCAAGTTCATTTCACATCTTGTTAACATTGGGATCTCAGTCCCTAACCATCTCATCATTGTGATTCAAGAATATGGGTGTTCAAACCCTTAGATCATCAAAACACTTGTTACCAAGTAACATATTGCCATCAAGTCATTTGACAGTATAAACATGATAGTAGTAATGCAGATATTTCATATGGCTCATACATCCTGTCAATCTCTTTTGTTACCTTTCAATAGGCAACATAGTATATCATTACTTTCAAAGTTTATAAAGTGCTTTCAATGAATATGACATCATAACCCTTACCTCGATATGGTCACTACATAAAGACATGTATGACTTAACAAAAATGATAACATGCACATTATTTCTATATCAGCACAGTGTACAATAATGATAGCATCACTATGTTAAAGGTTGCACCACTATGCCCTTACTAGAGTTAGGGTTTCCCTTTTTCGATTCAATTAGGGTTAACCAACCCCTTATCTTAATTGGGAATAGTGATTCCTCATTCAATTATCTAATCATAGAGCTTAATTCTATAAAGCATAACCTAGAATTAGGGTTTACTATTCATATCACATCTCTATGAATTAGGGTTTACTATTCATTTCACATCACTATGGATTAGTGATGGAGCTTCCACTTACATGGAATTGCGTGCAGCACTAAAAATCCTAAAGATGGTAAGTCTTTAAGTTTATCCTTGCTTATACTAGATAGAGAACTCCACCCACGTATGCTAAGATACGTGGAAGTCTTATCGCAGTATAGTTAAGGGTCGAATCCATGGGACAACGGTCTTGTTGGGAGCAACAAGATGGAAAACGTTGGAATTTCACTTAATCTCTTAATAGTTGGTATTTAGATCAAAAGTTTGATTTGGTTGTTTTAAGCTAAGTGCAAGTAAGGTAAAAGTAAGAAAGTAAACTTAAGTTGTTAACAACGATAAGGAATCACTAGGATGTGATCGGTTTTCACCACCACTACACCTGGATCAAGACATGCAACATAAAAACATAATCTGCAATAAGAGTTAGATCAGTTAGTATCTTTGTAGATTTAGCTTCCTTTCGGAGAACTAACTACGAGAAGTGCGGGAATGTTGCAAAGTCATCCATCCCCGAACGAATGGTCAACTACTTTACACCATTCCCTTCGCAAAGTGTGTTCTCGACTCATCAAGGTTGTACTTTCATACGTCAACTGATTCCATTTCATAGTATGAAAGTACAATGATGGGAGTGAGTTTACTCCACTTCTTGAAAGACACTCCTAGATACCGAAACAGATGCATGGTGGATACATGCACCAAGAACCAACATTCAAACGAGTTTCGAATCTAATAGTACAAACGTAGACAATTCATACTAAAAGATAAAAGGTAACACAAGTTGGTGATCAAGCAACAAGTATTCATTAAATGTTTGATATTGAACTGAAAAGATATAAACTCTATATTACAAACTATGGATTACATTTACATGATATGAAAACATGGGTAGCGGGGTTACTCCCCGCACCCTAGTGAGAGAGTCTACTCGCTGATAACTAGGCCAAAGAAGGAGGCAAGAAGAGAGAGAGAGCGTCATCCCCACAAAGGAGAGAAGAAAGTCAACCCCTTGGAGAGAGAGAGAGAGACGATCCACCAGCTTCACAGGTTGCTTGATGACGAGATCCCCTCTTCCCACCTTCTTTGGAGGAGAGAGAGAAAGTAGCTTCGAGATGGAGTGTGGGTCTCAGACCGGCAGCCCCTGGGCGGAGGATGGAAGTTGGATTTGCTCTGGAGTGATTGAGGCAACCTTTGGACGTCTGAAAAACTTTTTTTCTTTTTGAGGACCCTTGGGGTCTTATTTATAGGTCTTAAGTGAAGTCCAAACGGTTTGGAGATCGTTTGGACCTCAAGACCGTTTAGATCTCAAGACCGTTTGGACCTCAAGACCATTTGGACCTCAAGACCGTTTGGATTCATGCGGTCTCGGGACCGTGTGACTCCATGCGGTCTCGGAACTGATTGGCTTCATGCGGTCTTGGAACCGTGTGACTCCATGCGGTCATGGGACCGATTGGCTTCATGCGGTCTTGGGACTGTTTGAGCTCATGCGGTCTCTGGACCGATTGGCTTCATGCGGTCGTGGGACCGATTGTCTTCATGCGGTCTTGGGACCGTGTGACTCCATGCGGTCTCGGGACCGATTGGCTTCATGCGGTCTTGGGACCGTTTGAGCTCATGCGGTCTCGGGACCGATTGGCTTCATGCAGTCTTGGGACCGATTGGCTTCATGCGGTCTTGGGACCGTGTGACTCCATGCGGTCTTGGGACCGTGTGACTCCATGCAGTCTCGAGACCGATTGGCTTCATGCGTTCTTGGGACCGTTTGAGTCTTTTATGATTTTTTTGTGTCTTTTTCTGCACGTAAAAAGAGGAAAAGTTAGTCTAATGGTATATTTACAATAAGAAGGAATATTTAGGTATTATATCTAATTCTAATTAAGAAAGAGTGTGGAAAACTAAAGAAAAGACTAAGATAACATCCCAAAATTGGAGGTTATCACCCCCCCAACTTAGAGTCTAGCTTGTCCTCAAGTTAGATAGAGCTGAGGCATGTAATGGCGAGGCGATTTTATTTAGTTAAGATTTCCATACTCTTGCTTCAATTCTTAACCTGAGTTCTTCTAAGGTCATATCAGGTCTTATTGCTTGCCTTGACTCTTTCAGGTTTCGAGAGTTGCTTGGGTCTCAGGTTCCTTCCGTATCTCGTAGCTCGCATCGGGACCACCTTTATTCTGTACATGTTGTTGACTCTAATCAGCTTTATACCTCTCTGAAGGACCTACTGGAAGCTAAAGAGGGTATGAGGGTTGGCTAAAGGCTTGAAGTGTAACTCCCCCTTCAAGTGGGGGAGGGGTTGTCTATGCTTTTAGGATCTCACTACCGGGCACGACACATCTGTCTTTGTGAGGGCAGCTGAATGTACCGGCCGGGTGAGTCCTTTATAAGCCTTTCATATATTTAGATACCTTAGGGTTTCACTACCGGGCACGACACATCTGCCTTTGTGAGGGCAGCTGAATGTGCCGACCGGGTGAGACCTTCATCGGTTCTTTATATAGGTCCTTATTTATGGCACAACTCTCATAATTTTATTCGACTCTCTGGCTTTTATTCGAAGACTCGTAGGCTTGGGTTTTGGGGTTTTGTTTGGGAAATTATTTTGGGCGGCCAAGCCTCTTTTATTTGAAGAGAGGAAAGCTGTTCTTAGAGTTTTTCAACATTCACTTATTTTGTGGTCCGCTTACAAGACTTCTTGATTTAGAAGTCACCTGATGCCCCTCTCATCCTTGAGAGCTCGACTTATTTCTGCCTTGATATTGGCCTGTGGAGAGTCAGATGTAGAAGTGAAACAAAAGCATGAAAATCAATAGTGGAGAGACATTATTAAGTAACCATTATATGTCTAAGTGCTATTTACTTTTTGAGGACTAACATGATTCTAAAGTTAGCTAAGGGTGACTTTATTCCAAAGATTTATTGTTGGGTGAGTTATTTGAAATGGAAGCTAAATGTGTAAAGGAAACTAAGAAAATTTGTACAAAAATAAAGGAGAAGATGAAAAAAGAGGGATATAGAAATGATACCTCGCCCTTGTCTAGTGTACCCCCCCCTAACTTATCACTCACTCTATCCTTAGAGTGTCAAAGTGATAGGTTGAGGAGTATGATGACAAGGGTTGCAGGCTAAGTTAAATCTGAATTTGTCCCTGGTGAGTGAAGTAGATTAGCTGCGAACTGTCCGCGTAGACTGTGGTAATCCACGTCAGTCATATCTTCTACTGGTCTTTGAAGGATGATGATGGTGTACATCCAGTAGAGGACGTGGAATCCACATTCATTTGATTTTTGGATTTGCTGGGGACATTTGTGGCTGAAGGAAGGGCGATGAAAATGTTCTTTGTCGTAAGCCCTTGTATGTTGACTTAGAAAGGCGATTAACTTGTCAGACTCATAATGAAAGAGTCTAAGGATGAGGAGGTGATGTGATCTTCAGGGAGGGGGTTGTCTTCTGGATGTGGTTTGGAAGTTGGTGTCCCCGACAGCTGCTGTTTCTGTGAAAGTCTAGTGGAAGGTCATTTCACAGGAATTTTTGGTATTCTGGCTGTTGGGGCGTTGATGCTGAGTTCAGTCTGCCCCACCTTTATTTTCTTTGCTGGTGCTTTTACCGTAGCTAAGAGTTTGGTAAGCTCCTCGACAGTGAAGAGGAGCTTTTCCTTGTCGTAGTCTGCGAGCTCTGGCAGCGGTAGCAGGGTTTTGGAGGATTTTACTGTAGGGCAGAAAACATAGTATAGTTTCACATCCTTTTCCTTGATAATGAAGGAGTTCTTCAAGGTTTGTTCGTTGGTGAGGATGTCGCCCTTTATTTGTGTGCATATGGATAGAGGTCTATCCATATTGAGATATTTGATGATGGATGTGACATGACCTCCCATGCAGATTTCCTTCCCCAGGGAGTAGGAAGATAATTTCTGGATCAGATGTCATCCAATGTTGACTGGCATTCCGTTTAGAATGGACCAGATAACAAAGAGATATGAGATTGTAAGATTCCCTCCTTCTGTCTTGGGGAAGAGTGCGCTTGCTAGGATTTTGTGTATGGTGCACACCAGTCCAGAATGTATATTTGATGCTTTGCATGTCTTAGCATCATAGGTGGGGAGCCCAGTCAGAGATTTCCAAAAGATGTGCCTATTGAAATTAGGATTTTCAGTTCCCACAGCCTTGGCTTTCTTTAGCTGCTCCTGGTTGTCAATAAAAGTTTCATTCAGCATGTTTTTTGTGATGACAACCTTGTTGCCGAAAAGTTGGGTGACCAGCCTACGGCCACCTCCATCCCGTGATCTATCCATAATGTCGACTGGCTCTTTGTTAAGAAAGGTGAAGAGTTCGGTTGTGGGTTTGGAATATGAGATCTCAGGTACTAAACACAGCCTTGCTAGGTTGGCTTTGTCTAGCATGTTGAAAATTCGGTCATAGATCCCCATCTTAAGTAGTACGCTGGAGCAGACGTACTTAGTAGGTTTTAGGATTTTTTTGGTGGAGAGGGCGGTGTTTATGTAGAGGTTTTCTGGTGGTGGTGCTGCGGTGGTGACGGGAAGGAAAGTGGGGACAGAGATGGTTGCGGGAGTGGCAGCGGAGGTGGTGATTGGTGGAGTGTTTCCTGCCAGGATTTGCTCCCTTGCAGTGGCAGACCGGACTTGCTTTCTGGCACGTTTCTTGGAGGGCTGTCCGGTTGTAGTATCTTGGACTTTGCGTTTCCCTTTTGATTCTTTAGCTAGGGATTCCTCCTCAGAGTTTGGCTTGTAATTCGAGCCTTCGTCATCGTCAGAAGAAATTTCTTCCACTTCTTCTTCAGGTGCCTCGGCCAGACACTTGTTGATGCGGTCAATTTCGCACAGAACCGCCATGATTTTGACATTTGGCGGGGCCTTTCCAGTCCTGTTGTAGTCATCTATGATTTTCTGGAGTTTGTCCCGGTCTTCCATCATTTGCTCCTTTGTCCAGAAAGGAGCGTCTTCAGATCCTGTGGCCTGCTTAGCTGGTGATGCCATTTCTGAAAAGTGGAAAATCATGAGTAAGAATATATGATTAGAAAAGAATTGGCTTTTTATTTGTATTTATGTGGTTTTATATTTTTATGAAACTTAAACGATTGTGGAAGGCGAAACGGTTTGAAGACCGTTTGGTTCCAAACGGTTTCAGGACCGTTTGGTTCCAAACGGTTCCAAGACCGTTTGGTTCCAAACAGTTTGAAGACCGTTTGGTTCCAAATGGTTCCAAGACCGTTTGGTTCCAAACGGTTTGAAGACCGTTTGGTCCCAAACGGTTTGAAGACCGTTTGGTCCCAAACGGTTTCAAGGCCGTTTGGTTCCAAACGGTTCGGAGACCGTTTGGAAGGAGAAACGTCGGGTAACAGTCGGCGAAGGGAAGGCGGAGGCGCCGACGATGAAGACGAAGGTGGCGATTGAGAAGGTGGAGCCGACAACGATAAAAACGAAGGCGACGATGGAAACGAAGGCGGCGAAGGAGAAGGGGAAACGTCACGGCGGCGCCGAAGTTGTTGACGGCGGTAAAGAAGGTTGTGAAAGCGAAATGGCCGGCCAGGCTGCCGTGGTGGCTGGACTACCTTGCAGCCGGAAGCAGAGATGACGACCATGAAGCGAAGGGCGAAGGTGAGGTCGCCGCGAAGGAACGCGGAGCTAGGTTGACGAAAGTGAGGTCGCGCGGGAGCAGGGGAAGAAGAGGCAATGGAATAGTTCTTGCGCAAAGGTCAGAGAAAACTCGAGAGTCGAAGAGAGAAGAAGGAGGGGGTGGGGTTTATATTTATAGAAAACGGGGGTTGACCTGACAAAAACCCTAGGTCAAACGGTTTAGCAACCGTTTGGACTCCAAAAGGTTTTAAGACGGTTTGGCTCCAAACGGTTTGAAGACTGTTTGGTTCCAAACGGTTTGAAGACCAAACCCAAACGGTTTCGGGACCGTTTGGTAGGGTTAAGGTCGAACGGATTTTTATATTTTTATGTTTGTGTTGGTTATATGATTTTTTTTATATTTTCATAAGATAAACCTAAGGTAATTAAAAGAACGAGAAATAAAGAAAGAAACTGAAATTTTGGGTTGCCTCCCAAGTAGCGCCAGGGTTTTACGTCGCTGGCTCGACGAAGCTGTGACGTTGTTATGCTGACGGCGTGGCGTCTTTGATTTCAATGGTTTGTCTTGGCATTTTGTCTATCGGAGTGTAGTATTTTTTTAGACAGTGACCGTTGACTGTCCTTTGGACTCCGTTGTTGTCGACAATTATGACAAATATAGTTGGATAAATATGCTTTATGGTGAAGGGCTCGGACCATTTTGTTCAAAGTTTTCTGGGAAACAACTTGGGCTTGGAGTTGAAAAGGAGTACTTTGTCATCGACGGCGATGTCTTTCCTCTTAAGATGACCGTCGTGCCACATTTTGGTCTGCTCCTTATAGATTCTGGCACTCTAATAGGCAGTCATACGGAGCTCTTCTAGCTCCTGTATTTGGAGTTGTCTATTCTCTCCTGCACTTTTAAGATCGAAATTTAGTTGTTTGATGGCCCACCAGGCTTTGTGTTCCAGTTCTACTGGAAGATGACAAGACTTCCCATACACCAAACAGAATGGGGTGGTCCCGATTGGTGTTTTATAGGCTGTTCGGTATGCCCAAAGGGCATCGGGCAGTTTGGTGGACCAGTCAGTGCGGTTTCGATTAACTATTTTTTCTAGGATCGCCTTTAATTGTCTATTTGATACCTCAACCTGACCACTGGTCTGTCGGTGATAAGGCGTTGCTACTTTGTGGCTGACTCCGTACTTTTTCAACAGGGCTTCAAAAATTCGTTCCAGGAAATGGGTCCCGCCATCTGATATGACAGTTCTAGAGACTCCAAATCTTGGGAAAATGATGTCTTTGAACAATTTAATAACAGGTTTGGAATCGCTGGACACAGTGGGTATAGCTTCGACCCACTTTGAGACATAGTCCACTGCAACCGGGATGTAAGAGAAGCCATAGGAGGAAGGGAAAGGTCCCATATAGTCTACCCCCCATATGTCGAAAAGCTCAATTTCTTGCCACATTGTGAGGGGCATTTCGTCCCTTTTTGATATGTTGTCAGAAAATTGACATTTTTTGCAAGATTTCACAAAATCATAGGAATCCTTTGCTATGGTTGGCCAGAAGAAGCCTAACTGCAGAACTTTTTATAGTGGTTTTCTTTGCGCTCATGTGCCCCCCCCCGTGGGTCCTGAATGGAAATGCTCTAGGATGGGGGTAATCTCTTCTTCCGGTAAGCAATGACGGAAAAGTCCGTCAGCACATAAGTGAAACAGGTAAGGTTCATCCCAATAATATTGCTTTATATCATGGAGAAATTTCCTTTTGTCATGGTAGGAAGCGGAGGGGTGAATGATTCATGTAGCTAGATAATTGACAATATCCTCATACCAAGGGAATCCATGAATAACCTTCATCAGTTGGTCGTCTGGAAGAGAGTCTCGGATAGGGATTTTATCTTCATTTTCAACTTCAATGCGACTCAGATGGTCGGCTATGACGTTATCCACTCCGCTCTAATCTTTAATCTCCAAATCGAAATCCTGAAGCATCAACACCCAGCGGATAAGTCTGGGTTTGGCATCTTGCTTCTGAATTAGGTATCGAATGGCGGAGTGGTCGGTGTAAACGATAACGTTGGATCCAATCAAATAGGAGCGGAATTTTTCAAACGCATAGATGACGGCCAGAAACTCTTTCTCTGTGGTAGTGTAGTTTTTCTGTGCTTCGTCTAGCATTTTGGATGCATAGTAGATTACGTAGGGTATCTTGTCAATCCGCTGTCTTAAAACAGCCCCTATAGCATAATCGCTTGCGTCGCACATAATTTCAAATGGCTGCGACCAATCTGGGGCTCTCAGAATAGGTGCGGAAATTAAAGCATTTTTGAGGGTGGAGAAACTTTGCATGCATTCTTGGTTAAAGATGAACTCAGTATCTTTAGTCAGGAGTTGGGTCATATGTTTTTTTATCTTTGAAAAATCTTTGATGAATCTTCTGTAGAATCCCGCATGACCCAAGAAAGCCCTTACTCCCTTTATATCTTTCGGTGGCGACAACTTCGAGATGACATCAATTTTTGCTTTATCGACCTCGATTCCTCTGTCGCTCACCCTGTGCCCGAGAACACAACGTTGTAGAACTTGTCCAAGGTTGATTAAAAAATTATCGAAGGAATCTTCGTAAACTGAGAAATCGTCCATAAACACTTCCATGATGGATTCAGTTAATCCGGCAAAGATGGCAGACATACACCGTTGGAACGTAGCGGGTGCGTTACATAACCCGAATGACATTCTTCTAAAGGCATACGTCCCAAAAGGGCAGGCGAAGGTAGTTTTTTCCTGGTCTTCCGGGTGTATGGGTATTTGGTAGAACCCGGAATAACCATCAAGATAGCAGAAATATTTCTGATGAGCTAAATGCTCCAGGACTTCATCGAGAAAGGGTAGAGGGTAGTGATCTTTCCTCGTGGCTTTGTTCAGCTTCCTATAATCAATACACATCCTCCACCCTATTACAGTTCTGGTGGGTACTAACTCATTTTTGTCGTTAAGCACGACAGTAGTGCCTCCCTTTTTAGGAACAACCTGGACAGGGCTGACCCATTGGGAGTCAGAGATAGGGTAGATTATGCCAGCTTTAAGTAATTTGAGGACCTCCTGGCGAACCACCTCTTTGAGATTAGGGTTCAATTTCCTCTGATGTTCGCGAGATGGCTTGAATTCTTCAACCATTGGAAATCTGTGCATGCATAGGGCAGGATTTATGCCCGTCAGGTCAGTTATCTTATATCCAATGACCTTTATGTGTTTCTTCAGTTCTTCCAGAATTCTTTCTTCCTGATCTTCCGTTAGGTTGGAGCTGATGATAACCGGTCATAATTTTTCTTCATCCAAGAAAACATGTTTAAGCCCCATGGGTAAAGTTTTCATTTCAGGGGCCTTAGGTGGCTCAGTTTCTTCTATAATGGTGACATCTTTGAGTTCTTCAAAAATGGCCGTCGGTACTTCTTTGGCCTTGTCCAAGTGTTGCAGACACTGTTGAACCAGTTCGTTCGCAGAGAATTCGACATCCGGATTGGTTAAAACATTCTCTAGTTCGTCAGCTGGCTCAGATATTTCTAATTGAGACATTTGTTGTACTGCGTCAAGAAGAAAGACCTCCTCTTGGATGCTAGGGCCTTTCTTGCTATTAAGAACTCGGAATTGAATTGCTTCTTTCCTGATTCTCAGAATGATGGTACCAACTTCAACGTCGATAAGCGCCCTGGCAGTAGCGAGGAAAGGTCTGCCAAAAATTATTGGGTATCGCAGATCTTCTTTGATATCCATGATAACGAAATCGCACGGGATATAGGAATCCTTGCCTATCCTAACTGGAATATCTTCAATGATCCCCAGAGGTGCGGTGATGGTAGAGTCAGCTAGTTGAATTGTCATTGTTGTAGGCAGCAATTCGGTAAAACCTAACCGTTTGCACATAGAATAGGGCATAATGGATATATTGGCCCCTAGGTCAGCTAGTCCCTTTTTGGTTGATGCATTCCCAATGCAACATTGAATTCTAAAGGAACCTGGGTCCTTCTTCTTCTTGGGCATTTTACTGAGGATGATGTCAGAGGTTGTTTGGGCAAGCTTGACAGTTTCTTGTTCCTCAGTGATACACTTCCTTGATAATAGAGTTTTGAGGTATTTTGCCCAAGCCGATACCTCGGAAAGAGCATCAAGGAGTGGGATATCGATGTAAAGTTTCTTCATCGCTTCTTTGAATTTTTGGAACCTGGTATCCATTTTAGTTTCTCGTAGTCTTCCCGGATATGGGATCCTTGGTTTATACTGCAAGATTTCTAGCTCTGTAGATGCCTGTTCTTTTCCTTTGCCCTTTGCATTCTCTATGGACTTCTCCGTTCCTGGCTTTGGGCTCTCATTTGTCATGAAGGCAGGTGTATCATCATCATCAAGAGTGATCCTTGTAGTTTCATGAAGAGTTCATCCAAATCTCGTGGTAACAACATTCAACTGTTCAGGCCTATTCTGTCCATGCCTAGGGTTCGATTCGGGCTGCCCTGCAAATGTGCCTGCTGGAGGCTTCAGTTGTGCAGCAATTTGGGCAAGTTGAGCCTCTACTGCCTTTTGCTGGGCTTGTTGATTAGCAAACATTGTTTGTTGGGATTGCAACATCTGCTTTATCAAAGTCATTTCATCTTCTGGCTGAGAAGGAGTATTTTTCTGAGGAAGTTGTTGTTGTCCTTGTTGGGGTTGTTGCTGAGGCAGTGCTAACTGAGGTTGCTGCAACTAAGGGTGCATCTGTGGGTGTAGAGGAGGATGCATATACTGATAGTAGGTAGATGGATTCCTGGGGTAGTTGGATCTCAGGAAGTTATTTCTGGGGTTCCCCTGATTTTGATTGAAGTTGCTTGGGAATCCTGGTGGCAACCTACTGGAGGATCTGCCCTGCGTCTGGTGTTGCAGATTTGCGGTCCCTACAAGGTTCCCGTATTGAAATCCTGGGTGGTTCCTTAGTTGATTAGGATTATAATAAACTTGTCCAGGGATGGAATGAATAGAATTGACTTGTTCTGGCAATTACTCTTCAGGCTGTTCCATGATTGGTTCGTACTGTTGTGGTGGTGGATGCATATCCATCATCACATTGTAAAGCAAACCACATGAAAGAGTTGGATGATCAGCTGCGTGACAAGTTTCACAGGTTCCTATGGCTGCTTTGACCTGTTGAACCTGAGGGTTTTTCTTCTTGTCAAATTCCCCAAGAGAAGTTTCAAGAGCTTGTTTCTTATGAGCTATGGTCTTTAAGGCTTCGGCGATAGTCTTCATGTCCATTGATTCTTCGGCTTTATAGACCTTGAGGACTCCTTTTCCAACTGATCGTCCCCAGTTGGACTGATTCTCAGCTCCGAGTGTGACTATTTTCCAGGCATCTTTGTAATTCTTTCTCATAAAGTTTCCTCCATATGAGGAATCCAGAAATTGTTTGATATCATCACTCACTCCCCTATAGAAAGTTTCTATTAGTTGGTTTTGGGAGATGCCGTGATGAGGGAACTTCCACAAAAGTTCTTTGAATCTTTCCCATGCTTCAGCAAGTGATTCTCCGGGAAGTTGAGAGAAGTGATTAATTTGCCCTCTAATCTCGTAAGTCAGTGAAGGGGGGAAGAACTTCTCCAAGAACTTTTCTTCCAGGGGAGCCCATGTGGTGATTATTGGCTCCCTGTCAAGTGAGTTATACCAGCTCAGAGCTCTCCCAGATAGAGTGAAGTGAAATAGATGAAGCATTATTGCATCGAAGGAAACTCCGGCCTGTGGGACCAGTCGGCACAGTGCCTTAAACCTCTTCAGACGATCCATACAGTCATCTCCAGAACCTCTAGAGAATGAGATGCCCTGCATGATCTGAATCCATTGGGTCTGGATCTCAAAGTTGGGGATGTTGATGATCGGAGGTCGGACCAGATGGTTGTCTTCGTAATTCTTTAGGACAACGTAATCCCTCAACTACTTGTTTCTTAGTTCCAGCTGAGCAGCTTGGTTTTCTGCCTCATTTTCATCTCTGATGCGGGCCTGTTCTTCCGCACGAATCTCTGCTTGAATCTGAGCACGAGTATCAGCGATGAGTTGTGCTCTTTGAGCGGCGATGGCGGTGTTGACCCTCTCCATCACCAATGCAGCCTGGCGTTGATCTTCAGCCATTTTCCTGGCTCTTTGGCGATTGAGTCTGATGCGGCGGTGGAAGCTTCTCTCTACCTCAGAGTCGTACTCTGGATCAGGGGAGAATCCGAGGTTATGTGCTGGTTGCATACACGTCTTCTACCTGAGTAGAGAAAAGAAAACACCTTTTAGATGATGGTGGAGATATAATGAATTCAAGAAGATATGGATTAATGATTTAAAAGAAAGTGTAAAACCCTAACCAACTAGCAAGATACTAAATGAAATTAAAACGTTCTGTTGTCCCCGGCAACGACGCCAATTTTTTGATGGAGCTTCCACTTACGTGGATTTGCGTGCACCACTAAAAATCCTAAAGATGGTAAGTCTTTAAGTTTAGCCTTGCTTATACTAGATAGAGAACTCCACCCACGTATGCTAAGATACATGGAAGTCTTATCGCAGTATAGTTAAGGGTCGAATCCACGGGACAACGGTCTTGTTGGGAGCAACAAGATGGAAAACGTTGGAATTTTACTTAATCTCTTAATAGTTGGTATTTAGATCAAAAGTTTGATTTGGTTGTTTTAAGCTAAGTGCAAGTAAGGTAAAAGCAAGAAAGTAAACTTAAGTTGTTAACAATGATAAGGAATCACTAGGATGTGATCGGTTTTCACCACCACTACACATGGATCAAGACATGCAACATAAAAACATAACCTGCAATAAGAGTTAGATCAGTTAGTATCTTTGTAGATTTAGCTTCCTTTCGGAGAACTAACTACGAGAAGTGCGGGAATGTTGCAAAGTCATCCATCCCCGAACGAATGGTCAACTACTTTACACCATTCCCTTCACAAAGTGTGTTCTCGACTCATCAAGGTTGTACTTTCATACGTCAACTGATTCCATTTCATAGTATGAAAGTACAACGATGGGAGTGAGTTTACTCCACTTCTTGAAAGACACTCCTAGATACCGAAACAGATGCATGGTGGATACATGCACCAAGAACCAACATTCAAACGAGTTTCAAATCTAATAGTACAAATGTAGACAATTCATACTAAAATATAAAAGGTAACACAAGTTGGTGATCAAGCAACAAGTATTCATTAAACGTTTGATGTTGAACTGAAAAGATATAAACTATATATTACAAACTATGGATTACATTTACATGATATGAAAACATGGGTAGCGGGGCTACTCCCCGCACCCTAGTGAGAGAGTCTACTCGCTCATAACTAGGACAAAGAAGGAGGCAAGAAGAGAGAGAGAGCATCATCCCCACAAAGGAGAGAGGAAAGTCAACCCCTTGTAGAGAGAGAGAGAGAGACGATCCACCAGCTTCACAGGTTGCTTGATGACGAGATCCCCTCTTCCCACCTTCTTTGGCAGAGAGAGAGAAAGCAGCTTCGAGATGGAGTGTGGGTCTCAGACCGGCAGCCCCTGGGCGGAGGATGGAAGTTGGATTTTCTCTGGAGTGATTGAGGCAACCTTTGGACGTCTGAAAAACTTTTTTCTTTTTGAGGACCCTCGGGGTCTTATTTATAGGTCTTAAGTGAAGTCCAAACGGTTTGGAGACTGTTTGGACCTCAAGACCGTTTGGATCTCAAGACCGTTTGGACCTCAAGACCGTTTGGACCTCAATACTGTTTGGACCTCAAGACCGTTTGGATTCATGCGGTCTCGGGACCGTGTGACTCCATGCGGTCTTAGGACCGATTGGCTTCATGCCGTCTTGGGACTGTGTGACTCCATGCGGTCTTGGGACCGATTAGATTCATGCGGTCTTGGGACCGTTTGAGCTCATGCGGTCTCGGGACCGATTGGCTTCATGCAGTCTTGGGACCGATTGGCTTCATGCGATCTTGGGACCGTGTGACTCCATGCGGTCTCGGGACCGATTGGCTTCATGCGGTCTTGGGACCATTTGAGCTCATGCGGTCTCAGGACCGATTGGCTTCATGCGGTCTTGGGACTGATTGGCTTCATGCGGCCTTGGGACCGTGTGACTCCATGCGGTCTCGGGACCGATTGGCTTCATGTGGTCTTGGGACCGTTTGAGTCTTTTATGTGTCTTTTTCTGCACGTAAAAAGAGGAAAAGTTAGTCTAATGGTATATTTACAATAAGAAGGAATATTTAGGTATTATATCTAATTCTAATTAAGAAAGAGTGTGGAAAAATAAATAAAAGACTAAGATAACATCCCAAAATTGGAGGTTATCAATTAGGGTTATCATTATGAATTAAGATTACATCATCATCATGCATTAGGGATACTTTCATTATTACCCTCAATTTAGGGTTAAGATTCATTAACCATCATAATTAGAGTTTTCATGATCTCACTAATCATGGATCATACCTTAATTAGGCATTTATTCATATTGGAAGTCCATTACTTGATTGACATTCATATAAGAAGCATTTTCTCTCTCATCCCCTATTGGATGATATTAGCTTCAACCTTGATTAGGTTAATTCAACTTAATCATGAAAGAGAATTGACTTCATGGTATATATCATTACCATTTTAATCATTAGATCTTAATTACTTCATGGGTTTCAAACAAACTATCCCTTTAAGGTATAAGTACCATGATCACCTTTGATTACATCATGTATTAATTAGCTAATCACTTTGTCCCTTAACCACTTTAAATACCCATGGTGTTTAGGTTAATCAACCACCAAATGATCTTGACTATCTTAGACCTCAAATGGTATTGCATACTAAACCTCCAAATGGTCTAAGACCGTTTGGACCTTCATGCGGTCTTGGTCTACCCTTGAGACCGTTTGGTAAAGTAGACCTTCAAGACCGTTTGCTAAAGTTAGGGGTGAAGACTGTTTGCTCATGGTTGACTTTTGAAACCGCATGGACACAATCGGTTTTGAAACCGCATGAACCTTAAACAGTTTGGGATCGTTTGGTCCCAAACGGTCTTGAGACCGTTTGGACTCAAACGGTTTTGAGACCGTATGGTCCATACCACCTCAAAACCACATGGACCAAGTATAGTCCCAACACCTCAAATTGAATTAGGGTTTCCAATGTTGGTTCCTTCAACACTTGTATATATATACTCAATCATCAATTGGACCTATTACAATCATTCAATTGAGTTAATTAGGTCAACCCTCAACTGATTTGACCCTCAATTGACCCTCAATTGATCATCAATTAGGGCTTGATTCAATTAGATTAGGGTTTGGAATCGATGACCCTTCAACATAAATAAATGTAAGTCTATTTGATTTGAACCCATTGAACCATCATCCAATTTGGTCATGACCTGACCACAAATGGTCTTGGGATCGTTTGGATGACCTCCAAACAGTCTTGAGACCGTTTTCTCAAGTCAACACCAAAAACCAAGTCAACCAATTAGGGGTTGGTCCATTGATTTGATCATTATAGCAACAATTGATTGTATTTCAACATAGAACCTTTGAATCTTCAATTGGTCAACCATGCTTAACCCTAGACCTCCAAACAGTCTTGGGTGATCAAAAAATGGTCTTGAGACCGTTTGGCTGATCCCCAAATGGTTTTGAAACTGTTTGGGTCACTCAACCCAAACTTCAACCTAATTCCATTATCAAATCAACAATTAACCCGATTTAGGGTTTGATGATTGTTGGACCTTTAATTAGTGAACCACTTGAAGTTAATTGATAATTATTGGTAGGTGATTAGTTTAAATTATTAACAACAGACCTCCAAACAATCAACGCTTGGTCAACACCACCAAACGGTCTTGGACCGTTTGCTTCTATGCGGTTTGGATGAAACCGTTTGCAATCAAACGGTTTGAAATCGTTTGCTCCCAAACGGTTTGGGAAAACATTTGAGCATCAAAACCAAACCGTTTGCTAAAGTGATTTTCTTTGGATTAACATCAAAGTTAACGTCATCATATTCTTCCTAATAACAACCAAGAACTATTACTGTTCTTCACGGAAGTTATAGCAATTACCCAAAAGACTACTAAAGAAGAAACTAGCCAACGATTATTAAGGGAATGGATGCATTAGCAATGCTTAAGGGTTAGAGTTATAAAACCCGCCTCTAGAACTGATCCAGAGCTCCAAGCTCCGTAGCTTTAATGGTAGATTGAGCTCCAGCAGTTGTCCAAGGTTCATTCTTCAATCTTTGGATGAAGAAGATGGCTAGAAAAGGAAATTGTGTGAAGAAAACCATGAATCTAACCTTATATTATGGTTTCCACCATGAATTTGAGGTAGAAGATGAACACAGCTTACCAAGCTAGTTTGGTCGTCCTTCCTCTGGTCCATATCTCTCCCTTGGTTGGCCAAAGAAAGTTTGGGAAGAAAAGAAACTAAGGAAACAATCCTTGGGGTGTTGTTGGAAAAGATATACATATATATATTTATGGATTTTCAAGGCAATTAGAAAAAGAGAGTTATCTTATTTAATTCCAACCAAAGCTTCCTCCATTCTTTAGCCACGTATCCACCTTATAAAACCTTGCAAAACTTCTCCATTATCCAAGGTTTAATGGAAAAGGAACTAAACACCTTAAAGAGTTATGTGTTAATATCCATCTTTTAGTGGATATTGCTTTATATTATATTAATGTGAATAACTTCCACTTCAACCAATGATCTTGTTGGTGCCCAAGCATGGCACAAGCTTGTCCAAATTATTGCAAACACATCCTCCAACTTTTGGTTGAAGGGCTCCATAATTAATATATTTCCCTTTTACATTAAGTTATATTAAAGAGCCTTTTGTGCTTAAATCTTGATTATTTTAATGTCAAGATTCTCTCTCCTCCATGATAATTCAAATGATGCACCCTTATCATTTTATTTGCTCCACTTGATGCCAAGAAACATGAGAGACCCTCAAGAGGTGTTATTTTACATGTTGAACCCTAGGTTTTGGGTAATTTGCACATTACACCAAAACTAGGTTTTAATGCACAAAGATTGCTTTACTAGTTATATATTGGTACTCAAGATTGAGAAAACCATACTACTTCATCATATTTATTCTCATGATGTCTCAACATCATAGGAACATCTTATCATGTGCAATTTTCAAGTTAACCCCTCTACTTGGGTAATTTGCACTTTAGTCCATTATTAACAAAACAATGTTTCAACATTATTCAAAAAGGACTGAAATTGAAATATAAGTTCCTCAAAAGCATTAATTACTTTTCAAGAAATACAAGAAAGAATTTAATCATATTTATTAGGCAAAACACCTAGGGTTAGTATGTAACCTAGGTCAGGGATGTTACAATGATCTTGTTAAAGAAATTTGTTAACCACATAACTCCTTCACCCCCATACTCTTCCATACACCAATGGAAATATCATTTGGTCCGCATTCTTTTCTCATTTTTATCTATTTTAAAACATTCTTGACCTTAAATATGAAACTCGTCGTGTGCAAATGATATTTCTTGTATTCATGTTATAAGAGTCGCTAATATTATTTATAGTCAAAAAGCTTATGGAAGTGATTTCTCCGTTGGTTCTTGATATCGTCGTCCTTCACCAACACTTAACCATCTCCATTCTTAATTCATTTTACTTGACTCAAGTCTCTTTCTTTCCTTTCTATTATACAAGACATTTTATATATATCTTTTCCCCATTCTTTTGTGTCCAGCTTCTTATAAATATCATCAAGGTATCTTTGGAATGCTGCATCATCTTAAACGTTTGGCAAGCTCCCATAGATCTCCATTTTTAGTTTAATAGCCTTCTATATTTCATCATTCCACCACCAAGTCTCTTTTTGTGGAGGCCCACAACCTTTGGATTCCTCTAAAACCTCTTTGGTATTTTTTGTTATGCAGGAGTTTGATAACACCCAAATTTAGGCATTTATGCTAGGTATTTATTTATTTATTTATGATTTTGTGTCATTATAGACTTAATATGCACAAAATAATCTTAGATTCTTATCTTTTAATAATTTATATCATTTTAAAGATAGAGTGGCTCAACTAGTCAATTTTGAGAATTGTAGGTATCAAACTCAAGAAGACATCAATTCCCCAGATTCTGCCCCACAAGCGTCACGTTATGTGCACACGTTATGTGCACCATCTTAGGAGACGGTGGCCCCGGGGTGGGTTTGTCCTTAAGGAGCAACGGTCGCGACCGCTACACCGTCTTGACCGCTACACTCGACACGGTCGTGCCAAGCCCGACCAGGTCAGGCCGAGGTCAAGGTGTAGCAATTGTTACGCTAGTCGCGACTGCTACAAGGGTCTTGAACACTACGAAGGTCTTGATCGCTACAAGGACCGCGACCGATATGACTATTGTGATCGCTACAACTGAAGATTCGTTTTGACCTCTACATTTGGAACGACCGGGCCCAGCCCGCCACAGTCGGGCCAAGGACAAGGGCCAATAACTGTCTCGACCGCTACACCTGGCACGGTCAGGCCGATACCAAGAGTAGCGACCGAGACAGGTGTCATGGACACTTATTACATAGACTCCACCTTCACTTATAAATACCCACCCCTCACTACCTAAAGAGGGGTTCCACATATTTTTAGTTTCCAGAGCCCAATGGGAGAGTTCTAAAGTCCAAAAAAGCTAAAATACTCATCCTACGTCCATCCCTACAGTTTGCTTCCATCTACCATCATTTGCCTCCACCATTCACTCACTTCCTACCATTCCCAACCATCTTCCACCTCCATACACCCACCAAGTTGCTATTTGGGACAAAATCGAATAGAAAGGAGGTCAAGGAGTTTGAAAAAAAAAGATTCTTCATGATAAACTCCCAAACTCCAAGTTCCAAATTCCCTCCTTGATCAGTATATCGTGAAGAGTTGATTTTTTTTCCTTTAAGGTTTCAGCAGTTGATCCTGCTATCTTGGTTTCTATTACTCTTGCCTTTATTGATCTTCATGCCAATAGTTAAAACTACCAACCTATTTTGGGTCATGAGTTCTTCGACAAGAATCACTTTATAATCCTTGCATAGTTTACGATCCACCCGTCTCGTAAGGAGATAATCAATTTTGATTACAATTGTACCCACTCTTGAAAGTAATCTTATGAGATTCTTTTTTCTTGAAATGAGTGTTTGTCAAAATCATATCATATGATACTGCAAAGTCTAAAATCATCCCTCCTTCGTTTTTGTTGTCATATCTAAAACCATCATGAACTCTCTCATATCCATTATTGCTACTTCCCACATGACCATTTAACCGTCATTTCTTGGTCAACTTACCTATGCGGCAACTTATTTCTTTTAGTTTGCATAACAAACACCGGTTGAAATACCCAATCAGATTTGATTTTCGTGTCACCAATAGGACAACAAAACAAACACAACCATAAACACAAGAGCATATCAAACACAATGTTGATATTTTTAGTAAAATGGTTCCTAAGTTCAATGAAATTAACAAAAAGAAAAGAAGTAACATAACTGAGACGCTTCCTGCATTCTCATTGGCAGTCCTATAAGTATAATCGTCCTATATTATAATTTTCAAAAAATTATATTGTATATAGGAGGTATTCTGTACTTTTATGTAGGCAGGACCAATTAGGGGCCGTTTGTGCTCCAAGTTTACGACTACTGGTATTTAATGCATAATTTGTGTGCCCGGTAATATTTCATCTCCTCCATTTAACAAATTTATTATAGTAATGATGTGTTTGAGTTTTGCCGGTGAGCTTCGACACGGCAGAAATGTAGTGATCGAAATGTCCGTCGAACTTGAAGTGTTTTGCAAATGCCATATTTAGCTATACAATGTAGTATTTATTATCACCACCTAATAACTATATGAATAAAGCTACATGAACAAGAAATGAGACCACATATGAGACCCTTTTTGTCCCAACATATACATACAAATAAAATATATACACTACGTAAATAAGAATGGGACCACAAATGAGATCATTTTTGTCCCCACATATGTGTACAAACAAAATATAAAAGGGAGTAACTTAATTCCCTCCTTTATTTTGTTATTATGCAGAAAAAAGGTCTCATTTCTTGTCTAATTTTTTTGTCCCGGTAGCAAATCCCTAAATATATTACATCGCCTGCTCTACAAGAATACGACATTCTAAAAGTTTTCTACCAAACTAGGCCTTAGAAATCAACCGTTACCATCAAAACCCGGACATGAAAAGTAAAAAGTGTCTCAGACATTAGCAACTCTGCATATATATATATATATATATATCCCTAAGTTTTTCTAATATAGTGCCATTATTAAAACTTTGTTGATTTGTCTCTAAAACTTTTTCTCAATTAAAAATCCAAAAAATTATCACCATTTCAGAATGGAACAATGATGGAAATCCTTATATATATATATATATATATATATATATATATATATGGGCTCATCTTTAATATCTGCACGGGCAGCTACCCACACACCCTTCCTGTCACTTTTTTTTCTCTCACAATTGTAGAGGAGCATTTTATCTAGCTCCCCAAAAAATTTCATCCAAAAATAATATCATTTGTCCCACCAAAATAAAAAAATACGTCCATATATTTAGTGACTGAATATTTTCTGCGCAGTTACTTTTTTAGTCATATAGTTACTCTTTTATCAATACAATTACTCTTTTGATCTTAGAGTTACTTTTGTGTACCATATAGTTACACTTTTGGATGCACGGGTAGCGAAAAATCAGGCTACCCGCACAGGTAATGAATGAATCTCATATATATATATATATATATATATATATATATATATATATATATATATATATATATATATATATATATATATATATATATATATATAGAGAGAGAGAGAGAGAGAGAGAGAGAGATGCTAGAATACACTCGAGTGTACAGATCGCATGAATACACTCAAGTGTGTTTGAATATCAAGACTATTTTTTGCAAAATGTAAACCATTGATCTTGACCGTCATACTATAACTAGACTACATACAAAATTTGAGCCCATTTGGATGAGTGTAAGTCACTCATCCAAGGGCAACAAAATCAACGCACGAAACTAATTCGAAATGTATAAATTTTGCGATCTTTATAACATGACATATTAATGTCCAAATGGGCTCAAATTTTGCATATGAGCTATTCACAAGATGTTCAAGAAGATCAATTGATTAAATTTTTGAAAAAAATATTACATCATGAAAAACTATTTGAGTGTATTCTGCTCCAAATACACTCGAGTGTATTCTAGCCTGACTCTCTCTCTCTCTCTCTCTCTCTATATATATATATATATATATATACTACTATAAAAAGAGTGAATCTTTTCAAACATTTACAAATCTGCCATTTTGTCCACTGACAAAACCTCCCAACCAATCACATATCAGCATTTTTGAAATGCTGCAATCTCCCTTCTTCTCTCTCCTCTCACGTTTTTTAAACTTTTTTTTTGTTTTCTTTTAAGTTCCATTCCTCTCAAATATAATGTGCATTCCCACCTCCCCACGTCCCCCTCTCCGCCCCACTAAAACTCCCCTAAAATTCTGTTCTCTATAACATGTCTCCCAGTATAAGCGGTTGTCTCCCACTATAAGCGGTTCCATTTCATCGAGTAGTTCCCTTTCTCCAAACAATGGACGTCCCACATTTTCCAACCTCCTTTGAGTTCATCTCTCACGTCCTTCCATGATAAAGGAATTAACAGCCACACCCTTAAATCTCTCTTCTGATATTGTCTTCCTCACTTCACCTCACCAACCGCCT